>JAINUG010000176.1:0-1200000 GCA_029706075.1 Aldrovandia affinis
CCTTCCCTCAAATTCCAGTGCCCTTTGACTTGGCTGCAGCGATTATCCTTCCTTTCTCTGAAAAATTGTGGAGTTTAATTGTTATTGCTCTTGGATTATCGGCGGTGACGGGACCGAAGCCTCTATGGGCTCGGTCCAGCTTGATCACCCTTTCTTGGTTTCAAGATCCAAAAATGGGAAACCAGGATTAAAAGAAGCGAAGTGGTTGTTGGCCTTCAATGCCCTCTTAAATTCAAGATTCTGATATTTCCTTGCCGACTTCGGTTTTCATTCTGGTCGAGTTTGTTGGTCACTTGCTCCAATGTTTTCTCCAGGGCTGCTACCTTTTTTTCGAGCGTGGTGGTATTGTCTTCGGTGTTGGATATTCTTTGTTCAGCTTCCTTGATTGTTTTTGAGTTACTCTCCAGCTTTCGATGCAATCTTCTCCAGGCTGATGGTAAGTTTGTCGAACTTTTCATCCATCATGGTAGAGATATTGTGGTGATGTCTTTAAAGTTTTATCCATTGACAAATCTCTGTTACATAATGTTACATTCAGAAATTAGTTAATTTTGTTAACGCCAGATTAAGCATTTAAAACTTGTAATAAAACTTAGGTGATCAGCGAGAGTTCTGTCGCACACCTCTCAGCACGTCGACATCACGTTCGTACATTACATTTTAAGCATTTAGCAGACGCTCTTATCCAGAGCGACTTACAAGATGTGCATTAATACAAGGTAAGAACAATCAGTTAGCGCACAAGATCAGTGCAGCAAAGCGGCAGTAGACATCATTGCAGGTGTCTGCATATCATACCTGTAACATTGGGAAAGAAAAGGTTAGTGGGTCTTTTATTTTTATTTTATTTTGTAGAACAAGTAAACAGTGGTGACGACAGATTGACTAGATGGACAGTGTTCAGTGGTAGTGGAGTCTGAAGAGGTGGGTTTTGAGTCTCTTGCGGAAGATTGAAGTGATTCCGCAGTCCTGACCGGGACATGGGAGGTCATTCCACCAACGAGGGACCAGGACAGAGAAGAGGCGAGACCGCGAGGAGCGGCTGCCAGGCGCCCGGAGGGATGGGGCAGTCAGTCTGCCAGCGGAGGCGGAGCGGAGGGGTCTGGACGGGGTGTAGGGCGTGATGAGTGACTGGAGGTATGGGGGAGCAGTACCTCTGGCCGCTTGAAAAGCAAGCACCAGTAACTTGAATCTGATGCGTGCTGCGATGGGGAGCCAGTGCAGAGAGGAGAGTAGAGGGGTGACGTGGGTGAACTTTGGCTGGTTGAACACCAGGCGCAGCAGCAGCGTTCTGGACTAGTTGCAGTGGCTTGATGGCACAGGCCGGAAGGCCTGCCAGCAAGGAATTGCAGTAGTCCAGACGTGAGATCACCAGGGCCTGGACCAGGAGTTGAGTGGCCTCTTGGGTGAGGAACGGTCGGATCCTCCGGATGTTATGGAGGGAGAAACGGCAGGTCCGAGTGATCGCTGCAATATGGCTCGAGAAGCACAGCTGGTTGTCCAGGGTTACCCCAAGACTCCTGGCAGACTGGGACGGAGACACTATGGAGCCTTCCACGGTGATTGACGCATCAATCATCGGGAGCCCTTCGCTGGGAGGAAGAGCAGCTCTGTCTTCCCCAGGTTCAGCTTCAGGTGGTGGGTGGACATCCATGCGGAGATGTCAGCCAGGCATGCATCTCATGTTCGTGTTGTCTATTCAAATTACAACGTTTTTACTGAGACAGTAAAGTGCATTGGGAGGTTCTATACTAACAGGCTTCAATAGGCCAATGGTAAAAAAAACTCTAAGACTGTACAAGTGAATTGAAAAAACATAGCCTCAATTTGGTGAAAAGGCCAATGGGACAGTTGTTTCTGAAAAAAGCAGTGAAATGATAATTTTACCCCAAGCCTTGAATAGGCAAATTACAAAGTTTTTACTAAGACAGTAAAGTGCATTGGGAGGTTCTATACTAACAGGCTTCAATAGGCCAATGGCAATGTTTTTTCTAAGACTGTACAAGTGAATTGAAAAAACATAGCCTCAATTTGGTGAAAAGGGGCGAGAGGCAGGAATACACCCTGGACAGGTCGCCAATCCATCGCAGGGAGGTTCTATACTAACAGGCTTCAATAGGCCAATGGCAAAGTATTTTCTAAGACTGTACAAGTGAATTGAACCCTAACCCTAACCCTAACCCCAACCCTAACGGTAACCCCGACCCCAACCCCAACCCTAACCCTAACCATGACCGCAACCCCAACAGGCACCCCAACCCTAATGGTAATCCCAACCCCAGCCTCACTCCTAGCCCTGACTTGAACCCAGGCCCGAACCCTGACCCCAACCCTACACCCGATCCTGGTCTGATGAACCATGCCCCTCCCAGAGCCAATTTTTCAGACCCAAGCCCTAATCCCAATCCCAGAACAAATCACCTCTTGACCCCCAACTGCAACTCCACCCCCAACCTTACCTCAGTACAGACACCTAAAACACTGAGAATAAAAGCAGACTGTCACCACACTAGCAAGAGCCCCACTGACAACACGACCCAGGATCTCTCCAACACCACATTCCACCCACGACGCACCAATGTCATCCAGGACATCCCAATGGTAATTTGCCTTTCTCCATCCCCAGATAACCACTCATTCGGTCACCCCCGTCAAGGAGAGCCCAACCCCAATAAAAATCCACCAACAGGCAGAGATGGCGGGGAAGGATATGTGATGAAGGGATTAGCACGAAAGGATAATTCTGTGTGCTTTGCCCATTCTGAATCCTTCCCTAACCAACTGACTAACACTTCCGAGCTGCACAGCTTTAGGTCACCCCCAAACACGGTACCCTTACGGACAGCATCACCCCCACCACCCCCTACACCCCCCCCTCCCCGAGCCCCCCTCCAACATCCTACCGGTCACCCTAGATCAAATAAAAAACTACTAGAATGGCTCATATCACCTCAGAAGCCCATCATATTCCTAGGAGACTCCAACCTCAAACATTTCCCTCCCCACACAAACCCAGACATCCAAATTGACAGCTTCCCCGGGGCCACATTTTACCACATCGGTGGCATACTTCAGAAATGCACGCCCAACCCACACACACAAAGTCATTCTATCACTGGGCATAAATAACAAGGACAAAGATCCCCGACAAACAGCCATAAAGAAATTACAGAAACTGCTTAAATCGGCCGCATTCACCTGTGCGCATTCAAATGGCCACACGCCACTATCTACGTACCCATCATCATGCACTCACCGAGACTTGCACCCCAGCACATACAAAACCTCCAGATAATTAATCAGTACATTGGTGCCCATTGCAGTGTCCTGTACGAGATACACAAACACCTATTCCACACCACAATAGATAATATACATTGGACCCCAACAACAGGCAATAATTTTTACATTCTGGTGTCAGCAATTAAACTAGTGGGGGAAGATGACCAACAGGCGGTCCCCCCTGTTCTACAAAATATCACACTGCTCTCCAAAACCTACACACCTACCCCACAGGAAATAAAACTGTTAGAGAGAGGTCTCTCATTCAGACCCTACCCGATAAAACAGGACCAGGAGGAACTCAGGAGGGACGTCCACGAGTACCACAGGAAAATAAAGATCTTAGATCACTTTCAATTCCAATCAAATACACAATACAAACCCTTCACAGCACCTTCCAAGTGGGAACCAGACACAAAAGGTACTAACCCACACATAGTCAAACTGATAAATAGGGATAGGAGAGCACTGAGACACATAGATGACACACGCCCTCAATTTGACAATATCACACCAGCGGAATGACACACAATACACTCACTCAGTAACAACCCAGACATCATCATTAAACCAGCAGACAAGGGCTCAAAGATTGTCATCATGGATAAACATCAATATCTGTTGAAGCAAACCGGCAGCTAACCAATACACAACATTATGTACAGATTCCACATTCATTACAGTTAGAGACAAAGTCAAATCAGCACAATATTACAGGAATTATATAATCTCAAATTCATTAACCACAAACAAAATAATTTTCTTTTAGGCCCGGATCCACCCAGGGAACGGAGATTTTATCTCCTTCCCAAAATACATAAACCTGTGGAGTCGTGGACTGTCCCTCATGAGATTCCTCTTGGTAGGCCCATCGTCTCAGGCTGTGGAAGTGAGTCATACCACATTGCACAATACATAGACCACTACCTCAACCCCTTATCTCAAAAACACCCCAGCTATATTAAAGACACCTACGATTTTATTGAACGAATTCACTCCCTCACGGTACCCCCAAATTCATACTTGTTCACTATTGACATAGACAGTTTGTACACCAACATCGACACTTCTGCAGGACTGTTGGCGGTGGAAAGGCTCCTGGACCATTACTCGGATCGGACCCGTCCGGACTCTCACCTTTTTCAATGATTAAATATAAGTTTAACCCGAAATGACTTTTCCTTTAATTCCCACAGTTATCTGCAAGTACAGGGCACTGCAATGGGCAAGAAATTTGCACCAGCATATGCTAACATCTACATGGCAGACTGGGAGAGCACAGCTCTAGCCAGATGCCCCATCACACCACTCATTTACCTGAGATTCCTGGATGACATATTCGGAATCTGGACACAAGACATCACCTCATTTCAACAGTTTATCAACACTTTAAATAACCATCACCCTTCCATCAAACTCAAACACAAAATACACCCAATCACAGTCAATTTTCTGGACACCACATTATTTCTCAATCCCATACAGGACAATGATCACTTTTCAATACACACCAAGGTTTTTTTTAAAGATACACACACGCGCTCTTACACAAGAGCAGCTATCACCCGAAACACACTTTCAAAGGGATTGTTAAATCACAAATACTACGCTTTTACAGAATCTGCACCCAGTCACAACACTTCGAACAGGCCACCAGCACTCTATTTCAGTCACTGCGGACAAGGGGCTACTCCAGTAGGTTCCTCCGCAAAATTAAAGCTGACACATTAAGGACACTCCAATCTACTCCAACACTCAGTGAAAAGGTAAGCCTCATACCCTTCATCACCACATTTTCCCACCATGGTAATAAACTGCAGCATCACATAAAAAAACACTTTATAGAAATACAATTACCATTCCCCCCACTGCAACAGTACACAATAACTTCAGCATACAGAAAAAATAAAAATCTCAGAGATATATTAGTACAGGCACAAATCCAACAGGAACCGTCCACCAGGACTCTGGATCACCATTTCAAACCCAGGAAATACATCACAAACCCCCAGTCACTCCAGTGTGCCCATTGGACAAGATATTGCAACACACACAAGAAATGTAGTGTATGCCATAACATGCAACAGCTGCCACAAACATTACGTTGGGCAAACAAAACATACACTACACACTCGCCTCAAACACTTATACAACATAAAACGTTTCCATATCCACACCTGTCTGACAACGCACTTTCAAACACACGGCATCTCAAATTTAAGCATGACAGGTCTAGAAACGGGCCCCCGGTGGACCACGGGGCAGAGGATGAGGGCTGAACGGGCCTGGATCGGCAGGTTGGGAACAACAGAACCTACGGGACTCAATGAAAGACGTGGCTGATCTGGGCCTTTACATATAAGTGGCATAGCACTTGAGCACCCCAGTGGGCCAACAACATCCTTCCAGAGGCTGTTCTGCAAACTACTATGAATTTTTAATAATAATAATAACATTTATACGTATTTATTTATTACATTTATTTATTATATTTATTTATTTGTCACATGAATGACTTTGTGGTGTTTTTTGAGGGTGATATTTATATTTATGTATATACATAATCCTTTGGCACTTTTTTCTTAGATGGGTATCCCAGCTGGGGTGTACACATATGGGCAAAGAATTATAATTCTCACATTCTCACAGCACATTCTCTGCGCCGATGGATTAGTCACTGGGGGCCCTGACAGACCTACATTAAACATGGTGACTTCAGTCACGAGTAATAGGGAAAATGTACATAACCCCTCCCCTAAATGATCCAGGAAACTATAGGCCTATTAGTTCTAGTTCTATTTGCATCATATGCAAAATATTAGAATCTATTATTAAAGATAAACTAGAAGTATTTCTTAAAAATTACAACATCCTAAGGGATAGCCAGCATGGTTTTTGCAAGGGTAGGTCATGTCTGACAAATCTGCTGACATTTTTTGAGGAAGCAACCAAGTGTCTGGATGAGAGAAAGGTGTATGATATTATATATTTAGATTTCCAAAAAGCATTTGATAAGGTGCCACATGACAAACTCATTATCAAAATGAGAGCATTAGGAATGACAGGTGGCATTTTAGAGTGGGTTCGGAACTGGTTACAGGATAGAACACAAAGGGTAGTAATAGGCGGGATCTTATCCGAGGAGGGTATAGTGGGAAGTGGAGTCCCGCAGGGATTGGTGCTGGGACCACTGCTCTTTATCATTTACATAAATGACATTGATATGGACATTGAAAGTACATTAGTTAAATTTGCAGATGATACAAAACTGGGAGGCTTAGCAAATAGTCAGGAATCTACTAAAGTAATCCAAGACGATCTGAATAGAATCCAGAAATGGGCAGAAACCTGGCAAATGAAATTTAATACAACTAAATGTAAAGTTCTACATGTGGGGAATAAAAACATAGGACAGGATTATTTTATGGGAGGTAGAAAACTAGAATGTGCACACGTAGAAAAAGACCTAGGAGTACTAGTTGATCAAAGCTTGTCAGGGTCTGGTCAATGTGCGGTAGCAGTTAAAAAAGCCAACAAGATGCTGGGATACATAGCCAAGAGTATGGAGTACAAATCGAAGGAGATCATACGCACCCTATACAATGCCCTTGTTAGGCCACACTTGGAATATTGTGTGCAGTACTGGGGACCGCATTACAAAAAAGATAGATGCGCTGGAAAAGTTCCAAAGATGGGCAACCAGACTGATTCCAGGCATAAAAGACAAGTGTTATGAGGAAAGGCTAGAGATGCTTGGACTGTTCAAGCATAGTAAAAGGAGACTTAGAGGAGATTTGATAGAGGCTTTTAAATGTATTAAAGGAATTAACGAAGTGAAGTACAGGAAATTATTCAAGTTGAGAGCATAAATTCAAAGGGTTAGCAGAACAGAGTGATCAAGGGGGCATGAGACAAATGGAAACTGACAAAGGGTAAATTTCACACGGACACTAGGAAATATTTTCACAGAGTGATCAATGCGTGGAATAGCTTGCCTGGACATGTTGTGGAGGCTGAGACACTAGGGATATTCAAGGCCAGGCTCGATCCAGTGTTAGACACTCTAGCCTTTAGGTAAACTAAGCATTGTGAGCAGATTAGTGGTAGGAATGGACGAGCAGTGTTGGGCTGAATGGCCTGTTCTCGTCTCCCCCTTATGTTATGTTAATAGGCCAATGGCAACGTTTTTTCTAAGACTGTACAAGTGAATTGAAAAAACATAGCCTCAATGTGGTGAAAAGGCCAATACCAACGTTTTTTTTTTTTAAACAAACAGTGAAATGAAAAATATGCCTCCAAGCCTTGAATAGGCAAATTACAAAGTTTTTTTTTTTAAGACTGTAAAGTGAATGGAGAGATTGTACCCTTACAGGCTTCAATAGGCCAATGGCAAAATTATTTCTAAGAATGGAACAGTGAAATTAAAAACACATAGCCTAAATGTGGTGAAAAGGCCAATGGCAACGTTTTTTTCTGAAACAAACAGTGAAATGAAAAATGCCTCAAAGCCTTTACATATTGGTAAAAACTGGAAAATGGAGGCGTTCTAAAACCTTTGACCGATAGTGTATCTGTATCCATCTTTTTAAAATAATGTATTATTGAAATATTACCTTGTGGACCAACATAGTGTAACACACCGCTTATTTTAGAACAATGGAGAGAGATGCGAACAATACAAGGTCCAGGGAATCAGTTTAGTTAATATACAAAAGGCTTTATTATACAAAAGAATACATGACGCACGCACGCACGCGCACACACACACACACACACACACACACACACACACACACACACACACACACAATACGCAGGCCGAAGCAACTTACTAAATTACTTCGCTTTCACTAATTAGCTCGCCTCCTGGACCAAGGAGGTAAACTAATTATTCTAAATCAGGTGGTGTAGTGCGTGGTTGGAGCAAATACCTGCAGACACAGCGGACCTCGAGGCCTGGAGTTGAAGACCCCTGGCATAGGCTATATAGCCTACCGTTTGAATGGATTTATGGAACAAAAATAATGTTGTTGTTTTTTTAATGTATTTAACCTTTATGATATATCAATGGATTTGGACATTAAAGCGTCGTTTGCGAGGAATACTTCCTCGCATTCATAAAAGGTAATGAAGCCTTGCTGTACTGCATTTATTATACCAGATTATCATATACTGTTATTTTCTCCAGGCTGAATACAAAAAACGAATGAACGACATTCTGATTACTTTTCGATTATTCTTTTTTTCTTTTTCTACGCTGACAACAGTTCCCCTATAAATAAGGGGTAACAACAGTACCCCTATAAATTAGATGATACTTGTTGCTTGCTGCCAGTTAACATAAATGTTTGTGTAGCAAAAGTTTAAAATAGACTGCATGTATTGACAGGTCTGACAGCTTATTCATTTAAGTAATACAATATTTGCTGGTTCTTATATATATTTTTTGCAAATTCTCTATATATCCACTTGTGAAAAAATTCGCGCAAGAACACTCAAAAACAAGGGGGCACCCGGATTTGAACCGGGGACCTCTTGATCTGCAGTCAAATGCTCTACCACTGAGCTATACCCCCACGCATTTCCAATTACTGTTTTTTATATATCACACTTTTTACAGACATATCACATTTTTTGTTTTGAAATGTTGTTCCTATCGAATTAGCTTGTTATATACCATGCAGTATTAGGTAACTCGCTTGCTAGTCACCGTAGAGATTTTGGTTTGCAAGCCAGCCAACATTAATGCTTCTTTTATAGTCAAATAGCCATGGTCATAACGTTACTCCAGCTAGCTAACGTGAACGTTATATCTTGCGACCCAGAAGAGTAAATATCTAAAAGTTATACGGGAGTACTTTATGCCGTTGTTTGTTATTAGTTTAATTTCCTTTGGTTGGTTGTGCCTCGTCATCATTACCGTTGGGCAAAGTCCAGAAGAGGGATATGTTCTAATACATAGCACAAGAGGTCGCTATAAACGAAGGGATGCGAATTAGATTTTTAAAAGATGGCTAAACGTTACAGCAGAGAAACATTAATTTTGAAGCGCTTCAAACTTTACTGATTTTGCTGTTCTGTATTTACTACTGGTATAATATTATTCACTAACAATTATCAAGTTAACTATATCAAGGCCTAAATAGCAATGAGTTCAATTGCGTGTCCACAAGTCAAGAACGTCTCGATGGGTTTCTCCTCTTTTGCTTCTAAACATGACTGAAACCGACATAGCAGTGTCTTCCAAAGAATCACGCGATGGCCTTGCCCTGCAATCTGGTCAGTAGTATCTGATAGATAGTAACCCTCTTTTTTAAACCCAGATCTCGGGGATGCGCATTTGTCGATAAAGTGGTCAATTTGACCCTTCGCTAAACCACGCCCAAAAACGCAAACTGGCCAATCACAGCGCCGTGTTTTACATACTCCGACAGAGCCTCCGACAGTGTTTGGCTGCCTTCCATTGAATTACACTCAAAAATTTGAAATTTTCTTCATTTTCAAGCTGGTTTTGCGGATTTTTAGCAAATTATGGTTAAACGTTGTGCCTGGGGTACGTGTAACAGTGGCACTCATTACCCAGAGAGGTTTGAAGGAGATATACGTTTTTTTCCCTTTATAAAACCTAAATAAAATCCTGAAAAGTGTTAGCCAGCTAAGCTAACGTGGCTACGGTCTGGATATACAGCTCTGGGTTGCAACGTTGGTAAAGTTAGACTAAATGTTAGCTTTGTTATTCGTGATCCAGACAGCTTGCTAACGTTAAGATGTTACAGTCAAGCTCTAGAAAACCAAGTGGGTAACGTTACCTTGATGTCAAAATGTAATACTATTTTTTAATTACTATTTCAGCACTTTGTCAAATGGGAAGCCCAGTCCCGAGTACCCAAATCTTGTGGAAGACTGGGCTGACACACTGCTGATATTTTTGCTTTACAGAGGTCCAGGGTATGGAGCTACCTGTGGAGCTAACCAGAGTAATGTCGTTACAGCACACTATAGGCGACTAATGTTACGTTAGTTAGCTAATGCTAGCTAACTTACTACTAAATGTAACGTTATATAGGCCTACTGCTTTTGCTTTTTAATGATTGTAATAGTGAATAGAGACCTACCCAGCTTTACAGGAACAGTGTAACTTAATGTCGTTGTCCTCTGTCTCAATCGCCCGGTGATGCAGTGGTTCACTTTTACTCTGATCTGTAGGCTTTCGCTTCTATCTTAATTTTTTTTTACGTCATTTTGTTGCTGAGTCAGTGTGATATCTTGAATATAACCTTCAAATGCATATTGTATACCCTTCTGTCTGCTTCTATCTGAAATCGCTTTTTCTATTTTCCAAAAATTGGACAATATTTCTCCAGGGAGTGCAGTTAGTGACAGTGGGAGCGCCATGCTGGCTCCGAAAGCTTGACGTACATAGCAACAATAACTAAGGGGGGCGTGGTTTAGCGAAGGGTCAAATTCAAAGACGAGCTGGTAACGAGCTGATAACCCTCACCCTAAAGGCCAATTTATGCTTTAAGCGACAAGTGGTTACCATAGAGACGACGCGACGCTGTCACTGAGTCGCGGGAAGTATGGCTGTGTCCCAAATTGCGTACTTGCGCCCTACGCCCTAATTTTATTTACTGCGACCTTGGGTTTCTTGAAAGGCGCATAACAAATAAAATGTATTATTATTATTATTATTATTATTACGTTGTCGTGTAAGAACGCACTTCCAAGTACACTCAAAAGAATGCTCTACCAAGAGTGCAAGAACGCAGAACGCTTCTGACCTTAGAAAGAAATACATCCGGCGCAGGTTATATTGAAGCAACGGCGTTGGTGATAGTTGCCCGTGAGCTTATTAGGGTTGTGTGTTCAAAGGTTGCTGATATTGGTTAACATAGTAAGTAAACAGGAAAAAAATACTTATATGTATTTTCAGTTTAAGATGCGATTAAACGTGGCTTTCGTGGCTAACGATAAGCCATCTCCAGTCAGTAACATGTTCGTAGTTGTATGCCATTGCTGAGTTTTATTTATAGCGAACTTAGTTAAATGTACGTTTTCAAGTGCTTTGTTGATATTACAGTAGTTTGATATTTTCTGTTGGGCTAATATATTTTACAAGTTGTAAAGTATCTTTGTTCGTATTACTTGAGTAGCCTACATAGCAATAATACTTAATTCGATCCAAAGGTTACTCTGTACGTTACCTTTTGTTGTTCATGACTGTTACCCAATGTCAATAATAAAGTCAATGATATTTACAACATGTACTGAGTTTTATTTATTTGTGGTATGTAACTTCTTGCTCGTGACACTTGTTGGCTTCAGTCAACTGTCATTGCCAGAACATCAAATAATTGAGTCGGTGAAATGATCGGTCCCTAAAACAACCAAATCAAACCTACATCTCCATCAGTAAAGTTAATTAGATAGCTGTTGCTAGCTAGCTAGTCATTTAGTCAACGTTACATCTGATACATGGCTATAGTAACGTCAGAATTTCAGCAAGCTGACTTTGTTAGATAAATTACAACTCAGCTGCAGTTAGCTAACTAGCTAGCTAGCTACGTTCACATGAATAAGTTGTGCAAAGATAATATCTAATCGTGAATGATATCGACTAATTGCATGAAACTATAAAAATACATAAATAGTCCTCCCGCCTTGCCCTGTCACCTTCCATTTTCTTGCTGACTGATAAATAAATCCCCTTCTTCGCCTTCAACGCTGAACCGCAATGACTACTGGGAACGTTAAGTACAAGTGTGCATTCATGCTTTCTACGGTTTTACGTCCACCCAAATACGCCAAGGGAACTTCCGGGAAATTCGTGTCGTATTTGCCAAGTTGCATACTTGAGTTTGGGACGCACTAGATAGAACGCAAGTATGCAATTTGGGACACGGCCTACGAATGCACAAAACTCAAAACGTCGTACGACGTGTCTCCGAAATCATAAACTGGCCTTAAGTGTAAGACGGCTGGAACTCGCGGGAGTTGGACAAAATAGGGAAAATAGGGTTACTATCTAGCCATGATCCTGCAATCTTTCACAATATAACTAGCTACAAGTTTAGCTGACGTTCTCGCGCAAAGCTCGCTTCAGAACCTCATAGGACATTTGCCGCATTTCAGCCCCTTAAGAGAGCGCACGAAAAACGAATAGCTGTGTTAATAGCGAACAGTAAATAGCGCCTTAATAGTGGAATCTATGTGGTGGAATATCTGGATTATAACGCCGCATTTTATTGAGGAGACACGGTGATACCATCGACGTAAGTACAAGTAAATATTCAATATCGCAAACTATTGTAAGTAACGTTATAACCAGTCAAAACAAATCAACCAAAGACGTATGTGGTAACGTTACACAATTTAAATTACCAAGTTTAATCGGTATCCGCCCTCAACTTTTTCCAGTTATACTATTGACGAACAGAGAGAGACAAACTGAAACATAACCGATAACCGTCCACCTGCCAGTGGCAGAGGTAAGGGGACAGTGTCAAGTTTCGTATAAGCGAGCTCCACGGTACCGCCCCTCTCCATTCTTCAGCTCCAGGAACGCGGCTGATAGCAATTTAGCTGTGTTTGCCCTCGCAGTATTTATATACTCGTAGACTGACAGCCAGCGACGCCGAACACAACAAAAGCAGTCTCCGGGACGTGGACGAATCTGTTACCTCAAAGGCCAGACGGTTGTTGCTTATACTGAAAAATTTTTTTTTGAAAACCTAGCTCTGAACTAAGCACAGTGACTTGCAAAGATGAATCCGTTGTGTGGCAGATGTGACAGAATTGTGTACCCCACGGAAAAAGTGAACTGTCTGGACAAGGTAATGCAAGGTTGTTATTTGTTGCAAGACAATTTTCTTGCATGTGTGGTTAGTTGTCTAGCAAGCAATCTGTGTCTGGTGGTCGTGGGGCATCAGAGAAGCACATCAACAATCGATGTTTGTAGTAGTTTGCGAATAATACCGCTAGCAGTAGCTAAAATGTATTAGTTATTAGATAGACCGGTGGCTAGCTACTTAACTTGGCTAAGGGCGGTGTTGTTTCAAACCTGCTGCCAGCACGACTGGGGTACCCAAGCCTACTGCCTGTCTGTTTGTCTATCATGTATAGTATGGGCATGTTTCACCAGCAGCGATGCAATAAGGGGCCCATTTTGGAAAAGTGTAGCTTGTTTTATGGACGCTGAAATCTACGCTTGTTTATCCGCTTCCTGTTCTCAGAAATCGCTATAATGGCAAAATAGTGCGATACTGGCTAACCTGGCTTGTTAAGTGCAATTCATCAGGTAGCGCTAACATATCTATCTAATATTTTGAATAAATGTATTTTAATCATTGCTGAGGTGTATTCAGATATACCCATGTCTTGGGTACTTCTACATGCTAGCTACTTGGTATTGCCATTTAATTATAAAGAAAATTGCTCCAATTTACTGACAAACACCGGCGTAAGTTTTTTGTTTGTTTTAAAGGTCAATGCAAGCTGTGTAATGCAGTTTGTTCCCGAGCTTGCCTGTATACTTTACTATCAATACCTATAACCAATTAACTATCGATGTGTTTGTCTTTCTGGACAAACACATTTTGAATTAAAGCATGCGCATCAGACCGTTTTTGACACTAATAAACAGCAGGCGTAGTTAACATTACTTTTTGTTTTAGTTCTCTGTGCCTGCGGTGCGAGCATATGTAGACATCAGGCGGACATGTAATTGAATGAAAATGACAGGGCCTTGAAATATGACGGTCTGAAGCGATTCATGCGAAATAGTTAAGCGTCGCATACTGTGGTTTTGACGATTCTCCTGACTTGTAACGCAATGGGAGAATTGTATACACCAAGTTCTCAGTTTAATTTCAACTACCTTAGCTAATGGCTAGTAGTATGTATTCTATCACCACATGACAAATGTGGGGTCCAGGCTGTGCATTTGCTGTACACTTATTCAGTAATATTTTAGTTATCTCTGCATGTGTGTCTGTGTGAGAGAGACTAGGTAGTTGAATTAAAATGGTAACATTTCACTGTAGACTCGTTGGTATCAGATTGGCTGAAGGTTGTGACGCCTGTCATCTCTCAAATGTTATACATTGGTGTCACAGAGAACCAAATTCATTGAGATTTGTGTACTTTGTGAGTGGCCGAGTATGGCAGCAGTCTCATCTTCCCTTCAGTTTCATTTGTGCCTTGATCAATTATCATTGGGTAATTAATTAAACTTTGTCTTTCACTGAGTTGTCACATTCATTGGGTAATTAATTAAACTTTCACTGAGTAGTCACATGACCAAAACAAGTGAGTCATTACCAGCACAGGCTAAGTTTTGATGGTGGAGCTTTAGCAGTGTTTACACAGTTGGGTTTATTTGTACATCATACTGTATTGACAACATTGGCAACATCAACAACATTATCTAACTGCACTCATGTGGTTGGGAAAATAAACAACATGATTTGCTTTTGAAAGTTGTGGTTTGTTTTTTAATATGTGGCAACAATGTTTGATGAAGGACTATGCCCTTTGAGCTGGTAGTGTGTGTACACCATCATATTTGCAAATGACGTGGAGTGGTTGTGAATTAGGGCAGCCATACAGGTGTATGTATCATGAAAGAATTGTGTGAAACCCTTCACATGATACAATACAAGTTTTGCTGGTGTAAGGGAGAGAAATGTTATTTGAATATGTTTTGGCAACACAAATGTATGTTTGTCGTGCCAATAAAGCTCATTGAAAATGAATTGAGAAGCATTATCTAAGGGAGGGTGTTTGTGCATGCATGCGTACAGGTGTGTGCGTGCGTGCGTGCGTGCGCTTCTTCAAAGGATGAAGGTGGGCAGTCACCTGAATGTTTATTCCTCACACTTTATTTGCTGAGAAACAAGGCAGGCCTTGGACAGCCTGGAGCTCCACACATTCCAGCAGTCTGACACTCCCAGTTAAAGACATGCTCTGTCAGGAGGCTTTCTGCCTGTCTCACCACCACAACCATAGCAGAAAAAAATGATGTGGGACAACTATCCCATCAGTTCTGCCCCTCCAACTAAAGAAAACGACTCATTTTCTGCATTGGCCCTGCTTGCCTTGGTTGTGTCAATGAGTGCAAGAGAGATTCTGGAGAGGCAGCAACAAGACAGTGGGGAATATTCAGGAAGATGGGCCAGGTTCATGTGAAGTCAAGCTAAATGTGAATCTCTTCAGAGTTTTTCTCTTCAGCAGTAGGAACTGTTTTGAGGACAGCCAGACGGTGTCTTGCTCTGTTTATGTGCTGAACTACAAGGAGAGTTGTATTAACGATAGGGTTGGCTGGGGTGTAAATGAGGACACGGAAGAACAGGAAGTGAAAGTTGTGTGGCGAGAGTTTGTCCAGGATTTAGGCAGGCCTTCATTACTGTTCACTACCAATGTTTTGAACGAGGGCTCTCACCCTCTCATTGGTGTGTGATTTAGTGTACATTGAACGGACCATGAATGCAGATTAATCAGATGTCACCCATATTTTCACTGTGTGGTTTATTCTTTAGTTTGTGGTCAGTATGTATATGGTCAGTGCTGCACGCATGTGTTGCTGTGTGGGTGTTTGCATGCTGGTGGATGCCTGGATATGAATGTGCTTCCCCATGAGCCTGCAGTCTCAAGGAGCTTTACCAGTGTTTAAATTATATTGCCACACACTCCGCTGCACACTGACACTGCAAGTTCTTTGCACGGCTTTAGAGACCATGCGAGGAAACCTGTTAGGTTAAACTCAGAGGCTGTGTCCATCATTGCCAGCACGTCACTAAGCCTTTGTTTGCATTGATGAACCACCTGCTTGCCCTCGTGTGTGCAAGCATGTCATCCTGTGCATGCGAGTGCCTCAGTCTGCGCGTGTCACTTCATCCCATTATACTGTCAGTTGTGCCTCAGCCTTCTGCAGGCAGGAGCTGATGGGGAAAGTGTCTATGATGTTTGGTTGGTTTCAGGCCAGCGGAGCTAGCCTGGGAGACCGACCCATGAGCAAGTACCTACTGGGCCTGGTAATGTTCTTTTTTTTGCTCTCATTGAAACTAGGGGTGCACCGATATATCGGACTATCGGTATCAGACGATATTTGCCTTGTTGACTGCAATCGACTTATCAGACGATTAAAATCAAATTTACCGACGGCAGTGGCTGATAATTATCCGTCAGTTTGTTGCGTCAATCTAGTCTAAATGTTCAAACTTGAATGGAATGGCAGCATCTTTTATTTACAGGCTAAACTGACTGAAACCACGCCTAATTTACTCCTGTGATGATGGCGATTGACTAGCTATCACGAGCACTCTGGCACTCCACACAGTTTTGCACAAGATGCACGCTAGAGCTAGGCAATATGGCCAAAAATATTTAGCATGACGTGTTGACCAAATACTTGGATAACAATATTGAAAGGTTAATTTTTATACAGAAAAAAGCTATACAGATATTCGAACACAACTTTATTTAACATTCAATGCTTGTGTGTGCGGTAAGTTTTCAAGCATAGTTTCAAGTATAAAGTTTGCACGTTGAGTAAACAAATACAAAATGTATATATATATATATATATATGCACTATATGGCCAAAAGTCAGTGGACACCCCTACTAACTATTGAGTTCAGGTGTTTCAGCCACACCCATTGCCAACAGGTGCATAAAATCCAGCACATAACCATGCAATCTCCACAGACAAACATTTAGAATTCAGAATGGTTCGTAAAGAGCTCAGTGACTTTAAACGCGGCACTGTCATAGGATGCCACCTTTGCCACAAGTCAGTTCGTGAAATTTCTGCCCTACTAGATGTGCCCCGGTCAACTGTAAGTGCTATTATTGTGAAGTGGAAGCGCCTAGGAGCAACAACAGCTCGGCCGCGAAGTGGTAGACCACACAAACTCACAGACCGGGGCCGACGAGTGCTGAGTGCCTCTGGAAGCAGCACAATAACTGTGCGTTGGGAGCTTCATGGAATGGGTTTCCATGGCCGAGCAGCTGCACACAAGCCTCACATCACCATGCGCAATGCCAAGCGTCGGCTGGAGTGATGTAAAGCACGCCGCAACTGGACTCTGGAGCAGTGGAAACGTGTTCTTTGGAGTGATGAATCACGCTTCACTATCTGGCAGTCTGATGGACGAATCTGGGTTTGGCGGATGCCAGGAGAACGCTACCTTCAATGCATAGTGCCTACTGTAAAGTTTGATGGAGAAGGGATACTGGTCTGGGGCTGTTTCTCAGGGTTTGGGATAGGCCCCTTGGTTCCAGTGAAGGGTATTCTTAATGCTACAGGATACGAAGACATCTTAGCCAATTGGGCGCTTCCAACTTTGTGGCAACAGTTTGAAGAAGGCCCTTTGCTGTTCCAGCATGACTGTGCCCCTGTGCACAAAGCGAGGTCCATAAAGACATGGTTAGACGAGTTTGGTGTGGAGGTGCTTGATTGGTCTGCGCAGAGCCCTGACCTCAACCGCATTGAACACCTTTGGGACGAATTAGAACGCCGATTGCGAGCCAGGCCTTCTCGTCCAACATCAATGCCTGACCTCACAGATGCTCTTTTGGCTGAATGGGCACACGTTCCCACAGACACATTCCAAAATCTTGTGGAAAGCCTTCCCAGAGGAGTGGCAACTGTCACAGCCACTCATAGCCAAAGGGGGGTCCAACTCTATATTAATGCCCATGGTTTTAGAATGGGATGTCCAACAAGCTCATGTAGGTGTGATGGTCACTGACTTTTGACCATATAGTGTATATGGCTGTATTTTCACATCTGCATATGATTTCTTGCTCACCTTTCCCCTCTTTTTTCCCCCCATACATTCTTCATATTCCTTTTCATGTTAACTTCTCAAATTATGGAAAAGATTAGACGTATTCCCGTCTGCCTCTGGGACCGCTTTGTTACAGTACTTGCAGAACACGCCTCCTTTCTGGTCTTTGTCAGCTTGTGTGTAACGAAAGTAAGCCCACGCAATTGACGTGCAGCCTTTCTTGGGGACTAAACTTGGTTCATCTTCAATCTCATTGTCACGTTTTGTCTTGGCCTACCCTAGTTAGTGGGCTTACTGACTGAACAAATTCACTCCATGCTTTGCTAGCTCCAAGTTTGGCGCTTAGATGACGCTTTCCTTTGGCTTCACTACAGGGAAGTTGTGCTTCATATCAAGGCTGGCTGTGTTGTGTGTTGGTTGTGTTGCGGATGGAAAAAGTCCAAAACAAATGCAAGAATGTTAAAAGAAAAGCTGTTCCATACATTTGTATGATTGAAATTGTGCTCTTTGAAAAGTATAATGAAGGACAGAATTATTATTACTTTTTGCCAGGGCACAAATGGGACAATAAATAACCAATTATTGGTATCGGCCGATTGTGTTATTTGAATGATTGGTATCGGTCCAGAATTTTCATATCGGTGCATCCCTAATTGAAACCCGTTATAAATTGCAATATTTGAAGTGGTCGGGCATGCACACGTTAACACACAAATTGTTGTTTTTTTCTCCCAAGAGAAATGATTATGATTTGTTCAATATGAAAAGCCGAACCCCTTTAAAATTGTCAGCCCATTGCATCAATAATAAAGAGCCATTTCCAGACCATTTAGTCCTTGTTAGTTTGAGGTATGAGTCTGAGCTCCGTCCTTAAGTGTGACAGTGAGAGAAGGAAAGTGACACCAACACCTGCTCATGGATGTGGAGCTATAGCAACAAAATAGAATATATTGTGTTATAAGGACACAATGAATGGACACAGGACAGTGAGTGTATAGCTACACAGAGAAGTAGGCACAGAGGCTAGTGTGTGTTATAGGGATAGGGGGAAGTAGGGACTGAGGGCAGTGTGTGTCATAAGGATGTAGTGATCTTGTGGCTCCGGTGTGGATATGCAAAGGCAGACCGCATTAATATACTGTGGAAATGGAGAAGGTAGCTTCACAATCTGTCCATTCTCAGTCATGCACGCATGAAAAAAGCCCACATGTCTCTTATTCACAGCTTCATATCCGCATGCTAGCACTTGTAAGAGCTTGTAAATGGAAATGCAGAAAGGGCATGTTTGGCTTCTAAACCACTGCAGCCAAACATATCCCCCTGATCTGTGGGCTCCTTATGTTCTGCCACTATGAGCATTGGTTTCACACACTGTTGGTTTCAAAACACATGTACAAAGTAGTAGTACTCACTCCCTGCTCACCTGGATAAGAGTGTTTGCAAAATGTCTGTAATGTAATGTAAAAGAGATGTACAATTCCCTGCTCACCCAGACAGCTCTCCCTTCTGTGCTCTGGATCTGGAAAAGGGAGGAGGCATGGTTCAGAAGTGGGTGGGGCCTCTTTAGGGTAATTGAGAATGAGGAAGCTGTGATGTGCCCTCATTTGTCCCTTGGGTAACGACAGGATATTTCACTTGGGCAGGCAAGGGCTGCAGTTTATAAACTGCACCCTCTTAAGCCTTTGAGATGACTTGTTCTCACACTCGGATACAGTGGAGACTGAAAACAGTGGAACAGACACAGCAGAGCCAACCTGTTTAGATGTCTAACACAGCCCAATAATCAGAGCTTTACCAGCCAACCCGCCTTGTGTGTCACTTTTGTAAAAGCCATGCATCAAGTGGATGAATAAGTAATGAAATACTGAGTGAGGCCGATTTCCTCTCAACCCCAAAACCTCCCTGGCTGTCAGTCGTGTGAGAGTGTATGGGGGATGGTGTGGGTTGTGTCTGCGCATGTCTGTGTGTGTGTGTGTGTGTGTGTGTGTGTGTGTGGTGGGGGGATGGAGTGGGTTGTCTGTGTGTGTGTGGGCTCACTCTCATGTAGCCTCAGGGCCTGCTGATACCGGCCCTGATGAGTGAGGGGAATGTTGAGCTGTGCGCTCTTGCTCGGTGCATTTCCCCAGTGAAGCGCTAGCACAGGGAGAGACTCCCTGTTTATATAGGGCTCTGTGTCCGCAGTGTTCTCATTAACCCGGCGGCCGCGGGAGCTTCTTACTTTGAAACCGCCTGTTTACCAAGCCATGGCCCCACAGCCCCCCAGGTCTGAGGGGGAGGGGCTGTCTGAGCATCTATCTCACTAGATGGCCCAGCACTCTTCCTGTTTAAGTGGGCAGAAAGCAGGTGCAGAATCCAGATCCTCAGGTTATTGTAGGCCAGGGTCTAACAGCAGGGAAACTAGGTCACCATTCATCTTGGCGATGAGATGGGGTTGGGACCACAGTTCAATTGTATTCTTTCTGAGCCTGAGGGCAATGTTTGCTAAGCCAAAAGATCAAGGTCCTGTCCAAATACCTCAGATCTGCACACTTCAGTCTCATCTGTTTCTGACCGCTCTCAGCTTGGAAGCCCTACCTCACAGCTGCTGTGGTTTAGATCAGGTGTTGAATTCAGAGAGCTAGGGCCTGGGATCAAAGTCCCTTGATGATGCTCTGTCCTCTGTCTGCCGTGTGAGCCATGCAGGAGCCTCTCCGCTGGTCAGCAGCGATCGTGCCTGCTGCAGAAGCAGGGGGCTCATTTGATTAGGTGCCCCATAAAGGCCAAAAAGACACTGAAACAAACAACTGTGCTGTGATGAAAGTGCAGGATTGGGAGGGGGGATTACAGTTATGTCATTGTTCAGTTTAGCCCGCTTTGTTATAACATATGTCCGCTAGTTAATCTGAATACAAGGGATCAGCTGTGGTGTTTCACCTGAAAGGTAAATCTCATGGCCATTCGGTCCAGAGGCCTGGCTTGGGGTATCTCTGTTGCTCCCTGGTGTACCTTGTTGGACTGGATATGCAGAGCCTCTAACAGAAGGAAACTCAGAAAAAGCCCATTATTTATTGTTCATATAGTGTTTATGTAATGCACAAAATGTACTATGCCAAGGGTCCCCAACCCTGGTCCTAGAGAGCCACAGGCTCTACTGGTTTTTGTTTTAATCTTAAAATCCACAACCAATTGAAACCAGGTGAGGTGAGTTAACGGTGTAATCAGCTGCTTTAATCGATCAATTAAGTGCTGAGAAACAATGAAAAATGGCACACCCTGGGGGTCCTCCATGACAATTGTTGGGGACCCCTGCACTGTACAGTATCTCAGGTGGGTACTAAAGTGTGGCGCCCTCTGTAATGACTTCATCCATCAAATGGAAGCAGCAGCGAGGGCCTGAGCATGGCTCTGTTGTCAGTATGTGTCCTGAGCTGGTGTGTTACGCCCACTGCGCTCTGTGCGTAGCATGTGCATGCATTTTTGGGGAAGGTGATGTGTAGCCAGAGTATTGCATGTGTAGAATGTGAGAAGGTTAAAAAAAGATAATGCAGAGAGAACGATCGAGGGGAAAAGGACATAAGAATACATAATGATGAGAACGGGCCATTCAGCCCATCTAGGCTCATCATGTCCTAATCCAAAGAATATCTAATACTGTATCTAGCCCAGACTTCAATAGCCTAAGTGTTTCTGCCTCAACTACCCATCCAGGCAAATGGTTGACATTGACACATTTTGTTTAATAAAACAAAGAAACACAAAAAAATTATAATATCCTTGTGGAGTTTGCCTTTACTTAATTTCCACCTCTGGCCTCTTGTTCTGCGAGCTGAACTTATCTTAAAAAATCTTTGGTAGTTCACTTTGTTAATCCCTTTTAGGAATTTAACTCAACCAAATCACCCGTAAAGACGGCAGCTTCCGCTAACCACCATGGTCGCGATTATTGGGCCTCTCATTTTCTTTTTTTCCCCCCATCTCTTTTCCTTCCTCCTTTGCTCAGTGTTGATGTGATCAGCCAGACGATTGCCTCATTCTTTGGCACTGTGCACCACCATCCCATATTCCCTCATTGTCTCCTTCAGTCTCAAACCCAGGCCCTCAGGCCACAACTAAGCCTGCCACTAAATTTGAGAAAAAAAGGAGGGGTGGGATGGGTAGAATGAGAGAACGCGTCAAAGGGAGGGAGAGAGATGCTGATGCAGGCGTCCATTTCTCAGGTCCTGTGTGTCTGTAGATGTGGCCTGAGCACTAGTGATGGTGAAGCCAATAAGTAACCATTGCCGTGGTGCACAGGGAGTGGCTTCCTCAGTGGAGGGTGTGGCAAAATTGGACATTACAGGAGGGAGGGGCCAATGGTCGATAATGCCAAAAATCTGAATATTGCTGTCGATATAATTTCCATACTGACAATATCTGCTTTTGTATGTATTTGCATTAAAATGTGTCAGTTGGACACAGGATACAGCGAGGATGCTGCTATCAGCTCTTATACTGGCTCTGACAATCAATCAATCAATCAATCAATCTTTATTTTTGTATAGCGCCATTTACAAACAGGTTGTCACACAGCGCTTCACAATTGGCATTTTCCAGAGGGAATCAAAAAACAGAAAACCATTGGAGCCAATGTGGGAGACTGGAAAATTATTCCCTGACCCCTTAAAAGGCGGTCGAGATGAACTCCTGGAAAATTGTGGGATACAGACAAAAACAACACAAATAGTCCTTGAGGCTCATGTGGCTTAACAGACCACTGGAAGGGCATTCTAAGTGTAGGAGTGGGGTGGACCTCATCCCTCCAGATACCAGGGTAGGGCGGGGGATGGAACCAGCAGCTAGGGTCTGGGCCAGCGGCATCCGGCTAACACATGGCAGGGGTGGGGGTTGACTCTGGGGCAGGTGAGCTCCGGGCAGGTGCCACGAAGCCGGGGAGAAAAGAGGAAAGGTGCAATTATGACTATGATGAATATCACACCGGATCAGGGGGAAGAGTAGTGATAACACTTTTGCACCAGCAGAAGTAATCTAGGGCAGCATAACTAATTAGGTGAGTGGCACAGGGAGCACGCAGCCATGAGGGCACTCAGAGACCATCCCACCACATCATCAGCAGTCCTGATAGGGGCGGATCATCACTTATGATTGGTGACAGTAAGGATAGCTCATTGCACCAGAAGGCTCTATTGCTACGCCCCCTCCACATCTGCACCTAATGACTATAAGAGAGACTAAAGAGATGTGTTTTTAACCTAGACTTGAAAATTGAGACCGTGTCTGACTCCTTCACAAGAAGCTGAGTTAGTGGTAGATAGACTTAGCAGTTATTTAGCAGCATATTGCTCCTGATCTAATGCGGTGGTCATGCATGGATTTAGAAAAATGTCACCATCCATTCATTTCAATGAATGAAAAATTTGCTTCTGAAGCAATTTTTGCACAACTATTGCGTGTGGTGAACTTTGGCGAATTCATGCAACTCACTGCTGCTAAACCAATACCAGAGGAGTGGGTGGGATTTATTGACCCTACATATGAAAATAACATCCACATCCTTGAAGAACAATCTTTGCCTTGCTAATCCTGGTGTGACTGCCGCATAACTGTATCTACAGGAGGCAGTGATCAATGAGGAGGAGGATCTTGCTATGACGCAGCAATAGAAAACACCAGGGGCATGATTTTTTCGAGTATTTTGTGTTGATCGGTGGCAATAAATCCCAGTTAAATCCATTTTTGAATATGTGAAAAATGGCAAAGGTGTGTTGCCACAGACACTACCAGAGTTAGCCTTGGATGCATGTTGCTCATTGTGTAGATCCACCCTCCCTTAGTTTGTTTGGCAAAACCAGCCAATGGGGCTTTCTGTTGAAGAATCCAATTGAATTATTTGGAAAATGTAAATTGTGTTCCCAGTGGCCTGTTTATTCATTTTTCCGCATTGCCATGGTCATTTACAATGGGGCGTGATACTGAGTGGGAATAGCTAGTCAGTGAGTGGATGCTGTTCTGTGATTTTGAGTGAATATTAATAAACATTCTAGCTGCATAGTGTTACTGATTTGACATTTAAACATCTGTATTAATGTTTAAATATATTTTATATTTCCTGCTAATGAAGCATCTTGAATTTGAATTTGAGTGGATGTTTTGGGGTTGATGTTTTGGAGTGACTAGAGTGTAGTGTATAACAGCACTGGCATACAGGGGTGTCAGCAGAGGAAGTGTGCTCAAACACGCAGTGCCCTCCCTCTCTGCCTCTTTCAGTAGGGGAAGACCAGCTGCCTCCACTCTTGTACAGTATAACTCAGCATGTCCTTGGAATCAAATTACATCTTTTAAACTGCTGAAGAAATGTTAATGGCTTTAACCACCAGTTTACTTTAATCCCTGAGCAATGAGAACAGTGTAATGAGTTGAACCAATGCAATGAATCTCTCTCTCTCTCTCTCTCTCTCTCTCTCTCTCTCTCTCTCTCTCTCTCTCTCTCTCTCTCTCTCTCTCTCTCTCTCTCTCTCTCTCTCTCTCTCTCTCTCTCTCTCTCTCTCTCTCTCTCTCTCTCTCTCTCTCCCTCCCTCTCTCCCCCTCTCTGTTTCTGTCTCACAGTACTGGCATAAAGGATGTTTCAGCTGCGACGTCTGCAAAATGACTTTAAACATGAAGAATTACAAAGGCTTTGACAAGAGACCATACTGCAGTGTGTGAGTAGGCTCTATCCTCCGATGTGTGTGTGTGTGTGTGTGTGTGTGTATGTATGTGTGTGCATGCGCACATTTGCATAAAAGTTTCATGGAGATGTGGTTCTTGTATCCTGCTGTTAGGGAATTGTGTCAACTCCACATAGTTAATTTCTGTTTAGTTGAGGACAGTCTGGCTCTTTGTGTTCCACTGTCACACTCTGTATGGTTATCTTCTCTGTTCTTTGATTTCCTTTTTTTTTTTTTTTTTTTTTTTTTTTTTTGCTACCCCTCATTCCAGTGAAAGGTTCTGTACTGCGTGGGAAAGGGCATCCCTTGCCCCTCCTCCTCGTCCTACCCCCTCTATCATGGGAAATTTAAGGGAGGAAAGTTCCATGAGTTCCACTGAAGTGTCTGAAATCTCAAGTCCCCACCCCCACTCTGTCCCACACAAACCCACGTTCCCAGAGGGAAGGAATCCCAAGAATCCCCTCATGTCTCACACATTCTGTCCACATCCTCCCTACACCAGACCCTGTCTGTGTGCTTGCGCGTGCATCCACGTGTTTGTGTTGGAATGTATGAAACTACTCTTGTTTTAGTGTCCACATGCTCTGACAAGCCCCTGAACTTTCACCAAAAGCTTTCATATGAATCATGAAACTCAATGGGATTACTCTGTACAGGTGCATCCATCAATCCCCTTCCTTGCAGCTCAGTGTCCCACCACCTGAAATTCACATTTGTTGCACAGAAGGAAAACCTGCCTTGCTGTAGGCTGGAGACATCCAGACATACACTATATGGCCAAAAGTCAGTGGACACCCCTACTAATTATTGAGTTCAGGTGTTTCAGCCACACCCATTGCCAAGAGGTGCATAAACTCCAGCACATAGCCATGCAATCTCCACAGACAAACATTTAGAATTCAGAATGGTTCGTAAAGAGCTCAGTGACTTTAAACGCGGCACTGTCATAGGATGCCACCTTTGCCACAAGTCAGTTCGTGAAATTTCTGCCCTACTAGATGTGCCCCGGTCAACTGTAAGTACTATTATTGTGAAGTGGAAATGCCTAGGAGCAACAACAGCTCGGCCGCGAAGTGGTAGACCACGCAAACTCACAGAGCGGGGCCGACAAGTGCTGAGTGCCTCTGGAAGCAGCACAATAACTGTGCGTTGGGAGCTTAATGGAATGGGTTTCCATGGCCGAGCAGCTGCACACAAGCCTCACATCACCATGCGCAATGCCAAGCGTCGGCTGGAGTGATGTAAAGCACGCCGCAACTGGACTCTGGAGCAGTGGAAACGTGTTCTTTGGAGTGATGTATCACGCTTCGATATCTGGCAGTCTGATGGACGAATCTGGGTTTGGCGGATGCCAGGAGAACGCTGCCTTCCGGAATGCATAGTGCCTACTGTAAAGTTTGGTGGAGGAGGGATAATGGTCTGGGGCTGTTTCTCAAGATTTGGGATAGGCTCCTTAGTCCCAGTGAAGGGTATTCTTAATGCTACAGGATACAAAGACATCTTAGCCAATTGGGCGCTTCCAACTTTGTGGCAACAGTTTGGGGAAGGCCCTTTGCTGTTCCAGCATGACTGTGCCCCTGTGCACAAAGCGAGGTCCATAAAGACATGGTTAGATGAGTTTGGTGTGGAGGAAGCAGTGGGATTCTGGCCCTGCTCAGTGGTTTATAAGGAGTGGGTTATTTGTTGTTTTGATTTTAGTTTGTTTTAACAGAATGCTGACCCACTGCTGATTGGCAGTCCATGTCAAAGAGGCACACTCATTTTTAAGTATTGAGAATTTTATGCTGTTCCCACTGTCCCTCTGAGGGCCTAACCTAGATATTAAATTGATTGTGAAAGTGATGCAGTATTCTATTTCAGTGGACTCTGGATATTCCATGGTAAACATACCTTGTGTAATAAACAAAACGCAATTTCAGAGTCAAAACTGCAGCTCCGATTGAAAAGGCCTCATTGCAAAGCTCCAGGAGTGATTGTAAGAGTCAAGAAAGCCAAAAAAGCAAGAACACTCTTACCTGACCCATGTCATGACAGTGCTTTCCAAAACGCTGCTTTTCAAAATGGTACTGATGCATACATGGTTTCATTTCATACAAAATATTGGGCAGGTTTCTGAAGATTGAAATGTTATGTCAAACAGCCTAAAATCTCATCTTTAGAGTAATGTTGTATATGCATGTACATTCTGATACATTAGGACATGCCACTCTGTGGTTTGTTACAGAGTGAACAGTAATAGTGGATTCCTCAACCTAATTCCGGTGGATACTGTGAATATAAATGAAAGTAGGCTGGAGACCACTGAACGGAGCCTGTTAAATGAGGGACACATCGCCATAGTTTCTTGGAATGACTGGCAGCAGATGGAGCTTTCAGAGGAAATGGGAAGTGGAGGTGATGCGGATGGAGCATTAGGAGGAAAAGGGAAGTGGAGGTGATGCGGATTGGTGGCAGCAGAGATGGACGTGGGTGGCAGCATCCATGCCCACGGACTACGAGCTGGTCCTCCAGCACTGGTGGTGAAGTTTGATGCAGGAGTGGGTGCTGGCTAAACCCTGTGTGGCTGAATCAGGGTGGTCCGGACTGCACTGCACTGTCTGGACTGTGTGGGCTCTCTGTTTCCACCCAGTCAGCTGTTTATTTGCAATACAGAATAGACACTGACACATATAGACACACTCTCTCACATCACACACAACGTGATGTCAGACTACTTGGTCTGGCCATGGCCATGTCAAATCAAATCAAATCAAATCAAGTTTATTTGTATAGCACTTTTCACAATAGAATTGTAAAAAAATGCTTAACAGAGGGGGAACCCAGGCCTAGACCCCCCAAAAGCAAGCCTAAAGGCAACAGTGGCAAGGAAAAACTCCCTTGGTAGGGAGAAACCTTGGGAGGAACCAGACTAAAAAGGGGGGGAGCCCATCCTCTGCTGGCCGGCACAGGGTATGTCCAAAAAAGACCATGTCATGGTCAGTCCAAGGTGGCTCAACCACGTGGAGAGGATCCAGATCCAGGAACTGGGGTTGGCGTGGGGGGTGAGGGTTGATGGGGGCAGCTCACACTTCTCGCAGGATCTAGGGCTCGGGGGCAGAGGCCGAGGCAGAGAAGAGAACATGCAGTGCTATAGCCAGTAGCATTATGTAAGAGCAGGGGAGCACAAGCATAGGAAATATACAGATAGCCCCAACAGGTGTAAGCTATGGCAGCATACCTATTAGGAGAGGGACAGAGAAAACACGCAGCCATGAGAGTTCCAAACCATCCACACCTGATCAAGGATAACCAGCATAACAGTGGTGGTAACACATTGAGGAGGTGACAGTATGGAAAGTTTCTCACTCAATAAGACACTAGGGCACAGCCTTCTCCATCTCTCCACCTAGACTATGTTTGGCAGTAGGCTAGGCTGAAAACATATGTTTTTAATCTACACTTAAAAATTGAAACTGTGTCCGAATCCCTAACATGCCTTGGTAAACCGTTCCACAACAAGCTCTAAAAGAGAAGGCTCTACCACCAGCTGTGCTTTTCAAAATTCTAGGAAGTAATAGATGGCCGGCTTCTTGTGAACGAAGCAGTCGTGTCGGCTTATAGGGGGAAAACATTTCGGTCAGATATAAAGGTGCAAGTCCGTTTATTGCTTTAAAAGTTAGCAACAGTACTTCATAATCAGCCCAATATTTAATAGGAAGCCAATGTAGTGATGCTAACACTGGAGTAATGTGCTCATACTTTTTGGATCTAGTCAAAATACGTGCCGCTGTATTCTGTACTAGTTGAAGACTCTTTAGAGAGCTACTAGAGGAGCCGGATAATAAGGCATTACAATAGTCTAGCCTCGATGCGACAAAAGCATGCATCAAGGTTTTAGCATCCTCTAATGACAGAATGTGCTGAATTTTAGCTATGTTTCTTAGGTGAAAGAAAGCTATTCTGGAAGTGTTTTTAATATGAGTGTCAAATGTAAGGTCCTGATCAATAATAAAACCAAGGTTCTTAACCATAAGACTTGATGTAACTATGCAATCACCTGCATTTAACTGCAGATTCAACTTGTTCCTTCATTTTTTGGGGCCCAAAACCATCATCTCTGTTTTATCTAAATTTAAAAGCAGGAAATTTGCTGTCATCCAATTCTTTATATCAGAGATACAAGCCTCTAATTGAGTGAGTTTAAGTATTTCACCTGGTTTCATTGATATGTACAGCTGTGTATCATCTGCATAGCAATGGAAATTCACACCATGTTTACGAATAACATTACCCAGTGGTAGCAAGTATAATGAGAACAGTAATGGTCCCAGCACTGAGCCTTGTGGAATACCATATTTAACCTGAGTCAGAGAACTCTTGATCTAATTGCACAAATTGAAACCGGTCTGAAAAGTATGATTTAAACAATGAGAGTGCCCGTCCACAAAAAAAACCAACCAGGTTTTCTAGCCTATGAAGGAGAATCTGGTGGTCAATAGTGTCAAAAGCAGCACTTATGTCAAGGAGCACTAGAATAGAAACACAACCAGTGTCCAATGCTAACAGTAAGTTATTTACAACTTTGTGCTGTCTCAGTGCTATGGTTTGGTATAAAACCTGATTGTAGTGTTTCATACAGATTATTAGTTTTTAGGAAAGCAGTTAATTGTTGAGCTACAGATTTCTCTAAAATCTTTGATGTCAAAAGTTCTCTCTCTGCTCTGTCTATGAACAGGTGATTCAGTGTAAAATCCAGTCACACAGATGCACTGTGAACGGCACCACACACACAAGCCAAGCTAAAACCTACTCCAGTGCACACACACACACACACACAAACAGACACACGTGCACACACCGCAGTGGTGGTTTTACACATTATTTTATTTATTTTTTAATTTCAAATTTTTCCCCTGTTTTTCTCCCAGTTTGGTTGCCAATTATACCCTCTATTTATCTCAATTCCCCCTTCCCCATGAGTCTGCTGCCCGCCCTCCGGGGCGAGACATTATTTCCGGGCCGAATTTGTCCGCCTCTTCCGAGACGGAATTTTACCACGGACACCTTTTTCCTGCTCCGAGACGGACTCGTGCCGGCTCACTCTCCCCCCTCCCCCGGAGGCGGACAGCCAAACGCCGCCTCCGATTAGGCTGATGACCAGGGCCGGTCTGGTAGAGACGCGAGTTTCGAACCGCGTCCCTGACAGGCACAGCGGACCAGCCTGTGGTCACACCGCTATCTGCCAGCCAAGTTTTACACATTTTTTGAATGATTTAAGTACAAATGGTTTCTGAAAAATCTAGGCATATCTGACTAAACCATATAAAACTGCCTGGTGCCAGTCTCCAGATTCTCTTGGCTGCTGATACAAAGACACACAAATTTAAAGGCATTGGGCATGAAGATGCAATACAATCCCTGAATGCTATAGAATATCAGTTCTAGAGTCAAATTATATTGTCAATTTTGTATTTTTAAATGTTTCAATGTCAGTATTCACATGTAAAGATAAAATATTCACTGGCAGTACACAGCCTGCTTGTATGTTCTGTTCATGACACAGATGGATCCTGGATTTTAGTTTTGAATGGATTTCCTGATTCTGTTTCTGACATGCAACACTCATCAAAACTGGGTGGATCCTGCCCATTGTGAGAATTCACCGTGCTCTGTTTTGCTGAGGTGTATTGGACTATGTGTGGTGAAGTGCTAGTGTAGTTTATAACCTGATGTCACCCACGCACAAATTCAAATATTTGTTCTGATGGTAGGCACTCACCAACAATAAAATAAAATCCAATTTTTGACCAGCATGATTTGTGTGTTATGTTTGCATTGCTCAGTCCACACTTATGCTATTTGCATTTGACCACAACCGATAAGAGTATGTGAACCAGGTTTAATCCGCTGCAAAGGTGTAGCTTTTAAGGAAAATTCTGAATTAAATTTTCTTGGTACTTTGCTTTCCAGGAGCAAAAGCCATCTGCAGGCTCCTATTTGCATAGATCAGGGATATGATACAGGCAGACTCACTGCTGTCTGTCATCATTACAGCACAGTTACAACACCAAATAGACCCAGTACAGCGCTGGGCTGTCATGCATGGCGTGCCTGCGGTCGCTGCAACACACGGCATGCCTGTGCTGTGTGTCAGGACTCTGTGCTACTGCCAAGCACCCTCTCTCAGTGCTGCAGCTCACTCTGAACCTTGCCAACTCAAATTCCTGGGAAAATTCTCAGGCCCTCCGGTGACGCAACCAGTAAAGGCACTTCCCCAGAATACAGGTTACCCACTGTGGTCGGCGTCCTGCTCAGGGGTGGTGATTAGCTGTCTGTCCCAAGGGGAGGGTTGAGGAAAACTGGCACGAGCTTGCCACATGCACATTAAGCTTCCCTGTGGGTGTGTATTGGAATAACAGGCTAGGCGAGTTCCATCTCGAAGGAGGGGTTCATCGCCATTGTCACTGCTGGTTCCAGGGTAGTGGTTGGTCCTGTAGGTGTAGGCAGCGGGAGGAATAGTTCATCTGATGTAAACTATTTGAAGAAATTTCCCAAAGTGTTTATGGGGAAATAAACACTGAAAAGGGGAACAATCAAAACCGTAAATCAGAGACCAGAGATGTGCAATTTGAGGACTTTGAGATAAGGGACGTAGAAGTACTACAAAAACGACAAAAACTTAAGATGAATAAGGCAGCAGGCCCAGATGGCCTATATCCCAGAGTACTCAAAGAACTTGGGGAAATTATATATAAACCATTGACAGATATTTTCATTCAATCCATAATCACTGGAGAAATACCAGATGATTGGAAGCAGGGTAGTATAATTCCAATATATAAGAAGGGGGACCGTACTGACCCAGGGAACTATAGGCCTGTCAGTTTAACTTGCATCGCATGTAAAATGCTGGAATGTATTATTAGGGATACGTTGGAATCATTCTTGAAAAATAATAGTATTTTAAGGGAGAGCCAACATGGATTTCTCAAAGGGAGGTCATGCCTAACAAACCACCTGGACTTTTTCGAAGAGGCTACAAAGTGTGTTGACCTGAACCAGACTTATGATATTATATATTTTGATTTTCAGAAAGCATTTGACAAGGTACCACATGAGAGGCTCATTGCGAAAATGAATTCAGTAGGAATTGCAGGAGTAGTTTCAGAGTGGGTTCATAATTGGCTGCAAGGGCAAATACAAAGAGTAACAGTAGGTGGGGCCGTATCTGACCTCGGTGCTGTGGGCAGTGGTGTCCCGCAGGGATTGGTGCTGGGACCTCTGCTCTTCCTTATTTACATAAATGATCTTGACATGGACGTTAGTAGCAAAATAGTTAAATTTGCAGATGATACTAAACTGGGGGGTTTGGCAAACAGTTTGGAATCGACAAAATCCAAAAATGGGCAGATACATGGCAGATGACATTCAATATTGCTAAATGTAAAGTTATGCATGTGGGAAATAAAAACATTAGACAGGAGTATTTTATGGGAGGAGAAAAGTTAGTAGGTGTTCAATTTGAAAAGGAGTTGTAGTTGATCAAAGCCTATCTGCATCAAAGCAGTGTGCTACAGCAGTGAAAAAAGCCAACAGGATGCTGGGATACATAGCAAAAAGTATTGAGTATAAATCAAAGGAGGTTATATTAATGTTATATAATGCCTTTGTCAGACCCCACTTAGAATACTGTGTGCAGTTCTTGGCACCGCACTACAAGAAAGATATAGAAGCTCTTGAAAAAGTCCAAAGAAGGGCAACTAAACTGATACCTGGTATGAAAGGTAAAAGTTATGATGATAGACTTAAGGCACTCAATCTATTTAAACTTAGCAAACGGAGACTTAGGGGGGATTTGATTGAGGTTTTTAAATTCCTAAAAGGGATTAACAAAGTAAAATACCAAAGATCTTTAAAGATAAGTGGGGTCAGCAGAACAAGAGGCCACAGGTGGAAATTAGTTAAAGGCAAATTCCGCACAGATATTAGGAAGTTTTTCTTTACACAGAGAGTTGTCAATGCCTGGAACAGCTTGCCAGGTCGGGTAGTAGAGGCAGAAACGCTTGGGCTATTCAAGTCCAGGCTAGATGTAGTACTAGATACTCTTTAGATTAGGACATGATGAGCCTAGATGGGCCGAACGGCCTGTTCTCATCATTATGTATTCTTATGTTCTTAATATTGTATGTGAGTAGGTAATTTTTGCACACATTGTTCCCCGCTGAGATACAATTATTCCCAATATGTTTTGTGTCTGAGTTGCTGAATGGTGTTAGATGTGTGTATGTAGAGACGTGTGCATCGAGCCCTTGCGGAGCCACACATTCTGTGTTATGCAGACTCTTTTTTTGGAAAAGTTGCTTATTATTTGATCTTTGTAAAGATTAAATTCTGTCATTAACTGTATGATTGTGTGTGGGTTTCCCTTGCTTAGGTACAAGTTTGATTTCTTTACCAAGTTGCTAACTCTAAACAGCTTGCCTGAATGTGGAACCTGGGAGCAGTGATGGGGAAGGAATTTAAGGGTGCACACAGCCGAAGGCATGTGAGGGATGAACTTATTAACTTTGTTTTACTTCTGTTCAGCACCACCCGAAGCTCCATGCAGCACCTCCCACAGTCTCACACCGATTATGACATGCAGACACAGACGCACGCACACTCATTTTTGTCTTTATTTTAAATATGATATACACTACCGGTCAAAGGTTTTAGAACACCCCCATTTTCCAGTTTTTACTGAAATTTAAGCAGTTCAAGTGCAGTGAATAACCTGAAATGGTACAAAGGTAAGTGGTAAACTGCCAGAGGTTAAAAATAAATAAAAATAATAATTATTATTATTTAAAAACAGGCCCTTTTCAGGGAACAAGTAATGGGTTAACAGTCACTCTGTGCAAGTTGCTGACTCTGGATCCAGCAAAAGAGCCCCAGACCATCACGCTTCCTCCTCCATGCTAGACAGTTGGTGTCACATACTGAGGAACCATCCTTTCGCCTACTCGACGGCCTACAAAAAGCTTTCGAGATTTCAATTTATGATTCATCGGTCCATAAGACCTTCTTCCAGTCTTCAGTGGTCCACTGGGGGTGCTTCATGGCCCAGGCAAGCCTCTTTTTCTTATTTTGCCATCTTTGCAATGGCTTTCTTACTGCCACTCGACTTGTCAAACCTGCAGCTCGAAGTCTTCCATACTTTGACCAGTGTTAAGCTGTGCTTTAAACTGTTGTCCTGTGAGCCGCCTATCACGCAAGCTGTTGACTCTCAGAAACTTGTCTTCTGATTTTGTTGTGGCTTTGGGTCTGCCAGACCTCTACCTGTCAAGAGTTTCCTCCAGTTTCCAAGTGCCTTTTGATGGTGTAGGAAACTACTCACTGCCAAAAAATGTAAAGATTTTTTAATTTTTTTAAACCTTGCAGTTTAGCGCTTATGTTTGTACCATTTCAGGTTATTTACAGGCGGCAACTGGCTGTCTGCCCCAGGGAGGGGGGAGGGAAGCTGACATGACGTTCGCTGTGCATAAGAGTGGCCCTGTAGTACCGGGTTACGGTTGACGGCTTGGCGAGTGCCATCTCGGAGGAGGCGTTACTTCGCCTTCGTCACTACCGGTCACAGGACTACGGCAGCAAACTCACATTACTAGGGGGGGATTGACATAAAAATAGCGGATCTAATTAGCTACCAAATTGGGAGAAAATGGGAGAAAATCAGAAAAAATAAAATAAAATACATCTGACACCTATTGTGCTTATTGTCCCTGCACCTGTGACAGACGGGATTGTGTGCGTGCGTGCGTGCAGGCTCCTCTCAGTGTTGAGAAAAACTACTGCAGTTTTAACCTACCCTACTGTAAAAACATGACCAAATAAGTCCTGATTTAAAATTTGCAAGCCAGGATGTTGTTGTGTGTACTGCGTACAGCATCTGCATGACCTACCAACTCCTGTCTGGCTCAGTGTTGTGTTGATTTTCCAGGAACTGGAACCAGGTTGGCTTACTTTGGTGCTCTTGGTGGTTTTCCATTCAATTTCCCGTTCATCCACTTGGACTTTGTGGCAGTGTTCTGTAACATACGGAAGAGATGTATAGAACAATTTAGACTCGTCTCAATTGAGAGGATGAGCTGGTCTTCAATGAAATATTAAGTATTCTATTCTTCTGTATTATATTACTTGCATTGGGGGGGAGGCAACGTCATCCACATGATTGTCGTGCTTCTGCTTCGTCAGCCTTTTTACCCATTCGGATGGGTATGGAAACCTGTGTCCAATGTGACATCTGGAGATGGTTCATCATGTCCCCCACACCCCCCTGGGCCTGCTGTGCCTGGAGGCCCACCTCTGGTTGTTTCCACATCCCATCACTCACACACGACCAATAGCCAGTCTGCTCTGGAGCATGACAAATTCTGTATGGAGGGAGAGCATACAAGAGGATGAGACCTGCAGACCAGCTCCCTTAGGGGTGTGTGTGTGCACATGTATGTGCAGGGTTTGTGCCTACATCCATGCATTTGTGTGTGGGCATTTTTCTGTGTGTATGTGTGTTCTGTGTGGTGATGTGTGTTCTGTGTGGTGATGTGTTCTCTCTGGGTTCCAGACACTACCCCAGGACCTCCTTCACCAGCGTGGCTGATACTCCCGAGAACCTCCGTCTCAAACAGCAGACCAAAATGCAGAGCCAGGTACTGACGACAACCACTTCCTCTCCTCGTGCTTAACACTTCTCCAATGACATGCAAGCAGACGGCCTTGTTCTGACATGCCATTTAATGAAATGCCTCAGATTCACTTCACATCATAAAGCTGGCAGTATCAGTGCTCATAGGTGTTGAACAGACGAGCCTTGAAGTTTGTTTGATGCAAAACCAGTTCTGGCTTTGCTACCGTGGCTATTTCCATATTTGATCTCTCACTCAGTTTCATTTTTCCCTGTATTATTTCACTCAGTGCTCATGTGGCTGGTTTCTGTCCTGACCTCTTCCATTTCTCTACCCTCCTACCCCTCTCTTTCTCCCTCTCCTAGATCTCATGTCCTGTCTTCATTCATCTTTTGCTGACATCCCTTGAGATGAAAAAAACTGCATTTAAATTGAAATTCCTTACAACCTCATTTCTCTATTAGCATTCCTTGAGGTATTTCTCTGTCTCTGTCTCTGTCTCTGTCTCTGTCTCTGTCTCTGTCTCTGTCTCTGTCTCTGTCTCTGTCTCTGTCTCTGTCGCTCTCCCTCACCTCTCTTGTATAACCCTCTTCTCTCTCACACACAAACACACACACACACACACACACTCTGGTCTCCCTTTCACTGCCTAGTTGTAGTGTCAGGTGTGACCGAACTCTCTGCATGGCTTGTTAATTTATACACTGTTGACCGTCCCTATTAGTGTTGGGGGAATTAAATCTCATGCAAATGATGTATTCTGTTTTGTGCATGCACATATAAAAATGTCTAATACTACTGATTGTATTCCTGCTTGATTCAACATAACACAGTGGTTGTTTGTACTGGGTTGAAAGGTTAAACACCAAATCCTGCAGAAAACACCATCTGTCTCAGTATTGTGTTTTTGTACATGTCTCTGATCCCTCTTGTCTCTTTATCTCCATCTCTAGAGAATGTAACCCCCTCACAGGCATTCTAGTTCATGTCAACTCATTCGTGTTTCCCAAAGCACATGTACCAAAATGTCCAAAGGATACAATGGACAATATCAAAGGCACAATATAAATAAAGTTATCAAAGCATTACCGGGAAGTACCATTTAAAATGGACCACTTTTGGTCTCCTCTGTGTCATTCGTTGTCCCTCTCACTGCAGCAGGCAGCAGCATGATGCGCCACCTGTGTCACCTCTCACTGTGGAGGATCTGAGCTTTTTTGTATATTGTGGGGGTTCTGGGAGTTTTTAAATGTATTATGGCCTTTTGTGTCCACTTGTGCCTCTCGAATGAGTGCTGTGCCCACACCCACACGAGGGGCACTGCAGGTGAGGCCTGTGCACCCACCGATGCTCTCGCCCATGAGAATTGTGTCTCTTTTTCACATGCCCAGTAGTGTCACGCCACTGGATTTCAGGTCAGTCAGCTAATGACATAGTGGTCGTGGTGAGCGTCTTTATTGACCGAGTCACTCAGGAGCCCCTGATTGTCTTTATTTTTAAGAAATGGGTTTCTTATGTATTTGTCAAAAGCCACTCTACCCCTGACGGAACAAGGTCAAACATGTCCAACTGCTGCAGACTCCCAGTGACATGACCGCCTGATCCCTTTCATGTCTTTGCTATGGAGCACAGTATTTTTATTTGTTTAATCATCAAAGGCTGCTGTCTCAACTTCCTGGAATTGATTTTTGGAATCACATTTCTGGAATTGAGACCGCAGCGCAACTCCTAGATCATAGGTGGTTGATTTGGCCACACTGTTGTTGTTGTTTTTTTACTGCCTGATATCAGAGGTTTTGTGACAGCTTTAATATGTATTGCAGTTTATCATATCATTTTGCTTGTGCTATAATTTGGTTGGCTCAAACTGTCCCTTGTTCGTTTGGTGCTCTCTTGAGCCTGTGTGAAGCTAGCCAGGGTGAAATCAGTGAAACCTCTTCACATGTCAAGACATGTGCGATAGGAGTTGGGCTTTCTTAAGGTGATTCAAGGATATAATTGCTCTATTTTGGGATGTTCATCTGTCTTATTGGCCTATATCTGCCTTTTATACTTTTGATTTGTTTAGGCACAATGCACCTATGCCCTGACACTAGAGATACCCCCTTTCGAGTTACAGAATGTATTGAGGGCAATAGACAGCCCAGCATTGATTACTCCAGATTAGAAGGGTGTTTGATTTTTTTTTATAACAGTGTTACACAGGATTACTGCCTGATCTGGTGACTGGGAACAAAGAGCAGGCTGACTATCACACGAATATACAAAGCACATGGATATCTCATGGATAAGCACATGGATATACGTAGGCTACCTCATTACATACCATCCCCACTCTGTATCATACCCTCATTACACACCATCTCTACCCTCATTACACACTGTCCCCACTCTGTATCATACCCTCATTACACACTGAATGTGGATGTGTGTAGATATCAATTTACAAAGTAATGGACCAGAGGCAAATATGTACTCAAGGCAAATGACAATGGTAATTAAAGCCTTTTTTGCGTTAAATTAAAGCAGTACAGGGCTAATTTTCTCGTACATTATTTGTCTCAGGAAAACTTCATACAATAGAACAGAACAGAGTATTGCTTCTAAAGTGTCTGTGATATTGATGTATTGTATCTTCGATGGAGAAATTATTTCAGAGGAAGCCTGTATGTTCAGGTCAGATTTAGATATTCTATCACATGTCACAACTGGGGTTATACTGCTACAAGCTGCTGGATGACAAACAGTTGTTCTATCAGCAAACAGAACGATGTTGCAGCAGAGACCATCAGGAGGGGTTTGTGATTAATGTCGCAATCGTCGAGGACGGGTGTGTGACTTTTAACCATCTCTGAGACAAAACCAGCCGAGAAACGAACAATATATAAAGAAATCAGTTTTATTTTTACAGAACTTAAATGAACGTGTTTCTTCTGGCACTTTATTGTTCTGGTATTAACAATAAAGATATATATTTTTTTTTTAAACAGTTTCCGCAGTTTGGTCCTTCCTCCATTTTTTTTTTTACAATTCTACAAGGTCCCGTCTGTTTCCTGGATGCTGCGTTGGCTGCAATGGTTCGGGGAAAGGGCTGCCTAATCTTGACTGCCAGGCTTTGCAGTCCAGGCTGGTGCGGGAGCGGACACTGCTGTCTGAATCTGCAGGGAGAGTAAACCGGAGTAAGGGGGGAGAGGCCACGGTGTACTCCCTTCATCTCGTCCACATTTCCTCTCCTTGTGGCTTGGTCCCTCCTTTTGTGCAGCCACTCCCGATTATGAGACGAGAGGCGGCTGTGAGATTGAAACATTGGATGCTGCCGTCTCTCGGATCCAGCACTGGACCGCTGGCCCTATTCCTCGTGAGCTATTTCCTTCTTGTGACACTGCTTCTTCTGGGGAGCTGTCCTTCGCACTGGAGGGCCACCTGCTCCTGTGCCACACACCCATTATACATTTTTACATGATGTTTGTGTACTTTCTGCTTGATCCAGGCTTGTATAAACCTCAAACTTTGTAAAGAGGTTCCAACTACGTATTACCATCCATCCATCCATTATCTAAGCCGCTTATTCCTGGTCAGGGTCGCGGGGGGCTGGAGCCTATCCCAGCATGCATTGGGGCGAGAGGCAGGAATACACCCTGGACAGGTCGCCAATCCATCGCAGGGCACTACATACACCATTCACTCACACACTCATACCTACGGGCAATTTAGACTCTCCAATTAGCCTAACGTGCATGTCTTTGGACTGTGGGAGGAAACCGGAGTACCCGGAGGAAACCCACGCGGACACGGGGAGAACATGCAAACTCCACCCAGAAAGGCCCCCGGCCGGGATTCGAACCCGAGACCTTCTTGCTGTGAGGCGACAGCGCTATCCACTGCACCACCGTGCCGCTCTACGTATTACCCCCTTTCCATAAATCGCACAAAATATTGTGGCGGAACATTATTTCCGCTTATCGCCATTTCTGTATACCTTTGACATAAACCATATGTATTATTTTTCCTCCCTATTTCTCCAAGGAAATTAATTGGCATGTAAAGGGGAAATCTAATGTCTGTTAAAACAATTTGTGTTGTTAGAAAATCAGTGTTATTATTTTTACAGATTTGTATTATTACCTGTATTCTTATGGCTAATCCTCATCATTAATATTATGAATCAGTATTACAAGCTACGCTGCAGCAAGGTGTGGATCTTGTGTCGATGAGGTTATTTTTGCTGCATTGGGGGTGGAACAAAGGTCACTTAAGAAAGCAGGCCATAAGATATTGATATATTGATAGCTCACTTTGAGAGTTGTAAATCAACTGAAAACAGATTCCAAGTGTGTTTAGAGGTAGCAGCAGTAGTTACAGCTCTTTTTAATGCGCTTTTTAGTTGAAACATCAATGCTATCTCTAGGGACAGGCATGGTATGAGATAAGGACAAGGTGAAATCTGCCCCAAGAACATTGTAGCTTGCACTTGTTATCTTTGGGATCTTTGCTACTGCTTTGCCTGACGGGATTGCGCTTTGCCTAACGGGATTACTCTAGTCTATCGAGATCGTTTGTACAGACAATTTGAGCCGTTTGTTTGCTAGTGTTTTTGGTCGTTAAGATTATTGGGATTGTATTTTGTATTTGTCATTGTATTTTGGCGTTTATCAAAAATGGTAAGCAGATTTGCTCTTAAGGTTGACTTTTGTTACCATTCGGTAAGGATGCACCGATATGAAAATTCTGGACCGATACCGATAATTCAAATAACACAATTGGCCGATACCGATAATTTATTGTCCCATTTGTGCCCTGGCAGAAATGAAAAAATTCTGCCCTTCATTATACTTTTCAATGAACACAAATTCAATCATACAAATGCATGGAACAGCTTTTATTGTAACATTCTTTAACATAGTCATTGTACTATGCTAGATGTCTTGTAAATGGCTGATCAGATTTGATGTATTCAAATCCTTGCTTGAGTTACCTCTTGAAATCTCACTGGAGCATTTGTTACAAATGGCAAATTGGTTGTCTTTCTCTGACAAATTTTATACCGTTATCATAATTTCAATTATCAACCGAGGCAAATTTACAAATGTCGATGCTTGATTGCGGTTAGGCTATAACATTGTTACGTGTTGGCCTTTTTCCATCTGCAACACAACCAACACGCAACACAGCCAACCAGAGCCAGCCTTGATATGAAGGGCAACTTCACTGTAGTGAAACGAGCTGACAAAGAGCAGAAAGGAGGCATGTTCTGCAAGTACTGTAACAAAGCGGTCCTGGCAGCAAACGGGAATATGTCAATTCTGTTCCATCATTTGAGAAGTTATCACATAAAGGAATATTAAGAATGTATGGCGAAAAAAAGAGGCAGAGGCAAGCAAAAAATCATATACAGATGCAAACAGGCAACTATATACATTTTTGTATTTGTTTACACAAAGTGCACATTTTATACTTGAAATTATGCTTGAAAACTCACCGCACATATGAATGTTGAATAAAGTTGTTTGAATGTCTATATACTCCGTTTTTTCTGCATACAAATTATTGTTTCGATATTGTTAACATGATATGTTGACCAAATACTTTGATAATTATTTTTGGGCAGGACTGTGTAGAGTGCTCGTGCCGATTGCAGTCAAGGCAAATATTGGCCGATACCAATAGTCCACCAATATATCGGTGCACCCCTAATATAATGTTAGGGGACAGAGGGGGAATTTTCCTTTTTGTTCCCCGTCTAGAACAAATAAAATATGCCTAAATCTATAGCCAATGTACAGAATGTTAGGAGGAGTTTGAGTTAAGGGATATAGAAGTACTAGAAAAACTACAAAAACATAAGACAAATAAGGCAGCAGGCCCTGATGGTATGTAACCCAGAGTACTCAAAGACCTTGGGGAAATTATATATAAATCATTGACAGATATTTTAATGCAATCCATAAACACTGGAGAAATACCAGATGACTGGATGTAGGGTAGTATATTTCCAATATATAAGAAAGGGGATCATACTGACCCAGGGAAATATAGGCCTGTCAGTTTAACTTGCATTTCATGTAAAATACTGGAATGTATTATTAGGGACAAGTTGGAATCATTCTTGAAAAATAATAGTATTTTAAGGGAGAGCCAACATGGTTTTCTCAAGGGGAGGTCATGCCTAACAAGCCTCTTGGACTTTTTTTGAAGAGGCTCCAAAGTGTGTTGACCTGAACCAGGCTTATGATATTATATTTGGACTTTCAAAAAGCATTTGACAAGGTACTGCATGAGAGGCTCATTGTTAAAATTAATTCAGTAAGAATTACAGGAGTTGTTTCAGAGTGAGTTCATAATTGGCCGCAAGGGTGAATATAAAGAGCAACAGTAGGTGGGGTCGTATCTGACCTAGGTGTCTTGGGTAGTGGGGTCCCACAGGGATTGGTGCTGGGAACTCTGCTCTTCCTTATTTACATAAATGATAGGGATGTTTGTAGCAAAATAGTTACATTTGCAGATGACACTAAACTTGGGGGTTTAGCAAACAGTTTGGAATTGACTAAAGTAATCCAAGATGATTTAAACAAAATCCAAGAATGGGCAGAAATGTGGCAGATGACATTCAATATTGCTAAAAGTTATGCATGTGGGAAATAAAAACATAAGACAGGAGTATTTTATGGGAGGACAACTTAGTAGGTGTTCAATTTGAAAAAGACTTAGGAATTGTAATTGATCAAAGTCTGTCTGCATCTAAGTGTGCTACAGCAATGAAAAAGGCTATCAGGATGCTGGGATACATAGCAAAAAGTATTGAGTATAAATCAAAGGAGGTTATATTAATGTTATATAATGCCTTTGTCAGACCTCACTTGCAGTTCTGACCACACTACAAGAAAGATCTAGCTCTTATATAAGCTCTTGAAAAAGTGAAAAGAAGGGCAACTAAATTGGTACCTGGTATGAAAGGTATACGTTATGAGGATAGACTTAAGGCACTCAATATATTTAAGCTTAGCAAACGGAGATTCAGGGGGGATTTGATTGAGGTTCTTAAATCCCTAAAATAGAGGGGGGTGGTAATGGGGATGAAAACCAAAATTTTGGAATATGATTACACCCATTTCAGTGGTGATGCATTGGGTCATTTGGGAGATATTTTGCATAGGAAGTGGGCATCTAGCTTGAAAATAACCCCCCACCCCGCCCAAAAAAGAAATCTGCATTATATGCAATGGTGTGGTGGACCTCTGAGGCCTACTGTTGTAAAATTACAACATACTTTTCAGTGTAACTGAATTTAGACAAAAACTACATATTCCAACACCCCAGATTCTAACATTGCAACATGAATTGTTTCAATTTGAAATAAAAATGTTATTGTTAACAAAGTATTCCAAATGAATTGAAAGTCTTTATACACTACTATTAGACAACAAGACTAGTGACATTTTACATTTACATTTTAAGCATTTAGCAGACGCTCTTATCCAGAGCGACTTACAAGATGTGCATTAATACATGGTAGGAACAATCATAGTTAGCGCACGAGATCAGTGCAGGAATACAGCAATAGACATCATTGCAGGCATCTGCGTACCATACCTGTAACACCGGGAAGGAAATAGTGAGGGCATACAAATGGCGGAATAGCCTGAAAATGCATTTTTTTGTGTTATTTTTTACATTTCAAGGGGTGGGGGGTCATTTTTGGGATACAGAGTTAGTTTTGGTGTCAAAATTCTTGTATTGATAGTGTTAATAAATTCCCAAATGGGCGTCTTCAAATTTTGACCTTGGCGATTACCACCCCCCCTACATAAAAGGGATTAACAAAGTGTAGGGTGCTATTACAGGAGAAATTAGTCTTCTAATATGGGTGACGCCACAATGTAAGGCTCGTTAATTCCCAACATGGTAGCAGCCAAAAATACAAGTATTCTTATAATCAGTCTCATTAGGTTTTGTATATCAGTCTCATAAAATATACTTCACTATAAAATTAGAATTTCAATGAATAATTACCATTAAATTGCAATATTAATAATTAAATCATCTTAATCAGATCACAACATTGTACATTTAGTTAATACCAAATCTATAATATTTATGACCTAATGAAGGGGTTGAAGGCATCAAGGAGTTCTTAGTAGTAGACTCAATTCAGTACAAGTACAACATTAAGACAGGCAACCTTGTAAGGAAAATAATATATTGAACATAAAGTATGAAAATAGCAAAGCACAATTCAATACATTAATGAACAACAACTGTGTGTGTGTGTGTTGCGTTTGTGCTCAAACTTGATGAGGCACGTGGCCGTGCATGCATGTGTATGTGTTCTCTAGCGTGTGCGTGGGTTGTGCGCATGTGCGTGCAGGCTTTAATCACATGGGCATCGAGAACAGAAAATCAAGATGGAAGGAAGTTTGAACCTAGGTTGTAACCAAGGTGAAATAAAAGATGGCGCTTACTGGCCACACCAGAATAACTGTCACTGTAATTTTATCACTAACACAGGCAGTCAGTGAGCAGCTACAAAAACAATGGTAAGCACAGTCATGAACCATGGTACATTTTAAAACAGTTCGTACATTCAGTCACGAATATAAACCATCCGTTGTTAAACTATGCTATGCCAAGATGCTACAGTCTTACTGTGTTGTTTGCTCCGCAGTCGGCGGGGTTCCATGTGTTTCGGGTTCAGAAGAGACGTGTGAAGTCCGGTTGTGGCGTCCTCAGTGAGTCCGATGCATCTTTGCGGTGTCTCTTGCAACTGTTCACTGTTGAAGTGAAGTCTGGTTAGTTTTCCAGGGCGCAAAGTTAATTATCAGAGATAAGTTTTGAAGAAGGGAGCTGGCCGCTTCTGTGGTCACTCAAATGTCCGATAATGCTAGCTGTATCCTTTCACAGCTCTTCACGATTTAGCGTTGGTTGCAGCTAAATTCGTGGAAACAGCGTTCTGTGGATTTCGCTGCTGTTCAGAGAACTTGTCTCATGCGTGTCTTCACGAGGCCTCTGGTTTGAGGCGCTGATGAGAGAGAATGATGTGAAGTCCTGGTGATGAAAGGAGGAACAGGAACAGAGAGCAAATGGCGAGTGCTCTCTGGTTTTATTTGTTGCACGAGGTATGCATTTCCACTTTTACAGTAACGTCATTGTACGTGGAAATGTGATCCTGCTAGGCAGGGCTGAATCACGCCATCGGAATATCATGTTACTTCCTTTGCGGGAATTGTCGAACTGTTTGTCAGGAAGTTGGATGCATGGTGGAGGAATGTTAAGCACTCAAAATTATATTAATTGAAATTGCATTTCAAACATATCATTTTATGATGGAATGTGCAGTCCCTACAAAAGTGAACTACCAAAGATTTTTTAAGATAAGTTCAGTTAGCAGAACAAGAGGCCACAGGTGGAAATTACTTCAAGGCAAATTCTGCATGGATATTAGGAAGTTTTTATTTACACATGGAGTTGTCAATGCCTTGAACAGCTTACCAGGTCAGGTAATAGAGACAGAAAAACTTGGGCTATTCAAGCCTAGATGGACTGAATGGCCCGTTTTTGTCATTATGTCTTGTTATATTCTTATTATTTTGACTAGAAACGCACATAAGGGCTGCTAAAAGATTGAAAGACAGCCAACCGTTGACTCGGCGAGGAGCAAAGTTCCTTCCCTCCTCATGGTATAAGATTGGGTTTTCCTATTCAATTTTAGTAGAGACTCTGACACAGACTGTCTTTGCTGTGCTCTGGTGCCGTTTGGATAAAAGTGGATCTTCTCATCTCTGACTCGAGTGATTTCTGCTCCTGGCTCCAGTGCTTCCCCGCCTAAGTCTTCAACATCATCTGAACTCTGTATCATACCCTCATTACACACCATCTCTAAATTAAGTACACCATCTCTACCCTCATTGCACACAACATCCGCATCTGCACTCTGCATGCAAGCACTCTTCCTCTCTCACACACTGGCAAGTCACCACCAAATTTGTTTGGACACATTGTTTCCATCACACAAGCACACAGACACTTTTCTTTTCCACTAATTAGTTTGATTACTCACTGTCTTGTTATGGGCATAATATGTTTATATTGTTGTATATGATCATTTTATGTTACAGTTTATGTGTATTACATTTTATGTTACAGGTGAGGTTTCTTGATAAGACCAATCAGGGAGTCTTACCTGTCCTTTGCTTTCCTTCTGTTAACGTTATTAGTACTTTATTGACTTATTTTATTTATCTTATTCATATCAATAAACAAAGGTGTGTTTGAAGAAGATGCAATACTCCTGGGATTTGGAGGTATTGGCCTTAGTGGGTCACATTAAGTTGCAACCAGAAACATGCACTGACCCAAACATGCCCACTGAGAGGCTTTCCCAGCAAACACAGATTTTAAAAATGACAGTGACCCGCAGCAAACTTTCCGTGCACAGAATTGCAGTAACCTCACGCTAATGTAATACCAGCACCAACGGGCTCATAGTGACCGCTCTCTTCACACAGCCATAGGTGCAAATCCTCACACTCACACTTGAGCCACACAGAACCACACCATGCGCACGTGCTCACATGCTTGACTCGCACAGATAAAAGCCCTGGGAATGCATGGTATTTCAGAGAATGCAAGGGGAATGTGGGAGTCGGTCACTAGGAGAAGCTTACTGCACCGATGCAGCCACCGATGACAGCAGGCCCCTCATGGCCTTACTGGCAGTGCCGAAGTGCAATCTGTCAGCCAGGGTGGCACGCATTACATTACATTACATTATAGGCATTTGGCAGACGCTCTTATCCAGAGCGACGTACAACAAAGTGTTAACCGTAGTCAAGAACAGTTTAGCTGAAAGCCACCCTAGTGGGAAGTACAATTCCTGGGTGCTAGGAGCAACCACATAGTTAAACTAGGACCCTGTAGGTAAATCTGTAGCCACAATTCAGAGGTAGCAGTAAAGGCATGGCAGCCACTATGGATCCTCTCATTAACCATTAATCTGATTATTGCCTGGGGAGCCCCCAGTGGGGTACACTACCCACCGAACAGCAGGCGGTGTCATCTCAGCCCAAGTCAAAATGGATATGGAATTGTATCTTGGCTGTTTTGGTTGTTGTAGCAGTAGTAGAAGACCATGCGATGTAAAAAGTATTACTGGCTATGTGCAGTAACTTGTAGCCCAGTACACATTGTAGGGAAAGAACAGAGTCTCGAGAGTATAAATGGAAGAGTGGGAGAGTGAAGAGATTTGTTCCCGTTTAATGCTGTTGTGTGAGTGCTTGTGTGCATCTGAACTCGTATAGCTCTCACCAGCTCCCCACCAGCTTTGGGGAAGCTGGCTTAGCCTTCATTGTAATTATTGCAATGCTCATCTTTCTCTGTCCTGGGCAGGTCCATTTCTGTTCCTTGGACAGTTCAGGATGGTGTCAGTAGACCATTGTTGCGTACATTCAGGCAGAATGGAGGCCAATTACACACGCCATGTTGCACACACAAGCAGGCAGCCCTTATAAGGCTGTGTCAGTACATTCTGGGCGCTTGAGCTGCTGTTTCTCAGCTGACAGCAAGTGTTTTTTTTCACCAGTGCCCAAGTGTGAGAGAGCAAGGGGACCTCACCTGGGCCCTGGCCTCAGACTGGCACTCGGTTTTGTCTCAACTGCCACGGGAATGAAACAAACAATTTTTCAGTGCAGGGGATTGACACAATTTGTTTCAGTATATACAGCCGTGGCCAAAAGTTTTGAGAATGACACAAGTATTGGTTTTCACAAAGTTTGCTGCTTCAGTGTTTTTAGATCTTTTTGTCAGATTTTACTATGGTATACTGAAGTATAATTACAAGCATTTCACAAGTGTCAAAGGCTTTTATTGACAATTACATTAAGTTTATGCAAAGAGTCAATATTTGCAGTGTTGACCCTTCTTTTTCAAGACCTCTGCAATTCGCCCTGGCATGCTGTCAATTAACTTCTGGGCCACATCCGGACTGGTGGCAGCCCATTCTTGCATAATCAATGGTTGGAGTTTGTCAGAATTTGTGGGTTTTTGTTTGTCCACCTGCCACTTGAGGATTGACCACAAGTTCTCAATGGGATTAAGGTCTGGGGAGTTTCCTGGCCATGGACCCAAAATTTCGATGTTTTGTTCCCCGAGCCACTTAGTTATCACCTTTGCCTTATGGCAAGGTGCTCCATCATGCTGGAAAAGGCATTGTTCGTCACCAAACTGTTCTTGGATGGTTGGGAGAAGTTGCTCTCGGAGGATGTTTTGGTACCATTCTTTATTCATGGCTGTGTTCTTAGGCAAAATTGTGAGTGAGCCCACTCCCTTGGCTGAGAAGCAACCCCACACATGAATGGTCTCAGGATGCTTTACTGTTGGCATGACACAGGACTGATGGTAGCGCTCACCTTTTCTTCTCCGGACAAGCTTTTTTCCGGATGCCCCAAATAATCGTAAAGGGGATTCATCAGAGAAAATGACTTTACCCCAGTCCTCAGCAGTCCAATCCCTGTACCTTTTGCAGAATATCAGTCTGTCCCTGATGTTTTTCCTGGAGAGAAGTGGCTTCTTTGCTGCCCTTCTTGACACCAGGCCATCCTCCAAAAGTCTTCGCCTCACTGTGCGTGCAGATGCACTCACACCTGCCTGCTGCCATTCCTGAGCAAGCTCTGCACTGGTGGTGCCCCGATCCCGCAGCTGAATCAACTTTGGGAGATGGTCCTGGCGCTTGCTGGACTTTCTTGGGCGCCCTGAAGCCTTCTTCACAATTGAACCTCTCTCCTTGAAGTTCTTGATGATCCGATAAATGGTTGATTTAGGTGCAATCTTACTAGCAGCAATATTCTTGCCTGTGAAGCCCTTTTTGTGCAAAGCAATGATGACTGCACGTGTTTCCTTGCAGGTAACTATGGTTAACAGAGGAAGAACAATGATTTCAAGCACCACCCTCCTTTTAAAGCTTCCAGTCTGTTATTCTAACTCAATCAGCATGACAGAGTAATCTCCAGCCTTGTCCTCATCAACACTCTCACATGTGTTAACGAGAGAATCACTGACATGATGTCCGCTATTCCTTTTGTGGCAGGGCTGAAATGCAGTGTAAATGTTTTTTTGGGGATTAAGTTCATTTTCATGGCAAAGAGGGACTTTGCAATTAATTGCAATTCATCTGATCACTCTTCATAACATTCTGGAGTATATGTAAATTGCCATCATAAAAACTGAGGCAGCAGACTTTGTGAAAATTAATATTTGTGTCATTCTCAAAACTTTTGGCCATGGGTGTATGTTCACATTTTCTGTGTTTTCTGACAATTGTATTAATTCATATCACTGTGTGTGTGTGTGTGTGTGTATTGCAGGTGCTGTATAAGGAGGAGTTTGAGAAGAGCAAGGGGAAGGCCTTCAGTGTAGTGTTCGACACGCCAGAATTGCTGAGAATCAAGAAAACACAGGACCAAATCAGCAACGTATGTTTGCACTCCTCTCCTCAGTCTTTCCCTTCTCCAACCTCTCTATGCATCTCCCTCTCTCATTAGTGGCTCCTTTCCTTGGCTTTTTTCTTTCTCCCTCCGCTCTTCTTCTACAGAAATTCAACATTCGCTCATTCCCTCAATCACTTAAGCGTGAGCCCCGGTCCAGCTCCGGTCTTCTAATGGCTGTAATGACATAATTGGTGTGGCGAGAGCTGAGTAATTGTGGATCTCTGACAGTGTGATTAGGAAGCCTGCATTTCTGCCCGAGGGAAAACGAAGACAATACACACAGCACAATACTGGGTGGAAACGGTCAAGGATACGCACACAAGCCACACAGACTCTGGAGAAACAGTGTATTTTACCAGTGTGTTTGTAATATCACAGCTGTGCAGGTAAATGGACAGCCACAGGACACCCTGTTTCTTTGCATCGCTGTGCTGTGGAAGATGGAGCAGGGCAGCTTGGCTTTCTTGTCTATTGAGGTTAAGACCTTTTGGTTTCCCTTCAGGTTAAGGACCTGTGGTATGACCTCAGTGACATTGCAGCAAAGCAGCTGTAAGCTCTAGTACATTGTGGCTTCTACATACACACACATCAACCCAAATACCCATACATACACACATGCACACACAGACATTCAGGGGTTGTGCACACCTTGAGTATTTTACTTATACACAATTATACACTTTAAAGTACTGCCATCATATTCATGTCACTACCAAGATTTATGTTTTGAAAATAATTTCTGATATTTTATGTTGGTGTACAGCTGAGTTTTTGTTTATTTGTATATTTAAGACTGAAAATGTCATGGTATTTTGCAGAGAGTTTGTCCTTAGGGCAACAATGGAGGATCTTAGTAATGTTTGATACTCAGTCTGGACTTAAGAGAGCTCTTGCCAAGACATGTCCACCCCTCCCCACTCCCTCCTTATCTCCCTTCTTCTCTCTCTAGATCTTTCCCTCTCTTGTCTCCCTTATTCTTACAATTTCCCCCCCTCTTATTTGAGTAATTCAAACACTCCCCTTATTAGAGTATCAAGTTGTTTTCATTTTCTCCAAACCTGTATTTCCTTTCCGTCTCTTCTTCTTGCTCCCCCTTACATGTGTATGTACATATTTTTGTCAATATGGGAAACACTGTGCCATTAGATGTAGATGGTTCAGTAGTAGAGTCAGGGTAATTTCCTCTTGTGCTGATTCACCAGGGTACTCTTTGTCACTCACCATTCCAACACACCCTTACAACATCTTACAGATGTTGTCCCACTGCCCCCTCTCTGTACTGTTTGCTATAAGACTGTTCATCTTGATGTGTCATGCAGTGTTGCTTAGTAACTCTAAAGTCACATGACTGCTGGTGAAGATGTAATTTCCTCTTACAGTGAATTTCTTCCCAAAAAAAACGGCTTCCTGTGTAGCCCCGGGGCTAACATTGAAACGTAAGGGTGAGCCAGGAGACCCCTGGTGGACACAACAAAGAATTGCATTAGAATGTTTGTGTAACAGAATTCTGCTGTTTGATAAACACTACCGGACAAAAGTTTTAGAACACCCCCATTTTCCAGTTTTTACAGAAATGTACATTATTTTTCCTCTGGCAGTTTACCGCTTACCTTTGTACCATTTCAGGTTATTCACTGGACTTGACCAGTAAAAACTGGAAAATGGGGGTGTTCTAAAACTTTTGACCGGTAGTGTATAATTTATATGACTGTGTAAGGCAGTGACATTGACATTCACACTGACAGCGCCACATACTGAAGAAGAGAGACATTACTATGGTCCATTCTCACCACATCACTGGGGTTCCATAACAGCTCCTCATTTTAATGGACCAAAAGCAACCAAAACCCAAATTAGAAGGACGTATACACAGTCTAGGGCACAACATAATGGTTGTATTGAGCATATGGTACTATATGACAAAAGAATTGACTGAATTTTGTGTGTATTATGTGTTTGAATGTTATAAGGGTGTGTGTCTGTGTGTTTGTGTTTGCATGTGCGTGCTTGTGCCTCTGTGTGGGTGGGTGTGTGTGTGTTTACGTGGGGCATAGTTGTTAGAGCACCAGGTTCTGCACCTGAGTTAAGTAATTTTCCCAGATACTGTGCATAAAGTGAGTGTGTCTATGGTACTATGTGAGTGAGAGAGCTGTTTGCACGGGAGTCTTTCGTGTATGTGCACTCTGGTTCTTGCAGCCTCTGGTAGCCCTTTGTTAGGGGCGGTGTCAGTGTTTTTGAGCAGGAGGGGTTAGATCATTGACATCTGACTCTCCGTTCAGAGTTACAGAACTTTACCAGTGTCTCTGTCATGATCAGCTGGGACATTTCTGATCCAGAACATTCCTCTGCAATTTCTGTCTGGCCTCTGAGAATTCTGGGCGTGAATAAACCCTTCTCATATGTTTTTCTACTTAAATTTTGTTTACCCTGGCATACGTTTGCATGCGTGCGTGTGTGCATGTGTGTATGTGTGTCTTGCAGATTAAGTACCATGAGGAGTTTGAGAAGAGCCGAATGGGAGGGGAGGCCCCACCCCACAGCCCATCTGCAGGTAAAAGTACACAGACAGGCACACACACACATCTGTGTACACACAGACCTGCATACATACACACACACATGCACACACACACACACATGTGGTACACATATGTCACACATATGTCATGTCATACACACGCACACCTGCACACGCACGCATACACATGCCATACACACACAGGCGCATGCACACACACCTACACATACACCTACGTGTACACACACATGCCACACGCATACACACACACACACACACACATTTATATGACACACGCTTCATGGTACACAGCAGATGAAGGACAGTTTTGGGGGACTAAATAAGTTCCCTCATCCTGCAGAGGAGAACCAAGTTGTTTTTGAACTACAATATAGCCTGACCCTTCTTTTTAAATACCATGCTTGAGGTGTTGCATAAGAGGTTGTTAAACATGTCCTGAGCTGCTGTATTATCTTGGACTTATGCAATATCTAAGCACCCATTGCTCTGTTGCTGACAGGTTTGTAGGCAGAGGATCAAGCAAATAGATTGACTTTATGAGTGATCGCGAACCTCAAGGAATCTAGCATTAATATCAGGAAAGACTCTCTAGGCTTCTATTCCACTGTAATTCACTGTCTTGCCTGTCTGTCTAGCATATAATCAGCAGCCTGCTGCCTCTCAGAACTACAGATGCGAGCCAGCCCCCGAGCCTGTGCATCAAGCTGCAGCTGCACCGCCACCTAGTGCAGGGGTGAGGAGTTGCCCTTTTCCATTAACATTATTCTTTTCTTGTCTGCTGCTTCTGACCCTGCCTCTGCTGGCATTTGGCCATATTGTGATAGCCATGTTATGAAAGGCCCTATGTCTAAGTCATTCTCCTTGTGTGTGTGAAATAACACGCTTTTGTCTAACCTCTCTATGTGCAAAAGCAGTATTTGTCCCTGTCTCTAACTGATTTATATTTGCAAAAGCAATATGGCTGACTAGCTGTGTCTGTATTTGTGTGTAAAAACAATACTTGTATCTAACCCTATCTTTTGGTTTGTGCTTTTATACTGTGTGTTGAAGCGATATCACTCATTGTATTTCTAACACTGTCTGTGTCTCTGTGTAGAAGTGATACCACACTGTGTATGTCTAATGCTGTCTGTGTCTCTGTGTAGAAGTGATACCACACTGTGTATGTCTAAGGCTGTCTGTGTCTCTGTGTAGAAGTGATACTAGGATGTGAATGTCTAATGCTGTCTGTGTCTCTGTGTAGAAGGATTATCACACTGTGTGTGTCTAACATTGTCTGTGTCTCTGTGTAGAAGTGACACCACACTGTGTGTGTCTAACATTCTGTGTCTCTGTTGAAGCCGTACTGGGCTATGTATGTCTAATTCTGTCTGTGTCACTGTGTAGAAGCCATATCGGGCTGTGTATGACTATACGGCCGCAGATGAGGACGAGGTGTCCTTTCTGGATGGGGACGTGATCCTGGATGTGCAGCAGATTGACGAGGGCTGGATGTATGGTCGCGTGGAGCGCACTGGCCAGCAAGGCATGCTGCCCGCCAACTACGTGGAGGCCATCTGAGGGAGGGAGAAAAAAGGGGTAGACGAGGAGGGGAAAAGCGAGGGAGAGAAGAAAAGCCTGGTGCCAATTTAATACGCTTTCTCTTTATTTTTCACTCTGTCGCTCAATACTCAAACCCCTCACCCATTCTACTTCAGATCTACTTTCCTCTGTCCTTGCACTCCGCTCCTATAAGGGTCTCTGAACGTCGGTCTGTCGGTCCATTGTTTACCTGGCAGTCCGTCTCAAGGTCAACCAAAGTGCAGTCACAAGTGCCACATAGCTAAGTCTTAATACACACAGATTTTAAGGTCATATTGTTTAAAACGGCTCACCCCAAAGCACGTCCAACACCCACACCCACTTTGGGCCTAATAAAGTCTTAAACATGATGAGGTGACAGATCTCCTTGTCAATCAGCATCGGGCTGCCATGACAGAAGGGAGCTTTGTGGAGGGTGAGGGGCCTTCGAGAACAGCACAGCTCTTGCTTATAGAACTTTCACTCCTACTTGCAGCCATCATTCCCACACTCCCTGACCTCTGCCCTTGCTTTGTGGCTGATCATTAATCAGGGCCAAGCCATTCACAAGGATAGCTCAGCAAGGAATAGCACCTACTTAATGCATTTATTACAAAGTTTGTTCTTGTCTTGATACATTCCATCAATCCATCCAGATACCCAATTGCCGTTGCCTCTAATATAAAGATTTTATATATTTATACATATATTATGCTCTTACTTGTGGCTAGTGTGTCAAGCGCGGCATTGTAGGTATTGTATTAAAACTGGAATCATATCTTAAATTGACAGCACTCTCACTGGCACATTCATTTGACTACTGTGAGAGCTCCGTTATCTCACAGCAGGCCATCCCAGGGCGTCACTCTATGACTAATGTTGGGACCGGAGTTAAGTAATGCATTCTATGTTGAAGGGGGAGGAATAAAGATCTAACTGAGTTGAGAGGGGGTGGTGCCTGTATGCAAGGTAATCTGTCACTCTAACTAACCTGGGTTTTATAATTATGATGGTGCACTGAGGACAGAGCTCTGATAGAGCAAGCTTGCAAATAGTTTTTTTATTTCTGTGCTTGCAGCCTAAAATGCCTTTAGCTTTGTAAAGAACAAGATTTTTTCTTATTCTTATTTTCTTAGTGGTTATGAGCAGGGGCGTGTCCAGGGAGGGGCCACCCTACTTCATCTGGCTCTTGATAGGTTATTAGGTTGCCAATCACATTTTTTCAAATGTATTACATTTTGAAAGTCTTGGGCTCCTGGGCCACCCCTGTTAAGGTGGTCTGGGCCCGCCACTGGTTATTGGGTATCAAAGGGGTGTTACTGCGTTACTATTAACCACAGACTAGAGCAATCAGGAGAATGGCAGCCAAGCACAATTGCAAAAAGATTCGTTCTCAATCACTTTTTATTATTCCATTATTTTCTTATCAAGCATTCCTGTTCTGAATAATCAAGTAATATGCTAAGGATTAAAGTCTGAAAGGACAATGATAATTGAGGCTTGTGTTTAAGGTCACAGTTATTGCTTTTCTTTTTGCTATGTTGTTGTTGCTCATTTGTTTAGCATTTTTCATCACATTGCTTTCAACCCAAAGGGAAATAAAATAATCTCTGCTTTTATTCAATGAAACAGCATCAAATGTAGAATGATAATTTCATATACCAAGTCAAGAAAGTGTCACAACTTGTACCAACAAAAATACAAGTCAAATATTCCAGTACTTGCCCAAGTCTACTTATCTGTGGCCTCTCTAGAATCATACATACTCCTGTACAGGTCTCCTGGTTTCATAAAATATTCCCCAGCATGAGTGTTTTACCTCGTTAAAGTTATTTCAAAGGATTTAGTATCCCTTGATCGCCTTATATTCATCTTACTATTTCTGCCCCAGAGGCAGCCCAAATTTCATTGTAAGGGTTGCCTTGGCTTTTAAGTTCAATAAGTGCTAGGTACAAACTTTGACGCCTGGCAGACAGTTTACTTAACAGGGTATTGGTTCCATGATTTCACATGAACACCATTCTGAACACACTGATATGTATACTGCCCTGTTGGTGTTTATCGGGGCACTGTAAAAAACAATGGGCACATTTGGCCCTGAAAATCAGTCCCTTGCTCTGGGAATATGAGGCATCCAATCTACCCAGCTTTGGTGCTGTAAGGCTGAACTAAAGACTCTCTACCCCATAAACAGTATTAGGGCCATGTCCAAAAATGTGTTTAGTCACTACTCTGCCTGTACAATGTTCCCCCACTGAAGACCTTGCCCTGTTTCCTCTGCCTTGTCCCTGCTGAAGAGCTCTTTGGTAAGATCACTTCTTGAATATTCATGAGCGGGCAGCAAGCTTATTTTGATACCGAATGATTGGTGGGTACACCTGATTTTGTGCATATCAATAGCTACTAGAGTCAGGACTAAACAAGCAACTATCTCACTGCGGATGAATATGAATGAGTTCCTTACCTTCACCTGGAATCTTTTAAGTGCATAGAGCCAGATTGCTTTCTCGTTTCCATATGCTCCAGCACCCTTCTCCCTGCTTTCTTTCCCTCCTCTTACCTCTTTGATTCCCATTTGCAATGCACTGTGACTGCCACAGTGAGAAATTAATAGAAACAATTCTTAAAATGGAAACACGCTATTCAAGAATTGTGTTGTATGTATTTTTAAAAATTATGTGAAATAAATATATTAAAATGGGGGGGGGGGGCGGGTGGTTACCTATATAAGACTGGGGAAACGGTTGTCAAAATCAAGAATTTAAAGCTGGTGGTTACCTACACAAGGTTAAGGGGAAACGGTTGTGAAAGTCAAGGATGGAAAGTTCTCTTGGCTGTTTCTTTTCTGTTTGGTTTAATGCTACCCTGTGGAGATGAGGGCTTGGGGGTTGTTATGTCATTGCTGAAAGATTGAAGATTAGATTGTCTGGGTGGCAAGGGTGTTGAGAAATTAGTTTACGATTTACCATTCATTATGATGACTAGTATCATGTCTAGTATGTCATCATTTTCATCATGTCTTTTCAACTCACAATTATTATGAAAACATCACAGCTCAAATATATTTTTTCATGGTTCTCATTCAATAACTGGATATTTTACTGGTGACTTTATTACTGTTTGTAAATGACAGATGTAGGAAGAGCACCATATGGAATTCTTCCTCAAAGACCGTAAATAAGAGTGAAACATTGGGTTGGAGTGTAGTTCATGAGCTGGGGCAAATTGTTTTGCTCAATGAATACACATTTTTTGTGGATTATTCTCAAATAACTAGTCAGGGGCTCAGTGTTCGATGATGAAAACTATTACTCATGTCATTTCTGTGATGGAGTGTTCTTGGTTAGTCTAGGGCGGCAGTGTAGTATAATGGTGGGGAAACTGGCCTTGTAACAGAAAGGTTGTAGGTTTCATTCCCAGGTGGGGCCACTGCCGTTGTATCATTGAGCCTTGGCCCTTCGGTGTTCAGCTGCAGTATTCTGGGTTGGAGGCCAGTGGAGCAAGCCCCCAGCACCAGCCCGGGTGAGGGCCCTTAATTGGCAAACTCTGTTTCTCTTATGAATTGAGGTCATAAGTTACTGACAGGAGGCACCACGAGAAGGTGTTTGCCATGCCCCCCAAGTCGGTTTTCCCCCTATCGGGGTGGACCTGCCGAACATACCCAAGAACAAAGAAGAAGATTGAGCCTTGGCTTTTAAGTTTGAGCAAGGTACTTAACCTGAATTGCTTCAGAAAATATTCAGCTGTATAAATTGATTGTATGTAAAGAAATGTAAACTGTAAGTCGCTCTGGATAAGAGTGGCTGCTAAATGCCTGTAATGTACAGTGTGATTTGTGGGGATGGTGAGGTCAGATAGATGGTCTCAGACAGAGCTTCCAGTAAGTGGCCCTGCATGCTCAGAGTCCTGTCCTTTTCACAGTCCTGTCAGGTAAGGAACAAAGATTGCCTGGGGTATATAACAGGTTGTTCTGTTACACGTTTACCTCATTTGGGGCTCTTTAAAATGTTTTATATGTATAAACCCTGTGTCTGTCCAGGATCTCCCCACCCCCAACCTTTTTATCCCTGTCCAAGCCTCACTCCACTGGACTAACGAGACCTCCCCCAGTCCTCACTCCTTCTATCTGTGTCCCTATGAGTACAACTCGTTCTATCCCCACCGCTATCCAATTTATCATTCTCTGTTTTGTTTTTCATTTATTTCTGTGTACAATATTACTTTATCTAATGCAGTATTGAGATTTAGAGAAAAAAAAATGCATTGAACAAATATAGAAACAACCATGCATTCCATTCTTGACATACATTTTTTTTAAAATATATCCAAATATTCTAAAATCACGACCGGCAATTGAGTTTCAAGGACTTGATTCGCTTATATTGTTGCCCTACCATAGAAATTCGACTTGTAATGACGTTCTCCAGATTCAATAAAATGTCATTTTTACCCATTGGACTCCTGTGTAATTTGCTGTGTGAACGTGCATGTGTTGTGAGAAGGTGCTGCCTATGTCCTACCTATGAACCGGTCTGATGTTCTCGATAAAATATGGTTCATTTGTTCTTCATTTGGTTTCCACAAGTAGAAATTCTATAACATCAGCACATATGAGCAGGGGCGGGGCAGGACTCCTCGAGGAGCAGCTGTACCACCGGAAAGAATCAGATCACTTCTACTGTATTTGCCAGTGGAGGCTTTAATCGCTGATGGTAGGCTTTCCTCGATTCCACGTGTGGGCCTTCATCCCAACATCAGTCTTTCCCACCATGTTGGTTTTAATGTTTTGCGCCATTATTGGCCTGGGCTTCTTGTCCCACATCATTTATATGCTATGGGGAACTCCGCTGTACTGTCTGATCGTGATATCACTAGAACAACAAATAAACAACACGTGCTTTGTGTCTTTCGTCTACAGTAGGTAAGTGCGCCCTTTCCATATGGAAAATTTGTGTGTTACAGGAACGCCTTAAAAAGCACCACGCGTTTTAGCTTAATTGCAATTAATGGAATTTGTCGGTCCAAATAAAAATATGGTTGCAGCCATTTGTATTGAAAGTAATGTTGCTGAATAATTTGGATTAAAGATGCAATTATACTTGTCAGTTGTTTATTATAACATGCCAGCAACTGTGAGAACAGAGTGTAACTACAGAACAATTTGTATTCATGAACACATGGTAACCATCAACATTTAGCCAAAGTAGTGATTTCTAGATTGGACTTACCCATATTTACCATTTATATACTACATTTTATTTGAGTGCAGTAGCCTATACCTTCTCCAGGCTGGTTTTAATTGGAGGTGCAGTTACAGTGTCTTTTTTTACTCATTATGCTTTTGTTTTTATATTGCCTGGAAGTGTTCCTAGAGCCTATAGCATGTATTCTCCGTGGATAAGACACAATCCACTGGATAAAGTCTGGTGCCATCGTTTCGCCTTTGTTTGACAGGGTGGTGGACAGATAGACTAGGAGAGAGCGGAGTGAGGAGTGTCTCTGGGCCAGGCTATGCAGAAGGGATTACAGCTCAGATGAGTGAAGAGGCAGCCCTCGCTCTCGTCCCTCTCCCCTAAATAGACATCCGCTGCAAGAGCTGTAGACGTTTCCCTCCACATCAATGTGTACATCCTTAACCTCCACCACACTCAAAACCCCCACCCTACCTGTATGCGTGTAGCCACAGTTCCCCTATACTTTCCTTTCTCTCCACTCCAACCTCTGCTCCCTCCAGAAAACAATGCACAAATAGCTGTCACTTATTTAAAGCTGTCAATAGGACAGGCGTACAATCCATTATGCACAATGTCTAGGCCTGAGACTACAAGCACTGCTTATTTAAACAAACAGATTACTGATGCCACACAAGGTACCTTTGAATACAACCTACTGTAAAATGTCATAATACTGTACAATGTAAACCCTCTTCTGGTACTGCATGACTCATTTGTTCCATAATACTACACTATGTATACACTGTTACCATGTATGTGTACTTTCCATTTAAAGTACTTTGTAGACTCAAAGGGATATTTTTAAGAGCCATGACAATCCATCCTAGAAGAGCCACAGTAGTCATTTTATATAATTAAAGCACTTTATTACTAAACTGAGTCTGCTGTTAGGTTCATCACTCCAAATGGTATTGTGTTTGATGTTATTGATGTGTTTGTGTGTGGGGGGGGTTACAGTATTCCTGCTTTCCCACCTACCACACCTCTGTTTCTAGGCCCTGAATGAACTAGGGGCCATATTTGGGATTCCTCAGACATACGGTTGTTTGCAGCTATAGCCAGGAACATAGTTTAGCTTTACAATTGCACTGTATGATTAGATACGTTTTTACAGTCTGTTGGAGCATCATGTAAGTTATGTGTTGTATACATTTAATGGTTATTATTTTATTTTTTCAGATTTGTTCCCGTTTTTCTCACTATTTTATTTAGATTTACCCTCCCCACACCAGTCCGCTGCTCATCTCTACGAGGCAAGCGAATTGTCTGAGGGCAGAGAACTCCGCTTTCACCCATCCACGTTCTGGAGACACCCTTACGTGCTTCACAGCAAACTCGAGGTGGCTCGAGCCAAATGCCACCCCTGACTGGAGCTAATGGCCAGGGCAAGTTAAACTGACAGGCCTATAGTTCCCTGGGTCAGTACGGTCCCCCTTCTTATATATTGGAATTATACTACCCAGTGTGTGCAAACTAACCCAACAGGTGTTAATAAATGAGCTATTTTGTGTAATGGCCACTTTTCAATTTTGAAGCCATAAAATATTTTTTTATTTGTATTATTATTGATTGTGTGTTGTAAATCAAACAGATGTGAAGACCCAAAGTTGTTTCAATTTCCAATTATTTCAGAAGATATTGAACATCATCTACATTAAATGCAAGGGTGCCAATAATTTTTGCCACAACTATTTATTTTTTCAATATTGTTGCCGATACCCTAAAACGTTACTTGGTTGACAGCTTCTCCTGGGAAGAGGTTACAAATATACTTCTAAGTACACCCAATATACAGGATTTTTTTTGAATATATGAAGATAATTTTGAAGTGCTAGAAAAATGTCATACAGACAACACAGCAGGCCCCGGTGGCATATGTCAAAGACTATATACTAAAATCCAGTGGCGGGCCGTGCATTTCACACCTAGGCCTTCAGTAGTGCTCCGTCTGAATCAATCCACCCCTCAATAACTATTTTATGGCTATAAAAACCATCTTATTATGCAGAAATGCAGTATAAAGAGCCGTTGCATTGCAGATAGATAACTCGTGTAGCCAGAATAACTGAAGAAACAAACCCGGGGTGCACAAGTCTCCTTGACACACATACAAAAGCATCAATAATAACCTCATAAAATTGCAATATTATTTAGGAAAATAGCAACATTTTACTCACCAAAAATCCTTATTATTTGTACACAAAATCCATCCTCCTTTCTTTCCTCAAAAAGAGTTCAATTACTCTGTCGTACAGATTATCCGTGCGTTTCAGTTCCATCAAGAAGTCCTTTTCTATCGCCATCGAAGCTAATGCTGAAAGTCGAGCCTGCCCTGTCGTATTTCTGGCATAAGTTTTAATTCGCTTTAGGGCTGAAAATGTCCGCTCGCTAGCTCTGGCTAGTACACTCTCTGACTATCCAATCAAAGGGTGTGAATACGCTGACGTTACCGTACGCCTGCTAGAAGGCCTTGGTGTCACCAACTCAAAATCTGATTGGTTCAAGCAACAGTTTGATCGACACTTATTTTATGCTACAGGGCCCGCAGAACTGATTGTGAAGGCCTCCAGGCAGATTTCTTTGACCCTGGCAACAAATGATGGCTGAAATGTGATTGGTTAAATGCTTTAATATGAAAATACACGTCTGGAAGCAGCGCAACCAGGGGAAAAGCTAGGAAAGGAAGCGGACAGACCATTTGGAATTATTTAATAAGTATTCATGGACAAAATATAATTAACATCAGTCTGTGATTCAGATATTTTTTAGGCCAGCAGAGAAGGCCTTGCAGGCCCTGACGGCCCACCACTGCTAAAATCTCTAAATTTTCTGGCAGTGAGTGGTTTCCTACACCATCAAAAGGTACTTGGAAACTGGAGGAAACTCTGACAGGAAGAGGTCTGGCAGACCCAAAGCCACAACAAAATCAGAAGACAAGTTTCTGAGAGTCAACAGCTTGCGTGATAGGCGGCTCATAGGACAACAGCTTCAAGCACAGTGAAGCACTTAGTCACTGGTCGAAGTAAGGAAGTCTCAGTTTCAACTGTGAAGACTTCGAGCTGCAGGTTTGACAGGTCAAGTGGTAGTAAGAAAGCCAGTGCTAAGATGGCAAATTTAGAAAAAGAGGCTTGCCTGGGCCATGAAGCACTGCCAGTGGACTACTGAAGACTGGAAGGTCTTATGGCCCAGACCCTAGCTGCTGGTTCCATCCCCCGCCCTGCCCTGGTATCTTGAGGGATGAGGTCCACCCCACCCCTACACTTCCGGTGGTCTGTTAAGCCTCATGAGCCTCAAGGACTATTTGTTTTGTTTTTCTCTGTAACCCACAATTTTCCAGGAGTTCATCTCGACCGCCTTTTAAGGGGTCAGGGAATAATTTTCCAGTCTCCCACACTGGCCCCAATGGTTTTCAGTTTTTTTTATTCCCTCTGGAAAATGCCAATTGTGAAGCGCTGTGTGACAACCTGTTTGTAAATGGCGCTATACAAAATTAAAGATTGATTGATTATTGATTAATAAAAAATTGAAATCTTGAAATTTTGAAAGGTTTTTGTAGGCCGTCGAGTAGGCAAAAGGATGGTTCCTCAGTGTGTGACACCAACTGTCAAACATGGAAGCATGATGGTCTGGGGCTCTTTTTCTGGATCGAGTCGAGTCGAGTCGATTTCGAGTCGGCGACTTGCAGAGTGACTGTTAACCCATGTTAACCCATTAATTGTTCCCTGAAAAGGGCCTTTTTTCAAAATAACTCAGTTATTTGCCAGTGGTGCAAAACCCTGTCTGAGGCCCTGCTCCATAATCCCCCATAAGTGTTCAATTGGGTTGAGGTCTGGTGACTCGTGTTGGGTGAAATGTGATGTCATATATCAAGGGTATGTGTGTTCGCATTGTGAATCTTTTTTTTTAATTGCCAAATAAAACTAACTAACTAACTGACTGAGACGTCCATGGCATATGGTTTACATAGTTTTCATGCTCCTGAAATCATTCAGAATGGCTTATATACATTTTGAAACAATCAGGAATTTATTGGCATGAGGAATTTTTACCTTGAACAGTTCATCAGACTAACGAGAAAAGGTGGTTAAGACTGGACCTAAAAACCCATGCCAGGAAAATACACCCCACGCCATAACATAGCCGCCAGAACCCTTCATCATGGAAACAAGCACTCAAGACTGTAGAGTTCTTCTAGCATGTGCCATACATGCACTTGTCCACTTGTTGAGAACAGGGCAAAGGATGACTCATCTGACCATGTTTTTCCCCACTGCCTGTGTTCTTTGCACCAAGAGGTTTATACACTGCACTGCATAGTGTCCCTCTCTGTGAAGTCCTCGATGGACTGTTCTTGATGAAACTGCTTTGCATCTCGACCCAATGCACGGACATCATGGTTGAATTGTATGCACACAGTTGCGGCTAGTTAATTATCTCTTTCCCTCAGACATCAATGTCAACATCACCTTAGCCACTGTTCCTTGTGAAACATCAGCAAGTTGAGCAGTCTTCATCACTGAAGCTCCTGCCAAACGTGCTCCATCAATCGCTCTTTCAAAGTCACTGGGATCTCGTTTAGCCATGGTAGCCAAAACAATGGGCAACTGGGCCTGCAAAGCATATTTGCTTTTTTATTCATGACTCTAAGCAGAGTGGGATGCTAATTGCTTAATTAACTCAGGAACCACACCTGTGTGGAAACACCTGCTTTCAATATGCTGTGTCCCTCATTTACTCAAGTTTTTATTTCCTTTATTTTGGCAGTTACTTATATATATTAGGGGTGTAACGGTACGCGATGTGAACCGAACGAGTGCAATCTTGCTTTAACCACTAATGCACGTGCAGAACTCAGAGCCCCCCCCACCCCCCGAATATATAACTTGCGCAAAGGGCCGGATGTTGTTCGTTCAGCCCACGTACATCTGGCATAGATATAAAAACGTTGTTATATCTATGGTCTATGGCACACCACTGAGCCAGAGATTACCTTTGCACAGCCCAGTTTTGTAGTCAATATGGCGAATGCAAATGAGCAAAGCAATAACAAATGCCGTAGGTGTTTTTATAGCAGCAGTTCTGCGACCATACTCCGTTGTTGAGAACACAGGTTTTAAACATCTGTAGTTCAGTACTTTGTTCTGTAAATTATGGCCAATTAACCACTGTTTACAAAGTTCATAATACATGAAAAGCAATTTTATGTTTTTTTTTTGTTTTTTTTTTTTCTCTCCTCGCTGTACCGAAAACATACTGAACCGTGACTTAAAAACCGAGGTATGTACCGAACCGTGATTTTTGTGTACCGTTACACCCTTAATATGCTGTATATATATACAGTATATGGTCAAAAGTCAGTGGACATCCCTACTAATTATTGAGTTCAGGTGTTTCAGCCACACCCATTGCCAACAGGTGCATAAAATCCAGCACATAGCCATGCAATCTCCACAGACAAACATTTAGAATTCAGAATGGTTCGTAAAGAGCTCAGTGACTTTAAACTAGATGTGCCCCGGTCAACTGTAAGTGCTATTATTGTGAAGTGGGAGCGCCTAGGAGCAACAACAGGTCGGCCACAAAGTGGTAGACCACGCAAACTCACAGAGCAGGGCCGACGAGTGCTGAAGCGCATAGCGCGTAAAAATCATCTGCTACATCACTCACTACAGAGTACCAAACCTCCTCTCGAAGCACCATCAGCACAAGAACTGTGTGTCGGAGCTTCATGGAATGGGTTTCCATGGCCGAGCAGCTGCACACAAGCCTCACATCACCATGTGCAATGCCAAGCGTCAGCTGGAGTGGTGTAAAGCACTCCGCAACTGGACTCTGGAGCAGTGGAAACGTGTTCTTTGGAGTGATGAATCACGCTTAACTATCTGGCAGTCTGATGGATTAATCTGGGTTTGGCGGATGCCAGGAGAACGCTACCTTCCGGAATGCATAGTATCTACTGTAAAGTTTGGTGGAGGAGGGATAATGGTCTGGGACTGTTTCTCAGGGTTTGGGATAGGCCCCTTAGTTCCAGTGAAGGGTATTCTTAATGCTACAGGATACGAAGACATCTTACCCAATTAGGCGCTTCCAACTTTGTGGCAACAGTTTGGGGAAGTCCCTTTGCTGTTCCAGCATGACTGTGCCCCTGTGCACAAAGCGAGGTCCATAAAGACATGGTTAGACGAGTTTGGTGTGGAGGAACTCGATTAGCCTGCACACAGCCCTGACCTCAACCCCATTGAACACATTTGGGAGGAATTAGAACGCAGATTGCGAGCCAGGCCTTCTCATCCAACATCAGTGCCTGACCTCACAGATGCTCTTTTGGCTGAATGGGCACAAATTCCCACAGACACACTCCAAAATCTTGTGGAAAGCCTTCCCAGAAGAGTGGCAGCTGTCAAAGCTGCAAAGGGGGGTCCAACTCCATATTAATGCCCATGGTTTTAGAATGGGATGTCCAACAAGCTCATATAGGTGTGATGGTCAGGTGTCCACTGACTTTTGGCCATATAGTGTATATACACCGATCAGCCACAACATTAAAACCACTGACAAGTGAAGTGAATAACATTGGTCATCTCGTTACAATGGCACCTGTCAAGGGGTGGGATATATTAGGCAGCAAGTGAACAGTCAGTTCTTGAAGTTGATGAGTTGGAAGCAGGAAACATGGGCAAGCGTAAGGATCTGAGCGACTTTGACAAGGGCCAAATTGTGATGGCTAGACGACTGGGTCAGAGCATTTCCAAAACGGCAGGTCTTGTGGGGTGTTCCCGGTATGCAGTGGTTAGTACCTACCAAAAGTGTTCCAAGGAAGGACAACTGGTGAACCGGCGACAGGGTCATGGGCGCCCAAGGCTCATTGATGCGCGTTGGGGAGCGAAGGCTAGGCCGTCTGGTCCGATCCCACAGAAGAGCTACTGTCGCACAAATTGCTGAAAAAGTTAATGCTGGCTATGATAGAAAGGTGTCAGAACACACAGTGCATCGTAACTTGCTGCGTATGGGGCTGCGTAGCCGCAGACCGGTTAGAGGGCCCATGCTGACCCCTGTCCACCGCCGAAAGCGCCTAGAATGGGCACGTGAGTGTCAGAACTGGACCAATGAAAGAAGGTGGGCTGGTCTGATGAATCATGTTTTCTTTCACATCATGTGGATGGCCGGGAGCATGTGCGTCGTTTACCTGGGGAAGAGATGGCACCGGGATGCACTATGGGAAGAAGGCAAGCCGGCGGAGGCAGTGTGATGCTCTGGGCAATGTTCTGCTGGGAAACCTTGGGTCCTGGCATTCAGGTGGATGTTACTTTGACACGTACCACCTACCTAAACATTGTTGCAGACCAAGTACACCCCTTCATGGCAATGGTATTCCCTGATGGCAGTGGCCTCTTTCAGCAGGATAATGTGTCCTGCCACACTGCAAAAATTGTTCAGGAATGGTTTGAGGAACATGACAGAGTTCAGGGTGTTGACTTGGCCTCCAAATTCCCCAGATCTCAATCCGATCAAGCATCTGTGGGATGTGCTGGACCAACAAGTCCGATCCACCTCGCAACTTACAGGACTTAAAGGATCTGCTGCTTATGTCTTCGTGCCAGATACCACAGGACACCTTCAGAGGTCTTGTGGAGTCCATGCCTGGACGGGTCAGAGCTGTTTTATTGGCATGAGGGGGACCTACACAATATTAGGCAGGTGGTTTTAATGTTGTGGCTGATCGGTGTATATATGTATATATAGAGTTTTTATTTTTATTTGACGTTATAAGAGTATTGTCAAATACAGTGGCAAGAAATCCCAATTCAATCCATTTTGATTCCATGAAGTAAGAAAATAAAATGTGAAAGATGCCAAGGGGGTGTAATTCAGAATGAGTTCAAAAATGGCTGCAATGTAGTACTGTAGGAGGCATCACATCTGAGCAGGGTGCTGTGGGAAGTGGAGTCGCACAAGGATCAGTGTTGGGACCTCTGCTCTTATTCATATGAATTTCCTTAAGGACATTAATACCAAAAGTTATATTTGCAGATGACACAAACTTGGTTTTTGCATGGGGGCATAGCTCAGTAGTAGAGCATTTGAAGGCAGGTCAATAGGTCTCTGGTTCAATCAGGCTGCCTCACATTTTATCTTATCTTTCACATACATTCAAAAGCAATATAATCAGTAACCACACACCTACCCTTGTAGTGTGGATCGAAGGTGGAAGAGCCACACGCAGATCTCACGGGTATCTAAAAGCTGAATGCAAGCGTTCAGCCACTAAATCTGAAAACAGAGCGGGGAAAACAAAAGAAAACCCTGGGACAAAACTCCACGGGAATAAACCCCAACAGAAACAACCCAATAAGGGCGAACAAGGGTGGATAAGGGTGGAAAATAAATGGCTATCGAGACTTTAGCCCTGACAAACAATAGCCCTGACAAACAAAGAATAAATCTCAAAAGGAAACTACCGAAGTGGTGAGCTTAAAACCCTTCGTGTGGAGATGATTAATCTCCCTAAAAGTCTACCACAGAGAGGTGACGCTAAACCTTTATTTTGAGATAAATAAATTAGAACCCTCTCTCTTTAACTGAGAGAACCACAGGGTGGTAAGCTAACCCTTTGTTTGGAATACCGGCTATCTTGTAACAATTCGTTTGACACAGAAGCGTTTGCATGAGGGAAACAGAGACCTTAAATAAGGGACGGAATTAACACTGATAGCTCTCAGCTGAAAGTAATCAGAAAACTCACCGACACAAGACCATATAAGGATGGAGGAAATGACAATGATTCCTCAAGCAGACAGAGAAAAGACCATCACATGACCACGCGCCCTCCAGAGGCCAAGCGAGGAAAAACCGTGACAACCCTTCTATATCATGCAATAAAAAACTATTGGTATTATCATGTTGAATTAGCACGTGCTTCACTGTTCCAATGAATGGTTACCCAGTGAATAGAAAACTACAGTAGGCTATAAGATTTTAGCATGTGACATGTGTGGGCACAACATAACACATCAAGGCTTTACGCTTGGGTGCGTGAAAACAAGTTGATCTATAGTTTATTTAAAGGAAACGGTAGGATGACGAGGCTTTAGCATAGTCCCATACGGCATTATAAAATGTCATTATTCGGATTAGGCTACAACGCCTAAAAATGCAGTCTATCAAGCTTTTTATGGCATCAGTGCAAAAACACTAACCGTTATGAAGGGTTGTGGTTTACGCTGAATGCATAAAAATGGTCTCTTAAGTCCTTGGAAAACTAAATACACATCGCCATGACCAAATAAGTAAACTCGATACATACTCACCTAGATGCCCAGTTAGCAAAAACACAACTCACACACGCCAATTCTTTATTAATTAGCCTGGATCTGGCAGCTGGAATCGGCCCGTATCCATTTCGAATGACTGCCAGGATCCGGCTCGAATGCATCGAGCCAAATGCGTGGCCCGCACCTAGGCCGACACTGCCGGAAGCAAGCCAGAATCAGCTCGGCAGTAAAAATATACTTGGGCCAGTGCTGGCCCTATTACAACAAATCCAATTAATCACCACCCTCCCTCCAATTTTGTATATTTTCATCTTATTAATATAGCAACCAAAACAATATTTATTTTCATATCCCAGTTTCAAATAATCGTTGTCAGGTTTAATGTTTTAGTTTTAGCCTGTGCTCCGTGTGATCCATCAGGTTTCTGACAGTTTTGGACCGTCATATTGAAGTAAGGAACTGTATACAATACTTTTCTGGTAATATATTAATATGGTCATATGAATTGGTAATATGCTGGTAATATATTATTTACCTTTAGGATAGTTTTGTTTTGATAAAACATCTGTGAGATGAACTTTTGACACCTGTGGTGCAAGCTGAGTAACGTTAGACAATGAGATTTGAAGACAAAGCCAGACCTAGCTTTTCCCTGTGGTGAAATATACATTTTATTTATTCTTTAACTTTATTAATGTCATCGACATACAGTGGGGAGAACAAGTATTTGATACACTGCCGATTTTGCAGGTTTTCCCACTTACAAAGCATGTAGAGGTCTGTAATTTTTATCATAGGTACACTTCAACTGTGAGAGACGGAATCTAAAACAGAAAATGTATGATTTTTAAAAAAATCCAGAAAATCACATTGTATGAGTTTTTTTTAAATAATTAATTTGCATTTTATTGCATGAAATAAGTACCAGACCATTTGATCACCTACCAACCAGTAAGAATTCCAGGAATACGAATCTCTCACAGACCTGTTAATTGGCTTTTTCTGAAATAAATTTTAAAAAAAAAAAAAGAAGCCCTCCTATTCTCCACTCATTACCTGTATTAACTGCACCTGTTTGAACTCGTTACCTGTATAAAAGACATCTCTCCACACACTCAATCAATCAGACTCCAACCTCTCCACAATGGGCAAGACCAAAGAGCTGTCTAAGGACATCAGGGACAAAATTGTAGACCTGCACAAGGCTGGGATGGGCTACAGGACAATAGGCAAGCAGCTTGGTGAGAAGGCAACAACTGTTGGCGCAATTATTAGAAAATGGAAGAAGTTTAAGATGACGGTCAATCTCCCTCGGTCTGGGGCTCCATGCAAGATCTCACCTCGTGGGGCATCAATGATCATGAGAAAGGTGAGGATCAGCCCAGAACTACACGGCAGGACCTGGTCAATGACCTGAAGAGAGCTGGGACCACAGTCTCAAAGAAAACCATTAGTAACACACTACGCCGTCATGGATTAAAATCCTGCAGCGCACGCAAGGTCCCCCTGCTCAAGCCAGCGCATGTCCAGGCCCGTCTGAGGTTTGCAAATGACCATCTGGATGATCCAGAGGAGGAATGGGAGAAGGTCATGTGGTCTGATGAGACCAAAATAGAGCTTTTTGGTATAAACTCCACTCGCCGTGTTTGGAGGAAGAATAAGGATGAGTACAACCCCAAGAACACCATCCCAACCGTGAAGCATGGAGGTGGAAACATCATTCTTTGGGGATGCTTTTCTGCAAAGGGGACAGGACGAATGCACCGTATTGAGGGGAGGATGGATGGGGCCATGTATCGCGAGATCTTGGCCAACAACCTCCTTCCCTCAATAAGAGCATTGAAGATGGGTCGTGGCTGGGTCTTCCAGCATGACAACGACCCGAAACACACAGCCAGGGCAACTAAGGAGTGGCTCCGTAAGAAGCATCTCAAGGTCCTGGAGTGGCCTAGCCAGTCTCCAGACCTGAACCCAATAGAAAATCTTTGGAGGGAGCTGAAAGTCCGTGTTGCCCAGCGACAACCCCGAAACCAGAAGGATCTGGAGAAGATCTGTATGGAGGAGTGGGCCAAAATCCCTGCTGCAGTGTGTGCAAACCTGGTCAAGAACTACAGGAAATGTCTGATCTCTGTAATTGCAAACCAAGGTTTCTGTACCAAATATTAAGTTCTGTTTTTCTGATGTATCAAATACTTATTTCATGCAATAAAATGCAAATTAATTACTTAAAAATCATACAATGTGATTTTCTGGATTTTTGTTTTAGATTCTGTCTCTCACAGTTGAAGTGTACCTATGATAAAAATTACAGACCTCTACATTCTTTGTAAGTGGGAAAACCTGCAAAATCGGCAGTGTATCAAATACTTGTTCTCCCCACTGTATTTGTAGTAAATCAGAAATGTAGAACAATCCTCCTCAGACAATGTTTGATAAGTAGCTTGCGTTAGCTAACGTTATCTTGCTAGCAAACAGTTACATTCAAGGTGCACTCGACGAAAAGACACTCCACATCACTCAATAATTGCTGCAAGGTATTTTTATGTTATCTAATATCATATTTGATAACTAATAAGAATATTTGTTATTGGGTATCAGAGGTAAAACGAACTAAACAGCTAGCTGTAGATTAGCTGTTTGATAGATAGGGTAGCTAGCTGTGGCAGCTACAGGGAAAATCTTGGTTTGTAATATTAGCCAAAACAATTGTTTCAGCCAGCTATTTAGATTAGCTGTTTAGATAGATAGGCTAAAGGCCTCTAATGCTTCTGCGTAAGCAACGGGACTGCGACGCGACTGTGACGCAACATTCCTCTGCAACATGTTGCAGAGCACTTGGCAATACATACTTCTGCGCAACCTACACAGCATGGTGTCCTTACACTTCCTGAAGCTGGTTTATTTTATACAGTGTTGAACAAATTATGCTAGCTATCTATATCGTTAGCTACTGTTAGCAAGCTTCATTTGGCCGTGATACCAGGTTGCTAGCTAGCTAAGATATCGATAGTTTTGCTTAGCTAACATTGACATAGATATATACAGTTGTTGTTGTATATATCATTGTATGCAGCTGCCAACAACAATGTCTATTGCTGTATTGCTTCACTGATCTCTTGTGTGAACTGTGATTGTTCTTACCATGTTCCTACTAGCATAATTTGAACAAATTATTCTAGTTATCTATATCGTTAGCTACTGTTAGCGAGCTTTATTTGGCCGTGATACCAGGTTGCTAGCTAGCTAACTATTGATAGTTTTGCTTAGCTAACGTTGACATAGATATATACAGTTGATGTCTATCGCTGTATTACTTCACTGATCTCTTGTGAGAACTATGATTGTTCTTACCATGTATTCATGCACATCTAGTAAATCGCTCTGGATAAGAGCGTCTGCTATATGCTTAAAAAACATTTATATGCACCCTGCTTTCTTTGTTTTGTTAGTTGAATATTCTGCGCATTAAGGTGTTGTAGTGACATGTTACATTTATATGTAATCTAAAGCACAACACAAAACATCTGGATATTTGCAACCTTAAATATATAATTTAGAATGGCGTGAAGACTGCAGTCGATCGTTCGTTGTTTGCAGAATCTCCGAGTTTAATGTACTGTCAGTACAATAGACTTTAACACCATGAAAGTGCGAGCAACTCACCTTTATAGCATTAACATAATAGAGTAAATTCACGTGGAACAAAGGAACCAGCAGTATCTTCACCTTGCAAGCAACTTGAATGGTAGTTATATAGGCAATTCCTTCTTATGAATTATTCCCTTTTTATTGATTGTTCTCTTATTTGCTGGAGCAAGTTTTAATTAGAATTTTTGTAATGTTTTTGTTTTAGAAATGATAATAAAATACATACACTTACAGAATAGAGAAGATTCAATATACTCTAATATTTTCTCTATCGTCACTGTAAAGTAGTCAAACTGGCAGTTTTTTGGGTGAAAAAACAGATTTTCTTCAAAGATAAGCATTTTTGGGGGTTCCTTGACTTAAATGTTTATTAATATTGTGGTGTTGTATGTCATCATTTGAAAGAGCCATTTATCAACTTTCTGGAGGTGTATAATGTTCAAATATATGGTTTGAAACAAGCAAACTATGATCGTTAATGCATAGACTGGTCACGTTACGATCAGAGTTTCCGTTATCCGGTAATTGTCGGTTTTTGACCGGGAAAATCTGTTGAAGTCCGACATATTTAAATCTCTCCGGTCATAATGTCCGGTGAAAATAATTCCCTCTAAGCACAATTTGAATTGTATTAAAACAGGCTAAAATTTAATTTCCACATATCCTTCTATTAAAAATGAATCTTCATTTTTTAATGAATGTGTAGGCTATAGGCTAGCCTATGCGATGAACAAAATAATCGTTACATTTGTTTCATTATTGCGTCACTCTGATAAAGCGCGCCGGATTGAATGCCGTAGCCTGCCTAACCACCATCAGCGAAATCTATCCCTAGTGGGCCAAACTGGCCAAGGTAGCCTGCTTGATCCCCGTCTCCAGTGTGCCAGCAGAGAGGGTTCTCTCTGCAGAACCGAATCAAAACAGCGCAGCGAAGTCGCCTTGGGGAGGACAAGGTCGCAAGGTTTATGCGCATTACAAGCTGTGGAGAGACACTTGGCACCTTTGATTTTAAGTGGGCAGCTGCACGCTTCACTGCTGCGAAAAAGCGTAAGAAGTCAAATCATATGAGCCAGCAATAGGTTATTTTATTGTTTGTTTTCAAATAGTTTTTATTCAATTTTATTTTATCTGAGAAAAGGTCTGGAGGCGAACGGAAATTATTTGATTTCAAGTCGGCAGCAGCACGCCGTAATTAAAATGTTATAAGCCAGATAGGCCTACATGTAGGCTAACTTTTTGTTTGTTTGCAAATAGTTTTTATTCTGTTTTATTTTATATGAGAATATGTAGGCCTAAAGCTGAAGGAAATTCTTTGTGTTTACGTGTTGCCCCAACGAACGAGGCTAGCGTAATATTTATTTATTTATTTTTAAAATAGCGTTATGCACGTGAGTCTATTGACGGGACTTATTTTATTTGGAATATAATGTATAAGCAAAAGTAGCCTACTTTTCAATAAAAATATTATAAATCGACATGCCTTGATGATGTCATTCTTTATATAGCCTGCCTATCAATTGTTTTTAAGCTCAATAAACACAGATAATATTTGACCGAATTTCTCCGATTTGTCCGGGACATTGAAATCTTCCAGGACACGTGGACCGGCACCAATTTTTTCTAACGGAAACTCTGGTTACGATACTAAATGGAACATTCCGTTCGGGCAGGAAAGGGTTAATCGTGTTTAAAAACCTTTAGCAAAACATGACTTTTAGCCTGTAGCTAGCTGCTGATTAATGGGGAAAATGAACACTAGCTAACCAAATTAGAAAAGCGCCTAACTTCACACAAATGTTTACTTGTTTTTAGAAAGAGTTGGTTGTGTGGCCTGTTTTTGTGACATGGCTAAATTGGCATAGTCCCTTATAACATGCCAAACTAACATAACGACTGTCGTTACAGCTGAGATAGGTAGCCAGCTGCCAATTAATTAACTGTCTTTTGTTGTTAAATAATTTAGCTATAGTCAACGCTAGGTACTGTAACGTTTAACATTACGTAAAGGAAATGCGGCCAGATTCAACATTATTTTTGTCTCGATTAAGTCAGCATTACAGTCATATGCCCATTAGCTTATTGAGACGGAAGGCTCAGATGATGGCTATCATGCAAAAGTCAATTAGCCACCGTCCTGATATGAGTGGGTATAATATCAACGCACCTGCTTGTTGCTTCTGTTCATCGTCCGTCATCCGAAATCCGTAATACAATGAATTAAAGTGCTCTCAAATGTCATGTTACAGTCATTGTATTCAAGTCAGTAGCCTATACTGTCTGTATCAAAAAACGAAAAGAAAATCGCGGCCTGTGCCGCCTTGTGCATGTGCGTGTGCCTGTGGTTGAAAAACTGTCGCACCCACACCTGTCCGGACTCAACTTCCCAATCAAAAGAAAAACACTTCCTTAAAAGTCCATCATGTGTCCTTAGAAGTTGGGCGGCACCCATTAACAACGGCCAATAAAAAGCTTATATTGTTCATTTTTCAGATAGGCCAAACTACAACTCAAAAATAGGACGTTTTTCACAAATAATAAACATAAAGCTATTTTGGCTCCAACATTCCAGCCCCTAATTGTTGACAAAACAATTACTTCTTCAAAAATGTATGGAGCTGAACTTCAAGAAACGTAAAAACACAAAAAGGGGCTATCCTACATTCCTTTTCAGTCTGTTGCCTCTATCAGCAAGCAGAGTTTGCTGATGGGTCTTTGCAGGACATTGGTCTTGGTCTTGATGAGGACACTTCGCACAAAGCCATTGGCATCTGGCAAGGTTTTCAATATGCGTCCCATCAGCCACGAGTTACGAGGGGCCGTGTCATCCACGATGATAACAAGGTCACCAGGTGAGAAGTTTCTTTTTGGGTTGTTCCACTTATTTCTCTCCTGCATGAGCGGCAGATATTCTCGTATCCATCTTTTCCAGAAGAGGTCTGCGATATATTGGACTTGCTTCTGTCTTCTTTTGCAGTACAGGTCCTCTTTCCAGAAAAGTCCTGGTGGCATGACTGGCTTTCCTTTGATCTGCAGCAGGTGATTTGGAGTAAGGGCTTCTAGATCATTGGGATCACTTGAGACACTTGTGATGGGTCTGTCATTCATGATCAACTCCACTTCACACATAGCTGTCTGTAGACCCTCATCATCCAAAGTTTGCTCTTTGACCACAGAACTGAAAATCTTTACTAGCCTGAAAAATCTCTCCCAGACACCACCATGATGGGCTCCTGAGGGAGGGTTGAATGTCCATTTTATTCCTTCATGCAACAGAGCATTCTGGATCCTTTCATGATTCAGCTCTTTGAGTGCTTCTCCAAGTTCCCTCTGTGTTCCAACAAAGTTGGTGCCTTGGTCTGTTCGGATACTTGTCACTGGGCCTCTTCTGCAGATGAATCTTCAGAGTGCATTAATACATGAGTTCGTATCCAGGTGACTAGCAACCTCAAGGTGAACGGCTCTACTCACAAGGCAAGTAAAGATGACTCCCCACCTCTTAACATGAGCGCGGCCTCTTTTGACCTCTATGGGTCCGAAATAATCAATACCCACATGAGTAAAGGGGGGCAGATCTGGTGAGACGCGGTCTTGTGGAAGGTCGGCCATCTTTTGCTCACCTACTCTTGTTTGCAACTGTCGACAGAATAGGCAGCTTCTGATTGTCTTTCTTGCTAGAGAGTTAGCACAAGGCATCCAGTAACGTTGTCTTAGTCGGGAAAGCATGTGGTTTCGACCAGAGTGGCTAACTTGCTCGTGAATGTGTCTTAACAGAACTTGGGAGATGTGAGAGTCCTTGGGGATGATCATGGGATGTTTCAAGTCCATCGGCATAGCCGTCTTACTTAATCGTCCACCAACTTTTGAGGATTCCATTCTCCATAATTGGATCCACTTTTCTGATCGAGCTTCCTTTGGCACAGCTCTTCGTTCGTCGTTCATGAAGTCTTTATACGCTGTCAAGAATGTCTCATCCCTTTTGAACTTTCTGAGTAGATGAAGAGCCCTTTGCTCCGCCATTCGTCGGTTATTTGGCATGACTACTTCCTCCTTACGTAAAGGTAACGGCAGGTAGTAATGACCATCTTCAAAGCTTACAGATTCTGATATAATCTTCATGAACTTGCGGTCTTCCTCTGACAACTCACTTTTACCCTTCATACTGTTTCTCCGAAAAGTCATGATTGTACTGCTGGATGAGAACTTCTTCCAGGCTGGCAACTGAGATCCAATTAGCCCATACCTTTTGATGACCCGCATCCTTTGTAGCGGTGCAACCATTGAGTGGCCCATTTACCACCCATCCTAAAAGGGTTTTAACCGCATACGGTCCATCATCTTGGCTATTTATGACCCGCCAGGGTTCCATCGCTTTTGGAGTATTCACTCCAATCAAGAGCTCCACATCAGCATCAAATTCCGTCAAACGTATCTCATCCAGGTCATTCCATTTCTGGATGTCCCTTGAAGTCAAGATGTTGTCTTTGGTGACTGGTATCATTCTCTGGGTGTACACCTTCGGTAGTGGAATGAAAGCGCCACCTTCAATGTTGCCTACTTCCAGTCCAGCGACCTCATAGCTTTCGACCGCTTTTTCCTGACCCATGGTCCTCAAGAGGATCTTTGTCTTCCTACCGTTGGCATCCAGCTGTCTCATGAGTTTCTCGGTACAGAATGTTGCCGAGCTGCCTGGGTCCAAGAAAGCATATGTTATCACAGTCTTGTTTCCTTTTGCCAGTTTCATGTGTACTGGGACTATAGCAAGGGTACATTCTTTACCAGCCCCGGTATGATTTCCGGTGTCCATAGAGACAAGTGCGCTGTGAACAGTGGCTTCTTCCTGCTTTACTGCAGTGCTCCTTGCCTCTCCCGGATCACTTCTTGAACTGTCGGCTTTCTTGTTCTCCATGTGAAGCATTGTGGGGTGCCTCTTCTGGCAGCTTTGACATGTCATTCGTCTTTTACAGACTTTACTGAGGTGTCCTTTGGTCAGACATCCAAAACATAGTCCGTTACTTTTTACAAAGTCAACCTTGGATTCATGTGGTTGTGCTTTTAGCCGCTGGCAGGCTACTATGGAGTGCTTTCCTGCACAAAAAACACACTGGTCATTAGACATATTGTTCTCTGGCCTTCTTTTTTTCTCTTCAGCTGTGTTGTCACTCACTGCTGACATTGTGGTAGCAAAGCTGCTGCCATAGCTCCTTGCCTTTTTCTGTTGCTTGACGTCTTTGGTTTTTGGAGTCTTTTTGTCGACTATAGAGTCTTGTATGTCTCCAAACAAAGGATCTAAGACAATTGTGGCTTGTCTTTCAAGGAAGTTAACAAGATCTTTGAACTTAGCCCTGTGTTGTTTATTCATTTACATTTACATTTTAAGCATTTAGCAGACGCTCTTATCCAGAGCGACTTACAAGTTGTGCATTAATACAAGGTAAGAACATTCATAGTTAGCGCACAAGATCAGTGCAGTAAAACGGCAATAGACATCATTGCAGGCGTCTGCATATCATACCTGTAACACTGGGAAAGAAAAGGTTAGTGGGTTGTTTTTTTTTTTTTTTTACAGTGTAGAACAAGTAAACAGTGGTGATGACAGATTGACTAGATGGACAGTGTTCAGTGGTAGTGGAGTCTGAAGAGGTGGGTTTTGAGTCTCTTGCGGAAGATTGGAAGTGATTCCGCAGTCCTGACCGATTGCGGGAGGTCGTTCCACCAACGAGGGACCAGGACAGAGAAGAGGCGAGACTGCGAGGAGCGGCTGCCAGGCGCCCGGAGGGATGGGGCAGTCAGTTTGCCAGCGGAGGCAGAGCGGAGGGGTCTGGGCGGGGTGTAGGGAGTGATGAGTGACTGGAGGTATGGGGGAGCAGTACCTCTGGCAGCTTGAAAAAGCAAGCACCAGTGACTTGAATCTGATGCGTGCTGCGATGGGGAGCCAGTGCAGAGAGGAGAGTAGAGGGGTGACGTGGGTGAACTTCGGCTGGTTGAACACCAGGCGAGCAGCAGCGTTCTGGACTAGTTGCAGTGGCTTGATGGCACAGGCCGGGAGGCCAGCCAGCAAGGAATTGCAGTAGTCAAGACGTGAGATCACCAGGGCCTGGACCAGGAGTTGAGTGGCCTCTTGGGTGAGGAACGGTCGGATCCTCCAGATGTTGTGGAGGGAGAAGCGGCAGGTCCGAGTGATCGCTGCAATATGGCTCGAGAAGCACAGCTGGTTGTCCAGGGTTACCCCAAGACTCCTGGCAGACTGGGACGGAGACACTATTGAGCCTTCCACAGTGATTGACGCATCAATCATCGGGGAGCCCTTCGCTGGGAGGAAGAGCAGCTCTGTCTTCCCCAGGTTCAGCTTCAGGTGGTGGGTGGACATCCATGCGGAGATGTCAGCCAGGCATGCAGAGATCCGTGCCGGGACCTGGGTATCAGATGGAGGGAAGGAGAGAAAGAGTTGAGTGTCATCAGCATAACAGTGATAGGAAAAACCATGAGCAGAAATAACAGAGCCAAGTGACTTGGTGTACAGAGAAAATAGGACGGGGCCTAGCACCGAGCCCTGCGGGACTCCGGTAGAGAGGGTGTGGGGAGAGGAGAGGGATCCTCTCCAGTCCACCTGGTAGGACCAGTCAGCCAGGTAAGACTCAAACCATGTCAACGCAGATCCAGAGATTCCCATCTCGACGAGAGATGAGAGCAGGATCCGGTGGTCCACGGTGTCGAATGCTGCTGACAGGTCGAGGAGGAGGAGGACGGAGCTAAGGGATCGGGACTTAGCAACGTGAAGAGGCTCAGTGACCGCAAGGAGAGCAGTCTCTGTGGAGTGGCCTGCTCTGAACCCAGATTGGTTGGGATCAAGCAGGTCGTTCTGTAAGAGATGAGCAGACAGTTGATTATAGACAGCCCGCTCTAACGTTTTGGAAAGGAATGGGAGGAGAGAGACAAGTCGGTAGTTAGAGATGACAGCAGGATTCAGAGAGGGTTTTTTGAGGAGGGGGACAACCTGAGCGCATTTGAGGGAGGAGGGGACAGAGCCAGAGGAAAGAGAGGAGTTAATGACATTGGAGACAAAGGGGAGAATGTCCATAGCAATGGACTGGAAGAGGGGGGAAGGGATGGGATCAAGAGGGCAGGTGGTGGGATGGTGGGAGAGAACAAGTTGAAGGATGTCTGAGTCAGGGAGGGGTGAGAAGGAGGACAGAGGGGTGGGAGGTAGAGGTAGCGGGATGAGAGAGGGAGAGGTTGGGGGAAAGGAGTTGCGAATGACATCAACCTTCTCGTGAAAGAAGGATGAGAAGTCATCGGCGGTTAGAGAGGAAGGGGTGGGGGAGGAGGAGGGGTGAGGAGAGAGGAGAACATAGCATAGAGTTTACGTGGGTTGGAAACAGAAGATTGAATCTTAGAAAGGAAAAATGCAGACTTAGCAGAGGAGAGGTTAGCGGAGAAGGAAGCCAGGAGTGTGTGGAAATCAGACAGAGCTACAGGGGATTTGGATTTTCTCCATTTCCTTTCTGCCGCACGCAGCTTCAGTCGGTTAGCCCGAATGGAATCGGTTAGCCAGGGGGCGGAGGGTCGGAGACGAGCAGGTTTAGCGGATAGAGGACAGAGTAAGTCAAAGGAGGAGGAGAGAGAGGAAAGTAGGGTGGATGATGCTACCTCCGCAGGTAGCTGAGAGAAGGCATCAGTAGGGGGAAGGGAAGGCACTGAGTAAGGCATCCATCTCGTCTAGGAAACCCCCCAGTGGACCTGAAGGGCTATAAAGAACAATGATGTGCAGTTTACATGGAACAGTGACAGTGACAGCATGAAATTCAAAGGAGGAGGGTGAGAAGTGAGGAAGAGGAACAATACCAAATCTCCACAGGGGGGAGATGAGTATACCTGTCCCTCCACCTCTACCTGAGGGTCGTGGAGTGTGGGAGAAGGTGTAGGCAGCAGAGAGAGCAGCAGGGGTGGCCGTGTTCTGCGGAGTGATCCAGGTCTCCGTGAGCGCCAGGAACTGCAGGGAGAGTAGTGAGGTCTGGGCCGAGATGAAATCGGCCTTCCGGACAGCGGACTGGCAGTTCCATAGTCCGCCTGCTACCACCACGTCAACACCGGGAGATCTAGGAGGGTGGATGAGGTTGGACAGATTACGGGTGTGGGTGGAATCTCTCCTTCTAGGCAATCTAGAAGAGGAGACATGGACTGGGATAGGGAGGTAGCATGTAGTGTTACATGCAGAGGAAGTAGAACAGGTAGATACAAAACTATGATACTCACCGCGCGGTGAGCACTCCTAGCTGGCCCCCCTCGGTGGACTCCTGCAGGTAGACTCCTCCGTCTTTGTCCGCTGAGTCTTCGTTCGGTGAGGCTGCCGCGAAAAGCTGCCGCTATCCACAACTATGGCTGCTAATATAGCCGAGTGATGCTAGGCACTAAGTGGCGAGTGCCACCTGACAACAATGGACAGTAATTAACAACTGTTAGCTTTCTTACGCTACTAAAGGAACGCTCAACAACAAACATGGGCTGATACAATAAAACCGATTGAAAACAGCTGAGTCACAATCAGCTTTGAAATAAAACTACAACGCAGCGATATAATCTAATAACTGCTGGACATCAGCGACACAATAGCGAGCTAGTTACAATAACAAATTAGCATTAAGTGCCAATTCTAACCAATGGGACAGGATACGAACGCAGAGGCTAAGCAAACAAAATCTAACGCCGGATAAGTACACTTACTAGCACGCGACAAGACAGTTCTAACCGAGATACAAATGCACACATTTCTCCAGTATATCACAGGCAATGGGCCTCCATTTCTCCCCATACTTGTAGGGCAACTTTGAGACAATGAGCCTGAGATTTGATGGGCTATCAATTTCCTCCAGATAGTGCAAGTCTTGCATGGCATTGTTGCATCCTCTCAAATACAGTGCATAGACCTGCAGTGATTTTCCATCTTCAGCCTTTATACTTGACCAGTTCAAGGCCTTCTCCATGTAAGCACTGGTTATTTTTATTTCATTTCCAAAATTATTTTCAAGTAGTGTTTTGGCTTCAGCATAGCCTCTGTCTGGTTGCATATGCATACAGCTACGCACCAGGTCTCTTGACTGTCCAGTTGTATACTGTTCCAGGTAGTAGAGTCTGTCTGCACTTCTACTGGTCTTTTCCTCGATTCCATGTTCAAAAGCACGCATAAATGGTCGGAAGTTCATTGGGTCTCCATCAAAAGCAGTGATTTCCCTCACAGGAAGTAAAGCCAGTTTCTGCTGAGTAAGAAGGATTTCAGCAATATTTAGATTTTCTGTTACACTGGACATAGTGTCATGATGTTCTCTTCTGCTGTCTGTTTTGATTGGCTCGGTAGACATTGTTTTTTCAGGAACCTTAGATTCAACTGCATGTTGCTGCTGTTGGATAACAGCCCTTTGAAGTGGGGTTTTCGGGACTGTTCCTATGTTGGCATATTCAACTGGTGACTGTTCGACATTCATAGAGACAGCTTGTTTTCTTTGCATATCATAAGTATTAATTTCATCTCGTTCTTTTGGAGAAGACGTTTCAAATCTCTCCATGACTTTTATTTTGGCGGTGGAGGCAGCAATGCTAGTCCTTATTTTAAATTTATCTTTCGTTTTCAATTCAACCTCCTCTATTTCCAAAGAATGCTGTTCCTCTAATGCAGCCTCTCGAGCCAAAAGCTCTGCTCGCTCTACCTCAGCCTTCATGCGTCGGACTGAGAGAGAGGTAGAGGCCTTTGATGACTTTGATGATCTGCTCTGCTACCAGATGTTGTACTGGCTGGTGGCTTGGCCTGTGCAACAGAAACGCTGTGCTCAGGCCTGACAAACACGTGATCTCCGTCAGCTCCAAGAACCCCTCTTTCCACATTTCCACTTCACCCAAAAAATCCTCAAAATGTGACATTTTTGCTTCAAACCAATTCACATCGGCACTTTGTTCATCTTGCGATAACATCATGTGCACATTATTATGAAATTTCTTAAAATCATTCAACATGAATTTAAATCCTTCAACTTGCTCAGTCACTTCATCAACCTTTACATCACTATTTCCCATCATCTGTCTTATTTCATTCGTTCTTCGTGTACATTGTCCCAATCTAGCTCTACGGGATCCAATCGATGCCATCAACTCACTGTCTGCCGTTGCCGCAGCAGTCTGGCTGGCCTGTTGCAATTCATCCGCCATTCTAATATATAGGCTACTTGAATTATATGACGGTCGGCCCACTTATGTTCGTTAAATACTAAACTATATCAAAGCGCTTCTCAATCCGATTATAACAAGAACAATAGCGCAACACAGCATCCATAAACAATTCAGTTAACTCCGCAATAAGACAACACCATAATTAATTCCATAGCAAAACGCATCAACAATGCAAGCTATCAATTAGTTTGAGTCCGAAGGTTACGTTACTCACCGAAATCCTGTCCTTCCAAACGAGCCGTCTCAATTCCGTTCCAAACACAACAGGAATAAACTTCAAAGCATGTCCGATTTTGCGAAAGTTCCCAATTTGCTGTAGTACTTCAGCTTTGTTTGTTGTCCTCTTCCAAATTGTCCTCTTCCAAGCGCGATAGTTTTTCCAACTGCTTATAGTGGTTATATTCAAACACTTAATGACGATCGTCTTGTTTATGCACATAAATCGTTACATCAAAGTGCTTCACAACATTGCGCAACGCAGATACATCCATAAACATTTCATTCAAAATCCGCTAACCCTTCCATATAACGTTGAAACATTCCACATATCAATTTGTTTGTCACGGCCAACAAACAAAGCTCCGAAGGTACGCTTTTACGCGTGTCAAATCCTTCCAAATGAACGGTTTCAATTCCGTAACAAAACACACAGGAATGCGTCTTCATTAAACGTCAATGGTATATTTTAACTTGTGGGAGTTTGTCCTAATTGCAAGATATTTTTCTACTTGCGAAGAGTTTTTCAACTTGATGTGATGGCTATCATGCAAAAGTCAATTAGCCACCGTCCTGATATGAGTGGGTATAATATCAACGTACCTGCTTGTTGCTTCTGTTCATCGTCCGTCATCCGAAATCCGTAATCCAATGAATTAAAGTGCTCTCAAATGTCAAATTACAGTCATTGTATTCAAGTCAATAGCCTATAGGCTACTGTCTGTATCAAAAAACGAAAAGAAAATCGCGGCGTGTGCCTGTGGTTGAAAAACTGTGTCGCACCCACACCTGTCCGGACTCAACTTCCCAATAAAAAAAAAACCACTTCCTTAAAAGTCCATCATGTGTCCTTAGAAGTTGGGCGGCACCCATTAACAACGGCCAATAAAAAGCTTATATTGTTCATTTTGAAGATAGGCCAAACTACAACTCAAAAATAGGAAGTTTTTCACAAATAATAAACATAAATCTATTTTGGCTCCAACAGAGAACATTGTATAACTGGGCTATAACTAGCAAACTGTGGGGTTAAATAACATAGCCTAGCTAGCTAACGTTTGCGAATTTACCTCAAACCCAAGTAACGCAACTCACAGATTTACTGAATTTGGAGAACAGCGTCGACCGAAAACTTCGACATCGACCAATTTATTTTGGATAAAAACAGATTGGACATTTATTTTTTTGTTAACTATTTAGAAGAGACTTACCTACCCAACTAAACGCCTGTCTTCTCAAAATGAGAGACTGACAGACATTGTCTCTCGTGCAGTTTCAGTTGAGATTCAAAATATCCTCGCGCTTGTCCACTGAACTGGATATCAGCTCCTTTATGGTTACAGAGCTGCAGCTGTGCTGGGCGCTGGCCACAATCGGCCCAGTTGACGGTTGCCGTGGGTGACACAGCCAACAGTGCCGACACACCGGACTCGGCCCAGAACCATAGGCTAGTGGTGGTTTGATTTATTTAGACCATTATTTGTTTTTTTATTTAGACTATTATTTTCCATGCCAAGCAAGCCATATTCGGCCTAAATCACAAAAAAATAATCTTGGACAGATGTGTCTAGCTAGAATCGGCCCGAGCCCGTATTGCCTCAACCAAGAGTCATGCTACTGTAACGGAGTTGGTTCTTCCCAGCAGCGAGTTTCGGACCGAGGAATTTCGACACTACAAGAGAGCGATTCAGCTCGCTGAGCTAAAGACTCAAGTCTCTGGGAACTAATCACACTTATCCACGTCACTTTCTGTAGCGGACGCTCACGTATCAGAGCACACCCACTACACTACCCCACCGAACTCTGACCGGAGTTGGCCCGAATGGTATTCGCCGATACCGAGTCTGTCGACTGCGCCGTAACTCAGCCGGGCTAGGGCCAATTAAATGTGTTAACTACTGGGTGTGGCTAGTATGGAAACAAATAATTTACGGACGTGAGGAAATTGAGCTAGGTTGATGCACGTAATACAAATCAAATCAAATCATATCAAATGTATTTGTATAGTGCTTTTTACAGTTGAATTGTCACAAAACGCTTAACAGAGGGGGAACCCAGGCCTAGACCCCCAAAAGCAAGCCTAAAGGCAACAGTGGCAAGGAAAAACAACCTTGGTAGGGAGAAGCCTTGGGAGGAACCAGACTAAAAGGGGGGGCCCATCCTCTTCTGGCCGGCACAGGGTGTGTCCAAAAAAGACCATGTCATGGTCAGTCCAAGGTGACTCAGGGCTGAAAGACTTTGGGTGGCTCAATGCGTGGGGGTGTAGCTCAATGGAAGAGCATTTGATGGCAGGAGAAGAGGCCCTTGGATCAAATCCCAACGGGTTCTGCACGCTTTTACTTCACGCAATACAAATGGTACAAAGCACTGGAAAATACAATAAGTTGCAAACGATAATATCTATTGTGACAACCTGTCTGTCTTTGGATCGTGCAGGCCTAAATACCAGCAATGTTTGTCTTCTACTGACGATTGCCTATCATTGCAGTGGCATGTAGGTCTTATTTAGATCTCACCTGTTGTAATTCATACTTCAAAGCGGCATCTCAAAGTACAGAGCACTGGTTGTTTGACTCCCCATTAAAAAGTATGTACGCGTGCAGCAGGTTACGTGATAAGAAAAATCACATTATCAACGACATTTATGGGCAATATAATCTTTCTGCGAACAACTATAAACAAGTATGAATACATTTTGTAATTGATATCATAGTTTATGGTATACTTAGGTAGCTCTGTTATCAGGATATTTTCATGTTTACTAGTACTCAGCGCCACTTCCACAACATTTCCGATAGATGGCACCCTCTCACCAGTATGAGAACTGAAACGATTGTCAGGCAGCTGTCGAAAATACACATCGACAAATCAGAGTACGTTTATGTATTAATGGGGAAAGCTTTCCATTTAGACAGTGTCTTAAAACCTTACATTTACTATCTCCATGCAATTACTTCAACCTCGCAACCTCTTTCTCAGAATTATTACACGGCTACAACAAATTGCTCTTGTGCGTAACAACCCAAGTGCACCATCAATGGTATTTAGAAGTTGAACGGATTGTCACCATGTGCTTCTGTGACCCCTCTATTATGCAAGTTCCATAGAAAAAACATCCCATTAATCATTTGGGGGTGCTGCCCCCAGAGCTTGATAGACAGAGTATAATCTAATTGACAGAGTACCGCTACTGCGTCATTTAATTCTGATGTAAATGATCGTGACTGTTGTTCTAAACAATCAGTGTACCTCCTAACCTCGTGCTGGTCTTCCTTCAAAGCTAAGTCTTCCTAAAGTCTAATTATATCTCTTCACTTCGATTTTTTTGTTTGCAAATTCTGTCCTCTCCTCCCACTGTTCCCTCTGAGCACCCTAGTCCTCTATTTCATGTCCCACATGTCAATGCCCTGCCTGTCCCACTCTCAGAAATACCTAGAATTCCAACACTGATTATATAATCTACCCCTTGCACTACAACAATGCCCCGTTGTCCCACGAGCTCTCACTCCCAGCTGCAGACGCCCTCTGAAATTCAAATTGAAATAACTTTATTCACATATAAATCATATGGATATGCATATGCAAGGCCAAGTAATTGTACGTTGTAGATGAAACAGTAATGAAACAAACAATGCAAATAGAGCTGAATCCTTTATATTCAATGTAAACCGGGAGAGATTTCTAATTACGAAGATTTAATCATTGATAGGCTACCATGTGGTTCTCTGTGGCTCAGTTGGTAGAGCACAGCCATGGCAACGCTTAGGTTGTGGGTTCAATCTCCACTGGGGCCACATGTACTGAAAATGTATGCATTCACTACTGTAAGTCGCTTTGGATAAAAGCGTCTGCTAAATGACGTATATTAATTAATATACCTATTGCCTATACCCATGTTAGTTGCAATTTGTATGCATCCATATATGGACATTCTATTCCTTTTTCTCATACTAAAACTGTTTATTCAGCACCTGAATAAGTGGGATATGCATATGTTTTTGTCATTATACTTCTATTTGACCTATTCTTGGCTGTGTTGCTGAGATGGTCACTCTTCTCAGAGGATGACCCCTCCTGGGGGCTGCCCCCCATGTTAATATCCCTTGTAAGCCATAATCTACGGAACTGGGATGCTGTTTATGTATTAGCTGGACTAGGCCAAGACAGGATAGGAGGAGCTCTGCTGCTGTCTTGTTACTAAATAGTGGCTTGTTGGGGCACTGGAGTGGACTGACTGCAGGTCAGTCATTTTAATGTGAAATGTAGGGAATGAAAGCGGTGAGAGTGGTGAGAGAGGCCCTCACTTCCTGTTGTTGTGGGGTGGGAGTTTCCCGCCATATAGCCTGAGGGAAATGCCAGAGGATGTCTTCTTCCTGAGCGACTGAGCGCCTGGCCATCTCAGCCCTTTCTCTGCCTATGTGTGTGTGTGTGTGTGTGTGTGTGTGTGTGTGTGTGTGTGTGTGTGTGTGTGTGTGTGTGTGTGTGTGTGTGAGTGTGTGTTTGTGTGTGTGTGCGTGTGTGTATATATTTATGAATTTTTATGTGTTAGTGTGAAAGCGAGTGTTTCCCCTCTAAGCTGCAGAGTATATATCAGGAATAATTTATTTATCTAATTTATCTAAATCTGATGGCAAAATGCATAGTTAAGGCTATTATCTGACTCAAGGTGACAGGGGGACACACAGGACCATCTCCTGACTGAAACGCTGTCCCTTTTTACGTTTACAGCTGTGAGACTACACAGCCCAACACATCTATAGGAGTTAGGGAGATTAAATTGTGTGATTAAATCAAGATTTTAACCGTGAAACATACGGCTGGGCGGCCTGGCACAGTGGTTGTCAATGGTGATGGTCATTTCCAGAGTTATGAGCTGAACAGCTGTCAGAGAATCCCATAGACCACTGCTGGGGGGGTCACATGGTCTCCTCCTGACCAACCACCTCCAACCCGCCCTCTTGCTCTCCCTGAGTCTCATGCTCCTTTGCCTGTACTGTGAGTGGGGGAGGGGAGACATGGGAGGAGGGAAGTGGAGGGGAAGGGGGGTGCAAAAGAGGGAGGGGGGAGGCGAGGCAAAGGGCCAGCTTACAACAAGCGAGTGAGAGGGAGAGAGTGAAAGAGAGTAAGAAGGGAGTATTCTGTCCTTATTTTTCTGCCAGTGAGGGAGCAAGGAGTACAAGCCCCTTCTTCACCTCCTGCTTGGAGAAAAGACAGAGAGACAAAGAGGAGTTTGTTGGCTGTCAGAGACAGGGAGAGAGGAACGGAGTGACCAGGGACAGAGGGGGCCATGCAGCTCCAGAGGGGCACAGCCCAGCGTTCCCTGGATGTCTTGCTGGATGGCCGGAGAGCCCTTTGAGGAGGGGGGGATGGCACAGACCCCTGCGCTTCCACAGCTACACGCTCAGCACTATGCCTGGGACTAGGAGCCAGCAGGAGCCTCACTGAAGACATGGCCCAGGTACAGGGGGCTCTGCTCCACACACACACCCCTCTGCTCACAACCCCACTTATCTGCCCCTACTCCACACACACTCACCCCTCACAGGATTACCCCATCTGTCCTTGCTTAGTGGAACACTCCTTTGCTCACTCACAACCTTTATCATAAATATTCATCCCCTGTGAGAGTGTGTGAAAGTGCACACTTTACCTAGTGTTGTATACCACCCATCAATGTACTTATCTGTGCGTTGATACTTATAAGGGTTGTATTTTGTTTTGCTATGCATGTATTACTCTATTTCTTTTCTAATGTACTCTCTGGTTGAGAGGAAAGGGGGAGTGGTCGATCTGAGAATTCAGTGGAATCCTGATTCATACATGTCTTGTTTTAATTAGCAATTAGGTCACAACAATGGCAATTAGTATGGGATTATCCCCTGCTAATTAGGGCAACTATGCTCTCATGAGAAAGAGTGAAATCTTTGAACGGCTTTGACTCTGGACTGTGTCTTTCACCTGTTATGCTTGTGCAGTTTAAAGCTGTGTTTTCTTTTGCTGGTGCACACCCTGCCTTTGATAATGATACTTAAGCAATGAGAGCCACCCTTGTCTCTGTGGCCCTGGAGGCAGTATGGCACATGGATATGGTGGCCAGAAAGATTTTCCCTTGGAGATCTAGTGAGACTGTTTATGTGTGTGTATGAATGAGTGAGATGCATGAAAATGTGACTTTGCCAATAGTATACCTGTGCGAGGTGGTTGATGCATGTTTTTATGTGAGTGTTGTGTGGGGGACGCTTGTATGTATTACAGCCTGTGCATCTGTATAATTGAGGGAATGGTTTAGTTACCTGCATGTTAGACTGAGGATCTTCTGTGTCTCTCCCTATGTCTGTATTTGAGACCCTGTTTCTGTGTTTCAGTCCCTATGTCTGTTTTTGATTCTCTGTTTCTGTGTTTGAGTCCCTGATTCTATGTTCGAGTTCCTATGTCTGTGTTTAAGAACATAAGAACATAAGAATACATAATGATGTATTGGCCCATCTAGGCTCATCATGTCCTAATCTAAAGAGTATCTAGTACTACGTCTAGCCTGGACTTGAATAGCCCAAGCGTTTCTGCCTCTACTACCCGACCTGGCAAGCTGTTCCAGGCATTGACAACTCTCTGTGTAAAGAAAAACTTTCGAATATCTGTGCGGAATTTGCCTTTAACTAATTTCCACCTGTGGCCTCTTGTTCTGCTGACCCCACTTATCTTTAAAAATCTTTGGTATTTTACTTTGTTAATCCCTTTTAGGAATTTAAAAACCTCAATCAAATCTCCCCTAAGTCTCCATTTGCTAAGTTTAAATAGATTGAGTGCCTTAAGTCTATCATCATAACTTTTACCTTTCATACCAGGTATCAGTTTAGTTGCCCTTCTTTGGACTTTTTCAAGAGCTTCTATATCTTTCTTGTAGTGCGGTGCCCAGAACTGCACGCAGTATTCTAAGTGGGGTCTGACAAAGGCATTATATAACATTAATACAACCTCCTTTGATTTATACTCAATACTTTTTGCTATGTATCCCAGCATCCTGTTGGCTTTTTTTTTTTTTTTTTTTCACTGCTGTAGCACACTGCTTGGATGCAGATAGGCTTTGATCAACTACAACTCCTAAGTCCTTTTCAAATTGAACACCTACTAACTTTTCTCCTCCCATAAAATACTCCTGTCTAATGCTTTTATTTCCCACATGCATAACTTTACATTTAGCAATATTGAATGTCATCTGCCATGTATCTGCCCATTTTTGGATTTTGTTTAAGTCATCTTGGATTACTTTAGTCGATTCCAAACTGTTTGCCAAAGCCCAAAATTTAGTATCATCTGCAAATTTTACTATTTTGCTACTGACGTCCATGTCAAGATCATTTATGTAAATAAGGAAGAGCAGAGGTCCCAGCACCGATCCCTGCGGGACACCACTGCCCACAGCACCGAGGTCAGATACGGCCCCACCTACTGTTACTCTTTGTATTCGCCCTTGCAGCCGATTATGAACCCACTCCTGAAACTACTCCTGCAATTCCTACTGAATCAATGTAGGCTCTCATGTGGTACCTTTCTGAAAGTCCAAATATATAATATCATAAGCCTGGTTCAGGTCAACACACTTTGTAGCCTCTTCGAAAAAGTCCAGGAGGTTTGTTAGGCATGTCCTCCCTTTGAGAAATCCATATTGGCTCTCCCTTAAAATACTATTATTTTTCAAGAATGATTCCAACTTATCCCTAATAATACATTCCAGCATTTTACATGCGATGCAAGTTAAACTGACAGGCCTATAGTTCCCTGGGTCAGTACGTTCCCCCTTCTTATATATTGGAATTATACTACCCTGCTTCCAATCATCTGGTATTTCTCCAGTGATTATGGATTGAATGAAAATATCTGTCAATGGTTTATATATAATTTCCCCAAGTTCTTTGAGTACTCTGGGATATATGCCATCCGGGCCTGCTGCCTTATTTATCTTAAGTTTTTGTAGTTTTTGTAGTACTTCTACGTCCCTTATCTCAAAGTCCTCCAAAACATTCTGTACCTTGTCTATACATTTAGGCATATTTATAACTTCTTCTCTAGTAAAGCTCTCAACAAAGTAACTGTTTAGTGTGTTAGCAATATCCTTACTGTTATAAACCAAAGTTCCTTCCTTATTCTTAATGCACTTAACCTCATCCTTAACTTTCCTTTTTCTACTACAATATTGAAAAAACGTCTTAGGATTACTTTTTGCATCTTGGGAATTTTTCATTTCAAACTGCCTTTTAGCTGATCTTATTTCCTTTTTAGCCTTAGCCCGCATATTACAATAATCTAACTTGTTTCTCTCAGAGTTATCCTTTTTATATACTCTGTACAGTCATTTCTTTTCCCTCAAAATCTCCCGTAAAGATTTAGTCATCCACTGCGGAGACAGTTTTTTCATCCTATTTTTCCTTACTTTGGGGATGAATTTACACTGTACATCTACAATAACCCTTTTCAATATTTTTCATTCACAGTTCTGCAATCTAGAAGTTTTACCCAATCTGTATTACTTAAATTCTCTCTCATTTTATTGAAGTCAGCTCGTCTAAAATTAAAAATTCGAGAGTTAGAGGAGGCTGTCTTAACTTGCCCAAAAATATCAAAAATAACTGCACTGTGGTCACTTGCTCCTAGTGGTTCTCCTACCTCTGTGCTGCAAATTCTATCAGGATTGTTACACAAAACCAAATCCAGTATTGATCTCCCTCTCGTAGGCTGAGTAACAGACTGTACCAAAAAGCAGTCATTGACCATATCTAAAAACTCCTCTTCACATTTGCCCTGACCTGTCCCTATCTCCCAATTAATAGAGGGGTAATTGAAGTCACCCATTATTATCATCTCTCCTTCAGCACAGATTTGTTTTATGTTACGAAAGAGCGTACTATTTATGTTACTGTCTGAAGCTGGAGGTCTATAGCATACTCTTATATTAAGGCCCTTCTCATGATCTCCCAATAATCTAATCCAGATATCCTCACAAGAAACGAATGAGTTTATACCTGGAATTTCCTGCACATTAAGATTGTCTTTCACATAAAGGGCCACTCCCCCTCCTCTTTTATTAGTACTATCCTTACTAAACAATTTGTACCCCTCTACATTATATTCATACCCATCCGCTGCGCCAAGCCATGTCTCAGTAATCCCAACAATGTCATAACCCCCATTCAACATGACAGCCTCCAGTTCCAAAAATTTATTTTTTATGCTTCTCGCATTTAAACACATGAGCTTCAGAGCCTTACTCACACTTACTCACACTTACGTTGTCCTTCCCCTCCACACCACCTTAGCAACAATACAAACACAATACCAATACAAACACAATCCAAATGAGATCCCGACAGCAACAAACAATCCGCTCAAACTCAAACTCTCAGCACGTATGACGCAGGAATCCCGTCAGGCAAAGCGATTTCCCTATGTCTGTGTTTGAGTCCCTGTTTCTGTGTTTGAGTCCCTATGTCTGTTTTTGATTCTCCATTTCTGTTTGAGTCTCTGTTTTTGTGTTTGAGTCAAGGTTTCTGTGTTTGAGTCTCTGATTCTGTGTTGGAGTCCCTGTGTTTGTGTCTCTGTGTGGACATAGTGAGATACTAGAAGGGATGCAGTAAACTCTAAAATATTTTAAAAATATATAGTATTTGTTGAGGCCTTCAACAGTAGAGAGCTAGTACCAATCTGTTGAGAAGCAGTCACTCAGTGATGACAACGGGTAGCCTGTTGGCACATTGCTGGTAGGAATGAATGTATCAGAAACCTGTGTAATATAATGGAACCCTGGCTGACTTCCCCACCCTGCCCCTGGTGGGACAAGGCCAACATTGTCCTGCCACTGTAGACTCCTGGTCATGATTGGCTAATGACATAGCCAAGGTTCAAACCTGTGACTATAGGGCCTAGCCAGCACTCATGATGGGTGCTTTTTACTGACTGAGCCACTCGTGAGCCCGGTCTTGGAAAAGTAATTCTAGACACATACAGGAAAAGTGACAGCTCCCACATCTGAGCTTAGCTCTACCATACCCACAGTAAGAGCTTAAACCTGGGCACCTTACATCAACTGCCAGAGAAAACTGGAAGAACAAGCATGTATCTGTAAGATTTTTTTTAAAAGTCAGAACAAGCTGTGAATGTCTCTGGCTGGCTGTTTTCCCCAGCCCCTGTAAATCTACTTATCAGAAATGAGCACTGGGGCTCAATGCAGGATAATCCACGAGACAAATAAACAAGTATCCACATTGTATCAAAACAATGACAATTAATCAATGCTGAAAGATAAGGAATTAATTTACAGATATAAAGAGATTATCACTATTCTACGCTGTTGGACCTAATTAATTATTGGACTTTATCAACCAGATATATATATATATATATTTTTTAAAGCATCTTTGCTGAAAGAGTGATGTGACCCATTATCATGTTCTGATCAACTCATTCCTCACACCTGCCTTCAGCCTGAGTCTATATCGACCAGCAACAGGTAGCTTCCATATTTCAACAAGTTTGTCAATTTGTTAACAATAAGAATGAGCTGCAGCCTGCCCCTTTAACATAGAAATTTTAATTGAACACAGTCGCTTATTCATAACCAATTAGGGGTGAACAAAATTTAAATAGTCACTGTTCACAGTGAGGCTAGTATATATAAATGCGCTGTACATCTGGAGGAGGAATCTGGGAAAGGTACACTCGCATCTTCTGATCCTCATTCCCAGTCTCAGGATTTACATTTACATTTTAAGCATTTAGCAGACGCCGTTACCCAGAGCGACTTACACAGTTTTATATTTACTTTACATACAATCCATTTATACAGCTGGATATTTACTGAAGAAATTCAGGTTAAGTACCTTGCTCAAGGGTAGTGCCCCACCTGGGAATTGAACCTACAACCCTTGTGTTTCACTGTGTTTCTATTTTCCCTTCAATCCCTCTCTCTATCTCTCTCTCTTTTCTCCCTCCCTCCCTCCATTATGTGTCTGGAGCAGGCTGTTGACTCCATTGGGTACCTGTGTGTGTAGATCAGGGAGAGCTGTGTGTGGTGGTAGAGGCAGCTGGCTTGTCTGTGCATATTGAACTGGGAGAGGATGGGCCAAGATGTTTACCCCTTACCCTTGTTGTGGGGCCTGCACTTTAGAATCACCCTGATGAATTGACGTTAGTCCCCCAGTATAGGGGTGATGTCACTGCTCCCGAACAAGCATGTGTGTATGTTCAGAGGTCCTTCTGTTCAGAGGACCTGAAGCCCCAGGCAATGACACATAGTTCTACATTTATACAAGATATAAATGTCTTTACTATAAATCTTTAGTTCATGCCACAAGTAGATATTAACTTAATATATTCTGCCTGCATGATGAAGTTCTGCATTAGCATAATACAGGGCACTCCTCTTACAAGCCTCACTAATAAAATGAAATAATTTACTAATTACAATGAAGGAATCACATTGGACAAATGTGATTCTTATAAAGAGCATGTGCTATAATAGAGTAATTCGATTCGTTTAGATTAATATGTATTTGACCAATAGATTGATCAAATACATATTTTTACTCCGTATGTTTTTGTCCGTATGATGTTGTGATGAGTTTGCTCATCCAGCACCCTTAAGCTGAAAGGGTTACTCCCAGGGAAATGATCGCTAAAAGGATTTAGGCCACTCACATTATATAAGCTTTGTTTGCAAACAGTTTGCAGTGAATGCATGTCAGCACACCTGGAAACAGGTGTTTTTTTAAAGTGCTTTTCAGCTCCAATGCACTCAATGCTGTTGACAATGAGTAACAAAATTAAACTACAGAAAACTGGGAATAACAACCAACATGCATACACACACATGCACACAACACAATTATGACACCTGACAGTATAACACTAGACACTAACCTTCCAAGTACAAATGTCTGCTAATATTTAATAATAGTATCTATTTAAAGATTTGTGATTTTCAGCAGCACACACACACAGTGTGGAACAGGAAGTTGCAGATTATATAATGTTTCTGTGTGAGCGGATGCAGGGCAATGAGTGCCCTGGGCTGAAGGCTGGAGCTTCGGCCCTGTCCACTCAGAAAGTGACCAAAGAATGAACAGTGACTCCCAGAATGTGAGGGAGTCACTGTAACCCCAGCCCCAGGTCCTTCACATGCTGTATGTGTGCTGTAGAATCGGCCCATCCTTCCCAGAGCAGAGCAGAGCGGGGTACAGGGTTCCACTACAGGACCAGCCTCTCTGGAGTCATCTGCATTTCTCACTGAGAGAGAGACTGAAAGATAGGGAAAGAGAGTGACAGAGAGTGAGAAAGGGGAAGAGAGGGACATAGAGAGAGAGAGGCCCTTAAAACCGTGGAACAGGTGCTTTAATCTTTAGTGTCATCAGGCTGTGCTCCCTCCCTCATATCCCTTCAGTCTGCTTCTAATTTCACACTCCAGCCTGACCTGGAATATGTATTACCCTCCCTTTGTGGAATGAATGGAGAAAAAAAACCTGTACAAGAACATGGGTGCTTACCCAACATTTTTCTCTTTTTTTCTCAGTGTTTTGTGTGGGTTATAGCAGGAAGACTAAGTAAATGCAAGGTGTTTTAATAAAGTGGTATAATAATCCTTCCTCTGTGTATATATATTTTTTATTAATATGTTGACTCTGTAAATAACATTACATTGATTTTATGTTTGTGATCTGTGGCCAGAAGAGATTAATTGGAGATTAACCGAGAGAGAGAGAGAGAGAGAGAGATTTAGCAGATATGATGGAAACTGGTGGTCTTTAACTAATCATGATATCCTCTTCAGGGATCAATATTGACCCATGTTGTTAGCAGTGGTGGGCCGTCAGGGCCTGCAAGGCCTTCTCTGCTGGCCTAAAAAATATCTGAATCACAGACTGATGTTAATTATATTTTGTCCATGAATACTTATTAAATAATTCCAAATGGTCTGTTCGCTTCCTTTCATAGCTGTTCCCCTGGTTGCGCTGCATCCAGACGTGTATTTTCATATTAAAGCATTTAACCAATCACATTTCAGCCATCATTTGTTGCCAGGGTCAAAGAAATCTGCCTGGAGGCCTTCACAATCAGTTCTGCAGGCCCTGTAGCATAAAATAAGTGTTGATCAAACTGTTGCTTCAACCAATCAGATTTTGAGTTGGGGACACGAAGGTCTTCTAGAAGGCCTAGGTAACGTCAGCGTATTCACACCCTTTGATTGGATAGTCAGTGAGTGTTTGACTATGATGTAATGTGATTGGTTAAATGCTTTAATATGAAAATACACGTCTGGATGCAGCAACCAGGGGAACAGCTATGAAAGGAAGTGAACAGACCATTTGGAATTATTTAATAAGTATTCATGGACAAAATATAATTAACATCAGTCTGTGATTCAGACATTTGAGCGGACATTTTCAGCCCTAAAGCGAATTAAAACTTATGCCAGAAATAGCCTACGACAGGGCAGGCTCGACTTTCAGCATTAGCTTCGATGGCGATAGAAAAGGACTTCTTGATGGAACTGAAACACACGGATAATCTGTACGACAGAGTAATTGAACTCTTTTTGAGGAAAGAAAGGAGGATGGATTTTGTGTACAAATAATAAGGATTTTTGGTGAGTAAAATTTTGCTATTTTCCTAAATAATATTGCAATTTTATGAGGTTATTATTATTGATGCTTTTTTATGTGTGTCGCAGCTGTAGCACCCCGGGTTTGTTTCTTCAGTAAAGGCATTTATTCTGGATACACGAGTTATCTATCTGCGATGCAACGGCAACGGGTGTCTGTTCGGTTTATTTTTGCACTTTGTTTATTTATCTTTCTTCAGTCATGTTTCATGAGAGAGAATGACAGCGATAGAGACGAGAGAGAATGACAGCGATAGTTAGAAGCGTGTGATAATTCGTGATTAGTAGTGTTAGTAACTTAATCTAAATCCCTAATGTTAGTAGATTAGTTGGTTAGTACTATATACATCTAACTAATATATACAAAGTGTAATTAGAAAGTAAGAAGGAAGTAAAACGAGATTAGAAATGAAGACAGAAAAACCGAAACATAGAATTTCCCGAAGTGCATGACAGAACGAGAATGAAACATGACTGAAGAAAGATAAATAAACAAAGTGCAAAAACAAACCGAACAGACACTCAAAACATAACAATAAGATGGCTTTTATAGCCATAAAATAGTTATTGAGGGGTGGATTGATTCAGACGGAGCACTACTGAAGGCCTAGGTGTGAAATGCACGGCCCGCCACTGGTTGTTAGACAAGCATGTTCATCAGGCCTATGTCACCACCAGTGACATCTTATGAGTGTGAAATATAGGCAGCATAAATGACCTTTAAAAAGATTGGTCTCAGCCTGTTCTTTTTTGGTTTGGATGGATGGTTTGATAGATTATTAATGATTAAAAATAAAGCACACAATCAGCTGTATGGTCTGTACCAGTTGGACACCATTTCCTTTTCTCTCATGTCCTATGGCAGCACTCCTTTTATTTATTTTACCCCATTTTCTCCCAATTTGGTAGCCAATTACCCATGTGCTTAGTTCAATCCCCCTACCCTTTATAGTTCACTGCCATAGTCCTGTGACCAGCAGTGACAAGGGCGTAGTGCTGCCTCCTCTGAGACAACACTCATCGTGCCATCGACTGTAATTCTGGTACCCCAGAACCACTCCTATGCGCAGCAAACTGTGTGCCACCCAGAGCCGACTCTGGAGAGACGGGGAATCGAACCCCGGTCTCTGTGGCCAGTGTCAAAAGTTGTAACCACTGGACCACGCGGGAGGCTATCAGTTAACCTGCACAGGCACTGCAGTTTAAATATTCATGAAAATGCAACAATTTTCAGAGTAGAGTTGTGTTGTGCTTTATTTGAAAAGCTTACATACTTACATTTGATACATAGTCACAGAGTGATCACAGTAAGTGCTGTCTTTGCAATCATTAAACTGATTTGAATACATTGAAATCATAATTTAAATTCTTCAATGTAATGCATAGATAATCAACTCTCGATCCTGAGTGGCTGCAGGTATTTGTTCCAGCAGAGCACTGACTACACCTGATTAATATCAGGTGTTTCAGGTGATTGGTTCGAGCAAATACCTGCAGCCACTGCGGCCCGTAGACAGAGAGTTGGCTACGTTGGGTGTAATGTAAAGAAAAGGAGAAAGGGAGTTATCTGGTAGCACGTATGGATAGTGCAGGTCATTTGAACGCTTAAATAAAGCAAAACATGTGAAAACAGATTTGAGCACAATGATCAGTTTTTGCCTGTTCACAGATTCCTTTAGTTGCTACTGAGCAAGTAGCAATCACGCTAACACCAGCCTTTAGAGCAGATGGACACAAGTTGACTCATAGCATCAGAGCTTAGCCCCATTTCTGCAGGTAATAGCATCTTTATGTACTTTATTACAGCACAGTCCAGACTGTTCCCCAGTGTCCCTGCAGGCTGGGGCCAGCACTCTGGACCACAGCACAGAAGGATTCACATGTGGGTCTTGAAAGGGGTTAAGGTGGAGACATAAGATAACATGTAGAAAAAAACTTGCTGTATTTCATACACTTTCTAAAGACATTCAGACCAGTAATACTACACACTGCACCAAATACAATGTACTTGCAGCTTCTTTATCATATGTTAAACACATTTTAATTCTATGTTTGAAAATATGTTAGGCTTAATTTGAATAAGGGCTGGGTCATAGAAAATGTTTTTACCTGGAGGACTGGAAGCAATGAGCTCCTTTGGTTGGAATCTCCAGTTATTCCTTCTGATGTCCTACTAGTGAGAGAGTATGTATGATATGAATGTGAAAGTGCTTCTTCCTTTTGGTCAGGCCCATGGAGAGACTACCTGCCATCACAGCCCAGTTCATATTCATGCTATGTGAGGTCAGTGGGAGAGAAGCACTCTGTCAATGTGTAGTTTTAGTTTGCACATTGCTACATCTTTTTTCCAATCCCTTTTACCCCCTTTTCTCTGTCTCTGCTGTGCCATACCAATGAGGCCTCTTCTGCCGAACCATGGGGATTCTTATGCAGTAACTTCTTCTTTCATGACCGTGCTTCTCTTGCCATTTCACCAACAAAGGCCTTGTGATGTTAGTGGAGGTGTAGGGGCGGAATAGCAGACATGAGGACTCTCCACTGTAGTAAATGCTGGACTGTATAGTGTCATTGTTGCCTGTCTGCTCTTGCTTGCTTAGTTTTGAATAATTTGTTTTTATTCAAAGTTTGTTCATATCGCAGGCTACTTCCTAATAATCTGTTGTGTTCAGGTTTCAGTACTGTACATTTGGGCATGGGTGTGGGAGTAGATTAGTGTGTGTTTGTGTGTGCATGTATGTCTGTGTATATGTGTGGCTGTTTGTGTCTGTGTATACACTACCAGTCAAAAGTTTTAGAACCCAAAAAGGTTTTACTGCCGGAATTACAGTCAACAGCACGACGAGTGCCGTCTCGGAGGAGATGATGCTTCACCTTTGCACACTGCCGATCACAGGGCTACGGTAACAAACTACGAGGGAGGGGATTGACATAAGAATAGCGGGAGTAATTGGCTACCAAATTGGGAGGAAAAAAATTGGATAAAATCAGAAAAACTAATGATTTTATGATGTACTATTCATCATAATTATGTATAGCCCATTCACATGAACAGGACAATGAAAGACAAATACAAAAATAAAACCATAGATATAAAGTCATATAAAGTAAAAATACACACTAACTTCAACTAAGAGATACACCCACACAATAAATTAAAATGCTAAATAAAAAAGGCAATATTCCAACTTCCATATACGCTACCAGTCAAAAGTTTTAGAACACCCCCATTTTACAGTTTTTACTGAAATTTAAGCAGTTAAATTCCAGTGAATAACCTGAAATGGTTCAAAGGTAAGCGATAAACTTTCTGTGTGGAGTTTGCATGTTCTCCCCGTGTGTGCGTGGGTTTCCTCCGGGTACTCCGGTTTCCTCCCACAGTCCAAAGACATGCACGTTAGGCTAATTGGAGAGTCTAAATTGCCCTGTAGGTGTGAGTGTGTGAGTGAATGGTGTATGTACCCAGGTATGTACCCAGGGCGCCATTGTAAATAAGAACTTGTTCTTAATGGCTTGCCTGGTTAAATAAAGGTTAAATAAAAAACTGCCAGAGGTTAAAAAAAAGTTTAGGTTACCAAAAACTGAAAAATAATGTATATTTCAGAGTTATAAAAAAATGCCCTTTTCAGGGAACAAGTAACGTGTTAACGTGTGTTAACAGTCACTCTGTGCAAGTCGCCGGATCCAGCAAAAGAGCCCCAGACCATCACGCTTCCTCCTCCATGTTTGACAATTGTGTCACACACTGAAGAACCATCCTTTACCCTACTCGACGGCCTACAAAAACCTTTCAAAATTTCAAGATTTCAAATTTTGATTCATCAGTCCATAAGACCTTCTTCCAGTCTTCAGTAGTCGACTGGGGGTGCTCCATTGCCACATGCCGCCTATTACGCAAGACTCTCAGAAACTTGTCTTCTAATTTTGTTGTGGCTTTGGGTCTGCCAGACCTCTTCCTGTCAGAGTTTCCTCCAGTTTCCAAGTGCCTTTTGGTAGCAAACTACTCACTGCCAAAAAGTTTTTGCCAGTTTTTGGCAACCTAAACTTATTTTTAACCTCTAGCAGTTTACCGCTTACCTTTGTACCATTTCAGGTTATTCACTGGACTTGAACTGCTTAAATTTCAGTAAAAACTGGAAAAGTGGGGTGTTCTAAAACCTTTGACCGGTAGTGTATGTACGAAAGTCTGAGAGTGCATATGTTTGCAAATTTGCACGTCTGTGTGTGAAAGTATGTGTGTCTGTATGAGCAAGCATGTGAGAGAGGGACTCGACTTGAGAGGTTTAAGAAGCTCAGCTTGTCCGTGGCCAATCAGCCACTGCTGGGGACAATGGGCAGATTGTCCTGTGAAAGTAGGACGGTCATCTGGAGGAAGTAAACAGCTCCTGTTCTGCTCACGAGCACATTGCATTACTGACCTTTTCCACACTTTTCCATGGGGGTGGGCCTGAAAGCCAAGGCTTGAGGATGCTGTGTAAAAGTGCATCTTTTCACTGCAGTTTAGGGCTGAAATCATACAGCTGAACATCTGATTAAACCCACTGAGAGGATAAACTAATGGAATGAGGATTATAATTGTAAAAATAGCACAAGGATTTTTTAAATTGAATTGGACCAATTTAATTTAATTTAGTTGTTTTGTCAAGTCAGCATGGTGTGTTTTTCATTTCCATGTAACAACTCTGTAATCTGTTTGCTTTTTGAACTTCTCCTGGTATTTCTTCATCATATGAACATTTACTCAGCAGACTGACTTTAATATAATTATTGTGAATAATGATGCACATGTACCGAAATACAAAACAGGACAATAACAGGACATGCATATTTGGTAAATGACATTTAAAATTCAAATAGCAACAGGTACAGTATGATAATAAGCATACCACTGAAAGAACCTTTCCAAAATTGAAATGCATCAAGTTATAGAATAGAATAAATGCTAAAAGCTTTAATTAACTTTAACTGGAAAAATATTCCTCATTTTATATGACAGAGATCAAGTTACAGAACAATTAGAGCAATCATTTACAGGCTGTTTTGAACCTTCACACATGAACTCTCCCTGTGTAAGTGGTGATACTTGTGTGAATAGCCTTTCATCCTTGACCTTCCTGTGCTGCTGCATGGTTGTCTCCATGTGGCTCCTTCGGTCCCTTAGTGGTGGTGGTAGGCTGAAATCTGTGCCCCTGTTCGCACCCACTGACTGATCACGAGTGAGAGGTGAAAGCTGGGACTGAAGTGGTAAAATAAGTAGTTTTGGCGCCACCCAGTGAACTTACTCTGCAACTGGAACTCACATATTGTCTATATATGGACTATACATTTAGAAAAATGTCCCCACTTTACAGTAAACAAACAGGTGGAAGCCCCCTGCTATTCCCTGCTATTGTTTGTATTTTCCCCTCTTAATTTCATTTACACATGAACAGTGTGTGTTCATGGTTTGTGTCAATGGCTGGCAGTGTAATGTAATGGTTAGGGAGCTGGGCTTATAACTCAGTTTCAATTCCCAGGTGGGGCACTGCTGTTGTACCCTTGAGCAAGGTACTTAACCTGAATTGCTTCAGCAAAATATCCAGCTCTATAAATTGATTGTATGTAAAGAAATGTAAACTGTGTAAGTCGCTCTGGATAAGAGCATCTGCTAAATGCCTAAAATGTAAATGTAACACAAATTAGTTTTCAGTGTCAATACACTGCTTAAGTGGACTTGGTCTTCATTGTCAGCATCACTGCTGCTAGTTGCTGCAGACTTAATGTTCAAGAGGACAGGTTACCGATCTCAGATCAGAGGGTAACAAGAACACAGCTGTGGGCTGTATTGCACTGAAGAGAGAGGTGGCGGTTTGGGTCAGGGTCAGGGTGATGTGAGAGAAAGGTATTGTCATAATGTAATTATTTCACAGAAATCTCCAGTAAGAACATTTACATTTACATTTATGGTATTTAGCAGATGCTCTTATCCAGAGTGACTTACAAAAAGTGCATTTAAACATGGTGAGATTAATTATAGTTAATATATTATATGCAAAAGATCAATGTAGTAACACTGCAACAGATGTCATTGTTGGCACCTGCACATCGTACCTAAAACACAGGGAAAGAAAACATTTTAAAACATGTAAACAGCGGTGATGGCAGTTAATAAATGTAGTGAATCACTAGTGGTAGTGGAGTTTGAAGAGGTGGGTTTTTAGTCTCTTGCAGAAGATGGTCAGTGATTCCGCGGTCCTGACCAAGTGCCGAAGATCATTCCACTGGGGGCGGGACAGAGAAGAGGCAAGACTGCGAAGAGTGGCTACTGGGCGCCCGAAGGGACGGAACAGTCAGTTTGCCAGAGGAGGCAGAGTGGAGGGGTCTAGCTGGGGTGTAGGGTGTGATGAGTGTCTGGAGGTAAGAGGGAGCAGTTCCCCTTATGGCCTGATAGCACCAGTGATTTAAATTGAATTTGTGTTGCTATAGGGAGCCAGTGAAGTGTGGTGAGTAGTGGAGGGACATGCATGATGCATGCATGCATGTTGGTTGAAAAACAGGCGTGCGGCGGCATTCTGCACTAGTTGCAGTGGTTTGATGGCACAGGCCGGTAAGCCTACCAGCAAGGACTTGCAGTAGTCCAGACGTGACATTACCAAAGCCTGGACCAGAAGTTGTGTGGCCTCTTGAGTGAGAATGGCAGGTCTGGGTGATTGCTGCGATGTGCCCCAAGAAGCACAGCTGGTCGTCCCACCAAGTCACACCAAGGTTCCTGGTAGACCAAGACGGAGACACTTATGGAGCCTTTCACAGTGATTGAGACATCAATCATCAGGGAGCCCTTCGCTGGGAAAAAGAGCAGCTCGGTCTTCCCCAGGCTGAGCTTCAGGTGGTGGGGGACATCTAAGTAGAGATATCTGCCTGGCATGCAGAGATACGCGCTGGAACATGGGTTTCAGAAGGAGAGAAGGAGAGAAAGAGTTGAGCATATTAATCTCCTTTCTATCCTCCTAAAAGAATAGCCTCCACCTTATCACTTCCCCAGCTAACACACTGTTTTATAGGCATAAGAACATAAGAATACATAATACATTTTACATTTTACATTTTAAGTATTTAGCAGACGCTCTTATCCAGAGCGACTTACAAGATGTGCATTAATACAAGGTAAGAACAATCATAGTTAGCGCACAAGATCAGTGCAGTAATACAGCAATAGACATCATTGCAGGCGTCTGCGTATCATACCTGTAACACTGGGAAAGAAAAGGTTAGTGTGTTTTTGTTTTGTTTTGTTTTTTTATAGTGTAGAACAAGTAAACAGTGGTGACGACAGATTGACTAGATGGACAGTGTTCAGTGGTAGTGGAGTCTGAAAAGATGCGTTTTGAGTCTCTTGCGGAAGATTGGGAGTGATTCCGCAGTCCTGACCGATTGCGGGAGGTCGTTTCACCAGCGAGGGACCAGGACAGAGAAGAGGCGAGACCGCGAGGAGCAGCTGCCAGGCGCCCGGAGGGATGGGACAGTCAGTTTGCCAGAGGAGGCGGAGCGGAGGGTTCTGGGCGGGGTGTAGGGAGTGATGAGTGACTGGAGGTATGGTGGAGCAGTACCTCTGGCCGCTTGAAAAGCAAGCACCAGTGACTTGAATCTGATGCATGCTGCGATGGGGAGCCAGTGCAGAGAGGAGAGTAGAGGGGTGACATGGGTGAACTTCGGCTGGTTGAACACCAGGCGAGCGGCAGCGTTCTGGACTAGTTGCAGTGGCTTGATGGCACAGGCCGGAAGGCCTGCCAGCAAGGAATTTCAGTAGTCCAGACGTGAGATCACCAGGGCCTGGACCAGGAGTTGAGTGGCCTCTTGGGTGAGGAACGATCGGATCCTCCGGATGTTGTGGAGGGAGAAACAGCAGGTCCGAGTGACCGCTGCAATATGGCTCGAGAAGCACAGCTGGTTGTCCAGGGTCACTCCAAGGCTCCTGGCAGACTGAGTCGGAGAACACTATGGAGCCTTTCACGGTGATTGATGCATCAATCGTCGGGGAGCCCTTCGCTGGGAGGAAGAGCAGCTCTGTCTTCCCCAGGTTCAGCTTCAGGTGGTGGGTGGACATCCATGCGGAGATGTCAGCCAGGCATGCAGAGATCTGTGCCGGGACCTGAGTATCAGATGGAGGGAAGGAGAGAAAGAGTTGAGTGTCATCAGCATAACAGTGATAGGAAAAACCATGAGCAGAAATAACAGAGCCAAGTGACTTGGTATACAGAGAGAATAGGATGGGGCCTAGCACCGAGCCCTGCGGGACTCCGGTAGAGAGGGTGTGGGGAGAGGAGAGGGATCCTCTCCAGGTCACCTGGTAGGACCGGTCAGCCAGGTAGGACTCAAACCATGTCAACGCTGATCCAGAGATTCCCATCTCGACAAGAGATGAGAGCAGGATCCGGTGGTCCACGGTGTCGAATGCCGCCAACAGGTCAAGGAGGAGGAGGACGGAGCTAAGGGATCGGGACTTAGCCCCGTGAAGAGCCTCAGTGACTGCAAGGAGAGCAGTCTCTGTGGAGTGGCCTGCTCTGAACCCAGATTGGTTGGGATCAGGCAGGTCGTTCTGTAGGAGATGAGCAGACAGTTGATTATAGACAGCCCGCTCTAGTGTTTTGGAAAGGAATGGGAGGAGAGAGACAGGGACATTTGAGGGAGGAAGGGACAGAGCCAGAGGAAAGAGAGGAGTTAATGACATTGGAGACAAAGGGGAGGATGTCCATAGAAATGGACTGGGATCAAGAGGGCAGGTGGTGGGACGGTGGGAGAGAACAAGCTGAAGGATGTCTGAGTCGGGAAGGGGTGAGAAGGAGGACAGAGGGGTGGGAGGTTTAGGTAGTGAGATGGGTGAGGGAGAGGTTGGGGGGAAGGAGTTGCGAATGACATCGACCTTCTCGTGAAAGAAGGATGAGAAGTCATCGGCGGTTAGAGAGGAGGGGAGTGGGGAGGAGGAGGGGGTGAGGAGAGAGGAAAACATAGAATAGAGTTTACGTGGGTTGGAAACAGAAGATTGAATCTTAGAAAGGAAAAATGCAGACTTAGCAGAGGAGAGGTTAGAGGAGAAGGAAGCCAGGAGAGTGTGGAAATCAGACAGAGCTACAGGGGATTTGGATTTTCTCAATTTCTTTTCTGCCACTCGCAGTTTCAGTCGGTTAGCCCGAATGGAATCAGTTAGCCAGGGGGCGGGGGGTCGGAGACGAGCAGGTTTAGCGGATAGAGGACAGAGTAAGTCAAAGGAGGAGGAGAGAGAGGAAAGTAGGGTGGATGATGCTTCCTCAGCAGGTAGCTGAGAGAAGGCATCAGTAGGGGGAAGGGAAGATAGGACAGTAGCTGACAGGGCAGCGGGGGAGAGAGACGGACAAGGACAGTAGGAGCAGGTGAAGATGGTTTAGGCACAGAGGGGAGGGGGAGGGAGAAAGACAGAAAGCAATGGTCAGACACATGTAGAGGCGATACCGTAATGTTGGGTGAGGCACAGTTCCTGGTGAAGACCAGATCCAGTTTGTTACCGGCCTTGTGGGTGGATGGGGATTCAGCCATGGTGAAGTCAAAGGACTGAAGCAGGGGAGGAATGCAGAGGCCTGAGAGGTCTCCAGCGGCAGGTTGAAGTCACCGAGGAGTAAGACGGGGGTGCCATCCTCAGGGAAAGCACTGAGTAGGGCATCCATCTCATCTAGGAAACTCCCCAGTGGACCTGGAGGGCGATAAAGAACCACGATGTGCAGTTTACATGGAACAGTGACAGTGACAGCATTAAATTCAAAGGAGGAGGGTGAAAAGTGAGGAAGAGGAACAATACCAAATCTCCACAGGGGGGAGATCAGTATACCTGTCCCTCCACCTCTACCTGAGGGTCGTGGAGTGTGGGAGAAGGTGTAGGCAGCGGAGAGAGCAGCAGGGGTGGCCGTGTTCTGTGGAGTGATCCACGTCTCCGTAAGCGCCAGGAACTGCAGGGAGAGTAGCGAGGCCTGGGCCGAGATTAAATCGGCCTTCCGGACAGCAGACTGGCAGTTCCATAGTCCGCCTGCTACCACCACGTCAACACCGGGGGATCTAGGAGGGTGGATGAGATTGGAGAGGTTTCGGGTGTGAGTAGAATCTCTCCGTCTAGGCAATCTAGAAGAGGAGACATGGACTGGGATAGGGAGGTAGCATGTAGTGTTAGTTGCAGAGGAAGTACAACAGGGAGATACAAAACTATGATACTTACCGTGCGGCGAGCACTCCCTAGCTGGCCCCCCTCGGTGGACTCCTGCAGGTAGACTCCTCCGTCTTTGTCCGCTGAGTCTTCGTTCGGTGAGGCTAGGAAGGTGAAGCTGCCGCGAAAAGCTGCAAACACTCAACTACAAACACAGGCTGATATAATAAAACCGATTGAAAACAGCTAAGTAGCAATCAGCTTTGAAATAAAACTACTAAGCAGCGATAAAATCTAATAACCGCTGGACATCAGCAACACAATAGCCTACTAGTTAAGATAACAAAGTAGCATTAAGTGCTACTTGCAACCAATGAACAGGTAACGAACGCAGAAGCTAAGTGCCAAATCTAATGCCGGATAACTTTCACTTACTAGCACGCGACAAGACAATTCTAACCGAGATACAATGCACACTGCTGGGATTCAGGCAGTACACGCTTATATCCTACCTGACAACAATAGAGACTAATTAACAACACCTAGGTTCCTTCCGCAACTCGAGGAACGCTCTAATTTCCACCTGTGGCCTCTTGTTCTGCTGACCCCACTTATCTTTAAAGATCTTTGATATTTTACTTTGTTAATCCCTTTTAGGAATTTAAAAACCTCAATCAAATAACCCCTAAGTCTCCGTTTGCTAAGTTTAAATAGATTGAGTGCCTGAAGTCTATCATCATAACTTTTACCTTTCATACCCGGTATCAGTTTAGTTGCCCTTCTTTGGACTTTTTCAAGAGCTTCTATATCTTTCTTGTAGTGCGGTGCCCAGAACTGCACACAGCATTCTAAGTGAGGTCTGACAAAGGCATTATATAACATTAATATAACCTCCTTTGATTTATACTCAATACTTTTTGCTATGTATCCCAGCATCCTGTTGGCTTTTTCACTGCTGTAGCACACTGCTTTGATGCAGATAGGCTTTGATCAACTACAATTCCTAAGTCCTTTTCAAATTGAACACCTACTAACCTTTCTGCTCCCATATAATACTCTTGTCTAATGTTTTTATTTCCCACATGCATAACTTTACATTTAGCAATATTGAATGTCATCTGCCATGTATCTGCCCATATTTGGATTTTGTTTAACTCATCTTGGATTACTTTAGTAGATTCCAAACTGTTTGCCAAACCCCCAAGTTTAGTATCATCTGCAAATGTAACTATTTTGCTACTAACGTCCATATCAAGATCATTTATGTAAATAAGGAAGAGCAGAGGTCCCAGCACCGATCCCTGTGGGACAACACTGCCCACAGCACCGAGGTCAGATACGGCCCCACCTACTGTTACTCTTTGTATTCGCCCTTGCAGCCAATTATGAACCCACTCTGAAACTACTCCTGCAATTCCTACTGAATTCATTTTCGCAATGATCCTCTCATGTGGTACCGTGTCAAATGCTTTCTGAAAGTCCAAATATATAATATCATAAGCCTGGTTCAGGTCAACACACTTTGTAGCCTCTTCAAAAAAGTACAGGAGGTTTGCTAGGCATGACCTCCCTTTGAGAAATCCATGTTGGCTCTCCCTTAAAATACTATTATTTTTCAAGAATGATTCCAACTTATCCCTAATAATACATTCCAGCATTTTACATGCGATGCAAGTTAAACTGACAGGCCTATAGTTCCCTGGGTCAGTACGGTCCCCTTCTTATATATTGGAATTATACTACCCTGCTTCCAGTCATCTGGTATTTCTCCAGTGATTATGGATTGAATGAAAATATCTGTCAATGGTTTATATGTAATTCCCCCAAGTTCTTTGAGTACTCTGGGATATATGCCATCCAGGCCTGCTGCCTTATTTGTCTTAAGTTTTTGTAGTTTTTGTAGTACTTCTACATCCCTTATCTCAAAGTCCTCCAAAACATTCTGTACCTTGTCTATACATTTAGACCTATTTATAACCTCTTCTCTAGTAACGCTCTCAACAAAGTAACTGTTTAGTGTGTTAGCAATATCCTTATTATTATAAACCCGAGTTCCTTCCTTATTCTTAATGCACTTAACCTCATCCTTAACTTTCCTTTTTTTACTACAATATTGAAAAAACCTCTTAGGATTACTTTTTGCATCTTGGGAAATTTTCATTTCAAACCGCCTTTTAGCTGATCTTATTTCCTTTTTAGCCTTAGCCCGCATATTACAATAATCTAACTTGTTTCTCTCTGAGTTATCCTTTGTATATACTCTGTACAGTCGTTTCTTTTGCCTCAAAATCTCCCGTAAAGATTTAGTCATCCACTGCGGAGACTGTTTTTTCATCCTATTTTCCCTTACTTTGGGGATGAATTTACACTGTACATCTACAATAACCCTTTTAAATATAGTCAATTTTTCATTCACAGTTCTGCAATCTAGAAGTTTTACCCAATCTATATTACTTAAATTCTCTCTCATTTTATTAAAGTCAGCTCGTCTAAAATTAAAAATTCGAGAGTTAGAGGAGGCTGTCTTAACTTGCCAAAAAATATCAAAAATAACTGCACTGTGGTCACTTGCCCCTATTGGTTCTCCTACCTCTGTGCTGCAAATTCTATCAGGATTGTTACACAAAACCAGATCCAGTATTGATTTCCCTCTCGTAGGCTGAGTAACAGACTGTACCAAAAAGCAGTCATTGACCATATCTAAAAACTCCTCTTCACATTTGCCCTGACTTGTTACTATCTCCCAATTAATAGAGGGGTAATTGAAGTCGCCCATTATTATCGTCTCTCCTTCAGCACAGATTTGTTTTATGTTAGCCAAAGAAGCTGGAGGTCTATACATATTTATGTTCTCATGATCTCCCAATAATCTAATCCAGATGTCCTCACAAGAAACGAATGAGTTTATACCTGGAATTTCCTGCACATTAAGATTGTCCCATAAAGGGCCATTCTCCTCCTCTTTTATTAGTTCTATCCTTCCTAAATAATTTGTACCCCTACATTATATTCAATCCATGACAGCCATGTGTCAGTAATCCCAACAAGTCATAACCCCCATTCAACATGACAAGTTCCAAAAATAATTTTTTATGCTTCTCGCATTTAAACACATGAGCTTCAGAGCCTTACTCACACTTACGTTATCCTTCCCCTCCACACCTGAGTGTGCCAAACCACCTCTATTTACATTATGATATAAAAAATCTTTATTAATTATATCCTCAGATTTATTATACTCCGCCCTGGTATCTTCCATCTGGGCAGTCTGTACCTCCCTATCCATAATACTACTACTACTAATTTCCCTCCCTGCCCCCCCAGTCCCTAGTTTAAATATTCCTCCGCTACCCTAAGCATACGCTGGCCCAATGCATCTGTACCCCTCCGGTTCAAGTGTAACCCGTCCCCACTTGTACAGGTCACCCCTGTTCCAAAAGGAGTCCCAGTGCCCCATAAACCTGTACCCCTCTTTCCTGCACTAGGTTTGTAGCCACATGTTAAATCTCCACATAAAATTCTGCTTGCCTTTGCTAGCACGTGGTACCTGCAGAATTCCAGAGAAGACCACCATGGAGGTTCTGCCCCTTAACTTTGTTCCTAATTCTATAAATGTGTCCTGCAGAACCTCAAACCTACCCTTACCTATGTCATTGGTTCCAACATGGACCATGACCACTGGATCCACCCCTGCTCTGGCCAGGAGCTTGTCCGCGTGTTCCAGGAGATCTCCAACCTGAGCACCAGGCAGGCAACATGCCATGCGAGGCATAATCAAGCATAATTTATCCCACAAATATGAAACAACCATATATCAAATCAAATGTATTTGTTTTGCTCTTTTCACAATTGAATTGTCACAAAACGCTTAACAGAGGGGCAACCCAGGCCTAGACCCCCCCAAAAGCAAGCCTACAGGCAACAGTGGCAAGGAAAAACTCCCTTGGTAGGGAGAAACCTTGGGAGGAACCAGACTAAAAGGGGGTGAGCCCATCCTCTTCTGGCCGGCACAGGGTGTATATCATATTTTTATTTTGAATATGAATGTACACTTTATTGCCTGCGATGGCAGGAAACAAGGCCAGAATCAGACAGAGGGGTTATGAATTGGGGTAAACACACCCCATTGACAATTCAGATAGAATATTTTGTACAGAATGTTTTGGAGGACTTTGAGATAAAGGATGTAGAAATATTAGAAAAACTACAAAACCTTAAGACAAATAAGGCAGCAGGCCCTGATGGCATATATCGCAGAGTACTCAAAGAACTTGGAGAAATTATATATAAACCATTAATAGATATTTTTATGCAATCCATAAACACTGGATGACTGGAAGCAGGGTAGTATAATTCCAATATATAAGAAGGGGGGCCGAAGGAACTATAGGCCTGTCAGTTTAACTTGCATCTCATATAAAATACTGGCATGTATTATGAGTTACAAGTTGGAATCATTCTTGAAAAATAATAGTATTTTACAGGAGGGCCAACATGGTTTCCCAAATCTCCTAGACTTTTTTACATCTTTTAACATTTTGTTTCCCATTTTGTTCCCATTTCTCTCCCAGTTTAGTAGCAAATTATACCCTCTATTTATTTTGATTTGCCCTCCCCACACGAGGTGGCATCGCTGATAGACAGCGCACACTCGTATCGGACCAGCCAAGATACGGATGCATTAGACCTGAACCAGAATTAAGATATTATATATTTGGACTTTCAAAAAGCATTTGACACGGTACCACATGAGAGGCTCTTTGTTAAAATGAATTCAGTAGGAATTGCAGGAGTAGTTTCAGAGTGGGTTCATAATTGGCTGCAAGGGTGAATACAAAGAGTAGGTGGGGTCGTATCTGACCTAGGTGCTGTGGGCAGTGGAGCCCTGCAGGGATTGGTGCTGGGACCTTATTTACATAAATTATGCATGTGGGAAATAAAAACATAAGACAGGAGTATTTTATGGGAGGAGAAAAGTTAGTAGGTGTTCAATTAGAAAAATACTAGTTGTAGTTGATCAAAGTCTATCTGCATTAAAGCAGTGTGCTACAGCAGTGAAAAAGGCCAACAGAATGCTGGGATACATAGCAAAAAGTATTGAGTATAAATCAAAGGAGGTTATATTAATGTTATATAATGCCTTTGTCAGACCTCACTTAGAGTAGGGTGTGCAGTTCTGGGCACCACACTACAAGAATGATATAGAAGCTCTTGAAAAAGTTCAAAGAAGGGCAACTAAATTGGTACCTGGTATGAATAGCCATGTAAAATCAATATTTACCCACAGTAATAATATATAATATATAATATAGCTCAAAGCATTGATCATATTGGCTAAACCTTCTCTCCTCTCTCACTGAATTTCCTGCAGTGTCTGCCATACTGAATGAAGCAGGAAGCAGTCCGGGAACTCTCCACCCCCAAAAAACTGATCCAAAATCACCCCAATCCTATCCCCCAGTCACGGATACTGATCTATAAGCAGTGCTTAGTCAGTATTCCTCCTCATAACAGAAATTCCTGCAACAGGCAGAGAAGACGATGTCTATCCTGTTGATGTAGAGATTGGTGGGGCAATGGGGGCTCTCCTCTCTGTGGAAAGGGGGAAGTGGCACACACAATGGGGTGGCACCTGGCAGGGCAGGGTCAGGACAGGAAGTGGGGTCAGTCTGAATGAACTTCCTCTCCTCTCTGACTACAGGAAGTCCTGTCTAAAGGGAAGACAGGACCGCATCATAGAACAGGGGGCAGACAAATGAGTAAGACCGTGGATTTAGAAAGGAAGTGATGACATTTGCTGCCTAGACAGAGGATAATGCATGGGGGGAATGCATGACAAACTTATTTGAAGCCAAATAAATGTGGATTAGATCCAGCGTCAACATTCCTGAGAACTAGTGGGAATTATGTGCTCTCCGCATTAAGATATCTACATTTGAGTAGATATCTCAAATATATCTTGTGATATCTACAAACATAACTTTTTTATGTTAAGCAGAGCATGCAGATTGCGTTTATCTGGTAAGCAACAAGAATTCCCAGGCATTGTTGCAGTGGCTGTGATGTTTCCTTTCAGCACTCTATTGCCCCCTGCAGGTGTTCATAGGCACTGCAGGCAGCAGAAAAAGAAAAGCACTGCTCATTGACTACATTACAGGCATTTAGCAGACGCTCTTATCCAGAGCGACTTACACAGTTTCACATTTCTTTACATACAATCCATTTATACAGCTGGATATTAACTGAAGAAATTCAGGTTAAGTACCTTGCTCAAGGGTACAACGGCAGTGCCCCACTTGGGATCGAACCTGCAACCTTTGCATTACCAGCCCAGTTCCTTAACCATTATGCTAACACTGCCGCCTGAGGGGGCTATTGTGAGGAACCTGGAGAGAATTCCTATCCCCCTGTCTGAGTGCTTATCTGCCACATGGCCCGCTTTAGCTGTCCACAATCTATCAGGCTTTTTTGTGATGATCCACTGCACATAGCTGACTACTGAGGGGCTGAATAGGAGAAGTAGCAGCGGAATAAGGGGTACAGGGAAAACTGTGTTCTAGTATTGTACTGAGTATACTTATTCCTTAGTTTTTTTAATAAGGATTGGCACATGAGAGCAAGTGTATGAGTGTGTATTGCAAGCACTACATCTCACTCTGTGCACAGATAGCCCTGTTGGCACCACGCAGTGACTCAAACTCCCCAAATCTGTCGGCCTTGCATGTTTTTGTAGCCACTTATCATGCTTTTACCCAGAGTGAGAGGATCAGTGAGAAGTAGGAGAGATAAGGGCCCACAGGATGAATGAAACAGACATGGGAGATGGGAGGGAGGGAAAGGGGGGTGCTTCTATGCTGCCTGCAATAATAGACCAGGCAAAAAGAACAGGGAGAGCAGGGTAACTTTTCTGATGGCCAATCACAACACCTCCCCAATTCCCCACTTCCCCTACCCCCCAAACTCCTCACCTGGGATATATCCTTCTTTGTCTGTGCATTGTAGCAGCACTTTTGTCAAACCTTACTACAGTGGGAATATCAGGAAGCAATTATTTTGTATAGATATAGCCAAATCTAGCTATAGCCAAATTGACAGATGATTTTCACATAAACTGACATAACCCATCACTAAAACACATTATATTCATAATACAGGGGATAGAAAAAATAACAGAAACATACACTGAAAAAGGACACTTATTTCAAAGTAACTACATGTGTTTCATATTAATGTTAATACTAATTACCAGTATGTTTCTGCTATAAAATACATTGTAAAGTCAACACTAATATGAGTTTGTAAAGAAATATGAGAGATCTAACAGATTTTGAAAGAGATCAAATAGTCAGTGCCTGGATTGGAGGTGTGTAAGTCATAGGAATGGTGACATTATTTACTGTCTTGAGGATCAGTGTTGGAAATCATTATGGCATACGCCAAACAAGGAAAAACTGGATCAGGAAAGAAGAAGAGTGGACACAATAAGGATATACGAATACTTAACAGAGTAGCTGCTAAAAACCACAAAACATCGGCCTCAAAAATGACCCCTAAAACTGAATCTACACCTCCGTGACCTCCGTCTCAACACAAACTGTACATCATGAGCTTCACAAAGCTGATATTTATGGTAGGGCTGCCATTCAGAAACTGCTTGTAACCACAGCCAATGTGCAACAATGCATAACCTGGTGTAATTAGCACAAAACCTGGACTTCTGAGCAGTGGAGCTTGTAATATGGTCTGATGAGTTGTCTTTTGCTCTTTTTCCTACATCTGGACAGGTTTATGTTTGGAGAAAGTCAAAGGAAGCTTTCAACCCACATTGCCTTTTCCCAAGTGTTAAACATGGTGGTGGATCTGTTATGGTATGGGCAGCCATCTTGTAGGAGTCAGTGGATCTGATTATTACTCTGCATGGTAGAATTATGGGCAAGGAATGTGAAAACATTTTAGGCGACCAGGTGCACATATGGTACAAGCATTGTTTCCCATATTCCAATATAACACCCCCTTATACACTGATAAATGGATTCAAGAGTGTTCCCATGAACACCAGGATGAAGTGGAACACCTTCCATGGTCTCTCCCATTCTTAGGGGAAGTTCTGGAACATACAGAGTAGATTTCCACCACCTTCATTTCTCAAAGATGGCTTGCCTTCTTGAAGAATGGTCCAATATCCCACTAGAAACAGTTCAAAAGAGTATTCCAAGAATGGCTGAGCCTGTTCTGAAGGTATAGGGTGACCCAACTCCTTATTAGTTTATACAATTCTTATATTGTTTGTACATGCATAAATATGTTGTATTCTTATTTTGTAGTGAATTTTATTTCACTAGTAATATTTGCATGCACATTTCTATGACAACAGGCATGTATTATCTTTAGTGATAATTAAAGATAATTAATGAACCTTAATGATCTGTAATAGTGTGCAAGGATATTAACCAGATATATTGGGGCCAAGCATGTTTATTTTACATTCTGTACAGCAGTTCTGAAATGTAAATAATGTAGGTTGTGTAAAGACAAAGCAGCTGACATACCCCTGTGAGTGTCAGGGATGAAGGGTCAGCTGTTTAGGGGCTCAGTGCCCCCTCCCATGCCAGTTGTCCAGACAGACAGAAAGAAGTCACCAGCCCCACTCCCCTGCCTGCCTAAGGGATTTATGGCCTGCTGTGAAATCCCACGGAATGGGGTCTCCCAGGCAGGGTGACTGACTAGTGTGTCAACACTGACATCTTATTCACTCATACACACACACACACACACACACACACACACACACACACACACACACACACACACACTCATATTCACACATAAAAACACAGGCAAGCACAGATACACACACACACACTTTGACACATGCACGCACAAACAGATAAATGCATAGAAAGATACTGACAGACAAGCAGGGAGAGGCAAATAGGAGAGGAGGAGTGTATATAAAAGCATATGTTGTATTATATTACAGTTTATCAATATTAAAGCAGTGTTCTTTGATTTAGTATTAGATGGAGACAGTAAGAGGCTTTAAATTCAATTATGGAGAAAAGGAGGAGGAGCCGAGAGAAAATGGGATGGAGAATATTTATTTCCCGCATTAGACAGCAAAAAGTGAACCTGTGTGGAAGTGGGACAGAGCAGCTGCCTGGGGCGCCATGTCGGCCAGGGGCGCCAGGTCGCCCTCACAAAAAACAAAAAAATCCTCCCAATGAACAAATAAACAAAAATAAATACACTTTGCACCCCTGTTCTGTTCCTCACACAAGATTTCATTTGGCCTGCACTTTGACTAGGGGTGCAACGGATCAAAAAACTCACGGTTCGGATCGTATCACGGTTTTGAGTCACGGATCGGATCATTTTTCGGATCAGCAAAAAAAAAAGGGAGACAAATATAACTTTGATTTCCATTTATTCTGTAAAACACTTAAGGCAGTGAACATTTTTGCCCATTTACCACTTTTTAAAACGTTAGGTTAATAAGCTACCATTAGCTAACTAGCGTCTATAGAGTTATCTTAGTCCTAAAGTAGCCAAGTACTAGCTAGTTGGCTAACTGATGTTTTCCAGAGTCTGAGTTGTAGGGTAAATAAACTAGCGGTTAGTAAGCTCGCTAGCTATTGCTAATATTTCTTATATAGAGTTAGCTAACGGTAGCATAGACCTAGTCTTGGCTAGCTAGCTAGCGTGTATCCGCTTTGGTATGTAGCTAGCCAAATCAGAAAACCTTCATGTTATCTATTGCTCAATTGAGCTAGCTATTGAACTTGAAAACTGCCATAATCTGTTCTACAAACTGTAGAAACGTTTAGTTGATTGACACCATGAGCTGGCTTGATAGCTTGTTTGAAACACTTCACTTATCTTCCCTCTGCAAACAGCTTGGAAACGCATTAGCGAGCCTGGTTAACTAATGTTAACCATCTAGCTAATCATTCAGCATAGCTAAGTCTGACCTAGTATGTTTTCTTCTAGTTATGTTTAGCCAGCTAGTTAACCTCAAGAACCCGTTATCACTGCTTACACAATAATGTTAGGGGTAGACATCCAATCTTGGTTTCCTAAGCTAGCTAACAATTGCGAGCTAGTTAATAACAACTGTCAAGTGTCACTGATCTGTGTGACGACTAACTTAACGTAACCATTCTTCAATTGCTCGGGCATTTAACAACAATCAACAACCAGCAAGCAAGGCTGCTAAATGTTTTGTAGCGAGGCAGCCAAAGTAGAAATTGCTGGCTAACTAACATTGCGCATATACTGTATACTAAGAGATTATTAAACTAAATTAGCTAACAAGTTCACTGCACCCCTAAGAGTTGGCTAGGGTCACTGCATACAAATGCCTAACGTTACTACTTTTTTGAACAGCTGACTACGAATGTCTAGAGTGTTTTAAATGTATCTAATGTTGGATAGATTAGGCTACAAGTAACCAGCCAATATAATTTACAGGGAAGCCAAAGTGCTCCCATACATGCGATTTAAATGATGCGGGAGGCTTTTCAAGTTCCTCCGTTCCTCCGCTAGCCATGACTTGTCTGCTTTTTGCAACGCGATAATCTCTGATTGATTCGTTGGGATTCAACATGACGTAAACACACAATGGCTTTTTTTGTGCATAATTAACCAATTGTTGCGCTTCAGAGCAAAACACAGCACGCACCTGTCTTGTCTATCTCTTCACTGTAACTCTGCATCGAGATTGAGGGAATTGTTACTTTAAAACGCAACAGCGGCAGAAAAACTGTTTAGCAATTAATCCGCAGTTCATATGCGTGCCGAACCGTGGGGGGTGATCCGTACGGATCACGGATCAACTGCGTTCCGTTACGCCACTAACTTTGACAGAGATGCTGTTACTGAGGTGGGGTATACGATGCCTGGCTGCTTGCTGAAAGTGGGGGTTATGTGCATGCATCACAGGCAACCCAAGAGACGTGCTGTCGCCTGTCGGGTCAAGCGCAGGTGACGGGGTCAGAGAGGCACGCACTACTGATGCAGTCAGGCAGAGAGCCAACATCAGCGCGACGCAAGATAGATATCAGATTGATGACAGATTTTATATTTGCACAATTACTTTGAAAAGGCACAAGCCTTCAGGTGCGCAGGGGAGAAAATGGAAGAAGGAGGAGGAGGAAAAGAGAGCCCAGGCTATGTCATCAAAAGTAGGAGGTAGGGGCTAACTAGCTAAGTAATCTAATAGCTAGATAATGATACAGATTGAAGGAATGCATGCTTTGTTACCCAACCCTCACATTTTGGTGTTTACCCACCTGTTATTCCCCAAACTTACTACACCTGAATTGCAGAGCAAAGCCCTCATGCTTGCCTTGAGTCTCAACTTTATTATTAGGCAAAATTAGTAGTAGGCTACAACATTATATCAGTGATAAAATGTGGCAAGCTGATTGATGTTTGTTAATGCTAGCACCAAAATGTAGCCAGCCCTAATCAAGTTAAGATGCTAAGTAATAAACAAGCTAATGCTAGCTAGATAATGATACAGATTGAAGGATGAATGCATGCTGATGCTAAGTTACCCAACCCTCACATTTTGGCTTGAAGCTTATTAGTACCCACCTGCAGTTATTCCCCAAACTAGGCTACTACACCTGAATTGCAGAGTTGCAAAGCCCTCATGCTTGCCTTGAGTCTCAAGCTTTATTATTAGGCTACCAAAATTAGTAGTAGGCTACAACATTATATCAGTGATAATAATGTGGCTAGCTTCCATGGTGATGTCTGATTGATGTTTGTTGGGGGGGCACCCAAATGCCAATCTCACCTAGGGCACCAAAATGTGTAGAGCCAGCCCTGGGACAGAGTGTGTATCAAGTTAAGAGGTGCTGTGAGAGAATGAGAATAACAGGGAGTCTGCAGCCAAGGCAAGGCAGGGCAGGGAAGGTATGAATGTGACGTCATGGTGAGAGCCGCAAGGAAGACAGGGAGCAGGATCAAGAAAAATGCACGTTGTTTATCAATTTATTTACTCTTTCTGTGCAGTGCTTCCCCACTGTGGTGTTACATAACTTAATAAGTGACTGTGCATGCATTCAAGTCATCCCCCGCCTCCCCTCCACACACTAACAACCACCCAGTTACCCTCAGCGACTGTGGAAGTGTCACCCTGCATCAGTGTCGATCTCTGGCTTGCATTGACCACAGGCCATACACCTTTTGCCACAGGCACACAGACACAATACACAATTTATCACAGACAGACACAGACCCTCCAGCCTTATACACACATGTAAACATTCACCGTCTCCACCCTTTACCACAGACACATACAGACACTGGCAACCAGTGTAGTGGGCAGCAGTGTAGTGTAATGGTTAGGGAACTGGACTTGTAACTCAGAGATTACTGGTTCGATTCCCAGGTGGAACATTGCTGTTGTACCCTTGAGCAAGGTACTTAACCTGAATTGCTTCAGTAAAAAAATATCCAGGTGTATATATGGATTGTATGTAAAGAAATGTAAAAAACTTTAAGTCGCTCTGGATAAGAGCGTCTGCTAAATGCCTAAAATGTAAATGTAAATGCAACCCTTCACCACAGACACATACAGTACAGACCATTCCCAGCTTTACACACACCTCACACATATACACATTCACTGTCCATACTTCACCATTCTTCAGACACAATCCACCCTTCACCACTTAGCCTGACAGGACACAGGCCCCTGGTGGGACATGTTCACCTCTCCCATATTGTATTTAACTCATACAGTAATGCTGACCTCAATTGGACCCCGCCCCCCAACAGAATGCTGCTGTGGTCATATATGTATGGGAGAAAATAACAAAGTATCTGGCACAGATGGCTGAGGCCCAGTCTCCTGCTCACTCTCCACGACATGAATAATTCAGCCTCCATTTTGCTCAGCAAACTTCTTCTGAGCTGGCTTTTTATTTATCAGGGATAAATAGAAAAACCCACATAGTACACTCCAGCCAAGTGCAATTCCAACGGAGGGTGGTTCATGCACGGCCAGTGGCAGCAGGTACACCCGGTGAGAGGAAGTGGGGAGATTATGGGGATGGCATTGGTGTCAGAATCAGAATGCAGAATCAAAATCAAATTCTCTCTCCTGCGCACACATACACTCCAACCCCTCTCTCGGCACACATATACACTCAATCCATTCTCCTGTTTACACACACACCACCCTCTCTCTTGCACACACACACTCCACCCTCCCGCCTGCTCACAGAACATTCCATCCTCTTGCTCTTAATCTTCCTCTTCCTCTTCAGACTGCAGGGTTGCCATTATCTGCTAAGCTCATCCCTTGGTGTCTAAAACCACATTACACAGCGGCAGCCACGCCCCCCAACCAATGACCACACTTGTTACTGATGACGGCCTGCACTCCCTGTAACAACATAACCCAAAGACTTCATGCCGTGAAGAGAAGAATGGAATCACCTGAAATGCCCAACATGGTCTGTTTGTGCAGTGAGAGGATTTGGGTGCACATGGACCTGTTCTGTGCTACACAGACAATGCGTTGTATGGGACTCAGAGATGTTGTGTGGACAGTGAGTGAGAGGAATGAGTAAGGCAGATGCCAGTAGCACCTCAGAAAGTCAGCCTGCCATGGATGGAGCAGCCAACAACACGGAGTACTGTATGTAGAAATCCAGAGAATGAACACAGAGTAAGTCCTCTAGCAGTGATCAGAAGGGCAGTATTGTTGCTCCCTGGGTTCTGTCACACAAAAAGACAATCCCATAAAAATATATTTATGAACAATTGCTAAATAAGCTGAATTTATAAAACTACTACCCTATGTCTGTGCATACAGCTTGTTTATTAGACAACAGTAAACATTTTCCATTGAAGAGCTGGAGTCAGGCTAGCATGTGCTCGAGCCAAAGCTGGCTTACCCAGTACAGCATTACCCTTAACCAGACCCATACTGTGTGACATCACACCGAATGCCAGTGTCTGCCCAGATCAAGACAACTGCTTGGACTTAAATCTTTCCCCAAAAAGCAGACTCCATATTATTTATGTCTAGCTTTGCTGTTGTGTGTGTGCATGTGTGTATGTGCATGTGTGCACATGCGTGTGTGTGTATGTGTAAAAAAATATAATTGTGTGACTGAAAGTGAAAAATGTACTCAGTGAGGGAGTTGGTTGAATGAGTGCAGCAGTTTGGTGCAGCATGGGTAGTGTAGACTCTGGGTTGAGTGAGTGGAACAACCTGGTGCAGCGTGGATAATTTAGAATCAGAATCAGAATTATTTATTCGCCAAGTAGGATGTACAAGGAATTTGCCTTAGTGCAAGGGTGTCAACATACAACCAAAACAGTAACAAGAGCATAGAAAAAAAGAGTGTAATAAAAATACAATACAATACAATATAATATAATACAATACAATACAATACAGTACAGTGATAATATACAAATACAAATACAAATATACAAATGCAGTACAGATAATGGTTATGTACACAGTTAAGGTGCAAGAGTGTGCAAAAGGGCAGAGTGAAAGTCACAGTTAACGGCACAGTTAACGGCACAGTTAAAGTGAGAGTGTGCAAGTGAACAAGGGGGGGGCTAGAGGAAGGGTCTTTGTTTAGGAGGATTATGGCTTGGGGAAAGAAGTTGTTCAGGTGGCGTTTAGTCCTAGATTTTAGGGCTCTCACTCTTGGTCTCCGCTGAGAGGGGAAGCGCTGGAAGAGAGAGTGGCTGGGGTATGAGGGGTCAGCCATAATTTTCCCTGCTCTCTTCCTCATCCTGGAGGTGTACAGATCTGTGAAGGGGGGGGGAGCTGGCAGCCAATGATTTTCTCTGCATACCGTACTATGCGCTGTAGTTTCTGCTTAGAATGGGATGATGCAGAGCCGAACCACACGGAGATGGAGGATGTGATGACTGATTCAATTATGGCTGTGTAGAATTGGACCAGCAGTGCTTGCGACAGCTTGAATTTCCTAAGCTGTCGCAGAGCTGCTGGGCCTTCTTGGTTATTGTAGTGAAACCAAACACTGCTCAGATGAGAGCACATGGGGGTCTAAGTGTTTAGCAGAGCTGTAACAGTTCTGTTGCCTTAACCCTTTTTAAAAGTATATATTTTATTTACTTTTATTTTACTTTGAGGGCTAGTTAATGAGATACAGTTGCACTTAAGCAAAGCATTTCCACTTCCATAAACCTATTTAAGTATAAGCCATATTAATTTTTTGTGTACATTTATTATAACAAATTACATCTGTTGCATATTAGTGCACTTTTACATTAAACCTTAAATTTCACACTTTGGATTAATGTTGAATGCAAAACTTGACCAACGTTTCCTGTAGCTGTTACAGCTTACATCTTGTGCTTTACTCCAAACTTACTCAAATATAATATTTCAACCTATCATTTGGAAAATAAGCAATTAAATAATAATCCGTGTTTAAGACACTTAACCATCAATCATTTTGGGGGGTAATGTGCCTCCCAGGTGCTAAGTATTTGTTTCTCAGCTCAGTCGGTGCTTGCCGTGTGGTCTCTTCTGGAATATGACGTTTTTAAACTTAATTACTTTTCCCCTGCACAATCCCCACACCTCTTACAGTGTTATGATTTGTCCTTCAGTTCCCTTCGGGTTGAGACGGACTTCCCAAATGTGATGGTAGGTACCTCTTACTTCTCTTCCTCCGTCTGCCCCGACCCCCTCCTTATCTACTTAATCGCTTCAGCGATATTTTCCCATTTCCCCTGCATGGGTTTTCCTATTCATAAGTGTTTTGCTTTGGTTTACTGGACCCTGTGATGGGCATTCCCTTGTGGCCCCGCGCCACGGATACTGTACAGCAGTGGTCCCCAACCACCGGGCCGCGGCCTGGTACCGGTCCGTGAGGCATTTGGTACCGGGCCGCACAGAAATATAAATAATAATAATACGTTTTAATTTCATTTCCATTTTATTGACTATCGCAGTCTGCAGGGTGTTTTATTTTGAAAAATGACCACTTCCGTCTGTGTGCCTCTTTTCCGCACTTGTCTCAGTTTTTTTTCTCCATGCACCCCCGGGAACGCGGAAAAAAAAATTAACCGGTCTGAGTTTTTTTTGGCGTGTACCACCCCTTCCCCCCGGTCCGTGGAAAATGGTCTTGCATGAAACCGGTCCGTGGTGCAAAAAAGGTTGGGGACCACTGCTGTACAGTACAGACATGCGGAAAACAGGGCGGCCAGAGGGAGCTAATGCGCTCCTATACTGTAGGCCCCAAACGCCGGGACGCGAGGGAGGGAACAAGGCGGGCGCTTAGTTTGGCGCACAGATTTTCTCGGTGCGCCCCTATCTAGTCTAGCTCAATTTAACTGGCGGGCCGAGAGAGAGCGGATTTACACTGCAGTCAGTGCAGAGGAGGAGGGGGGGGGGTCATACCAAACAGCCCAAACAACGGAAAAGAGGGGGGTTGTGAGGAAGGAAACTTAAGAGGTGAAGGCTACAGTGCATTTCTGCTGGACTACCACTCGCGCGTTCATTACATATTTTTAAAATAAGTTTCGTGTTTGTTTATATTGTAATCGCAACTTCTTGGGCACACATTCCTCTTCATTCTTTCTCCAAAACAAGCCTAGCTGTCCAATGAATGGAGTTGCTTTTTGCCTTGTTGGAATTCCACCCTGCACAGAAAAAGAAGTAAGTTCTCTATAGAGAAATGTTGCCGTCTTGAATGGTGTGTTGTGGTATGGAACTTAAATCGCAGGGAATGTGAACGTTTGTAATGTCCTTGGCTGTACTTGCATTTTCGCCACTTAAATAATGTAACCACGGAGCATGATGCCCTAAGAGGATTACAGCATGTAGGCTACACATACGATACGGAGAATGGCCGTTATAGACTTGTTTTTCTCCGTTGTTTAACCTATGCGTATTGGGGCTATGACCACATTAAATAAAGTTATCTATTGAGACAATGGGAGTGTATCTTCATATGTTTGAGAGGTTGTCAAACGGCTCACTTGTAAGGCGAGTTCCAACAAAAGTCGTCTACGGCCGATTTAATGTCTGTGTGGTGCGGAGAGGACGGAGACCGCTCTAAGCTGTCAAAGTGTGCCAAACCGGGATGTCCGAGGAACGAGGTGACGTGATGACAGTAGGTTACATTTTGGTTACATTCATATAGTTTGTTTGGATATCCTATAGCCGTGTATTTATTTGTTTTTCTTACTCGAAATAAACTGCGTATGTGACACAGTGTTAAAGTCTTCGCTTAAATAGCTGTTCCTATGTAGAAAAGCATTTAATTTTTCAGCTTTACTTTCCCCGTTGTTCTTTGTAGTAGCTATATTGTCCCTGCGCATTTGCATTCATTCCTTCCGGTTCGTTTTCCTACAAGACTGGATCTTTGCGCTTCCCCGTTCCGTGACATGTCTAAATAATGGCAATCATTCTCTGTGTAAGAAGTAACACATTTTGTGATTAACAACTGCAAAATGTAACAATTCAAACTTTTTTTCCTGAATATTCTGTTCTATGCATTTGCCACTGGGTAGCATTGCTGTTGGTAAGGATACAAATAGAAAATGTCGCTGTAGGTTAGTTACAAGATTTGTTTCAGTTTAGGTAGACACTGCCTTCCCTAGTTTTCTGTGTCATAAATTTCAGAGCTTTTCAGGGAAGGTCTCCCATTTCATCCCATTTATCCTCAGTTGTTTTCGCTGTGTCCAGACATATGGGTAGAGGTGGCTATCACACAGTAGCTGTTGTTGCCTGGCCTGGCCAGTTTGCAGTTTTGAGTCTCGTGGACAGTTTGGCCACCCGCTGCACTTCAAATGGCAACAGAGATGCTCCAGACCTCTGAGAGCTTCCTTTATTTGTGTGTTACGTCCCACCATCAGTGTGAGTTGATTGGTCTTTCAATTTGTGCAAGATTCACTGAGACAAATTGATATTTCCATTTGTGTTGGGCACAGTGAATCAATACTTCTTCCACTCTTGCCCTAGTTGGGAAGTGCTTTGCTGGAATGGGTGAAGCGGATGGGGCTGGAGCAGGCCTAACGCAGGCCTAACTTCTATCAGACAGTGCCAGTGGGATTCCATGCCACTTTATTCCAAATGACTGCAATTGAAGCCCTTAACATATATCAAATGAACGTGGCTCTCGCTGTAGACATTCAGTTTTATTGTTAAAGTTTGTGGAAGACGAAGCAGGCTTAAATTAGCCAGGAATTTGTTTTTGTGTGTTGAGGGAATGTAGACATGCATGCCTTTCCAGCCAAGCTTGACTGAACGCTTATTCAATTACAAAGAACATTTAAAAATCCAGACATTTACAATACCTTTCAGGAGCTGAAAGCTGCCCTTTAAAACATTAGTTTTCACCAAGGGCCAGTCTAATTGTGTGTACTGTGAGAGCAGTAGGGCTGTTCTTGTGTTGCAGAGCATGTGTTGGAGGCATGTTGAAGAGATCAGTAGGTATTGCTGTAGGGGAGGGGGCATCGGGGGGCAGTATCACTGCTGTAAAGCTCAAACGCAGTCTGTTACACCATATGGTATTGATCAGCATTAAGACAAACACTGAAAAAATCAATGCAGCACAGCACAGAGATGTGTGTCAGTAGAAGACGGATGTGTTCGTCTTTTCCTGATTAGTGTGCTGGCCTGGGTCCCTCTCAGCTTGCTGTGCGACATGTGTGGGCATGTTCCATGTACTGCTTGTGTCCCACTGTGTCTCAGTGTCTCACAATGTCTCACTTTCTGCCACTGTGTTTCACTGTCTCCCTCTGTGTTTCACTGTCTCCCTGTTGTCTCATTATGTGCCTTGAATGCAGAATTATGTATGCAGAAGAAAACTCCCACTGTACTGCGACTTGGGTTTGTTGAAAGGCCCATAACAATAACATTATTATTATTATTATTATTATTATTATTAGAAGTGCTGGACCACAGCAACACAGGGGCCCAGAGCTACAACAAGGTCAGCCTGGATTTCAGATGAGGTGGGAGTCCAGTTCAGTCCTGTCTAGTCACCTACCTATCCAGCACTTGCTCTCAATGATCTGGTGTGCTGTTGCTGTTGATGTTGCTGTTGATGTTGCTGTTGATGTTGCTGTTGTTGTTTCTGTTGTTGTTTCTGTTGTTGTTTTTGTCATTGTTGTTGCTGTTTCTTTTGATGTTGTTGTATCGCAGCATATACTCTGTAGATCTACACTTTTCAGGATCAGGGGGTCCGCATGCCTCATACTGTGCAATCTATCTCCTGTGGCTCAGTCAGTAAATGCACTCAACCCGAGCACAGGCTGGGCCCTAAAACCTAGACATCGCTGGTTCATGCCTTGGCTATGTCACTTTACAATGCTGACCTGAGGTCTGCAGAGGCAGGACACCTGGGGCAGGGTGAGTTTTAGTCAGCCAGGGTTTCTCAGGTTACTGCTACATTAGCTCATCTAAATAATATGCGAGGGGCTCACAGGCTACCAGTGAGAGATACACCTCTCCTCAAATCAGCACTGTATCTCCTATAGTACTGTGTGGCTTGTAGTGTTGAAAGCAATTACTGGCTCTTGGGTAGGTGCATTGGAGTAGCGCAAACTGCAATGCTCCTTGAGTACCTATATGGGTGGCACAGATTTAAAAATAGAGATAAAAAAGTTAAAAACAACAACAACAAATACAATCCTCCATGTGCCTGAACTCCACTCAGAATCCTAGCTCCAGAGGAGCTCCTGGGGGTGAGAGAAATGCCATGCGGTGCTACAAGAACAAACACCAAAACCACACTACTGAAAAAAAGCTGGATGGTGTGAATGGGAAGAAGGAAGGTATAGTGGTGTAGAGTTTCACACAACAGTGTGCGTAGTTAAAGCAGTAGTAAAGCAGTAACACTACAGTCAGGCCGCTATGACCCTATTAACACTACAGTGAGGACCGTGTCACAGTAAACAGCAGGGTGCTGACAGGTGCAAACAGCGCCCGCCTCCTCAATGATTAACTGGTCTCAGCCTGGTCTGTGTGTTTCTGTGTGTTTACTTTCACATACCCCCCCACTGACTTGTCCTCCCCTGCAATGGGTAACAGTTTAAAATAGAAGAATCCAGTTTCTAGAGATAAGAGAAGCCACGCTGCTGTTTTGAAATGCTCCACTGTGTTGGGAAAATGAGGGCATCTGTTGATTGTTGGTCTGATTGATAGGAGGAGTGTCGTGGGCCCATCATACATGGGTTCATTTGGGGGTTGAGTACGTGCTCCAAGTGGGAGATGTTTGGAGGAGTGCTGAAAAGTAATATGTGGTGATATGAGAGCGAAGGTATGAGGAGTACATAGTTTGATGTTAAAGCACACATATACAGGTAACTGCCAAAATAAAGGAAAAACCAACATAAAGTGTCTTAATAGGGTGTTGGGCCACCACAAACTGCCAGAACAGCTTCAATGTGACTTGGCATAGATTCTACAGTGTCTGGAACTCTTTGGAGGGATGCCACACCATTCTTCCATGAGAAATTCCATAATTTGGTTTTGTTGATAGGTGGTCTAGGTGCCACTCCAGAATCTCCCATAAGCGTTCAATTGGGTTTAGGTCTGGTGCCTGAGATGGCCATGGCATATGCTTTACATTGTTCTCATGCTCATCAAACCATCCAGTCACCACTCATGCCCTGTGGATGTCACCCTGGGATGGTGTCACCCTTCATCACCATAAGATGAAGGTGATAACTGAAAATGGCTTTGTATTTATTGTTTTGTGTTAAGTGTTTACCTTGCCCTCTAAGGGGTTGAGTAGACCTTAACCATGCCAGGGAAATGCAGATAACATTATATTACATACATCCTTATCCAGAGTGACTTACAATTACTTTACATACAATCAATTTACAGCTGGATGTTTATTGAAGCAATTCAAGTTAAGCATCTTGCTCACGGGTACAATGGCAGTGCCCCAGCGGGAATCAAACCTACAACCTTTGGGTTGCAAGACTAGTTCCCTAACAATTATACTACACTATCCCCCATACCATTACAAAGCTGCCGGAACCACCAGTCTCTCACCAATCAGTGAGAAAATGTATAGTCTACTTTTATGTGGCTGAATTGAAATGAGGTGCTACCGGCAACTTTTATAGATTGCCTGGTTTATTATATGCTCCTTCAATTTACAAACCTGTTCTGAAGTGAAGGTGTCAGCATTAATCTTCACATCTGAAGGCTTCACACAGGTGGCTTTTGGGGTGGGCAGCTGTGCCCTAGAGTCTGGTGTGAATCCCTGATGGCTGAGGCCAGCTGATCTTCACACTATTGCACCTGCTGTACAGGGCAGTGTGTAGGCTCATCTTCTGATTTTGTTGTGGCTTTGGGTCTGCCAGATCTCTTCCTATCAGAGTTTCCTTCAGTTTCCAAGTGCCTTTTGATTGTGTAGGAAACTACTCACTGCCAATTTTTTTTTTTTTTTCATTCAGTTTTTGGTACATTTTACATTTTTACATTTTAAGCATTTAGCAGACGCTCTTATCCAGAGCGACTTACAAGATGGTAACCTAAACTTTTTTTTTTTAAACCTCTGGCAGTTTAGCGCTACATTTGTACCATTTCAGGTTATTTACTGGACTTGGTTAAATTTCAGTAAAAACTGGAAAATGGAGGTGTTCTAAAACTTTTGACCAGTTGGCTGCCTTTTCATGTCTGAATATGATTTTTTGCTTGCCTTTGCCTCCCGTTTTCTCCCGTTTTCTCCCAATTTAGTAGCCAATTACACCCTCTATTTTTCATGTAAATCCCCCCCTCGTAATTGTGAGTTTGTTGCCGTATCCCTGTGACCAGCAGTAGCTAGTGACAAAGGCGAAGTATCGTCTCCAAGCTGTCGACCATAACTCCAGTACTCCAGAACCACTCCTATACGCAGCAAACTCATATCGGCTTCCCTCTCCCCTCCCTGGGGCAGACAGCCAATTGCCGCCCCCTAGTGGCACTCCTGGCCAGAGTCGACTCTGGCGTGGTCGGTGGAATCGAACCCCAGTTGCAGTGGCCAGTGTCGAACGTTGTAACCGCTAGACCACCCAGGAGGTCTACCTCTCTTTTTTCCCCATACATTCTTCATATTCCTTTTTGTGATAACTTCTCAAATGATGGAACAGATTAGACGTATTCAGATCTGCCACCGGGAGCGCTTCTTTACAGTGCTTGCAGAACACTCCTCCTTTCTGCTCTTTGTCAGCTCCTTAGTAACCAAAGTAGGTTGTAAAAAGGCCAAACGAATGCAGGAAGTATTCTCCATGCAGCAACGTTATAGCCTAACCGCAATCATCAACATTTGTACATTTTCCACAATTAATAATTGAAATTACGACAACGGTGTAAAATTCGGTGCTGTTTTTGTTGACACTGTCAAGCAAGGAAAATGTTGGCTGTGTGGGCACATTACAAGGTGTTGGAGAAAGACAGCCGATTTGCTATTTTTAACAAATGCTCCAGTGAGATTTCAAGAGGAGGGAACTCAAGCAACTCTCTAGTTGGAGATGACTCCTGCTGTACAGAGCAGCGTAGTTCCCACAGGTAATAAGTGCAATCAATCCTCTCTGTGTAAAACCGCATGCAGTGCTGTGCTGTGAGTCTTTACCTGTGTCAGCACAGGCTGGACTTCTTCAGGCAAACACTATCCTTTTAGCTTCAGTGGTAACTGCTGTGTCTCTCCAAACCAAAACATCACAATCCACAGAGCATTCCAGTGCCTTTCAGAAACAGTTTGCTGTTCACCAAGGAGCAAAGGAATTTGGCTGTGTTGAAAATGCAGCTGTGTTGCTGTTATATTTGTATGTATATATAGCTTTTTTATCCCAAATGAAAGGGCCATGGTTATGGAATTGAATGAACCCTGTCTGTCTATGCTGCATGGGGGCTCTGCAGGGTGAGACAGAGTTTGCTGGGACCTAGGAGTGAGGGAGAATAGGGCAGGCTGTGTCAATAGAGGGTCAGCAGCAGGGGGGGGGGGGGTGGCGGCAGGCAGAGCTCAAAGGTCAGAAGCTACTCCGGCCCGGTTATCCCGTCAGAGGAAGAGAAATGGCGAATCCTGTTAGCCGCCCCCAGGCACGTCCTGAGAGCAGCTCTGAGGGCTGATAGGAGAGTTAAGCCTCAGCACTCTGCCTCTCATTAACTTGACAGCCGGCAGCACTCCCTGCACATTCTGGAGCCGGCGCGGCATGGGGCCAGCCCACCTTTCTGTTATGCTCAGTGCCCCGCCCCTAGCCCATATTGCTGCTCTGTCCCACACCTTGGACAGAGTGGGCAGGTATGTCTTGTCTGTTGACAAGCTCACCTCTGCTGATGGGCCTCGGTAGGATGCTTGGATCATTATGCCATGGGCGAACCAGGGGACCCTCTCCTGTTGCTATAATTTAGCTTCATGCTGTCAAGCCCAAGCTACCGTAATGTAAATACCTCTACCTGCACACATACTTTGGGACATGAGTGTGTTTGAGAGAGTGAGTTTTTTTGTGAGATAGTAAGTTGTGTGTGTCTGACAGAGTGTGTGTGTGTTTGCATGTGAGAGAAAGTGTGAGTGATTTTGCAGATGTGTGTGTTGTGGTGCCCGGAATAGTGCTTTGTTTCTTTATGTCTGTCTGATTAGGGGGGAAGGGGGTGGGTGCATGGCTGGGGGAACATTCAGCACCCAGTCCTTTGTGAACCATGGGGGTCTGGCTGAGGAATGTGTGTGTGAGATCGAGGAGCAGAAACGTAGAGAAACAGAGTGATAGAGAGAGAGGGAGAGAGAGACTGGGGGAGAGAGGGAGAGGAACAGGGAGAGGGTGAGAGAGAGAGAGAAGGGGGGATCAGGTGCAGTCAACAAAGAATCATGATCATAAGGAGGGTATAATGTTCCCCTCACTCAGGGAAACTATCCCGGGGGAAGTCCACAGCTCCAGCTGCTTTGATAATATGCAGCATAACCCCCACGTATCCCACACCTCTCATTAACCACCCCCCAACTTTCCCAGCGTATTAAAACAAATGGTCCATGGTTCATGGAGTCATTTACTAATTGGGTGGAATTTAGCATTGGATTTGGAAGCTCTCACCAAATCCCTGCTTGCCTCAGATTTACATTTAAGAGAGATGCATAAATGCTGTAGTTTGTATTCACAAACAGGGACACACTATTCATGATATGATACCAGCATTCACCCCTGCCTGAGGTTTCTGAACTGACTATTGGACTGGGGTGGCAGGGACTGTGTTGTTCTGTGTGGACTTTAGGTCAGACACAGTAACCTAATTCCCATCTACACTTCTAGGTAGAGTTGATTTTAGCTATGCTCTTTACCCCCCTCTCCCAGATCAGTTGGTAATCTGTTTTTATCTATTATGCCATGTGCTGCACTCTGCTTTTCGCCACTGCCATGTCATTGAGTCAGTAACGGCCTCTGCTGCTGCCCCTCTCCTGTTCTGAAGACACACTCAGCAGTTCCTAGGCAATGTCCCCAAACGACTGTCTCTCCAGGGGTTTGGCTCCTGTGCCAGAAAGGTGCCTGGTTGGCTGGGAATACCTGCTCATAGATCTTGGCTGTGGCTCTCGTGAAAGGGTCTTCACTCAGTCTGGGAAAACCATGTCCACCACATGCCACTCCACACAGCAAGCCTTGTAATCTGGGTCTTAGCAGCTCCTGGAAAGTCCTACCCAATGGGAAGAAGCTTTTTTTGGGTACTCAGACCCTGACCATGCCGGGGGTCTGGTGCACCAGCTTCTCTCTTCTGTTGCAGACAACCCTCTAAGTAGATCTAGCAGTTTTTTGTGTTAAATTCACTCACCAGGCATTGTTGCTGGGGCTAGGGGTGTCGAGGTTGTCAAGGTTGTTTGGGCTGGATTCTTCCCTGAAGGTATGTTGGCGGTCTCTGTATAAGCCTCCCATAGAGATGTATACAGCTGATCTACAGTGGAGGGTTATTGATGGAGCTATAGCTGTGAACAGACATGTGGCTCACCTTGATCCAATGGTGGGGCGTCTTTGAAAATCAGGTGATCTTAGGTGACTTAACTGCTCACTTAAGCTGTTTGTAGGGCAGCAGCAGAAGGTGGTTTTAGTGAATTACTTGTCTGAAAAATTAGCAATCTGGGAAAGCTAGTAAGAATTGCATTACGGGGATTGGCACAGTGGATCAGGACCATGACAGTAGGGTTGGTTAAGGCTTGGTTAGAGTCTCTCGCTCTCCCTCCCTCTCTTTGTGTGTTTTGTTTACCCCTGTTCTGTAAGCCTGTTCTGACAGGTCAGCAAGGCCAAGGCCTTGGCTATGCTGCCAGGCTGATGGGGAGATGAGGGTCTGGGCAGAGATAACGCTCCATTGGCCTGAGGGGAGGGAGAGGAGCCGCCAAATGTCTCTGCTGAATACAGATACAGCACAGCCAGCTCAGGCAGTCATTTCTCTTTCTACCTCTAATATCCTTCCATCACTCTCTTTATTACCGCTCTTGTCTCTCCCCTCTCTGTCATCCTCTTCACTCAAGCTCACTCCACCCGTGTTGCTCTCTTCCTCTTTATCTCTCTATCTCTCCTCTCTCGCACTCTTTGTCCTCTCAACCCCCTACCCAGGAATGTTTGAGATTTGTGATGTTTCTTTGGGTCGGATCCTCCTTTGCAGTGTGGTATTGATGGGGAGTTGTGGGGATAGAGTGTCTCATTACACACACCTGACTCTTAACCCACTGTTCACCTGAGGTCACCAGACCAGAGGGATATAAACATGCTCCAGCACTGACATTCAGCCCTCCCCACAGAGGTGTAGACCAATTCTTCTTTCATGCATTGATCCTAGTTCAGTATATACTCATTATTCAAAATGTTTTGGATAAGGATTATGTGCTGGAAAGCTGATCCTAGGTCATTGTTGTGGGTAGAGTACCCAGAGATTTCCTTAGTACTGGATTGTACGCACAAGGTGCGATCGGATTCAGGTCTTTGGTCTTTGATTATCTAATTATCTCACGTGACTTTTGTGCTTCACACAAAGTGATCTGTTAGTCACCTACCTGGATGAGGTCATCCACTCATTGAATACATGGCACTGTGGTTATTATTGTTACCACAGTCCTACCTAACTTAGTGCAAAATAATTGTGTGGTGTGTGTGTGTACATACAAATATGCTTATGTATATGTATGAGTTTGTCTGTGTTTGCATGAGACTGCCTATGTTTCTGTGTGTTTATGTGTGTGAACTGTCTTTGTCTGTGACTCTCCTCTGAAGTGCTGGGTTTAGGAGTTGCATCTTGATTGGTTCCTGAGGCTACAGAGTGCAGGCAGGTGTGGTGGTCTGATAACGATGTTTGTGTTTGGCCCTAAGGTGGCAGTTTGGTCATCGTCAGCAGTCTGTTTCCATTCACATTGGGAGCTTAATCACGGCCCAAAGTGTCCCACACACAGATGTCCCCCCTATGATGAAGTGTTTTTGGAAGGGCCTGGGCAAAGTCATGTTTGGCACTCAGGAGGTATTGGTATGAGAGAAGAGTGTATTTCTACCTGTTAATTTTTACTGGGAGTCCTTTTACGTGAGTTTTTTCCTGTCTTGGTGTCTTGCAGTTTTTATTGTTTTTCTCAGTGCTTCTCAGTTTTGTCTGTGTTCTTCTCCAACATTTCTCTGTTTCTCATTGTTTTCCTGGTTCCAGTTTTTCTTAAATTGTATCGGTTCTTTTCAGTTTGTCCCCCAGTTTCTCAGGTTCTCTTGTCTTTTCCCTCTCTTTGTTTCTCTGTTGTTCTGAGTTTATAAGCATTGTCATTCTCTGTTCCCCAGTCTTGTGAGTTGAGTCAGAGCCCCACACTCAAGCATCTCTTTGATCTGTTCACTTCTTCCTTATTTGGTGGTCCTTGACCCAAAACAACAAAACAAGAAGAAAAATGAGGAAAAATGCCAAGACGGCACCACTGTTTGTGGAGGCCCCAGCAGGGGTGTGGGTCTGCTTTTAAAAAAAACACTGGGAGCAACTCAGATGTCCATCAGCACTCTGCATGTTATCTTGTATTTGCTTAGGTAGCGAGCAGTCGACAAGATCCTCTATTGTTGTTTCTACTTTCACTCCTACACACTCTCGAGTCCAAAGCGCTTGAAACAGCGACTGTACAGAGATATGCACCAAGAATGGTGGGTGGTAGATATCATATTTTGATCCTGTTACTTTTTTTACTCAGTATTTCTTGGATCATTTTGAAGGCAGTCTTTTATTTCATGATGTTTTGAACCTAACCCCCTCTGAGTCAGTTACTGTCAGTGATGGGGAGGTTTCTAAGAGGTGTCTGCTGTGGTTCCTGTCAGCTGAGGGATGGAGAGAGGCCACGTATGTGACATCAAATCCCACCCGCACCTTTCCAGGCCTCCTTTCAGATCAGGTCTATAAAGAAAGAGTGAGAGTGTGCAAGCCATCCTGTGGCCTTTGTCCAGGAGCCAGTTCTGAAGGCCCTGAACAAAGACAATGTATAGATGCCAACCTCAGTCTCCAACTGCACAAATGGGCACTCAAACTTTTCACAGGGGAAAATCCACTGATGATAAGTGAGGGGCCTGTGCCCCAATCCTAAAGAGTTACGCTCAATGTATGAATCTGTCACCACTGGAGACAGATCATCCGACCCTGTATTGTGAGATCTTGTCGTGTCATATTATGTTGTGTTGTTGTGTGGTGTGACGTGTTGTGTTGTGAGATTTGTGGTGATGAGTTGCTGTGGTCCTGTCAGGCAAGCTGGTGGAAAATTACCTCTGTAGTAAGGTCACTGCACAGTGGCCCATAGTCTGGATCAAAAGCGTCTCCCCTGTTGATGCTGTAGAAATGCTCTGCTCTCTGTCTCAGGCTTTGAGGAGTTTTATTGATTGTGCTCCAAGGCTCCACAGCTCCGTGTCTGGTCTGGCCTCTCCAGTCAGGAGGTCTGTGGCTGTAAGATGTTTGTCATATGGAATTATGGTCCTGGAAAGTGACCCTCAATATCTATAGGCTCTGTTCACCCAGCAATGTCCCTATGATCACCTGAACCAACTCTTCAACATCTTTATGGAATTGATTGAACATCCTGTTAAATGTCCTGTTTTATTTTCCTCTACCTGTCACACTCACATGCACACAGACACACACCTGCAGTACTGCTGAAATTCCCCCTTCTATTGTACCTCAACACACATGTATACGTGCTTAGATATTTATATGCAGACCTTCACAACCTCTGTTATCTCTGCAAACATGCACACTAGGGTGGTCCAAAAAAATGAATTACCAAATTTCCTTTCTCCACAAGGGTATTTTTATTAGTTTATACATAACTGAAAAGCACACAACATTTTTCTCCCAAAGAATGGTATTTAGGGGTCGCCCCATGTTGCACTCATAAATCAGGAGTCCCACATAGCAGAAAACAATCCTGCACTTGAAAGACTTCGACATTAGAGCTGTCTTTGATGATAATAATAATAATAATAATAATAATAATAATAATAATAACATTTTATTTATATAGCACACTTTAAAATACAGAGAAATCTCAAGATGCTTTACAACAGATACCATTTAAAAACAACAAAAAGAGAGAAGGGGGGGAAAAGAGCAATACAAATACATACAATTTAATTGTCCTATACACATAATATAATAAAAGATACACATCATTATTTTTTCTTAAAAAGATGGGCTGAAAAGCTGGTATGGGTGTTCATTTTGTGGTTCTGTGCAATTTAAAGTGAAGTTTAGTGGTTTGGAAAAGCAGAGATTAAAAGGTGAGTCTTAAATTGTGTCTTGAAAGTGGTGAGAGAGCTGGAAGTCCTGATGTGACATGGGAGCTGATTCCAAAGGCGTGGTGCCAGGGGACAGAAAACCCAGTCCCCCATGGTGTGGAGGTGGGTTCTGGGGACAGTGAGGGGGTTGGAGGTGAAATAGCTGGATCTGAGGGCTCAGGTAGTTGTCTGGGGAGTGAGAAGGTTTTGGAGGTAGATGGGGCTGTTTCCAGTGATGGATCCAGAATTCAACAGGGAGCTAGTGAAGAGCAGCCAGAATTGAGGTGATGTGGTTTGATTTTCTTGTCCTGGTGAGAATACGGGCGGCACTGTTTTGTATGCACTGTAGGTGTTGAATGGTTTTGGATGGTAAGCCGGCAAACAGAGAGTTACAGTAATCAAGTCTAGATGAGATTAATGCGTGCACCAGTTTTTCTGCGTCGGGCTTGCTAAGGGATTATCGTAACCTAGCAATGTTTTTGAGATGAAAGAATAAGGTTTTGCAAGTGCTGTTGATGTGGGCTTCAAAGGAAAGTGCAAGTGCTTCAAAATCAAACTTAACTCCAAGATTAGTGACTATGGCAGAGAGGGGAATGAAATGTCCATTAACTGAGATAAGTAGGTTGCCAGCCTTTTTGGTTTGGTGTAGGGTGCCAATAAGAATGGCTTCAGATTTGCTGCTGTTGAGTTGTAGGTAGTTATTGTGCATCCATGTCTGGATTTCATTGAGACAGGTGGTGAGTCGTGAAATGGCCAGGTGGGGGTCAGGGGAGGTTTGTAGGTAGATTTGCGCGTCATCAGCGTAACATTGAAAGGAGATGTGGTGGTGTCTAAGTATGGAACCAAGGGGAAGCATGAATATGAGGAAGAGGATGGGCCCCAGTACTGATCCCTGTGGGACCCCAGAGGAAATAGGGCAGGTGTTGGATGAAAATGTTCCCAGGGAGACAAACTCTTTCCTGTCAATGAGGTAGGAAGCGAAGCATTTATGTGCAGTGCCAGTGATGCCTATGTCCTGGAGACGCTGGAGCAAAATGGAATCATAAAATATTTCTTATTATTACATTTTTATAAATAATATTAATTATTTTAATTATCTGTGTTGACATTTCACTTTTTATTTCATTCATGGATATTGTCACATTATTTCCTCCATATAAAACATCCCACATAGGACTGTTGAAAATCATTAATTGTCTCAATACTGTTGTCCAAAGTATGAAACCTGGAAAAGTTGTGTCCAAGTGCTTGGAGAACAATAATAACAGTAAAGATGGAGGAAAAAAAATCTACCACACACTGGATCCCCTGCCAATCTCACCAGCCTGCCCTGGCAAGAGATCCAGTATTCTGGAGTTTTTTTCACATCCATCTGTCCTGTAGTCTACAATTCCTGTCGGCCTGTGATGCAGTACACCAAGTGAGTGATTTATTTTCACCTCTGAATTATTGCACCACCTTGCACCCCTGTGTGTGTAATGCATACCATTCCAGACCTGCCTTCACTGTGCCTCAGGTCAGGTCAGAGATCCTCATCCAACCTGACCTGCTAGTACCTGTGACAGGCAGGGCCAGGGGCAGACGGAGGGAGGGAGAGAAGGAAAGAGAAGGGGGGCTGTTGGCACATGGAATGGGGATCCATAAAGAAATTTCCCATCATTCCATTCCCACACACGTTGGATGAATGGGGCATGAGCAATGCTGTCACAGAAAAGGCCCTCTCTGTTTTCCCCTCTCTTTCTCCTTCTCTCCTTCCATCTCTGCCCCTGCCTGTGTAACTGTTTTGTGAGCGTCTCTCCTTTTCCTCATATTCCTCCTCCTCTTTATCCCATTTCTTTCTTTCTTTGTCTTTCTGTTTCTCTGAATAGTCAGCAAGCAGTGGAAATATTAATGACAAAAAGAACAGGAAAACTCTTTGTTTGCCCAGTTCCTTTCATCCTCAGAGATGTAAATGTAACCAGATCCATGATTGAAAAGCTTGTGGTTGGTGAGTGAAGGGGGGCTTATGGTACAGTGGCCCCTTAAACAGACAGCAGACAGATGCAGCATGTTTCATCAGTACTGTGTCTAAGGTGTTCAGTGTCATTTTCTCCCTCCCAAGGTATTTCTTTTTTTTTTTTGTTTTTGTTTTTTGTTTCTGATTTTCTCCCATTTTCTCCCAATTTGGTAGCCAATTAGACCCGCTATTTTATGTCAATCCCCCCCTAGTAATGTGAGTTCGCTGCTGTAGTCCTGTGACCGGTAGTGACGAAGGCGAAGTGACGCCTCTTCCGAGACGGCACTCAGCCGAGCCGTCGACCGTAACCCCGGTACTACAGGGCCACTCTACGCAGCGAACGTCACGTCGGCTTCCCTCCCCCCTCCCTGGGGCGGACAGCCAATCGCCGCCCCCTGGTGGCACTCCCGGCCAGAGCCGACACTTGGCGAGACGGGGAATTGAACCCCGGTCTCCGTGGCCAGCGCCGGACGTTGTAACCACTGGACCACGCGGGAGGCCTCCCAAGGTATTTCTGATAAACCACGTGGTCAGAGTGTAAAGCCCGATCTCAATTTTCCCTCTACTGCTTTGCGCAGTATTGTTTCAGTGAACCCCCATTGCCTTGTGGCTCAGACTGGGCCTGTTCAGCCTGTGGGACAGGTCTCAGTCAGGCCTCACATGGAAAATGTCATCTTCAGACTGTTGGGCCTGCACATTCCACATACAATTATATGTTGAAATGCAATTTCAATTAATATAATTTTGAGTGCTTAACGTTCCTCCGCCATGCATCCAACTTCCTGACAAACAATTCTACAGCGTACCAGGGAATCCCGATGACGTAATTCAGCCCTGCCTCCTAGGATCACATTTCCACGTACAGTAACGATACTGTAAAAGCGGAAATGCGTACCTCAACGCAACATATATAACCAGAGAGCATTCACCACTTCTCTCTCTGTTCCTCGGTTTTCCTGCTCTGTTCCTCCTTCCATCACCAGGACTTTGTGTTGTTATCTCACTAAGCGCAAATAAGAGGCCTCATGAAGACATGCGCAAGAGAAGTTCTCTGAACAACAGCCAAATCAACAGAGCACTGTTTCCAGGTGACCCATGCACACGCTCGAGAACAGGCATGCATGCATGGCCACGTGCCTCATCAAGCTTGCGCTCAAACACACGCATGCACACACACACATACAGATACATACACACATTCACACATACCATTGTTGTTCATTCATGTATTGAATTGTGCTTTGGTATTTTCATACTTTATATTCAATAAATGTCATTATTTTTGTGCAAGATTGTCTGTCTTAATGTTGCACTTGTATTGAATTGAGCCAACCTCTTCTAATTAGAACTCCTTGATGCCTTCAACCCCTTGGTTAGGTCATCAATTAACTAAATGTATAATGTTGTGAGCTCATTAAGATTAATTAACTATTAATATTGTAATTTAGTTGTAATTATTAATTTAATTATTCATTGAAATTCCAATTTGATAGTTAAGCAGAGGCCCAGATTAGGGTAGAAGTCATACTTGTCAAAGGGCAAGTATCTTAGAAAAGATACTTGTCCTTGGTCTATTCACCTTCCAATTTTCCTCTGCTGAAATCTCTCATATTTTCACTGAGTTTTTAGCTGATCTTCTTTGGTTTTAGCCTTTTTAGTGGAGGGTGGACTTGCACCCTCAATAAATCTCCACATCTTTGAAAATGCAATCACTACATCGTATGTAGCCCAAAGATAGACACGACGGTTAACGTTATTTATTTTCTACATGGATATTTATGTTTGACTTGTGCAGCGTGTGCTCATGGGACTGTGTAGCAGTGAAGCTCTGATGGGTGCCCACAGGTGGCGTTAGCGACTAGTGTTCTGACTGTACAGTATATCATAACATACACTTTAGTCGGGACTCGAACGAGAGAGATTTTTCCATTCCCATCTACATCTTCCATTTTACATTTTAAGCATTTAGCAGACGCTCTTATCCAGAGCGACTTACAAGATGTGCATTAACACATGGTAGGAACAATCATAGTTAGCGCACAAGATCAGTGCAGGAATACAGCAATAGACATCATTGCAGGCATCTGCGTACCATACCTGTAACACCTGGAAGGAAAAGGTTAGTGAATTTTTTATTTTTTTATTTTTTTATTTTTTATTTTTTTGGGAGTATAGTGTTGAACAATTAAACAGTGGTGAAGACAATTTAGCTAGATGGACAGAGTTCAGTGGTAGTGGAGTCTGAAGAGGTGGGTTTTGAGTCTCTTGCGGAAGATCGCAAGTGATTCCACGGTCCTGACCGATTGCGGAAGGTCGTTCCACCAGCGAGGGATCAGGACAGAGAAGAGGCGAGACCGCGAGGAGCGGCTGCCAGGCGCCCGGAGGGAAGGGACAGTCAGTTTACCAGAGGAGGTGGAGCGGAGGGGTCTGGGAGGGGTGTAGGGAGTGATGAGTGACTGGAGGTAAGGGGGAGCAGTGCCTCTGGCCGCTTGAAAAGCAAGCACCAGTGATTTGAATCTGATGCGTGCTGCGATGGGGAGCCAGTGCAGAGAGGAGAGTAGAGGGGTGACGTGGGTGAACTTCGGCTGGTTGAACACCAGACGAGCGGCAGCATTCTGGACTAGTTGCAGTGGCTTGATGGCACTGGCCAGCAAGGAATTGCAGTAGTCCAGACGTGAGATCACCAGGGCCTGGACCAGGAGTTGAGTGGCCTCTTGGGTGAGGAACGGTCGGATCCTCCGGATGTTGTGGAGGGAGAAACGGCAGGTCCGAGTGATTGCTGCAATATGGCTCGAGAAGCACAGCTGGTTGTCCAGGGTTACCCCAAGACTCCTGGCAGACTGGGACGGAGACATTATGGAGCCTTCCACGGTGATTGACGCATAAATCATCGGGGAGCCCTTCGCTGGGAGGAAGAGCAGCTCTGTCTTCCCCAGGTTCAGCTTCAGGTGGTGGGTGGACATCCATGCGGAGATGTCAGCCAGGCATGCAGAGATCCGTGCCGGGACCTGGGTATCAGATGGAGAGAAGGAGAGAAACAGTTGAGTGTCATCAGCATAACAGTGATAGGAAAAACCATGAGCAGAAATAACAGAGCCAAGTGACTTGGTGTACAGAGAAAATAGGACGGGGCCTAGCACCGAACCCTGCGGGACTCCGGTAGAGAGGGTGTGGGGAGAGGAGAGGGATCCTCTCCAGGCCACCTGGTACAACCGGTCAGCCAGGTAGGACTCGAACCATGTCAACGCAGATCCAGAGATTCCCATCTCAACGAGAGATGAGAGCAGGATCCGGTGGTTCACGGTGTCGAATGCTGCCGACAGGTCGAGGAGGAGGAGGGCGGAGCTAAGGGATTGGGACTGAGCCCCATGAAGAGCCTCAGTGACCGCAAGGAGAGCAGTCTCTGTGGAGTGGCCTGCTCTGAACCCAGATTGGTTGGGATCAAGCAGTTTGTTCTGTAAGAGATGAGCAGACAGTTGATTATAGACAGCCCGCTCTAACGTTTTGGAACGGAATGGGAGGAGAGAGACGGGTCGGTAGTTTGAAACAACAGCAGGATTCAGAGAGGGCTTTTTGAGGAGGGGGACAACATGAGCACATTTGAGGGAAGAGGGGACAGAGTCAGAGGAAAGACAGGAGTTAATGACATTGGAGACAAAGGGGAGGATGTCCATAGCAATGGACTGGAAGAAGGGGGAAGGAATGGGATCAAGAAGGCAGGTGGTGGGACGGTGGGAGAGGACAAGTTGAAGGATGTCTGAGTCAGGGAGGGGCGAGAAGGAGGACAGAGGGGTGAGAGGTTTAGGTAGCGAGATGGGTGAGGGAGAGTTTGTGGGGAAGGAGTTGTGAATGATAACGACCTTCTCGTGAAAGAAGGATGCGAAGTCATCCGCGGTTAGGGAGGAGGGGGGTCGGGGAGGAGGAGGGGTGAGGAGAGAGGAAAACGTAGAGTGTGGTATGGCAGCTAACGTAATAGCTAGCTAATAGTTCCTAGATTTAACCGAGCAGGGATATGGGAATGATTTGTGCTTGGACTGTAGAACGGAGATGAGAAATCACTGCAGGAAAATGACAGCGATTCTTCAGCCTGGTGGGAGGGCTCACTGAACTGAATATAAACAGTAACTAACTAGCTAGTGTTCCCAGATATTGCTTGCTAATTCAAGGCATTGTAAGTGATAAATGCATGATCACTTGCTAAGCCTTGTGTTAGCAAGCAACTACCAACAACAGATATCGATATCCAATGTCCGTGAACGCTAATGTTAGCTAGCTAACTAACTAGCTGGTTCTCGCTGTTGTGTCTATGAGCCGCGATCCGCAAACTTGCTGGCATAGTCTGGCATAGCAACAACAACAAATGCGGTGAGCGCAGACTGCATGCGAGTGACAATGTGCCGCTTTTCCCATTTGGAAATATTTTTGAATATCCGTGCATGATGTGTTTGTTACGATGTGAGCGTAAAACATAAATAGTTCCAGTTTAAAATCCTAAATTCACAGTCGTCAGCAGGACGATCACTTGGAAATGGAAGGTCGTCCTTAATTTTTCGTCATCTGAGACGATAGGACGACTGCTAATCTGGGCCCCTGGTTAAGTATATTTTATGAGACTGATATACGAAACCTTATGAGAATACTTGTATTTTTGGCTGCTACCGTGTTGGGAATTAACAAGCCTTACATTGTGGCGTCAACCATATTATAATTCTAATTTCTAGTGGGATAGCACTCTACAAGACCAACTTGTCATTTTCATCTGGTAATTACACAGACACTGACATTAGTTATATACGGAGACCCCAGACACAAGGGTGGGGACGGGGCAAGCTGGAGGCCAGCGGCCTCTGGAAAAGCTCATCACCGCTCTAAAACCCTGCAGAGAAGAAAAGGCCCCTGTAAGTGGGGACAGAGTTAAGCAGTGGCACTCACATCGCCCCCGTTATATTCACCCACAAAGAGGAATGCACAAGATGCAGTCTTTCTCTGTTTAAGTGGAATACATACAGAGGAGGTGGATGTTGATGTTAGAAGTAAGCAAGTCATTTCTCAGGGGGACATGGGGTCACCCGGCCACAGGACGCTTTTAAAGTTTACAGTGGGCTCTACACCACCAGACAGGCCATAAAGTGGATGGAAATAAAGTTTGAAATGATGTGTGAATCAGAAAGGTCAGAAGTCAGAGTAGAGTGCTGACTTCCTGTCGATGTTGCCAACTGATGTCACACGTGCTGAGTGACGCAAGGGCTTCAGCCCCTCAGGATGGGAGCAAGCTGTGGAAGTGCCCAGAGTCTAAATTCAAACGCCTCACCACGCCCCCCAACGCACACACCCAGCCTCACTCCTGCAGTGACACACTCCCCAAACTTGCACTCACTTTCCCACACACACTCTGCCTCACTCCCATCACTGTCACACATGCACACACACACACACACATCCAGTCTCACTTCCTTCACTGTCATACACACACATACCCAGCCTCACATCCATCACTCACACACACACACACACACACACACACTCATACAGCCTCACACCCATTAGTCTCACACACACACATGCTCAGCCTCACTGCCTCAGTCCTGCGGTTTGCAGTCACTGGGCCTGCTTGTGCCTCTCGCTCCCAACTGAATTGCATTTAATAGAGCAAAGCACCCTCTTTAATTTGGTCTGTGTGAGGCCCTTTGCAGCTCAGAAACACTTGACTGAGTACAAGAGCCTGGCTGTTTTTTTCTCCCTGGGCTGCAGGGGGCATAGCAGGAAGAGGAGGGGTGGGATCAGAGCCCCAGCTTGTCATTTTGGGCCCAGTTACAGGCAAGACTTCAGGGTAGAAGCATTCCTAGTCTGTTAGATTCAGTCACTGAATTCTATTTCCATGTGCCTGGCTTTTCTATACTCAGCTGGCAGAAATATCCCTAAGGCTGGGGGTTCTGGGGATAATGAGAGAATGAGCGATTAAGTGCACAATTTACACCATAAGGAAGTGATTAAGTATACACAGCTGGGAGACAAGCTACAGTAGACAGTAAAATAAACGATATAAGTAATGAGGTATATTTTATACTCAAAAAATTCCAAACCTGCAATACTAATACAATTTTTCAGAAAAACATTTTTTATTTTTTTAAACAATTGTATAGTTTCTCAACTTCTCCCTGTTTTTCTCCCAATTTGGTTGCCAATTATACCCTCTATTATCTCAATTCACCTTCCCCCACGAGTCCGCCAATTTTTTCCGGGCCGGTAGATCTTTCTCCTCCGAGACGGAACCCAGTATTTCCTGCTCCTCGACAAACTCGTGCCGGCTCACCAGTGGTTCTGTGTGGTTCAGTAGGTAGAGCATAGCGTTGGCAATGCTTAGGTTGTGGGTTCAATTCCCACTAGGACCACATATACTGAAAAATGTATGCATTCACTACTGTAAGTCGCTTTGGATAAAAGCGTCTGCTAAATGGCGTATATTATGGCGTATATCACCCTATCCCCTCCCCTTGGGGCGGAGAGTCAAATGCAGCCCCCGATCAGGGCTAATGGCCAGGGCTGGTCTGGCAGAGATGGATTTAGAACCGCCTCCCTGATAGGCAGCCACACTTGTATCGGACCAGGCAAAATAACGTGCATTAGACCGCTATGCTACCCGCCGCCCCATATTTTGTTTTATTAATAATATTTTTTTCCAGAAAAAATCTGGATCACAATTATTCATACCCCTAACTATTATTTTAAATGTAATCCAACAAAAACAAATCTTCATAAATATACAACTTATATGAAGTTCATTGGAAGGTTATGGAACTATACATTGACCTACAATGGTGTCCTGTTTCCCTAGGGTATAAATAGGAGGGAACACATGTTTGAAATACTGTGGTCAGCCATCATCACCTCATACGACACTACAGAAGGCGACTACTTGCTGTTATAATGACCAAGGGGGGAACCACAAAGTACTGATAACAGGGGTGTGAATATTTGTGATTCTTGATTTTTCTGGTAAAAAAATATATAATTTGTGAATTGTTAAATTGTTCGTGCCAATGCATTATTATTAAAGAATATAATTTTCTGCATTTTGTGAGCATAAAATAAAGCTCATTAATAGTTTGTTCATATTTAAGGGTATGAATAAAACAATGGATACTCTATATACATACTCTATATACAGTATCATGTGATTTGATTTGGTAATTCACAATACACCTACATCCACAGCATCATATGATTTACCCATAAATTATATAAGATGATATAAAAGTACATACATTAAAAATGATTTACAGTATGTACAAAAGAGGTCAGAAGAGGCAAAAAAATAAAAGGACATATTTCCAATATGCTCCCCTGGAGGGCTGGTTTTATGATTTCGGACCATGCCTACATTAGAGTGGAAACAGGGAAGAGTGTCACTGTGTCCAAGGAGGGACTACACAGCACACACAAAGTGCTTGAGTCATGTTGAGCTCTTCTCTGAAACTACAGTTGGGAGACAGAGTCAAACTCTCTGGTGGTGTAAGCGGATAAGCCTGGCTGTGTGGTGCTGTCCCTTGCCCCAGAGACCACAGGGACGATTGGGTCCCATCTGCATTCCTAGCAGGAAGTGGCCAGAGAAGCAAGGTCCCAGGCCCCAACCCACTCCCTCTGTAAATTAGGTGAGGGTTGGAGACTCTGAGACTTCAGGACCTCCGGCTCACAGGGTCGCCACTGTGGTGAGGCCATGCTGATGGCTTGCGTGGGCAAGAAGAGCTGGAGAAGGGGTGGCAGGGGAGGATGTGGCAACAGGTGGGCGTATGGTGACGGTTACCAGGGTGACGGAGAGGGCACAGGGTGGTTGTCAGGGTGACAGAGCAGTATCAGGAGCAGCTGCAGCCATGTGGAAAAACAAGGGTGAAGAGGGAAACTGAAAGCCTGGAAATTTGAGACTGTATTTTTAGCCCAGAAGTGGAAATAGGTCAGGTAGGATGCTTTTCCTGACATGGAAACCCTTTGCCAGACTTGAATCCCTCTGAATCCCATGGCGTAGTACACCTTCCAGCACACAGACCCTGGAGAATTACAGTATAGTAATCACTAACATACAGTAGCCTTAAAATAGCTCTCCTGATCACTTCCTTTTAAAGAATTTGTTTCTGATTTTCTCCCATTTTCTCCCAATTTAGTAGCCAATTACACCCTCTATTTTTCATGTCAATCCCCCCCTCGTATTGCGAGTTAGCTGCATTAGCCCTGTGACTGGCAGTGGCAGAGTATCGAGATGGCACTCGCTAAGCCTGTCGACCGTAACTCTGGTACTCCAGAGCCACGCCTGTACGCAGCAGACTCATGTCGGCTTCCCTCCCCCTCCCTGGGGAAGACAGCCAATTGCCGCCCCCTAGTGGCACTCCTGGCCAGAGCCGACTCTGGCGTGGCCGGTGGAAACGAACCCCGGTCGCAGTGGCCAGCATCGAACATTGTAACCGCTAGACCACCCGAGAGGCCCCTCCTGATCGCTTTATAGATTATTCCTGTCAACTCTATTCAGTAATTGCTAGGTATGTTAAAGAGGACAACATGAAAATGTAGTCTGGTTGTTTTATAACTGGAATGGCGTGTACCAGGGCCTTACCTGAGTTCTTTACTTCTTTATCTTTACTTACTGTGTGGAAATATGGATATGGAAATGATCATACACTTCCATCCTCCAAGGCTGGGTCTACGTATTAGGAAATTTATAAAGAGCTGAAGTCAGCACATTGATTTATTTATGAGTGTGCTCATACTATGCTGTGTGTGCTCATACTATATTGTGTGTGTGCTCGTGTTCGTGTGAGAACATTCCACATGGGGAAGAGGAGAATTTTCCAGTGTAAAGTTGCAGACTTGTTTATGTGAATCCAGCTGTTAGTAAAATGGCTCTCTGCTGTGTGTGTGTGTGTGTGTGTGTGTGTGTGTGTGTGTGTGTGTGTGTGTGTGTGTGTGTGTACACATCCTCAACCATGGATCTCTCAGTGAGTGAAATCATATGAAGATCCTCATTTAAAAAAAATAAAAAAAAAAAAAATTACTAACCTTTTGCTTTCCAGTGTTACAGGTATGGTATGCAGCTGCCTACAAAGATCGTGCGCTAACTATGATTGTTCCTACCATGTATTAATGCACATCTTGTAAGTCGCTCTGGATAAGAGCGTCTGCTAAATGCTTAAAATGTAAATGTAAAATGTTTTGTAAATGTTAATTCATTATGGATGGAGGTGTAATTCTGCACGAAATTCATTGTTTGTTACGTTGAGACTTTTTTGAGACTTATGAGACTTAGAATTCTGTATACAGGATTTTTATTGACCATTTGTCTGATTTAGTAAATACTCACTTTTTGAGTGAGTACTTTGCACTAAATATTTGTAGTGTGTGCAGCCTTCCAGTGTTTCTTTACCAGTCTCCCTCTCTTCTCTCAGCCCTCTAACTCTTCCTATCTTATTCTTCTATTCATCTCCCCTTTTCTCCTTCTTCTCTTTCTCTGCTCAGTCTCTTTCACTTTGTTTTCTCTCTTGCTGTGTCTATACTCTTTCTCTTTATTCTTTCTTTCTCTCCCTTTCTCCTCCTCCTAAATGCCTCCTGAAAGGTGGTAATGTACTCCACACTCTATGTTCCAGAACTTCCCATACATGTTCAATGATGTTTAGATATGGTGATTGGGGAGGCCATGGAAGATGTTTGACTTCCATCCATTTATCAGTGTATATGGGGGCGTTATCATCTTGGAATATGGGAACATCTCGAGGAAACAATGCTTGCACCATAGGGTACATCTGGTCGCCTAAAATGGCTTTGTATTCTTTGGCTATAATCCTACCACTGACTCCCACGAGATGGCTGCCCATACGTTAACAGATCCACCACCATATTTTAGCAGTTGGGAACAGACAATGTGGGTTGAAGGCTTCCTTTGGCTTTCTCTAAACATAAACCTATCCAGATGTAGATAAAATAATAAAATACGACTCATCAGACCATATTACTTTGCTCCACTGTTCAGAAGTCCAGGTTTTCTGCTCATTACACCAGGTTATCCATTGTTGTGGATTCTGAATGGCAGCCATACCATAAATATCAGCTTTGTGAAGCTCAAAATGTAGTTTTTGTTGAGACTGGGTCATGGAGGTGTAGATTTAGTTCTGTGGTCATTTTGGGGGATTTTTTTGGTGGGTTTTAGCAACTACCCTGTTAAGTGACTGCCTATCCCTGTTAGTGAGCTTCGACTTGTGATCACTGTTCCTCTTTTCTGATGCAGTTTTTGTTTGTTTGGCATATGCCGTCATGATTTTCATACTATTCCCTTTGACACATTCCATAATTTTGTCGTTTCTGTAATTTAGGCACCAACCATTTGATCTCTTTCAAAATCATTTTTTTAACTCTATTAAATTGTTGTATTGGTTTTAAAATGTCTTTTATAGCAGAAACATACCTTTTTCATTGCGATTTGTTTACTTCAAAATAAGTTGTTGTTATTTTGTCTACCGCTTGTAATTGTTTTAAGAAAGACAAATTTCTTTCCTATTACCGCCAATATGATGTTTCTAAATCACGCCAATTTGGTACATGAACGACATCAATTTTGTTGCAGGGACTAAATGGGGATGGAGATAGTGATTGACTAGCAAGGTGACCACAGGGTGGTCTGTGTGAGCAATATCCTGTGAGCACACAGGATGAGAGTACAGGGTGTTCTGGGTGAGCAGTATCCTGTGAGTTCACAGGGTGAGAGAACTAGAGGTTGTTCTCAGTGAGCAGTCTCCTGCGGGCTCACAGGAGATACTTACCGTGCGGCTCGCACTCCCTCGGTGGACTCCTGTAGGTAGACTCGCACGTCTTTGTCCGTTGAGTCTTCGTACGGGGAGGCTGCCGCAAAAGGCTGCCACTTTCCAGAACTAACGTTACTTATAAAGCCGAGTGGTGCTTGGCACTAAGTGGCGAATCCCATCTTATTATAATAGACACCAATTAACTGGCTAACAGGCACCACCCACTACTCAGGGAACGCTCGACTACAGAGACGGACGTTACACCTGAAAAAATTAAACAGATTCTAAGAAGCTAACTGCTAATCAACTTCTGACACAAAAACTTCTAAGCAGCGATTAGCACTAAGACACTGGAACACCAAACAGCTTAATAATTATAATTATAATGACTATGCAGTATTAACTAACACTAGACCCAGTGAAAAAGGTACAGAACACAGCGACGAAACTGGAAATCTAACGCCGGGTTACTCACTGTTTCTAGCACGCAACGAAACGGTTACCTATGCAGTAAAATGCACACTTCTCTGCCGTGGAGCATGAGTGAGTGTGCTAAGGATCCGCCACTGGATCTAACAACAGGTGTGCTCCAGGGAGCTCTCTTTATTGCCATGAATGTGGTCTTGCACATCAAAACCCAGCAGTCTTCTTTAAGACCTCCAAAACATCAAACATATATTTATTAATAGAAGAAAACAAAAACTTTTTCTCTGCTTTTAAAAAGAAAAAAAAAGCTTGTATCAGAAAGGGTGCTCTTTGGACCTTGAGGTATCAGAAAGAATGGCCAACAGAAGGTTGTTAAAACAACTGTTGGTCATCCTTTCTGATAATTTTTATGTCTTTGAGCTGCTATCTGCTTTGAGCTCTGCTTCTACAAGTCTGTCTTTAAGTCTAATTTGTATGTAAGTCGGAACAGGTACATACAGTTCTTATTAATCGTCACTTAGTCAAATGTTTGTCTTAGTATAGTATTTATTTGCCCTTTCTGTGCATATGAAACACTTAAGAAAAACTTAAACATAACATTCAGTACATAATAATACTGTAATAATAATAATACAGTAATAATAAAAGTAACTATGTACATACAGTACTGTACTGTAAAAAAAACATTAAAGAAAGGCTTTGAGCCTTTTTTTGCACTAAAGAAAGGCTAATAGGCATATTACGCTGATTTTGGTCTTCTATCCAAATTGTCAATAGCCTTTCCATCTCAATAATTAAACCACTGTGCGTTGCTTGGTAATAACCGTGGCATTCATCGGGGCCTGGCCTTTCACACGCTCCATTATTCTCCCTTTGTCTTTTAAAATTGTTTTTTAAAAACCGATCGTTGACCGGCTGTAGCCTAATGCTTTCCCAATGGCTGATGGCATTTCAACTCTCTCCGATCTCTTTATTATTTATTTATAGCACGGGAAGAGGTAGTGACGAGGGACGTAAAGCGGTGGTCTGACCATTCAGAGGCTGAGCTACAGGACGCTCTGTGTGACGTCGACTGGGACATGTTCCAATCCAGTTCCAGGGACGTCAGCGAGTTTACGGAAGTAGTAACGAGCTTCATAGCAACGCTAGTGGACACCATCGTCCCCACGGTAAAAGTTAGGTCTTTTCCTAACCAAAAACCGTGGGTTGATAGATCCATCCGCGACGCTTTGAATGCCCGCACTGCTGCCTATAACTCCAGTCTTGTATCCGGCAACATGGATGAGCACAAGGCAGCGTACTATGGACTGAGAAGGGCGGTGAAGGAGGCCAAGAGGAGGTACAGAGACAGAGTGGAGTCGCAAATGGAGCAGCGCGACACCAGACGCCTATGGCAGGGGCTACGGACTATAACAGACTACCAGGGCAGACCCCCCGCAATTGTGAGTGCCGACGCATCCCTAGCGGACGACCTGAACTCATTTTATGCACGGTTTGAGGCTAGCAACAACAGCGCTAGCTCGCTGGCTAACAACAACACTGCTAGCATAGCCGAAGTGAGTTCTACCGCTGGGGACGTACACACACTCTCGGTGACCGAGCACAGTGTGAGGAGGGCTCTAACGAGGGTGAACACCAGGAAAGCTGCTGGTCCAGATGGCATATCTGGGCGAGTACTGAAGACCTGTGCTAACCAGCTAGCTCCAGTGTTCACCACTATATTCAACATCTCCCTGGCTGAGTCTGTGGTCCCCGCCTGCTTCAAGAGATCCACTATTGTCCCTGTGCCCAAGAATGCTTCTCCAGCATGCCTGAATGACTATCGACCGGTGGCCCTCACCTCGGTGGTCATGAAATGCTTCGAGAGGCTGATTAAGGAATACATCTGCGCCTTCCTCCCTTGCTCCATGGACCCGCTGCAGTTTGCTTATCGTCCAAACAGATCCACGAATGATGCTGTCTCCCAGGTACTGCACACCACACTCTCTCATCTGGACAGCCGGAAGGGGGGCTACGTGAGACTGCTGTTCATTGATTATAGTTCAGCTTTCAACACCATAGTCCCCACCAGACTGGCTGGCAAGTTGATTGAGCTGGGACTGAACACCCCCCTGTGTGCCTGGATCCTGGACTTCCTGACCGCCAGGCCCCAGGTGGTCAGGGTGGGCAGACACACCTCCAACCCCCTCACCTTGAACACAGGATCCCCCCAGGGTTGCGTCCTCAGCCCCCTACTGTACTCCCTGTACACACATGACTGTGTGGCCAGGTCCAGCTCCAACTCCATCATCAAATTTGCGGATGACACAGTGGTGGTGGGCCTGATCTCCAACAGCGACGAGAAGGCCTACCTGGAGGAAGTTGCTGATCTGTCACTCTGGTGCCAAGACAACAGCCTCCTCTTGAATGTCACCAAAACGAAGGAGCTAATTGTGGACTTTAGGAGGACACAACAACAGAGGACGTACTCACCATTGGGGACTAATGGGACCACTGTGGAGAGGGTGAGCAGGTATAAATACCTGGGAGTCCACATCACCGAAGATCTCACATGGACAGCACACACTGACACTCTGGTGAGAAAGGCGAGGCAGTGCCTTTACCACCTCAGGCAGCTGTGTATGTGACAAATAAAAAATCTTGAATCTTGAATCTTGAATCTTGAATCTATTTCAACTTTACTTTCCATGGTGATTGTTTTCCTGTTCTTTGATGCATCACCAGCACTTGCATCGGATTTACGCTTTGGAGGCATAGTTGTAAGGGTAAGAGAAAGAGAAAAACGGGACCGTGATCTGACTTAAAATAACGGACGGTGATCTCTGTTCCTCTGTTCCTTGTTTTCATGAGCATCACAAAGTAGTGCGTGTGTTCGTTATTACAAACCATTGTATTGAACTCAATTTTTTTTACATAATGGGCCTTATGGCAGTCCGTTCGTAAGTACGAGTTGTCATTAAGCTGGACGTTCGTAACCCGGGGACTGCCTGTATAAGTCAGTACTTATGCCAGTGTACTTGCATAAGGTAGTGCTGCCATCTGGTGGCAGCAGTGTGAAAGTGCAGGGCCAAGTGAGTGTAGGGAGCATGCTTTCCTCTGTGGGTCAGGGGGTTTACAGGGGATTACAGTTCAAATAAACCAGATTTTTATCCACTTTGTTGATTTTATAGGATCTTTGATGCCCGCTAATGTTTATGTCTATTGTGCTATGCTTTCTAATGACTCTAAACTGACTGTAATCTGTCCTGTTGTAGTCCCTCTCTCCCTTGCTCTCTCTTTCTCCCACTCTTCTGGTCCAGCAGTAGGGTATTGAAAGTTGGTGACCCAGGGTCAGAGCCTAGTTGACCCTCCTCGCAGCAGACAGAGGGTTCTCTTGAACAAGGGCCGAGCCTGTGGTTGTTTCACTTAATTTGTGACGTGTTTCACGCCATGTGATGTGTTATATTGACGACTAGTTTGAGGATCTGGGTTTGCAAGCCTTGTCACCCCTTATGTGAGTCTGTGTGTGTGGGGATGTAGAACCCTGGGGGTAAAAGATCAGCAGCCCCAACTGCCAGCATCATCTAACTCAGCAAAAAAACGGTGAGTGCAAAACCAGGCCAGAACCTGTGGCAGGAGCCAGTTGTGACACCCCTTCCCCCTCCCCCAAGAAGTACAAATAGACCCCAGAGAGTTTTGTGCTCTGCCAGGCAGGTGTAAATGTCCAGTTCCTTATGTTTTCCTTGTGAGGTCCCATCTGTGAACGATCAGAGAAATTCACTGCCTTGACTTTTTTTTTTAAAGCAGAATTCTTGCCTTTAATGTGGAATTCCCTGGAAACCCACATCCAGCACAGCCTATTCAGGGTGGTTTGTGTGTTTGTTGTGGACTCCTCAGAATATGGCACGTATCTGTGCAACCCACGCCCACCCCTGGCCTTCCAGGGGAGGCCACACCCATCTGTCCATGGGCCATTTTCCCATTTTCACTTGAGGCCCCGCTTCTCCGGTGGGCCACACCTCTGGTTTTGACCCAATTCTCTGTGTCCAATTCCATTGTTCTCTGTGCAGCATCCATTATCTCTCCACCAGGGCTTCATATGCTGTAGGCATTTGTTAACTGTTGGACTTCAATTGAATGTAATTCATTTACATTGTGACCCATTTACATGTTGGGTATGTGTGTGCATGTGTGTCTGTCTATTTCAGTTGGAGATTGTAGGGGTGTGTATCAGTATGAGATGGCGTGTGTGTGTATGTCAATGGCAGGTGGGGGTGCGTGCATGTGTGTGTGTGTTTCAGTGGGTGATGGCGAGTGTGTGTGTGTGTGTGTGTGTGTGTGTGTGTGTGTTTTAGTGGGAGGTGGCGGGTGTCTCTGGGCCCCTGTTCTGATCCGGTCCACGTGCCCTATTGTCTGGCAGCACCAGCGGCAGCATTGTCAGCGCTGCTCTGTTTGTGTAACGCCTCTGTGTCTCCCGTCAGCATAGAGAGCCCTCTGTTCCCCCCACACCTCTGTGTCTGTTACTCCCACTGTCCCCTCACAGTACCCATCTCCTCTCCTCTCTCTCTTTCCCCTTCACAATCCATTACAATCCACTCAACACATTCCTGTCCTCTTGCCCTGAATCTGCAGTATTGTTGACAGTGCTACGCACATCGGTATCGATCATATAGTGACCCAGACATGTGTGCCAGGGAAAAAGTATACCATTACAGGCCTCATGACCCGCTACGACTACTGACTTCCCTGCCATCACACTGACAGGCATGCCTCAGCATGCAGACCAGTGCTCTGAGTTGAAACAGGTCAAGCAACACCTGTGTGACACTTTGAGTCTTTCCCCAGGCCCTGTGTCTTAGCCCCTGTTGGTGAAGTGACAGCTGAACAAACAGGAGGAAGTCAGGCAGCGGGCCACTTGTACAGGGCAGGGCGGCATGTATGAAACAGTTACCAAACACAGCAGGGACCAGAGCACTCTAACTCTAAGGCGTGTCATGTGTCATCGTTAGTGTCCCAGTCTCAAATGGACGGGGGAGGAAACGTGTGTCTTTGTTTAAAGAAAGAGGACTGTAAAATACCTGGTAAGATTTCAGCTCGTTCAGCAGGATGTAGCTCTCAAACACACTTACTGTTGAGCAGCACTCTAAAGCATGCATGTGAGGGATGCGTGTGTACGGGCATTATCTCAGGCTATAATGCAGTTCAGATGTAGTCCGTCGGCCTGATTGGGAATGGGCAGGGAGTGCTTGTTAATATGTGGGAGCAAGATGTGTTTGGGGCCATTGGTGGAGTGGGTTTGGGGTCACCAGTTGGGCGAGTGTGGCATCACCAGTGGGAGAGTTTTGTGAACTGTTTCAGGCCCATGGTGGGGCAGGTTTTAGAAGACCAGTGGTAGTCGGGTAACCATCAGGGTGTGTGAGGTCACTCGGGGGGTGTGCTTGTGTTACCTTTTTGGGTGTGATTTCAGGTCACCAATGGGGTGTGTTTTGGAGTCTCCATAAGGATGTGTTTTGGGGTCTCCAGTGGGGTATGTCTGAGGTATGTGGACTGTGAAACCAACGTGCATGGTAGGGTGGGCTGAGCTGGTCTTGGCCCAGCTACAAATTAGCACCATGTGGTGTCAACTGCAAAGGGGAGTTCGGTGGGGTTGAAATTCACTGAAAAGGATGAGCTACTAAAATGCAGAAGGGAGAAGAACGAGGGAGAGGAGGGAAAGAGAAGGCAGAGAATGGAGATCCACCACAAATCTGTGACTCACCTATATACCCATGTGGCAATCAGCAGGCAAGCTGAGTCAGTTGAGTATGCTGGAGGCAGAACTGTGTCACTCCCTGGGTTGTTTGTGACCCCTGTTTAAACTGTAATTCAACCCTCCCCCTTATTCTCTCTCTCTCTCTTCCATAGTCTTTAGAATTTTTTCCTCTTGTTGTAAATGTCTGAAACGTGTCATTTGTGTGTGTGTGTTTGTGTGTATGTGGAGGGAGAGGGAGAGGGAGAGGGAGGGAAGGAGGGAGAGGGAAAGGGAGGGAAGGAGGGAGAGGGAAAGGGAGGGAAGGAGGGAGAGGGAAAGGGAGGGAAGGAGGGAGAGGGAGAGGGAGAGACAGAGACTCTGAAGCCAAAAGAGATCCTTTTGTTTCCGCCCAGAAGATGCCATGGAGATGACTGTTTCATTTAACCTCCAATCTTCTTCTACATACCCCCTCCATCCTGCCCTGTAGCTTTGTACTGCCCCACTTAAGACCACCCTACTGCTGCCGGATATAACTAAATGTGACTGTTCAATTCTCCCTCTCCCATTGAGAATGGCCATGTTGGGTACTGGGACATTTTCCCATTTGGTAATTGGGATGTCACAGTAGTCTATTGTGCCTGCCCAAAGTCTGGCTGTTTTGGTCAGTTATACTGATGATCACTGACTGAAATCATGAACAGTGCAGTGGTGATGAAGGTGTTTGGCGGACTCTGAAAGGTAAGAAGGCTGTAATAAAGGGTGGTGTTGCTTTGATGATGTCACCAAGAGGTCCCACCCACTGGAATCAATCACGGAATAGTTTGGAATTAGAAATAAATAAATTGCACTTAGTTTCTTTGTGGGTTCTGAAAAATGCTCAAATCCCTGCCCCAACCCCGTTCCTCAAAATGCAATGTGGTACAGTAGCTGTAATAAGCACAGCAAGGCAGCCCCTCTCTCTTCTCCTCCTCCTGTGCAAGTGGACGATTTCATGGGCGGTTCTGTTTGGCAGGCTCTGAGAGCCCAAACCCCTGGTTTCAGGGACGCCTCGCCACAGACTGAAGAAGGCCTTTACCAAACTCCTGTTTTATGTGTACGTAATTATACAGCATGTGTATTTATACACATCTGTGACTCAACGTGCATGTTGATGTAGTCTCTTCCTCCTGCAATAGTGTGTGTATACAGTCTGCGTGTGTGTGTGTGTGTATGTGTGTGTAGATAAGTGTACAAGTTGACACAGGCCCCAGTTTCCGAGTGGCAGGTGAAAACCAGTCAGACCTCATTGATAACGGCCACTCAAAGCTGAGATCCACTCACTCAGGTGAAAAGGATTCTTTCCCTGAAATGCAGCGTCTGGGATAGGATGTTGCCTTGCCTCCCGCTCTCACGAAAACCCTGGAGTCCTGGCTGTTTGGTGAGAGCTCTGCTGTCTATTTTTGGAGACTTGAGTGAGTGCTTGCGTGTGTGTCTGTATGTGTGTGTGTGTAAATTGTGGGTGGAGTTTACTATGGCCACCGTAAACTCAGTAAACGTAATGAGGGAAGACTGTACACAGGTACACACGTGGCAAAACAAAAATGGGGGCATTGACTCAAGCCATGTTTTGTATGTGTAGACATGCACATGTCCTGTATGTTTGGTTTCATGAGTGTGTTTTAAGTGTGTATCTTGTATAGAATTCTAGCAGAAGCTTCATTGTGGGTTGAAGTGAGCAGTCTGCCTGCTGTGGAGCTGTTGTGTCTGCGCTCCTGACGCTGTGGCATGTTGTTATCCTCAGCTCTCTATTCTCCTCTGGCTTTACTCTTTCACTACCCCAGCCAGTGTCAGTCCTGACAGTCCCCACAGTATTGGGGGGAGGGCATAGCTCTGTGTTCGCTGACTGTGGAGAGACAGAAACACCAGAGAGAGAGAGAGAGAGAGAGAGAGAGAGAGTAGGAGAGAGAGAGAGAGAAATACACAGGGACAGAGAGATGGAGTAAGCAAGGCGAGAGAACAGAGGGATTGGGGAGTGTGTGTGTGCTCCCCAGTGTTTGAAATCTGACTCTTCCTTTTTTTTTTGTTCCTCTGGGGAGGTTGTTTAGCGGAGTTGGGAGCAGCGCGGTGTGTCCGTCTCTCTTTCTGTCTGCCTCCTGCACACGCTGCTGCTTTCTCTCCCCGCTCAGTGCACAGGTGTCAGGGCAAAGAGCTCTGCTGCTCCTGCTCCTGCTTCTCCTGCTGCTGCTTCTCCTGCTGCTGCTGCCTGAGGCTGTATTCTCCACTTTGTTTTTGGGAAAAGTTGGTTTTGGGTTTTGGATTTGGGTAACAAATTCGGCCTGTGTGCTTTCTGCCCTGTGCCCTTTTGTTTTTCAAAAGCGGATTTTGCGTGCGATGGATCAGTGTGATGTTGTGGAGACCATGGTGAAAAACCTGATGGAAGCGGACCCCTGAGCAATTGGGAACAAATAAGAAAGAGAGGAAAGGAAGGAGAGAGAAAGAGATGGAGAGTGATAGATAGATAAAGAGAGGGCGGTAAAGGGAAACACTGGGATAACACGGTAAGAGAAGGGAAGGTTAGTGAACCACTAGCAGGCTGGAAGGACCAGAGAAGGGAGGTGGAGAGAAGAGAGAGAGAACAGAGTGTGGTTATCACACCACAACTTCATGGCAGCTGTGTTTGTGAGAGACTAGCGTAGCGTGGAAACCCAGGACCCCAGTATGAGAGTGCCCCCATGCTCTCTGGACAGGACAGAACGAGGACAGACACACACAGCCTGCTGCTGCCAATGCGGCGGACACCATTTACTACAGAGTGACCTTTTTACTGCCTCTCTCAGGCCTCTAATTTGAGAGTCACCATGGCTGCATCGGGGACTTCCGGAGGGGGTGCGGGGGAGTGTGTACCAGCGCAGTAACCTGCCGGAGTGCCTGTCCGCATGCCCATTGTGGATTTGCTACGGGAGCGCTAATCGCCTGCAGGCCGATGGAGGCTAACGGCTAAGGGGCAGATGTGGAGGATCTTGATGTAAAATCAGGGCACACAGGGGCTTTTTATACCAGAAGAAACAAAAAACACAACTCTGAGCTCATTATTCATTGCTTGATGACATTTGGCCATCCAGGAGGGATATATGTTTTTTGTATTTGTCTATATTTCTCTTTATGTCAACGGTCTGTCTTGCGGTTAGTACACGGCTCTTAAAAGAGTGTCATGACCCGCGCTGAACAGGCCGGTGCCCAGTAGTGATTTGGGGGTCGGTGCGTAAGCCGCCCTTTGTGTTTGGATTCCTGGCGCTCTGACGGTATGCGGTCAGTGCGCCCGATGGTAGGGACTGAGCCCCCCTACCCCGCGCCCACAGGCACAGAGTGGCATTTTGAGAGCCCAGTGGGTGTGGACTGCAGCACCCCTGAGCCGCGCTGCATCTGGCTGGCAGTATTGCGCTGCGTGGCCACTCCCACGCCCGCGGGATCATCCTGCCATGGAATCCCCAAGAGGGCCCAGCACCCCTGCCCCCAGCACCGGGTAAGCAACCAATTTACTATAATGCACGTGGCTGGTTTCAAAAATCACAGTTTTATTCTTATAGGCAGGTTGTTATTTTAAGGGCCTTGCTTATAAGCACACTGTGGCAAAATGGGTAGGAGCTGTTGGTCATCCACCCTTTCTTTTGGCTGCCCTCTTGTTGTGTGTGATTTGTAGTGTATTGTGTGTAATTAGAGTACTGTGTCTGATGTGTCTGTGGATTGGTGGATTCCTCTGCTCATGTAAAGACCCCCAAGGGCTCCTCTTAGCCAGTGGAGTGAAAGTCAGTTGGTGCTGCTCTCCTGCCTGTATGTTAAAGATGCTTTGCATGCTCTGTTTATATCGGCCTTCACAGAACAGCTCAGCAGGCCCAATGCTGTACTACTCTGAAGCATTTAAGCCCTTCGCTTTGTGATGTCGCTGAGACATAAAGAGCGGCGGATTTTTTGGAGAGGTTGTTAATAGCGGACGGCAGAGTCTGGTTGCCCAACCGCCAGGTAGGGGGCAGGGCTCGGTATCTCTGGAAACCGTGCTTAAAACAGAAACTGGGAAAATGCTGTGACTTTTTGTACCTCCATGCCAGTTTCAGACATCCAGATGAAATTGTGGGGCTTCGGAACCAGCAGCTTTCATTTTGAAGTCCCAGATGCATGGATTTCCAATGGGAGGGATCCGCTTTGGGTAGTGAAAACAGATGGAGGGGACTCATAGGTGTGCTGTGTGTGAACTGTGGCATGGGGGGGGGAGAGGGAGGGTGGAGGTAGGTTGGGGGCGGGTGGTCCTGCAGGCCTACAGTATTCTGGCTATTTCTCACCCAAGTCCTCTCGCCCCAGTGTGTGTTTGCTCTCACGCACTGGTGAAATGCCTTCCTCAGGAATGTGCAGAGGAGTCCCTGTGTTGAAGAAGCTGGTGTAGGAACTGGTTCCTCCCCATGTCATCGTGTGTCCGCCCCTCCCGAGCGTAGTTTGGCACTGCGTCTGTGAACATTGACTGTAGCTGTGCACGGCAGCGAGGATTGGACAGAAAGCCCTGTTCAGCAGCTATAGCCTACCTGTCAGTGAACGCTAACTGCCAGCCTGGCCCAACAGGTTTACACCAACAGCTCCACCCACAGGGCAGGATCAAGTAGACGGAGCGACGATCCGTGTTAACGCAATAAAACTCATAATTTGAATGTTAAATAAAGGCTGAATGACAGGTTGTTGAGGAATGTAATTATTTGAGCATGTGTGAAGTCTTTCCCTGGCTTGTGTGAAGGCTTGGGAGGCGTATTTTACCTTATGAGGAGGAGTCAAGGTCTCCATGCTGATTGGCAGACAGGCAGGGATGTTGCAGACATGAACAGCAATGGCTTCCCAATGCCAGCGGCCCTCAATGCTTTCAGAGGCTCAAGAGAATTCAAGGCCTTCTGTGTGCGTTCGTGTGTTCTGTGTGCCTTCTGAATCTGGGTGTAAACAATTGGGTGGGGACAATTATGAATCATAGATAGTGACATACTATTGACATTAAAACCACTTTTGTTTTTGTGTTTATATTATAAGGTCGATCTGCAAGTGCTTAAAGGGGATTTTAGACCTCAAAGGTGAACTCATAATTGAGGTTTCATAAAGGTTTGGTTGATTTTGTTTGGAAGGTTGAATCGTCATAGTCATTTGAGTCCATTCATAACCTTTAATCTATCTTTAGGTCTCCAGGTTAAGATGTTATTAGCTGTGAAGGGTGTTTAGGTTGAGAGTGTGCGATGCTCGTGTTTTTTTCTCCCGTGTTTTTGCGGGAGAAAAAACTCAACTTTCAGAATGAGTAGGTGTGCCAAATTTGAGGAGGGTAGATGTTACAGTGAAAGATCAGTAGCTTTACTTTCAGTCAGCTGTAATAGTAAAAATAACTGTGAGTCTGAGCAATTAGAGGAAGACAGTTTTCCAATGCTCTTTCACTGGTTGGGTGTCCTGAGAAGCAATCCTTGGGAGGGAGAGCATGGAAGCTAGCAGGAAGGTTTGACCACTTGACTTGGACAGCTCCTGACAGTCACGGCAGTATTGTGGGTGATGACATCACATTGTGTCTCTTTGTGCTGAGAGGTGGATCTGTCCCTCAACTCTTATCCTGATAAACACTGTCTAAACTATCCAACCACCTCATTAACCACAGTTCAGAATGTCCTACTGCTACATAATTAACTTACCTGTCAGGGCTTTGAAAACCAGATGCACGTGCGGTTGTTTCTCCCATGGTAAGAGCCGTCTCTGTGGACATTTAGAGCATTATCCATTCCATGCATGCTTTTTTCACCTAAGAGGAATCAGAGATTTATAATAAACAGGGGCACATGATATTCTGTACTTACTATCAAAATCCTCATGTTCCTGAACCACACATCATAGGACACTGTGTTCTGGGCTCCATGTTATGTGTATGATTAAAAGTATATCTGGCCAGCATTTCCTACAGCTGGGTTTTGTCATTTCAAAAGGAATGCTGTGTCTGTGGGGTTTTTTTGTGTGGAGCTTGTGAGATCTCTTGTTCTTGCATATGTGGCAAGATATGGACACGGAGCAATTAAGCAACATACTGAAGCTCTGTGAGACATATGTGAAGAAGAGTGGATAGACACTTGGTGAAGGAGGTAGACGGACACACATGGACTTGGAGGTGGGGGTGGGGTGGGTGTTGTTGGGGAAGCCTGGTTAGGCCCAGTCCCAGGCAAAAGCCCAGGTTCCGTCTGTGGAGGGGTTGCCGTCTCAGCGCCGGGAGGGGCCATGTGGTCGAAACTGTCATGTTGGAGCTTGTCCCAGCCAGGCCCTCGGCCCCTCCTCCTCCGCATCTCCTCTCTGCATCGCTTTCTGCTCACGTCTGCCCTTTCCCTCTCTCCGCTCCCTCATTCTTCCATCACTCTCTCTCTATCTGGCTCTCGGAAGCCCGTGCCTCGACATGTCTGGGGCCTAACAGCTCTGTCTCTCTGGAATTCACTCAGACTCTTTCACCATTGTTCTCTCTCTCTCTCTCTCCCACTGCGGTCACTCCTGCTCTTTTGTCAGTTGCTAAGCCCTGCTTGGTAAGGTGTTTGTGATGCTCAGGGCCGTATGGAAGAGAGAGCGTGGGGTTATGTCATCAGGAGCTGTAGCATGGGGAGGACGTATGAAGAGTAAGAAAGAGAAAGAAGAGGCAGGCAGAGAAGTAGAAGAGGCAGTAGGAGCTATAGCAAAGGTTCTCAGCCCTGGTCTTGTAGATCTACAGAGTCTGCTGGTTTTTGTTGTTACTCAGCACTTAATTGATTCATTAAAAGGCCCTTTTCCATTGCACAAAAATGGAAACACACGGTTCTATTTACCGTTCTTGTTTCCACCAACTTCAGTTACGGTTTGCGCTAATTCATCAGCAACGCAAAGGAACGATTTTTCATTTAGTTTCATTTTGGTTAAGCTGCAATATGAAAAAATGTATCACTTGATACATGTGTAGATGTATTGTGTTGATGAGAATGTGTAGATATATATGGTGTTGTTGTACAGAATCTGTTATTTGGTTGATGCTGCTCTTATTTGCTGCTGTTATTTGTTACGTCCCAAAATCCACCTGTGTTATAATAACCAGTTGTAGTGGTGTGTCGTTCGTGAATCCTTTTGGTGAACGGAAGGAACTGACTCACCTCCGTGTTGGATTCTTTCCTTTGGTTAATCTAAAGTTGAAACTGCAGCGACTCCTCGTTTTTAACCATTTCCACCATTGGGCTCTAGTCTGTAGTAGCCATTAGCCAACGACAGCACTGAAGCATTTGAGCGGGGCGGGCTTTCTTTTTCTTTTTTAAAATTTGTTTCTGATTTTATCCCATTTTCTCCCAATTTGGTAGCCAATTAGACCCGCTATTTTTACGTCAATCCCCCCCTAGTAATGTGAGTTCGCTGCCGTAGTCCTGCGACCGGTAGTGACGAAGCGAAGTGACGCCTCTTACGAGACGGCACCCGCAGCCCGTCGACCGTAACCCGGTACTACAGGGCCACTCTTATACGCAGCGAACGTCACGTCGGCTCCCCTCCCCCCTCCCTGGGGCGGACAGCCAATCGCCGCCCCCTGGTGGCACTCCCGGCCAGAGCTGACACTTGGCGAGGCGGGGAATTGAACCCCGGTCTCCGTGGCCAGCGTCGGACGGGGCGGGCTTTCTGAGCCCCTCCCGTCGAGGTGACCGAAAGCAAAAGTAACTCCAGTTCCTGAACTGGAACTGACTGAGGACTGAATCTGAAGGACCGAATCCGTGAAGGAGCTGGAACTGGACATGCTGTTGCTCTCGTTCCTCGTTCCATGAGGCAGGTCCAGATCCGGAACGAGACAATAGCCTACGTAGTCGCTGCAGCTCTACGTCTCTCCCTCCCCATAATGTCTTCATATTGCAATGGCAAACTTGCCTGAGACTGAGTATACAATTAAAAGCAACTGGTTTACACTAGTTGCTTAGCCCAGCAGTTACATCTGAGAAACACTTAGCCTATAGCCTACTCCTAATTAGTAAATAAATAAACCGTGAACGAAAGAGGCTATTTCACAACGGAGACGTCGCAGTATATTTTAACGCAGTCTCGAACTTGGTCTAGTCTCAACTCGAGAAATGAATCCACATCATTATATTCCTTTATTCAAACATAATATGCTAGGCTATTCATGTGAATGTATCACAACTTTGGAAGGAACATCTCCAATGATAATTCTAGAGGTCAACATTTTAATATTGGTGAACAATGTAGGCTATGATGCAGGAAACAGACACAATGCAAGTCACACCATAAATTAGCCAACATAAATACCTAGGTGGCACAGAGGCTAAATATATTAATGGATGTTTTAGTCCATGTTAATGATTATGTATGTAGTCTACTTAGAAAGGTTGTCCTTTCAAGTATTTGTTTATGATTTTTTTATTTGGAGATGTCCCTTCTGATCGGAGAAATTAACCGTGAAAGGCTTTTATTTTTAGACTGTTTGTTCCATGTTACCAATTAAATATTATCATTGTTGCTGATATTACGCATTTATTGTTTTTATTTATCCTATTGTTACACGGTCCCTTAAAATTAATCGTAATGTAAATTGAATGATTGACTCAGTTAAACAATATTTACTGACAGAGTCGGACCCAGTCACTGCATAACTCTTGTTATCATTTGTGGGAGTCTGAACGATAGCAGTGAAGGAACTGGTGAACGAATCCGTGAACGAATCCTTTTAGGGAACTAAGTCAAAGGATCCGTGTCCCTGAAAGGAACCGTAATGCCCAACACTAACCAGTTGTACGGTAATGGACATAACACTAATCCACAATAACCGTAACCACAACCGAAAAAAACCTGAAGCACGCAGTGGTATAAAAAAGGAATACACTATTATTTATTAACAAATAACACTTAAAAAAACTATTCTCTAATGACATTTAATGTTTTAACAAATGCCCAAGCGTAGGTTGCAAAATCTCACCGGGCAGCCAGGGTGCAAGTCCAGACCCACGTCAAGGTGGCAGGGGATCTTCTCCTCACAATCCGTTATAGTTGTTTCCAAAACAGGGAACAGGCCGTCCACTGACTACCCGCTATAACCTGCGTTTATTCCCAAATTAATCTAGCCTATAGCTCAAACACTGTAATTTCTATGTGAGGTGAGCTAGCCAGCACGTGGTATAAATGATAGCTATCTTTAACCTCGGGAAGGTCCAATTGCCAGGTGCAGATGGAGACCAACGATATATGGTTCCGCATCTTTTAATTCCGCAGCTCCTCTGCATCCATATACGGGTATTTACCCTCCGGTTGCTAATAGGTTGTTAACGGCGTCCTCGGCGTCCATACGTCTCCTGAAAGGGGGTTGCCAGGAAACGGCGTGTATCCCTTCTCCGGGTAGCTGACCGCCACAGTCTCAAGGGCAGAGAGTGTCTGCCAAAAGATTAGGTTCTCTCAGAGATGGGGAAAATAACTGTCTTGTGACTGGTGTGTGGGCGAGGCTAAAGCATCTGTCTAAGGGTAACTATTGTGTATAATAAGAAGAATCTGCAGGAAAAGAGTTGTTCTTTGTCTGACAGGGAGGCATTGAACCCCAAATGCATTGGGTTAAATAAACTCTGCTTGATTTTGATTGATTGTTCTGTTTCTCATTTGGTGCAAGTATTCTCTATCCTCTTTTAAGGTATTCTGAATTCGTGAACCTAACAAGCGCAGCTCCCATGATCTCCACAGTACAATGTCATGACGTCATCTCCCCCTGTAGGGGAGACCCAAATAAACACGGCCGACCAAAACCAAACAAAACACAAAGCAGTACAACAGACAAAACAGAGGGACGTAACATATTTGATTGATGCTGCTCTTTTGAGGCACTATTTTTCTATTTTTGTTATATGTGTAATTACTGTGAAACAGCTACTGAGAGTCCAAGAAAGGTTTCCCCACAGGGACAAATAAAGTATATCGTATCGTATACATTAAGCTGCTATATGAAAAAACTTATCATTTGATAGCAAGCTATAGCAGGATTAAACGTTAATGTTTTTTTATCTCTTGCCCGACTAGAAATCTACTTGCCAGAACTGCCGTCATATGGCGTAGTTTAACTGGAACATAATCGCATAAAAACAAACACTGCGCTTCTGTAACAACTATATTAGGCTATACTTTATTTTGAATGAGAACTGCACTTGTTTCATGGTCCCGTGGTTTTCTCCATTGTTTTCTACATTATACTGATATTCCTTCAAAAAATGCTAACAACAATGCTTTGCTTTTTCCCCCTCATGATCAGTCGCTTGAGTGACGCAAAGTGCGTAACCAATCAGCAATAAACAGTGCTGTTAGTTCTACCCCAAGGTCCTGTTTGGTACAGTAAGTACCACATCTTGAACAGGCACCAAACATCAACAACAAGAACTATGCGGAACTGGAACCGTGGCAAATGGAAAACCCAAAGTTCCCGTTTTCTAGTGCCAAAAAAATACCAAAAGTTCTGGTTCTTGTTTTTTTGTGCAATGGAAAATGGCCCAAAGCAATTGATTACACAATGAACTAACCTCACCTGGTTTCATGGGTTTAAATGAGTTGCTGATTTTAAGATGGAAACAAAAACCAGCAGAGCCTGCAGTTCTCCAGGACCAGAGTTGGCCATCCCTGGGCTCTAAGAGCGGCAACAGGAACTGGTATAATTTTGTCCACCTGGAGGATTAGAATAGTGGACAGTTCCGTGGTGTGTGCAGGGGGGGAATTGAGGGAAAGAGAAACTGCATTGTGGGAGTTGACTGGGGAAAATGACTGAGCTGGGATGAGGCCCCCTGCCTCTACACAGCTATTTTTAGAGGCACAGTAATCTTCGAATGGCCGGTGGTGCCCTTCTCCCCCTCCGTACAGCACTTCCTGCCTCAAGCCTGCAACCTCCTGTTGTTGTGCAGCAGAGTCTTCGAGGTCATTCAATGTGGGCGGAGAAGAAGGAGAAGGAAAGTGGGGGGGGATTCTAGGGATGTTGACTCTCAGCCAGATGCTGCCAGCTGTGTATGTGGCCTTGCAGTAGCTGAATAGATTATCCTATCACCATGGGAGAGAATGTCTTATCAATCCCATTCATTCAAAGCCTGGTTTGTCCACTTTCACATACAACCAATAACACACTGTGCACTCAATGTAAAACATGCTAAGAGTCATAATGATTTTATGGTCAGTTTCAGAAAACATGCACGTCTCCCCCACCCTGCCCCCATCCCCTCTTGTTTGATCAGGTGGCTCTCTTGAAGTAGCAGATATGGGACTGACTAAGTGAGTTCTTGAGCAGCGCATGGCAGGACGGCCTCACCACTACGCCAGATCGACCGTGGCACATTTACTCATGCTTGGAAACGTAGCATCTGCAAGCACGTCCTGCAAGTTCTGCCCTCGGCATAGCAGCCGTAGTGCTCTCACAGCCCTCGGTTCAGGTTGTAGTAGTAACAGTAGTCTATTTTATCATTTTAACAACATACAAAGCACTCAATTACTTCACAGATAAATGGTATTCTATTGCTCAACAAAATTACAAAGGATAACAAAAAAGTATTAACAGACTTACAGGTAACTGCTAAAATAAAGGGGTAATAGGGTATTGGGCCACCATGAGCTGTCAGAACGGCTTCAGTGTGCCTTGGCATAGATTACACAAGTGTCTGGAACTTTATTGAAGAGATGCAACACCATTCTTCCACGAGAAATTCCAACAAATGTTTTGTTGGTGTTTGAAAATGCTGTCTCAGGCACCGCTTCAGAATCTCCCAAAACTGTTCAAGTGGGTTGAGATCTGGTGACTGAGACGGCTATGGCATATGATTTACATCATTTTTATGCTCATCAGACCATTCATGAGAGTTTGTGTTCAGTCAGTCTGTGAGGGTTTGTGAGGGTTCGTGTTCAGTCATTCGTGCCTGTGCTTCGTTGCGGGCCTCCCTGCTCCTTTAACGCAGTTGTGGCCCCCGGCTCTAGGATGGGTTGGCAGTGCTCAGTGGCCTCTCGCAGGATGCCCCTGATTGGATGTCCTCCATCGTGGCCTCTTGCAGGATGCCCCTGATTGGATGTCCTCCATCTGCGCATTCCTGCGTGGCTCTCCGGTACTCCTGTATCCCCGCAGTCTAGACGCTGCTGTTCCGTACCAGGCCCACTCTATTTTAATCTCCCATTGTTTTTGTGGGCACCATGTGGTTGTCGATCACCCTTATTGTGTCAGGTTTGCGAGCAGGACAGAAATAGCCCGCCTGGACATTCCTGAGAGGGAGGAAATGACTAAGGAATACCTCCCTGCTTCTGCGGCTTTGGCAGTGTGAATGAAGTCACCTCTGAGGGAGTCTTTTCCTCCTTATTGTTTCCATAGGAGCCTGAGAATAGAAAGCATATTTAGAGGAGATCCAGGCTCTTACTGAGCAAAGCCTGACTGATCACTGCGCCTCACCGTGACTAACCCCCAACGCTCACAGGGTGTCCCCTCTCTTTGTGTTTCAGGCAAAAGGGCAGAGAGATGGGATTTCGGCTTCCAATGCAAACACGCGGACGGCGGGGGAGGGCGTCGCATGGCAGGGCCCGCGCACGGTGGTGGTGCGGAAGAACTCGCAAGGATTTGGCTTCACGCTGCGCCACTTCATCGTGTACCCTCCAGAGTCTGCCCTGCACACCAGCTTCAAGGTAAACTCTGCCACCACTGGCTAATCAGAGCCTGGGCCCAGCCAACTGCCTCAGTCACCTGCCCCAAACTGCCCACTCAGCTGTGCCTGTGTGTATCTGTCAGTGAATAGGAGTTGACAAGTCAGTCAGAAGAGAGGGGGCCCGATGTGATGTGCACATCAAACACTGTGACCTGAGACACAGGGCACCAGGCATCTGACATTAGCAACCTTCATCAGAGTGGGAGGGAGGCCTGGCTGAACAGCAGGATGGAAGGCCACCCCCCTCTTTCTCTTAGTCCATTTGCACAGGGCCTCAAGTATCAAGTGCCTAGTGCTGAGAGCAGGGTTTTGTGGGGGGAGTTCTAGCCTAACACCTGTGGCCACTGACTGTCCAACCCCGGCTTACCTGCTATGACTCAATTCACATGAATTTCCCCACCAGAATCAGAATCACAATTCACATTCATGTATTTTGGTATGGTATGGTATTGGTATATGGGGGAGGGGGTAACACACAGCCTGTAGAAACAAGGCTCCCGTTATTTAGCCTAGTAATGGCAGATGACTCCATTGTGACAGGCTGGTATCATGAATGCGGATCCAGGCTGTACCAGGCCCCAGGACCCTCTTCTCTCATCAACACTGATCTGAGACCAGCACAGACCCACATAATGGTTTGGAGTGGTATGTAGTATGAAAAAAGTATGAAAAGATTGTCACGTTCTGAGACCTCACAGCTCAATAAAAACTCAGTGTACTGTATTGCAGGTAAACATATTCCTAACCTAGTTCCATACTAAAACATGTAGAATCTTTGATTTGAATAGTCAGTATTGTATCTTTCTTCAGTGCGCCTTATGTAAAATCAGTGAGCAAATTGGGGGCATGTTGTATGCAGGGACACAGCTAAGACCGTACCATGCAGTACCATCCATTTTAACTGCCAGTGGAAATCATTTCAGCCATCTTTTGAGAAACCTCTCCCCCTTAAAATGTCTGTCTCATCCATTGATTTACTTTGCTGCATGTTAAAATGTATATTTGTAAAAAAAAAGACACAAGTAGATCTTGGAAAGGCTTTTAATGAGATCCACTCTGACAGATCTTCCCACATGATTTAGAGTTAGCTCTGCCATGCGTAAGGTTATCACGGCCACATACCAGCCAGTGTGTTGCAGAGGTGGATACGGAGCAAGATACAGAAAGATGGAGGGATAAGGGTTCCCCCTCCTCCCAGTAGTGGTGGTCAGAGGGTGGCTGCGGTTTAATTCTGGTTCTGCCAGCGGCCCTTTTCTCTCCCCCTAAACCCCCTGCCTTTGTGTGTGCCATCAGGAATGAGCTTGGTCAGCGAAGCTCAAAACCTGGGCCCAGCCAGCCACCTCAGCCGCCTGTCCCAAACTGCCCACTCAGCTGTGTGTGTGTGTGTGTGTGTGTGTGTGTGTGTGTGTGTGTGTGTGTGTGTGTGTGTGTGTGTGTGTGTGTGTGTGTGTGTGTGTGTGTGTGTGTGTGTGTGTGTGTGTGTGTGTGTGTGTGTGTGTGTGTGTGTGTACGTGTGTACGTGCTTGTATGTGTTTGTATGTGTATGTGTGTGTTTGTGCGGGTGTGTGTATTTGCTTGAATGTATGTATGTTGTATGTTGGTGCTTGCATGTACAGGTAACTGCCAAAATAAAGGAAACACCAACATAAAGTGCCGGCAGAACACTAGGTTTATTTTGGTGTACGCCACACATGCACTCATCCACTTGTTGAGAACAGGGTGAAGGATGACGCATCTGTTCATATGACTTTTTTACACTGCTCAGTGTACTACTGCCTGTGTTCTTTGCACCACTTTACTCGCAAACATGCATTTTTAGGTGTAATAATGGGTTTATGCACCTCAACCTGATTATAGCATCCCTCACATAGTACACATGTCTTTTTGGGAGAAAAAAATAAATATTTTTTTGTATTAAACAAAAGATTTTTCTCTGAGTAATTGTATTCATATAAAATAATATTTTTTGAGCCTACAATATAGCTATATAACCTGTATTGTTTACTTTATATAGCTTCTTTGCTCATCTTTATGAAGGGTGTGTCTAATTTGGAGCATACTGTATGTATGTATGTGGTGTGTGTAGGGCTGTGATGGTATGAAATTGTTCACGGTATGATAATCGTACTACTTAATATCATGGTTTTTGGTATATCGCGGTATCAGTTTTTAAGCAAAAAAAGTATCACAAAGTTTTGAAAAATAAAACAAAAAAGCAACTGAATATAGTTCACTCCTTGTAATTGTATGTTTAAATCAATTTAAATCATTCCCTTTATGAATTAAGCAACATTTTGCTTTATCGCGTTATCAGCTTTTCGGATCTAGTACTATACTGTATGTAGCTACTCACTTTTTCCATTGTGCCATAACGTGAAGGATGATGCTCACAGGGAAAATGCAAGGTTTGATTTGTTCCCTCCTCTGGTGATTACATGTTTCCTACATTCCCTACAGATGGGAGATCCGTTCTCAACAACAACACCATCTTTTTTTATGAATTAAAAGTGAGTCCACGCGGATGAACGAGTTTGCTTTTTGAGGGGATATAATTCGTAATTACAGACTGCCCCGGCATCGGAATCATCGTCAGACATCGCAAGTTTTACAAGGGACTGCAAACAGAGATTTATGCCTTGTAGCTACCTAGCTAATAACAGCTACCTACCAGGTTTGGGAAATGCAAGGGGGCTGTCTGCACATGCGCAATCGTGTTGTAAACAAAACAAAATGCAAGAACAACCAAATAGGTGGTGGGATTAAATTACATTAGCAGACACCCCAGATCCAGTATTATATAATTTAATATGGGTTATTTTTACATTTTAGTAGGGTAACAGTTGTCATATTTTAATATTGTGGTATACCGTCACACCCGTAGGTATGTGTGTTTGGCTGGCAATTGTGAGTGTATGTGTACATGATGGCCCCAGCAGCCCTGAAGTCGCACAGTGCTCTCATTCATACCTGTGGCTCCCTTGTGACCATGAAAAGAGGCTCGGAGTAGTGCTGGATCAGGATGTGTCCAGTGGCATGTTGTGTGTACAGCCGTACCTATGGGCAGACCTTAGGGCCTTCAGTCATTGTGAAAGCCTGATTCAGTTGTTGCAGTTGTGCTGTTATGGCGAGGATGTCAGCTTAGGTGCACAGCCAGTTTGCCAAATAGAGCCTGCAGCTGTGTCCTTGTGCCACACACTCAGTGAAAGACAGTGTGCCTCGCCTTGAGTGTACATTCTTCGGGTTAACGGGTTGTAAGAGTGAGTCTATGGTGTAGCTCTACATGGCAGCCCCAGTCAGAGTCAGGCAGACTAGTCTGCTGCTGCTGGGTGTAGCAGGGTGTGATGGAGTTCTGCCCTCAGTCTGACACACACAGCAGCATGCCTCTACTTTAGACCCTGCTGGGACAATCAGCACCCCTGGCCCGTCTCCCTTTCTTCTTCTATAAAGCATCTCTTGTTAAACGAATGCCCACTGTTTCACTACCACTACACGTACAACACTTTGTTGTACGTCGCTCTGGATAAGAGCGTCTGCCAAATGCCTGTAATGTAATGTAATGTAATGGGCTGTATTTCATGTATATTTAATGGCATTCTGTCATAGGTGTGCTCTGTACTGCCCTCTGCTGTTTATAGTGTAATTAACCTGTCTAGGTCCTAAAGGGCCATAGTCAATTTAAGTTTCCTTTGAATCATTAAAAAAAACATAAAGAAAGGGGGTTCATTGGTTTGATGAAGGCAGCAGTGAATTTATTCTGGTGGTTAGGCACTCTGAAAAACAGCATCTTGCCAGGGTGAGCAACCTTGGCATCCCTGAGCACTGTCTCTTATATCCATTGCATTTCCTCTGGGCTGTCTGATGATGCATAGGCTGGTTCTATGAGAAAATTAAAATCCTGGAACATGATTGGCTGTATGTACCAAGCATTTATAAAACCAAGGGTTTTTAAGGGTCTGTGTTTTTTACATGATGAGCCTAGATGGGCTGAACGGTTCGTTCTCATCATTATGTATTCTTAAGTGTTTGGTGTCCAAGCCAACACTTTCCTTGGGGTTCATTTTCAGATATGTACTGAATTTGTTTAGGACAAAATAAGAAGATACAAAATACGTTGATAAGCCAGGAAACTACTGACAATTCATTGTAATCACTGGTATTGGAGGGCAGCTGGGTATGCTGGTTTTAGTTTTTGCCTTAAAATCAGCAACCAATTTACACCCAGGTAAGTAGGTGCGATGTGTTTATTGTGTAATCAATGTAATTGATCAATTAAGCAGTCATGCTAAAAACCTGTACACCCTGTGGCTTTCCAGGTACAAGGTTGGCCACTCCTGTTTAAACTATATCCATTTAATATCTCAGTTCTAGGCACCCTTTAAAATACTTTTCGATGCTGTTATTTTTGCTTGGGCCTCATTCTGGGCAACTCTGTATGGCCCGCAAAAGCACACTGCCTGACAGCTAACCCTGTCCAGGTGTGTCTATGCGATTAACGCTCTGCTCTGTGCTTGTATTGCAGGACGAGGAGAACGGGAATGGAAAGGGTGAGTGCAGCACCCAGGCAGTGCCTAGCACAGCATGTGGCCCCACCATGACATCATCTTTGTGTTAGCTGCTGTGACATAGCTCCCCCTGCTGGAGAGAATCCTCTATCGCACACTGTCCCAACCCTGTTGTTTCAATGTCTGCGTTTGTGGTTGTCTCTGTAATGTACATACCCCTGCCTACAGTGTATGTTTATCTCCTCTGTATCATGTCTACCCAGACTTTTGTCTGTATTGTTTGTCCACAATTACATAGAGGCAAGGCTTTCATTTAAATGTTTTCAGTCGCCTATTTTGACATTTTTGTGAGTCTGCATCATACAGAAGATTTGATGTTATTCTCACCAAACAACTGAAATTTCCACTTCTTTATTTCTTAACTGTTCATATTTACTATCCCCATATATATAATGACATTTCCATCTACTTGAACTGTCATTCATATAATGCAGTTTATGATGGTTTTCCATTAAACTGATTGAGAGCTATTACATATACCCAGACAATATATTTGTATGTGTGTGCCTATTTGCATATGTAGAATACCAGCGTGGTCGTCTGGAGCCAATGGACACCATCTTTGTGAAGAGTGTGCGAGAGAGAGGCCCCGCCCACCAAGCTGGCTTGTGCACAGGTATGAGGGAGAGGGGGCTATTTCAGGCCTGCAATGTACAAGCAGTTCACAGTGTACTCTCACTGTGTACTGGGGTTTCAGTCCAAGAACCTACATTCTAAACATTCTCATTTTTCAAATCTCCATTTCCCTACCATGAGGAAATATTCATTTTTCTTTGTAAGATTTTATTTTTCATTTCAGGGTTATGAAACAGAAGTCACATTGCACCCATAAGGCATAAGACATACATAAGAGTTTGTGATATACTGGGCCTCCCGCATGGTCTAGTGGTTTCAACGTCCGACGCTGGCCATGAGTGCCACCGGGGGTGGCAATTGGCTGTCCGCCCCAGGGGAGGGGGGAGGGAACCCACTGTTCGCTGCGCACAGGAGTAGTTCTGGGCTGCCAGAATTACAGTTGACAGCACGACGAGTGTCGTCTTGGACGATATGATGCTTCGCTATTGTCACTGCCGGTCACAGGGCTACGGTAGCGAACTACGAAGGTGGGGATTGACCTAAGAATAGCGGAAGTAATTGGCTACCATATTGGGGGGAGAAAATCAGAAAAACAAATGTATTAAACAAAAAAAAAGATTTTATGATGTTCACATGAACAGGACAATGAAAGACAAATACAAAAATAAAACCATAGATATAAAGTCATATAAAGTAAAAATACACATCATACACCCACACAATAAATTAAAATGCTAAATAAAAAAGGCAATATTGCAACTTCCATATACATTACCGGTCAAAAGTTTTAGAACACCCCCATTTTCCAGTTTTTACTGAAATTTAAGCAGTTCAAGTCCAGTGAATAACCTGAAATGGTACAAAGGTAAGCGGTAAACTGCCAGAGGTTAAAAAAAACTGGCGACTGAGTGACTGTTAACCCACGTTAACCCATTACTTGTTCCCTGAAAAGGGCCTTTTTTTATAACTCTGAAATGTACATAATTTTCCGTTTTTGGTAACCTAAACTTTTTATTTATTTTATTTTTTTTATTTTTTTATAACCTCCGGCAGTTTACCGCTTACCTTAACAGTAAAATCTCATCGGTTGGGGTTGATGTAGGGATCTACGGATAGCCGTGCAGTTTGTTATGGAAATACTAAACTTGTTTGGCAGCTGTACGAAGTATTCAAAACACATTTTCAGAGGAGGGGTGAATTAATACCAATAAGGGGGGAGTAACTTGTTTTGTGGAAGTGTTTTGTTAAAAGATATATTATATCTGTTTTGTGCCACTGTGTCTATGGTTAAGTGCATAAATGTACAGTGTACACTATATATAGTGTATCTGGGAATAATACAATGAAATACAAATTAAATTATTTAAAAAAATGTAAAATGTTATAAAAATGGTTTCTGCGGGTCTTCAGACACATCATTACATAACTAACCTCATTGAAATTGATGTACTTAATTTGTATTGCTTGCGTATTTCATTGTCATCACAGTATTTTGAGTTTTTTCCAAAATCTTGGTACTTCCCCAGAGGAGGTGAGGATTGTCGGGGGATGTAGTGAAAGTAGGGGAAATCTGTAACCCTAATGTACACTGTATTTCACCATGTAGTGTCCGTCATTGTCATTTTACACACTGTACTGTCTGTAACTGTTTACTGTTTCACGTTGTCTGACATCTCTCAATACAATGTAAATGCAAGAAATGGTGATGATACAGACATGGTCATAACTAAGAGATGAGATCAGAGGTGCTGTGAATGATTCATACTGAAATCAGTGGATTTCCCAGGGAGGACACATACACACACACGCACACGCACACACGCACACACGCACACACACACAGGCATATACAGACCTAAAGATAAAACGCCTGCCCTCAAGCACAGAAGCATGTATGGGTCAGGACAGTGGCTTACGTTTATGCAAGGGGGATTGTGCATCTGTATTATTATTAATACTAATTTGCCCAGGGGGAATTTCATTAGTAACAATACAATGAAGTACAGCTGTACAATATCAACACGTCCAGTCCGGAACCCCCTGCCCCCCTCTACCTGCCCCCTTCAGAGAGCGAGAGGTCTTCCTGTTGTGACTCCCTATGAACCCAGCTAACCTGGGCAGTGTTCACCTGCACAGCCGCCACAGAAGCTCAAACCAAGGCCAGCCCCATCCACAGACCAGTGCATACCCTCTGCTCCTCTCCCATCCCCTCCACCCCTTCCCCACCAGTGTCCCACCTTCCCAAATCAGGCCCCCCCCATGTCCGTGCTCTCCCCCTCAAAGGCATTTTTCTGCTGCTGAAAATATTTGTTTACCAGGATATCCTCCTGCAGTGGAATCTGTTTTTAACGAGAATCCCCTAAAAGGAGAGGGTATTCCCTGGGGGCTCTTCCTGCTGCCTGACCCTATTGCAACCTCATAGAAGGAGCAGGTAAACAGACACTCTTAAAGCCCACAGCCAATGAAAATTCCCAGGCTTTCGTAAACACAGAAATTAAATAACAATGTGACATGCAGAAAGCAGATGGTCCTGTGCGACCATGAACTGGGAGAAACAGGCAATTTGATATTGAAAAATATGGAAATTCTACCCTATCCTAGAGACGGCTGTTTTGGAAAAATTCAAGAATCTCTTGTTTCTGTGATGTCATTTGAGGGATGCATCCAAGAGGTGTTGCCTACTGTGCTATGCTTTGCTGTGAGGTATTTCACGAATGGTTTTGAGCACATATTTTTACATTTTTTACATTCAAGAAGCATGCTGAGGGGGTCACCTGATCCAAATATGGATATTTTGCACAAATCAAAAATGCTACAGGCCCCCAGCCCAAGGGAAAATCAGCTCTAGTACTCATGAATACATCAGGTTCAGCTCTAAAGTAGCCCATTTGATGAGCATCAGACTGAATGTAGCTCTGAGAGTAGTGTTTTCTGGCCTACTACAACCGAGTTAAGGGACCTTTGTCAATGTGTGTGTTTCAGGGGACCGACTGGTAAAGGTCAACGGTGAGAGTGTCCTGGGTAAGACGTACTCCCAGGTCATTGCTCTGATCCAGAACAGGTAATGCCGACACCGCGGGTGGAGAGGGAGGGGGTGCTGAAGCTGGAGTGCATGGCTGTGCTTTGGTTTTTAAACAGGCCCGTGTCTCAGACTCGCATGCTGTGAAGAGCTGAACTGAATCTAAACAGAAACAGACATTTGTTGTGGTGGAAATATTGGGAAATGTACCTGTTTGTTCATGTTCTTGTCGAAGACCATTAAAGTGTCGCTGATTCTGCTAACACATTGATTTGATGCTCTTCCCTTCTCTCTCTCTCTCTCTCTAACACCAGTGAGAGCATGCTGGAGCTCTGCATTATGCCAAAAGATGAAGATGTGCTACAGCTGGTAAGTGTGAGTATGAGCTTTTCACCCCCCTACCTGCACACATACACACACATTCACACACAAATACACGTGTGTGCACACACACACACACACACACACACACACACATTGATGCCGATTGGAATCCCAGGGCCCGGGACAGATCATGCCGTCGCCTCCATCCTGTTCCTCGATAAACTCAGAAATGTGGTCATCGACTGACTTGCCAAATTACATTCAATTAATTTCCTTCTCTTTTCTTTTTGTTTTTGGTTTGCCTTCAGCATCTTGCCCAGCTAGCTAACTATAATAGGATATTCAAATAATATTAGTTAGTGCATGTGTGCATGTATAACGTAACTAGACAGCTTTGACATTTGCGTGAATGCTGACCAAACCAAAAATGACTTGATCAAACCGTTTCACAATAAAAATGGATGAAATTCAATCAAATTATCAGGTAAAAGTGCTTAAATTATTACAATAAAATAAAATATTGTCATGACTGTACATGTAGGCTATAAACACATTTGATTTTAAATCAATGAAAAAAACTGTCACCCATTTGAGGTTGCCATATGTGCCCCCAATGGGCCCCCCCTGGGCCCAGGGCCCGGGACAATGTTCACGGTAGTCCCGCCCGTCTAGGTTTATGTTTATTGTCTCATGAGTTCCCAGAGGCATGAGGGTGTGTCCATATTCCAAGGTAAACAGATTGTATTTGCTTTGTTCCATACAGATTCCACTGAACCACTTACTCTGTGGCTTGAATTCATGATTAAAGATTTCCTGTGGTTACTTACAAACACATACACATACACACAAACACACACACCCACTCACACTCACACACACGCACGTGTGTTTTCACCCCATCACTTACCATGCCCTTCACATGATCAGACATGCAGTGCCACTCCCCTAAGCTGCACACGGGGATGGTTACATGTGTATAGAGCATTTCACCATACCATCCTCATCTACTGCCTTCCTGTCCTCAAGACAACCCCCAAACCAGCACACACACACACACACAACACACGCACACCTGCACACATGCCTACACACATGCACACTCACACGCACACACACACACACACACACACACACCTTCAGCCACTCAAGCTACTGCAGACGTCTCTCTTTCAGCACCGACATCAGCTGCATTCCTGAGAGACATCACCATCTTGGTCGCTCCTCCCACCTTCCCTCTGGGTAGGGAGTGTGTGAGTGTTGGAAGGGCGTGGAGTTAGGACACCGTGCTCAACAAGAGAGAGAGAAACAGACAGAATTAAAAAGAGACGGGCTAAGCAGGAGAGAAAAGGAAAGTGGGGGAGAAGGAGGCAAAGAGTTAGCGAGGGGAACGGAATCAGAACGGCAGGACAGGCAAACAGCCGTAGTGGAAAGATTAACTGTACTCTAATGCTTTGTGAATATCCTCTTCTGGCTGAGAGTCGCCTTTGTTCATTCCAGATCCTTCCACAAGCCTTTGAGGTAAAGCCTAAAGGATTTGGATTCATTTCAAGGTGTAGTGCTTTTAGTTTTGACGTCATCCTGCTGTGTTGTTGTTTAGATGATTTATTTTCACACATTTCACACTTTGTAGTGTTGCTGTTTTGTGTTTGTCGGTTGGTTGTGTGTGGTGGGGAAGGTGAGTCGATGGGTGTTGTGATAGGTGAGGAGCTGCTATGTTAATGAGTCAGGACGTCACATGTTATTCGCTGTTTACGGGACCCAGGTGTGTGAGAGGAGGCCTCTATGGCTGGCAGTAGGGAGCTTCTCTCTGTATCAGCCACCTGGTCCCTTGTGTCCCAAGGCTGAGGGAGAGAACATGTATTCTGACATTCCCACAGGGAGGGAGTGAGAGGGTGCGATTAATACTGTCCACAAACATTGGCTTTATCCTTCTCTTCTTTCTGTCTCCCTCTCAAACTGCCTTGTCTCTCTCTGTGTCTTTCATACTACCCTGTGTCTCTCTCTCATACTGCCCTGTGTCTCTCATACTGTGCTGTCTCCTTCACACCATGAATGCCAAATTTCCATCAATATGTGAGCTGTCCGTCAAGAAGGGATAAGATCCTGAACCTCTGTTATGGAAACATCCTAAAGGTGTTTAGATCTAAATCTAAGCCGCCGCTTCTGATCACAATGCCATTTATTTAGTTCCAAAAAATTTAAACAGAGAAACCTGCTGTCAAAACCGTTAAAATATGGAATACTGAAACCATTGACAACCTTAGGGACAGGTTTGACTGTACAGACTGGGAGTGCTTCCTTGAATCAAGTGAATACTTAAATGAACTCAATGAAGTGGTCACAGACTACATCCATTTCAGTATAAATAAAGACATTCCCACCAAACAGATTAAAATATATTCCAATAATAAACCATGGGTGAGCCAAGAAATTAAGCATATTCTTAACCAAAAGAAGAGGGTGTTTGAAAAGGGGGACATGGAATGTGTCAAACAGATCCAAAAATAAATACAGGCCATAACCAGAAAATGCAAGGACGACTACAAATGTAAAATTGAGAGTACATTTTGAGACAACGATATGCAAAGTGCATGGCAGGGGGTGGACATAATTCTGGATAAAGAGAAAGGATCACAGGCCAGGAAAATAAAATGTGAAGATGATTCAGCCTTTGCAAATGAGCTGAACCAGTTTTATTCACGTTTTGACACAGAGGACCATTTGAAGGAGGGGAATTTCCTGCTCCAATCACTGCCGCAAGGTGACCCCATAACAATAACAGGAAAAGATGTTGTGTTGGTGTTTAAGAATATCAACACCAAGAAGGCAGCTGGGTGTGATGGGTTAGGGGCCAGAGTGCTGAAGGAGTGCAGGCACTAACTAAGTACAATTTATAGGGTACTATTCCAGCTATCCATGGACCTGCACAAAATTCTATCATTATGGAAACAGCAGTTATATGTCCCATACCCCAAATTCCAAGACCAGAAGGCCTCAACGTCCACCGTCCAGTCGCCCTCACATCACTAGTAATTAAAAGCTTGGAGAGGATTGTTCTGTCACACGTCCTCAGTAACCAAAAACATCTGATGGATCCGCTGCAATTTGCATACAAGGCAGGGCGTAGCATGGAGGATGCCTTAATATTTCTTCTCCATACCATCTATCTACACCTGGACAAATCACACTCATATGCCCAGATCTTGTTCATTGATTTTTACTTTGCATTTAATACAATTAAGCCACATCTCTTTTTACAGAAACTGTTGGACATGGTGGTTAACAGCATCATCATACATTGGGTCGACAGTTTCCTGAATCACCGCAGCCAAACAGTTTGGGTCAACTCCATTCTATCACCATTCATTTCTAACAACACATTACCAGAGTACCACAAGGCAGTGGTACAATACAAAACAGGTTTACAATATGGAGCAAAAATCACTCACTGCAACTCAACACCAATACAACAAAGGAAGTGACCATTGACTTTCAGATAAAGGCTAATGATCTAAGGCCTGTCAATATCAACACAGCTGTAATAGAAAGTGTACAGGAATATAAATACCTGGTCACCATCATTTTTTAAATTTTTATACATTTATTTCTGATTTTTCCCGCTGTTTTTCTCCCAATTTGGTTGCCAATTAAACTTCAATTCCCCACCCTCACGAGTTCGTCGCCCGTCCTCCGGGATCGAGACACACATTCCTGGTTGAGTGTTCCCGCCTCTTTCGAGATGGGAAATCTTCCACGGACTCCTTAACCTTCTCCTCGACGAACTCGTACCGGCTCTCCCTCCCCCCCCCCCCGGAGGCGGACAGCCAAATGCCGCCTACGATCGGGCTGACGACCAGGGCCCGTCTGGTAGAGACGCAGGTTTCGATCCGCGTCCCTGACGGGCAGCGCACACCACTCCGAAGCGTGGTGCGTTAGACCGCTGAGCCATCCGCCAGGCCCCAACCATCATTAACTCAAAATTGGGCTGGAACACACAGGCAATACTCAGGAAAGGACAACAAAGACTCAACCTTCTCCAAAAACTCAGGAAATTCAATGTGGACAATAAAATATTGCACCTGTTTTATAAAACCTTAATTGAGAGCATTTTAACATTTTGTTTCCTTGGCTGGTACAGGCCAAAAGTCAATGGACACCTGACCATCACACCTATATGAGCTTGTTGGACATCCCATTCTAAAACCATGGGCATTAATATGGAGTTGGACCCGCCTTTGCGGCTATGACAGCTGCCACTCTTCTGGGAAGGCTTTCCATAAGATTTTGGAGTGTGTCTGTGGGAATTTGTGCGCATTCAGCCAAAAGAGCATCTGTGAGGTCAGGCACTGATGTTGGACGAGAAGGCCTGGCTCGCAATCGGCGTTCCAATTCCTCCCAAAGGTGTTCAATGGGGTTGAGGTCAGGGCTCTGTGCAGGCCAATCGAATTCCTCCACACCAAACTCGTCTAACCATGTCTTTATGGACCTTGCTTTGTGCACAGGGGCACAGTCATGCTGGAACAGCAAAGGGCCTTCCCTGTCTTCGTATCCTGTAGCATTAAGAATACCCTTCACTGGAACTAAGGGGCCTATCCCAAACCCTGATAAACAACCCCAGACCATTATCCCTCCTCCACCAAACTTTACAGTAGGCACTATGCATTCCGGAAGGTAGCGTTCTCCTGGCATCCGCCAAACCCAGATTCATCCATCAGACTGCCAGATAGTGAATCGTGATTCATCACTCCAAAGAACACGTTTCCACTGCTCCAGAGTCCAGTTGAGGCGTGCTTTACACCACTCCAGCCGACGCTTGGCATTGCGGTAGAAGGTGTGAGGCTTGTGTGCAGCTGCTCGGCCATGGAAACCCATTCCATGAAGCTCCCGACGCACAGTTATTGTGCTGATGGTGCTTCCAGAGGCAGTTTGGTACTCTTTAGTGAGTGATGCAGCAGATGATAGGCGATTTTTACGTGCTATGCGCTTCAGCACTCGTCGGCCCCGCTCTGTGAGTTTGCGTGGTCTACCACTTCGTGGCCGAGCTGTTGTTGCTCCTAGGCGCTTCCACTTTACAATAATAACACTTACAGTTGCCCGGGGCACATCTAGTAGGGCAGAAATTTCACAAACTGACTTGTGGCAAAGGTGGCATCCTATGACAGTTCCGCGTTTAAAGTCACTGAGCTCTTTCACGAACTGTTCTGAATTCCAAATGTTTGTCTGGGGAGATTGCATGGCTATGTGCTGTATTTTATGCACCTCTTGGCAATGGGTGTGGCTGAAACACCTGAACTCAATAATTAATAGGGGTGTCCACTGACTTTTGGCCATATCGTGTATATATAAGTAAAGTCTGTAGCACCACATGCCAGAACATAGCATCCCTTTATAAAATTAGGACCATCCGTAAGGCCAAACAAATCATACACCCACCCATTAACAACCAGTATGCACTGCTGCCCTCTGGCCAAAGGTTCAAAACTCCCCTCTGTAAAACAAACCGGGCACGCAAATCATTCATCCCAACTATTAACAGCTAAACAAGTACTTCAAAACATAATTACCTTACTTTGTACATCATGTCTTATATGTTCATGTCATATCTTTTGTATTGTGTTGTGTTAGATTGTACAGTATGTGTATGCCAATGCATGCCTGTATTATTGCAAAACAAATTTCCCTCTGGGATAATAAAGTAAAGTATCTAGCTACTGCCCCGTGTCTCTCATACTGTGCCATGTCTACCTGCGTCTCTCATACTACCCCGTGTCTCTCTCATACTGCCCTACATCTCTCATACTGCCCTGTCTCTCTCATGCTGCCCCGTGTCATACTTATCCTGCCCTGTGTCTCTCTTATACTGCTCTGTATGTCTCCCTTGTAGATGCACTTTCAGGATGCCCTCTGCCTCTTTGAAGGTACCTTGTGTGTCTCCCTTGCAGGCATAACCTTGTAGTGCCCTGTGTTTGTCTCCCTTGTAGGCATACTCCCAGGATGCCTATCTGAGGGGTAATGAGCCATATACGGGCGGAGCCCATCACCTGCCGGACCCGCCGCCCATTAGCTACCTGCACAGCAAGCCCCAGCAGCCCCACGCCCCCTTGGGGTCCGTGGGTCAGAACTGGTTGGATAACTGGAGCCGCTGGCCGGCCTCCGGGCCCACCACCCCCCTGGACAACCGCCCCAGCATGGGCAGCCCAGCAAACTGGCAGGAGGGACGGGGCGGGGACCCCAGGGGCGTGGGCCACAGTAGCCCCGCCCACCGCACAGAGGAGATCCAGTATGGCATGACCGGGCAGCAGGCTACAGGCCAGGCCCGGGGGCGCCCCATCCCCTCCTCCTCCTCAGGAGGGGTGCTGACAAACCCGCTGCACTTCCACTACCCCAATCACAATGCTGCCATCAGCCCTGGACAGCAGGCCCCGCCCTTGGCCTGGGCCAGCCCCCCCCAGCCCCGCCTCAGTCGGAGTGAGCAGTGCCAGCAGGCACTGACGGACTGGTACTACAGCCAGGTGCCTGAGCATCCAGGGCCCACCATGCACCCCCGCCATCGCAGCTACTCGCAGGACCGTCTAGGTGAGGCAGGGGCGGGGCTGGGGCACCACCGGGTGGGCTGGCCTCACAGCGCCTCCCAGGACACCCTGTTGCTGCAGCCGGGCCCCACACTGCACAGTGACCCCTTCTGGGCTGGGCTGCCCTCCAGTCGCGCCCGCTCTGAGAACCTGCTCGCCACCAAATACGACCACTTCGGCCGGTCATTAGAGATGCTGCACCGAGCGACTGCCCTTGTCTCGCCCCACCTGGGGCGACCAGCCTGGCTGCAGCAGGCTCCACCTATAACTGAGAGCTACCAGAGGCCTAGGAATCATTATGGTGCAGCAGCAGCTCCCCCTGCAGGCTGGCATCCTCACGGCCAGCCCCCCCCCCCACCCCAGAGGCTGCCACCTCCACAGACCACAGATGACCCACAAATGGGCTATCGCAGCTATAGCCCCTCCTTCTACCGCAAGACCGGTCGTTTCTTGCAGGCCCAGTCCTTCAGGGACCCTTCCTTCTCCGGACCACACCTCTCCTGGATGCCCTCCCCGAAAGCCAGCCCCCCGGACAGCGTCACCTCCATGGCACTCGTGCCCTGCTCCTCCTCGCCCCCAACGACCATGCCCGAGCACCAAGACGGGGCACGGCGCCTCACAAACCATGAGAGGGTGGAACAGGAGCAGACGGGGGCGGGACAGGAGGTGGTGCTGAGGCAAAAACCACCCACGGGGCGCCGTGCCTCCCACCTGCACTGCCACCCCCAGTGCACCCTGCTGGTGGACACACTGGAGCCCCCCGACCCCGCAGCCATGAGCTTGCGAGACCCTGCTCGCCGGCCAAATGGGGCCCTGGCGCTCCTGCCTCTGGAAGACGATTCACTGGCCACCATCCCCTTCATAGGTCAGTACTCTCCCGGCCTGCCTCCCCTCACACTGACCCAATAGGTGAGCTGTGTCTGTGTCATTTATTATTTGAATGACATGCAGATTCTTAGTAGATCAAATATGCGTAATACCATCGTAATGTACTACCGCAATCTAATCTACCAAATAACTTGGTAATCATTTCTTTACTGTAAACCATGTAATTTCCTGTCTGGTTAGTGGGTTTAACTGAGGGATGCCAGTCTGTGTGTCTTGTGCAATAATGACAGATCCCCAGGTGTAGAAGTCATTGTGAAATAATTGCTTCCTATACTCCTCCTCAGTCAAACCACTTCATCCTTACTGGTAAACGGTAAATTAATCCGTTACTCTTCAGTATGCACAATTCTGTTTGCCTTCAGAAAGGGGGATCATGAGATAACTCTCAGTTGCAAAAGAACATTTGTACAATTGATAAATAACAGGGCTCTGTATTATGGGTATCTGGAGGCAGATGTGTGTGTGTATGTGTGTATGTGTGTGTGTGTGTGTGTGTGTGTGTGTGTGTGTGTGTGTGGGTGCATGCGTGAGCGCATGTGTGAGAGAGGTGTGGAGAGGAGTTGTATCTGGTAATTTGGGTCATGTTCCAGCTTGCTCGTGTTACTCTGCAGCTAGGAATCCACAGACCTGGTGGGACTACGGTCTCCCAGTCTGTGCGACACAAATTGTCCTAGGAAAGGCATTCAGGCAAATCAGATTCAAATCACCATCCACACCTGCATGTTCAGGTATAGCAGTGTCCCAATACCGTTTTGAGAGACAAATTACCTGAAACCAGCCTGTTAATGCTGCAAGCTGAGACTTGTTTAATGGCTAAACACTGAATCTGAGACAGTTCTTATAGACGGGCCTCTCTCGCAAAGCCTCTGCTCATACAATCTGAATGTGTATTTGTGTTGTTTTGTCCTGCTTTATTGTTGTACCCGAGACACCAGGAGATCTGTCCATGGATGGTTTATCATGAAATCAAGGTTGGACAGAGATGGTGTAAGTGTGTCATTTGACTGACTCCAGTCATTGGAGTTGAACACATTAACTGTATTTTGTTGCCTAATTGTGTCTAATACGACAGCATTGCATGTGTGCATTTTGGTTGTAAAAAGGTGAAAGGAGAATGGAGATTGGCTGTCTCATGTGCAGCTGAGCATCAGAGCCCACTAGTCTTTTGGGAAAAGCTGTTTGATTTGAGCAGGCAGTACCTAGGGAAAAGACTGGTAGTACCTAGCTTCCAGCATGCTTCAGATACAGGAGGCAGAAAACATGCTTTTATTTCATTACAGTCCAGGGGTGGTTTTTATTAGCTTTGCAAATAAAAGTATGAAAAGTATATTTAAATCATCTCAATTCCATTTCACTTAACCGCATCTAATGTGGTGTATCTTACTTTGGGTATTTCACAGGAAATCATTTTATCAAAAACATACATTTTATTTCTTAATTATTTTTTTAAGTACACACATGTAATGCTGCCGCTTTCGACACAACTAAGTAAAAATGAATCTGCTTCTGAAGCGTGATCCATGATCCTTGCTAAAACTGGCAAGTTTTAGTCAATCTGGTTAATCACGAATAACAGGTTCAGGATCTTAATCAGTTAAAAATCTCCTCTGTGTCTAAGGAACTGGCTGCGGTGGCAGTAGACAGCCATGATGTGGGGCCACAGGTTCAGTTGGGGGGAAAAGAAGTAGATGTCCCATGGGTGTCCCCTTGCCCAGGTGGATATGAGTGGTTGTGGCACCCCTGTAATGAGGGGGTATGCAGGACCTTGATGGTGTAGGCACTGGGTCAGGGGGGTTCAAAGAAGGGACGTAAGCCTTCACATTCCACCTTCAATGTTCACTTTGTCCATCGTTTCCTGTGGGATCCTGGGGGGGAATTATCCCCCAGCCTTCACTGTCACCATGGAGAAAACCGGGAGCTATGGAGCACCCTCTCCCTCCCCCCTTGCCTGGGGCCCTCTGTCTCAGGCAGGGGGTACAGCAATGGGCAGCCTCTTTCCAGTCAGGCCTCTTTCCCCCCAAGCCAAAAAACACTGGCTCCCCCTGCTGAAGAGGGCATGGATGTGTTTATCTGTCTGGCTCTACATGCCGTGTGCTGCTGGCTGAGATTAAAGTCACAGCTCTGATTGTGTTGAGCCCAAGGAGGCAGAGTAAGGCTACGGTGGAACATTCCTAACACAGAACATTTGGGGAAAATGCGTCAATCTGCACCAAGAAATATGTTTCTAAGAGAAAGGAAATATGTATTGATGGACTCTTCCTCCTCCTGTGGGTCCCTCAGCGGGAGATTGTGTTCAGGGCTCTTTGCACCATCTGCCCAGCTCAGTTAATAACCATCTTTGTTAAAGCCACAGCGCTGCTATTCTCAGTGTCTGCTGTAAACAGTTAGGTTCCAGCCATATTTCAGCCTCTTCCTCAAAGCCTGCTGAATAACAAGCCTGTTTCTATCTGCTGTGTGAGTTGCAGCTGGCATGCAGGGGGCTGGGGGCTGGGGGTTGAGGCGGGGGGAGGAGTGGAGAGGGGGGGCAGAGAGAGAGCAGGAAGGTGGTGGGGGGCAGACAAAGTGAAGAGTGAGTGGGCGAAGAGATGCGAGTGAGAGAGTGAGAGTTTTGCTGCTCTGCTGCCCCCCACTGGGAAGCGAGAGATATGTATGTGCAATAGCCTTCAGAAAGGGAACTGTGATCAGGCCAGTTATATGAGGAACACTTTCAGAATGACAGTGCTGCACCACTCAGAGACCTGCTCCTTTTATGTAAATCTGAATTTAGTAACACGTTGAATTCAACAGTTCTGAATTTATCTACTGTGGGTAGATTTGTGGCTGTGGCATAACAGACTTCTGTGTGTCTTTGGAGGAAGCTTCTGTGACCTGCCACTCTCAAATCCAGCTGTGGATGCTTGTATATATCCACTTCTGCCACTGGTATTTTGTGTCACGTATTGCACACATTACTGCTGTTGTCACGTATGTGATTTTTAAGTACATTATTTTAATCGGCATGTCATTTTTTATATACTGAAATGCTATTTCACAGTGCTGCACAATATGATTTTTTTTAAATACCTTGAAATATAAAAAAACACCAAAATTCTGGTCGTCCTTGGCACTGATGCTTGTCACCATAGCTATGGCCTGTGGGGTTGGCAAAATAAATGTTTTCTTGTGCCATGTATACTCATGGTCAACATTGCATTACAAGAGAAAACACATGACTTCACTTCATTATGTGAATGACCATTAGAGGACTGCACCAATGTAAGGATTGCTGGCAGTGATCATGTGACCAAGGTGCACTTTGTGGGTTGTTGTGTAGGGAACATCTTGTATGGCTCACTCATTTTTCATTATTTCGCATTTGTTTTTAGATATAACCAATTTTAACACAAATTAGAAAGTGTGTTTTTTAAATGTAATATGTTATGTAATATTTTCCTGTGTTACATAACTGTGGTATGGCAGAGCTTTATTTCCTGAACTGTGCTTCAGGAAAAAAAGCATGATTATATTTATACTTTTCAAAATCCAAAGCAACAAGCTGCCCCCCTCTGACCCCGGCCCCACCCACACAATCACACACACTTGCATGCTGAGGATTATAAAGAACTGAAACCTGTGTTTCAGACAAACTTTTCATTTTCACATCAGGCACCGGGGCGGAGGAGATCGCTGCAGGTCTGTATGTGTATTTTTTATGTGAGCGAGGGTCAGGTACTCTTTCTGTGGTTGTGGGTCAGGTACTCTTTCTGTGGTTGTGGGTCAGGTACTCTTTCTGTGGTTGTGGGTCAGGTACTCTTTCTGTGGTTGTGGGTCAGGTACTCTTTCTGTGGTTGTGGGTCAGGTACTCACTCTCTGAGTGTGGGTTAGGGACTCTTTCTGTGAGTGTGGGTCAGGGACTCTTTCTGTGAGTGTGGATCAGGGACTGTCTCTGTGAGTGTGGATCAGGGACTCTCTGTGAGTGTGGAACAGGGACTCGGTGAGTGTGGATCAGGGACTCTGTGAGTGTGGAACAGGGACTCTGTGAGTGTGGGTCAGGTACTTGCTCACTGTGAATGTGGGTCAGGGACTCTATGAATGTGGAATGGGGACTCTCTCTGATTGTGGGTCAGGTATTCGCTCTCTGTGAGTGTGGGTCAGGGACTCCCTGTGAGTGTGTTTTTTTTGTGCAAATATGTTATCTCATACATTCAGGAAATATTGCTATTTATCTTAGGTTATTTGTTAATGCACAAAAATTCGATTTAATGCCCTCGTGTCAAAACTCTCCTAGACCAAATAAGACTGCTCTGTGTGTGTGTGTGTGTGTGTGTGTGTGTGTGTGTGTGTGTGTGTGTGTGTGTGTGTGTGTGTGTGTGTGTGTGTGTGTGTGTGTGTGTGTGTGTGTGTGTGTGTGTGTGTGTGTGTGTGTGTGTGTGTGTGTGTGTGTGTGTGTGTGTTTCTCTGCCTGCCAGAGTAACCTGATGGTGCCCCATGACTCTCCCACTTCCCCCCGCAGATGAGCCAACCAGTCCCAATGCTGACCTGCATGCCCGTCATGTGCCTGCTTCCTCTGTGGTATCCAGCGCCATGAACTCCGCCCCTGCCGTCTCCACCAGTCCCGCCTTCCCCACCTCCACCTTTCCCCTCACAAGGCTTTTCTCCCACGACTGCAGTGAGTGACCCCTCCCCTCCTTCTCCCAACCTCCAAGACAGGACTGGGGTGCAGGATGAACTGTGCTCTCCTCCCTATTGTCTCTCAGGAGAAGAGAAAGATGGCACTCTTTGGTGACTTTACTGAGTCAGTTTATTCCACAGATGAGGCTAAAAGATTTGTGACTTTCTGACTTTCCAAGCCAGTTCGGTTTCCTTCCTGCAAGGTCATGGTAGGCTTACCATCAAAGTCTATATTGTTCTTAATGACTCTGTGAAGTTTAATGATGTTATGAAGTGAAACAAAGGGCAGACTCTTTGGCTCTGACACTCTTAAAGCTACACCAGTATTACAGTAGTGAGAGAAGTGACCTGAAGTGGCCTGCTCCTCCCGGCCCTCCCCCCTGTCCTTCCTGAAGCCGCCTCCCCCTCTCACCCCTCTCACCCCTCCCTCTGATAATGCCCATAGTCCACCCGGCATACATCACTTGCTTCTGTCCTTCTCCATCTCTCTTTCCCTATCTCTTTGAGCAGGCAGCATCAAGTCCAGCCGCCGATCCTCATATCTGCTGGCCATCACGACGGAACGCTCCAAGTCATGTGATGAGGGACTCAACACTTTCAGGGAAGAGGGCCGCGTGTTCTCGTAAGTTCATGGAGCTACATTTATGGGGATATAAAAAAAAAACTTAATTCAGATGATACCTCCCCATTTCCCCAGTAGTTGAGTCCATTCACTGATTGATACAAAGCATCTCAGTGTAAGAGAGAAATGGAGACATTTACATTTTTGGCATTTAGCAGATGCTCTTAGACAGTTAGACATTTCCTCTGTGAGGTCAGTATCAGGGAATTAAGTTTATCACCAGTAAGCTGCTCATTGTCATTTATTGCGTCTTTTTCCTCCAAAATAAACCATGTGGCACTCTTTCTTTTCTGTAGGAGACTGCCAAAAAGAGTCAAGAGCTTTTTCACAGATGGGGTGAGTTTACTTTATTTTGGCAAGTAAACTATATCTAATAATCACAGTTTACACATGGCAGGCAAAATACATAAATTCTTCCTCCAACCAATAATGGGAGTGATAATACGGCAGATTAACCTTGGAAAGTATTTACTGTCACTCTTTTTTAGTTCGTCTGACAGTCTAATCTGTCAGTAGAGCATGAGTAGTTTTGATGTGCTTTTGAAACATGGCCCTTGTAAGTAAATGCATGTACATGAGAACATAAGAATACATAATGATGAGGACAGGCCGTTTGGCCCATCTAGGCTTGTCATTTCCTAGTCTAAAGAATATCCAGTACTGCATAAAGCCTACACTTGAATACCCCAACTACCTGACCTGGCAAGCTGTTCCAGACACTGACAACTCTATGTAAAAATAATACTCTGTGTAAACAAAATACTTCCTGATATCCATGCGGAATTCGCCTGATTTCCACCTCTGTCCTCTTGTTCTGCTTTTATCTTTCATACCAGGTACCAATTTAGTTGCCCTTCATTGTACTTTTTCAAGAGTGCCTATATCTTTCTTGTAGCGTGGTGCCCAGAACTGCACATAGGTCAGACAGAGGCATTATATAACACCAATATAACCTCAAGCTTTGGACATATATACCAGGCATTTCCCCTGTGTGTGATCTTTGACCCCTCTCTGTGCTCCAGTCTCTGGAAAGCCTGGGGGCAGCAGAGGAAGTCCGGACAAAGCGCCACTCCACCTCTGAGCTGGGCAACATCACCATCAGTGATGTACGGAAGGATGGCTGGCTGCACTACAAGCAGATCATCACTGAGAAGGGCAAGGTAAGATCCGGAGCCGCCTGCCCCTTGCTTATGGAATACAGATTATTGGAAGGAAGTTTGTATGAACGGGAAAAAGGCTGTGATGCCCTTATCCCTACTTCTGACAGCGCCTCACAAATCACACCAACTCTTTTTGGCATAACAGCTTGAATAAGGTATTGCCAGAGCATTCACAGAACGCAAAATATGTACAAAAAGGAGGTTACTTCACGGATAATAATTATTCCAATATTTAACCTCAGGTTTATTTTTATGTTCAATCACATGAAGACAAACACACACATACACGCCTACACTTATATCTACTTACAGTATGATTCAGTGTGAAAAATATAAATCATTTTATCTTTACGTTTTATCTCACTATCCATTCTTTACAGTGTGATTTCCTCCCTCCATCCCACTCTGTCTCCCTCCCTGTCTCTCTCTTCCTCTCTGCCTGTTGCAGAAGGTGGGCAGCGGCATGCGGCCATGGAAAAGGGTTTTCTCGGTGCTGCGATCCCATTCACTCTTCCTGTACAAGGATAAGCGGGAGGCTGTCCTCCACGGCGCCGCGATGATGGGGGGTGGTGTCGTGGCAGGCCACGTCGAGGACGAGCAGCCAATCAGCATCCGTGGCTGCCTGGTGGACATTGCCTACAGCGAGACCAAGCGCAAGCACGCGCTGCGGCTCACCACACAGGACTTCTGCGAGTATCTCCTGCAGGCCGAGGACCGCGAGGGCATGCTGGGATGGATCAAAGCCATCCGCGAGAATAGCAAGGCTGACAGCGAGGTCAGGAAATGAGTTGAGCTCAAAAATAATTACATGTTTGACTGCAGAAAGTGGAGTGTTAAACATGAGGTTTGCTCAATATTTTCAGTATTGCACCAGCTCAGAAAAATGTGGGCTGTATTTTCAAAACAATTTGTATCTGCGAGTCTTGTGCAGCCCATTAATCTTGATATTGGAGGGATGTAAAATATAATGTCAGAAAGAGAATAACCTACTGCAAACCTACCTTATTACATTTATTGCATTGCAGTGTTAGCAGAGAATGTGATCGGCTGGGATTTCTCAGTGTGGGTTTTAATGGGAATTATCTTATTGATCGGTATTGACTGTTTCACAGAACTGATATGTCATCCTGCTGCTTAGCACTGACTAGTGATGTTGTTGGCCGACCTTTAACCAGTGGTGTGCATAATCAAATCAGTATTATGGTAGAGGATAAACTAATAGAAAACAAGGCATGTTTTGTTGACAGCCATGTAAGAATTGTTTTATATTCATATTTTATTATATTTATATATTTCTCCTGTACTGTTCCCATGTCTGTTTCAGGAATTGGGAATCTCTGGCCAGGCACTCATTAATAAGAAGCTGAATGACTACAGGAAACAGAGGTGAATATATCCACATATACTGGGGCCACATATACTGAAAAATGTATGCATTCACTACTGTAAGTCGCTTTGGATAAAAGCGTCTGCTAAATGGCTTCTTTTTTTTTTTTTTTTTTTTTTTCATGCATCGTTGGCAGACATTCTGAGCAAAAAGTCACCAGATTGCCCCTTAAGAGTCCCTTCTTGTAGACAGAAGTTGCCAAGCACTACAGTTGAAGGTTATCAGAGGGATATTGAGCTTATTTTCTGCATATTTTCTTCATTTTAGCCAGTTGATCTAATTGTTACTAGGTAAAAACAGTGGATCTTTGCCATGGTTGTTACTGCATTGTACACAAATCCACAGCACAATGTTTGCTACAGCTGAGTCTGTTTGCCACAGCTGAACAGCACCCATTTTTCATTTGGGTCTTTCTGGGGTGACTTCAGAGTGACCTAGACTTAAGCTGGGGGTTTATTTTGTAGAATTATAGAAAAATAAAATAATAAATCATATGTTATATTGTATATGTTTTTAATATTACATTTCATTTTATCCGGAGTGACTTACAAAGTGTGATTAGTACCTATAGCAAAAATATGTGATCATTTTGGTGATATCTGCCCTTTAATATGACTTTAGCTTTGGTTTTACTTCATTCTTGTGGTTGTGTGAATATATATGAGCAGTTTCTCTGTGTCACCCCCTGCAGTCCAACAGGCAACAAGCCAGACTCCTCCCCCAAGGTCCCCCGCATGAAGCCGCCTTTCCTACTGACCAAGATGGACAATGCTGCGGGGCTGCCAGGCTCCCCCAAACCAGACAGCAAAGGTGAGTGTGTGTGGCACTGGGGGACTGGCAACATGGCTGAACCTCCCGACCGCTGCGGTGTGAGGTGGTGACATGTCCTGACAGGCTTGGTCTTCCCTCTCTTGTCTCTGTGCAGAAGAGAGCGGCCCTCCAAAGGCAACATGGGGGATAAACATCATGAAGAAGGCCAAGAAGTCTGGGCCAAAGGTGTTTGGGGTGCGGCTGGAGGACTGTCAGCCTGCTGTCAACAACAAGGTAAGTGGACCCCCCCCCTACCCCAACCGTCTTCTCCGTGTCAGTCTGTGTGTCTGTATACGTGTACAAGGGTCTGCCTGTGTTTGTCAGAATACACTATTATGTGTTTTTGTTTATTTATGTGTATGGGTCTATCTGTAGGTGTAGGTGTCTGTCTTTTTGTATGTGTGTACTGTCTCTGTATGGGTGTGTATATGTGTATACATATATGTGTGTACTTTGTTTCTTTATGGTTGTGTCTATTGTGCCTATGTATGGTGTGTATATGTACAGGTACTGTATGTGTCCTGTGTGTTTGTATTGGTGTGTATATGTGTGTGTTCAGTGTCTCTGTATTACCGTGCATATGTATATGTTACTGTGCCCCATGTCTCTGTACCCTCAGTTCATCCCCCTGATAGTGGAGATCTGCTGTGGGCTGGTTGAGGAGATGGGTCTGGAATACACAGGGATCTACAGGGTCCCAGGGAACAATGCCATGGTGTCCAGCCTGCAGGAGCAGCTCAATAAGGGTGTGGAAATCAACCCCACAGAAGAGGTGAGGACTGTGACTCAATCAATAAATCCTTGTTTTTGTATACTGCAAGTTGTCACAAAGCGCTTCACAGTTGGCCTGCTGACTATAGTAATTCACAGGTCGTAGTTTAAGAACATGGATACAGATTTGGGAACAGGTGTTGAACGAGAGCCTCATTGAACGAGAGGCCATTCCAAAGCCTTGGAGCTCTGAAGCTAGAAGCTCTGTAGCCAGCTTTAAGTGAGGACATTTGGGGGACAGAGAGATAGCCCCCATCCTGTGATTGTAGGGTCTTCACACTGTCCTGACCCCACCATATTCCACAACTACTCTGACATCACATGACTGTGAATTTCATATGTATAATGAATTAGAATCTGTGTATTTGTCATACCAATGAGTAATTCAAGTTCATACATTCTAAGCTTACCTCCACAACTTTGTCTCGCTAACTTACTGCCACTGCGTAAGTGAATTTGAGTTTTGCTGACTAAAAGCTGTCAAGGGCATGACAGTAATGCTAACTCAAAGCTGTGAGGGGTACGGCAGTAATGCTAACTCAAAGTTGTGAGGGGCAGGGCAGTAATGCTAACTCAAAGCTGTGAGGGGTACGGCAGTAATACGAACTCAAAGCTGTGAGGGGCAGGGCAGTAATGCTAACTCAAAGCTGTGAGGGGTACGGCAGTAATGCTAACTCAAAGCTGTGAGGGGCAGGGCAGTAATGCTAACTCAAAGCTGTGAGGGGCAGGGCAGTAATGCTAACTCAAAGCTGTGAGGGGCATGACAGTAATGCTAACTCAAAGTTGTGAGGGGCAGGGCAGTAATGCTAACTCAAAGCTGTGTGAGGGAACTCAAAGCTGTGAGGGGCAGGGCATGCTAACTCAAAGCTGTAATGCTAACTCAAAGCTGTGAGGGGCAGGGGAACTCAAAGTACGGCAGTAATGCTAACTCAAAGCTGTGAGGGGCATGACAGTAATGCTAACTCAAAGCTGTGAGGGGTACGGCAGTAATGCTAACTCAAAGCTGTGAGGGGCAGGGCAGTAATGCTAACTCAAAGCTGTGAGGGGCAGGGCAGTAATGCTAACTTAAAGCTCTTGAATCTGCTTCCGCAGAAGTGGCAGGACCTCAACGTGGTCAGCAGTCTACTCAAGTCCTTCTTCAGGAAGCTGCCAGAGCCCCTCTTCACCGACGGTGCGTCGTGATAATGCATCATGATAATGTGACCAGTTACGAAGACTGATGACACTACACATCAGCCACGTGCACACTACATATTCCCGCATCACCACAATATACACGTCTCATTCTTTTAATTTCCGTCTTCACATTAAATGTAATTCATAGCTGTGGATGTGTTGGATTCATTTGTGTACGACATAGTTATAGGGTTTCACTAATCTGTGTGACTCATCCTTTCATCCTCATCATCCATGGTGATCTCCTTCTCCCCTTCTTCCGCAGACAAGTACAACGATTTCATTGATGCCAACCGGATGGAGAATGCAGGGGACAGGCTGAAAACCATGAAGAAATTGGTGTGTGGAGAAGGACGGAAGAGATAGGGATCGAGTGTGTGTTTGTGTATGTGGGAGCAAGGATGAATCTGTTATATTCCTGTTGCTGTCACAAGAACTCATCATCTGTCTTTCACTCTCCCTTTCCCTCTTTCCGTCTCTCAGATACATGACTTGCCAGTTTACTATTACCACACACTGAAGTTCCTGGTAGGCCACCTTAAAACAGTGGCCGATCATGCGGACAAGAATAAGGTCTGTACTGTAAACCACACATTATAAGACACAACTTTATGAACATACAGGTAACTTCCAAAATAAAGGAAACACTTGAGCAGATGAAGGGTTTTGGTGACTCTGTTATGGTGTGGGGTGCATTTTCCTGCCATGGTTTAAGTCCACTCAACCCATTAAAGGGCAAGATAAACGGCAATAAATACAAAGCCATTCTGAGTGAACCTTCATCCTATGTTAAAGCATTTCTAACCTGATAGGTGTGGTGTCTTCCAGGATGACAATGTCCCAACCACATGGCACGAGTGGTCACTGAATGGTTTGATGAGAATGAAAACAATGTAAACCATATGCCATGGCCGTTTTAGTTATCAGATCTCAACCCAATTGAAAACCATAATGGGTGATTCTGGAGCAGTGCAGAGATTCAGAGTTTTCCACCACCATCAACAAAACACCAAATAATGGAATTTCTTGTGGAAGAATGGTGTTGTATTCCTCCAATAGAGTTCCAGACACTTGTAAAATCTATGTCAAGACGAATTGAAGCTGTTCTGGTAACAGTGCAGTGGCCCAACGTCCTATTAAGGCACTTTATGTTGGTGTTTCCTTTATTTTGGCAGTTAACTGTATATCCACTGCAAGTGTACTAACTTACTTGTGTAAAACATGTTTCCATGAATAAATTAAGTTTAACACACTGTACTTGCTGGCTATATACACATTATGGGTAGCATCATTATATAAGTATGATTACTTTACCTTCCATTATCTCTCACTCAAAGCATAGATGGGTTTAATACTATAATACACAGCTTTACATACATGTATCGTAATTAACAGCATTTTTTGAATGGTCTCCATTCAGTCACTATTTCACTAACACTGTAATAGTTAAGCTGCTCAGACTGGATTGCTATGGAGTAACGCCAGTAATTGCCTGCAGATGGAGCCTCGTAACCTTGCCCTGGTGTTCGGCCCCACGCTGGTGCGCACCTCCGAAGACAACATGACCGACATGGTGACCCACATGCCTGACCGCTACAAGATCATAGAGACGCTCATCCAGCATGTGAGTCCAGACTCCCACTCGGTCTCATCTCCACCCTGTCCCACTAGCACCCTGACCCTGTCTTATCCCCACCCACAATCTGTCCTACCTCCGCCGTTACCTTGTCTAACCGTTTCACCTTCACCCTACATCAGCCAATAGGAACAGCAGTGTCTTCATAGGACTGTGGTCTGTATTGAAAAACTCTCTCTTTCCCCCCCAGTATGATTGGTTCTTCAGCGAGGAGTTGGACAAAGATGAAAAGGTATTCAGGATGTGAATAATGGTCTTATGATGATGATGATGAGGTGTCATATTGCTGTAGTGGTACCAGTAGCAGCTTTCAGGGTGTCATAGATATGCCTGGTCTGTGGTGGCACCACATTCTCACACATCTCCCTCTCTGCCCACAGACGCCAGTGTACAAGGCAGACCTGCAGCCCATTCCAAACATTGACCACCTGCTGTCTAACATTGGGAGGACGGCAATGCTGGGGGAGGCCTCAGGTAAGAGACCTGGCCCAGTGTTCATGAACAGGCCTGCTTCTGACTGCCACATATTTCAGACTGCTAAAACAACGAGCTTGGAATGAAGCACACATGGTGCTTTTCTGTTTTTCTGATATTGCCTGTAGGGTCCTTATTTACATTTCTATTTTTTTCTGTATTTCTTGTTTCTTTTCCGTATACTTATTTCCTACTTTGTCTCTCTGTACATTTCTGCATCCCTCTCTTAGCTGAGCCTGTGGAACAACCACTGCGGTAGGATGGGATTACCCCCCGAGTAATGTGTGTGTGTGTGTAAGAGAGAAACAGAGACATATTTTATCTGTTAGTATCTGTGTTTTCCAAGTGATACTATCCATTCCTCTCCTCTCTCTCAGTCTGAGTACTGACTTGTGGATGCTGTGCATTCAAAAATATAATATTTTTTCTTGTGTTATGGATGGATATAATGTAAAGGAATTTTCTACATTTCAACCTCTAACTGAAATTATAATTTATTATTAATAAATAATTCATGCCAACTTCAGGCAGATGACCAACTGTTGGTGTGCATATTAAAGTGGAGACCCAATCAAAAGAATGACTCAGATTAAATCAATTTAGCTACTAAAAGCATTGCACTGCCATTCAAAACTGCTTTGGATTTCCCTTTTACATTCGCAAAGTACATTTACTACGTCAGTGTTCACAGTCCCTATTATACCAATTCCAGGTTATAACATGAGCTTTTCATTCTGCCGCTGTCCCTCAATGCCTGTGCTCTGAGCTGTGGAAAACTGTTTGTGTGGAACAGACATGACCACAGTTTGTGTGGAACAATCACAAAGCAGTCCTCCAATACAAAGAATGGGACTTGGCTTGAGTATCCAGTCGCTGCATTACATGTTTTGTGAAAATTAAATGTTCTAGTGAGAACAAATGTGTTCTTCACTGCTAACTTTAACTATGAATTAGGCATGGTGAATTTCTTAATGGGTGAAAACTGCATTGTAACCTGACGGACCCTGACAATTGAGGCAGCTGAGCCAATCAGAGACAAATGTGTTCCGTCTGCATTGGATAGGTCTTTATAAAATAAATAGGTCTTTCACTATAGAGATGGTGAAAACTAGTTTTGTTGGTTTTATTTATGAGATTAAGGAATATATCATATTGTTGCATCTTATGCTATACATTCCCATAATAAAAATGTATCACTGCACAGTGTCTTGAAGTGGGAGGTTTGTGTGTGAAAATGTCCCATATGGCTATAATCCAATCTGACTAATTGACTCATTAATGACTTTTTACTGTAAACTGCCTCACACAGTAAAATCCCTTGTTTGGCTTTGACCTGCACTAAACAAACAGAAGTCCTTGTGTCCTTCCTTGGCTGTCTGTCTGTATGGCAGTGTGGCACACATACTCCATGTCCGAGTCTTCGTCTTTACCTCAATGTGTCTGCTGGTGTGTTGGAGTGAGAGAGTTCATGTGCGAATGCCTCTGTGTTGATTTCAAACATGCTCTGAAGCAGCAGTCCAAAGGTATCTCTCTCAAAGTGAGGGTGAGGTTGTGATCTTCAAAGGTCATTTTATGTGTGTGTTCTATGGTAAGTATAAAAGTGGGTTTTTTAGTGGTGACAAGTGCGTGTGTGTAACTGGTCTTTAAGCCACCGTCACATTCATTACTGTTTCTGCCCTTGCTCTCACTGCTTACCTCACTGCTGTGATGTCATCAGCGTGTACTCTGGTGTTATTAGTGTGTGCCATGATTCCTCTATGCCAGTGGTTCTCAAGTTTAGTAGTACTACTGTGTATGCTGGTTTTCGTTCCAACCACAATTCCTGAAGTATATTGAGCTTTTGATTGTTTTTAATTAGAAACTTTTAATGTCTAATGAAGATTGATTTAATGCTACCCTCTTAATATTACATTACATAATATTACATGTTAGAAACAGGTAATATTATTACCCCCTATTATTTAAGGACTTTTAATCACTCACAACAGTTCTCAGACAACTATTGCTTTCATTTTCTGTCATGTGCCGTGGCAAATGATTACTTTTGAAAGAGGTTACTTTTTCTTTTTTTTATGTCCTAAATGCTGAAAGTGTGTTACCTGGCCATTTGTAGAAAATTACAAAGACAAAGCAAATGGTAATGAGCCAAACTAATATTGTGTTAAAAATCAGTTTCAGCTCAAAATTATGGAACCTAAACATGTTTTCAACAACCTTAATTAAAGAGATGGTTGGGACGAAAACCAGCATACACTGTGGTACTCCAGGACTGAGTTTGAAAACCACTGCTCTATGCATTGCGTTTCTCTTGACTTCCCCCAGAGATGCTCTTCATTTGGGCACCATGCTGTTTCAGATATAGTGCTGAAATAACAGTCAGGGGCAAGTACCACAGCAGCCATTTTATATCAGCATGGGGCATATTTGAACAGTCTTTTTCCTGAGGGGGAGAGGGCAATAAAGGGTGTGTTTCCTTACTGTGTCATATATGGAGTCCAGTCATGCTCACATCAATGACATTGACTTCAATTCTATTGTGTACAGTACGTAGGCACAGTGCATCTCAATTCTTTATTAAAATGCAAGCATTTTGCATGCAGTGCATTCAAAATGGCCGATATGAGTTCATTGTAAAGTCACCATGTGTGTAGCTCTGTGCCCCCCACAACTGCCAAAGCCCTCCTGTTACCCCAGTGACTAAGACTCACCTGTGTGCCATTAACCTCCCCTCTGTCTCCTCTCCTCACCGTTACAGATTCAACCAACAGCGACTCAGCTAAGTCCAAGGTAAGGTTTGATGCGCTTTCCTGGTGGGAAACAAAAACAATCACAGCCATAGAAAATGCTGATCTTTGTAGTGCTATGTTTGAGAGATTTAAATATTACATTTAATACAGTGAATAAGGTTTCCAGGAGACAATCTTAGTAAGACTCATTCTGCCCTTGCTGTAAGGAGAATTGTAATTAATCAGTTATTATTTGGATGTATTTACAAACTGTTATGTTCTCTGTATGTCTCTCAACTTTGTAAATTGAGATTGAGATGAGTAAATTGAGATCTAATCTACACAAACTCTGTGTGCCTTAGGGCTCGTGGGGGTCCAAGCGGGACCTGAACACCAAGGACTTCCTCGCGCTGTCCATCATGTCCGCCGTCACCCGTAAGCGCAAGAAGCAGAACAACACCCGTCCCCCGGGCAGCAGCACTGATGAGGACTCTGAGCACGAACCAATTAAAACAAGCAACCTTGGGGAGGTAGAGGAAGCGGGAGGAGACACGGCGCCCAGAGCGGAGGGAGAGGAGGATGAGGAGGAGGAGGAAGAGGAGGAGGAGGCTGACAGGACGGTAGAGGAGACGGAAATACCCAGCAGACCTTGTAAGGAGGGAGGGGAAGAGGATGGAGGCACGGAGCTGCTGCCACAGGGCGGGGCGGAGGTGCATGCCCGGGTCTGGAGGGGTACGGAGGACGAACGCTCCATTGTTTCAGGGTACTCCACACTCTCCACGCTGGGCCGAAGCCTGGCGTCTGAGGGCCGGGGTGATGATGCAGATGACGAGCGCAGTGAGCTGGTGAGCGAGACGGACAATGAGAGTGGCTTTGCCTCGCGCTCCCTCACTCAGGAGCACCCCCACCGCAGCTTCCTCTACACACACTACAAACCCCCCGCCCTTGCTCCGAACCCTGCCCTCGGCCCCACCCCGAGACCACCCCCACAGACACTGGACCCAGGGGAGAGGAGCGAGGAAGGGCCCGATCCACCACACCTTCGTCCTCCTCCTCCTCCTCCACCACTCACAGACTGCATGGCCGGCCCTCTTTCAACTCCCACAAGCTCATCCAGTGCGACACTTTGGCGCGCAGGAAGCTGAAGGGGGAGAAGGCCAAGGCTCGCTCCCTGGACTTGGAACTGGAGTTGGGTTCAACCGCAGAGGACGAGAGGCCAGACGGGGTGCCCATAGAGGGGTTGCAGGGCCAGCTGGTGCCCTACAGGGCCCGGTCCTCACCCACGACAAGCCGGGAAAGCCTGCATCCAGCCCCTGCCCTTCCACTGGTTCCTGCCCCTTCCACTGGTGAAGCGGTTTCCTTCTCCCCGGGTGGGGTGGGGCACAGCTCATTTGTGGAGCAGGTGCGGGCGCGCCTGCTGGGCTCAGCTGATGACCTGCGGGCTGTGGGCCTGCGTAAGCCTCTCTCCCCAGAGACGCGCCGTAGGCGGCGAGCTTGGCGACGCCACACCGTAGTGAATTTGGGCGGACAGGGCAACGCCCCCCTGGACATGCCCAACAAGAGACACTCCCTCACTGAGACTTCTGTACCCCCCAACGCCCTGTCTGGCACCAAGCCGACAGGGGCCCCCCGAACCCACAACCCAGGACTATCAGGGTCCCCGGGCCCAGATCTCACCACCCCCTCCGCACGGCCCACACCCACCTCCAGGTTCCACCAATACCTATAGCAACAGCAACCAGACAGCCTGGCACACCAGTAACTGTAGCCACCATGACCTGACAGACTGGCAGTGCCTAGATGAAGGCGCACTCCGTAAACCATAGCAACCTTCCCACACCAGTTCCCATGCCACTGAGCTTGGCTATAGGTGTTTTGCTCCATGTTGGCATAGCATTGACTTGTGACAGTGATGTGATGGCTGCGGGCATTGGTCAATGGCCATGAGACAGTTCTGGGGCAAGATGCAGGGGCTTAATCAGTGACAGAGACAGCATGAGTGGACTGGCCTCATATCACACAGCATCCAGTCTGTTCACTTTCTTGCGTACATTCACATAGGCTCCATTTGCATTACGGCTGCTACATTGTTGCCAAAGCTTTTTATATGTGTACCATATTGTGGTAGGCCACTGCTGGATGGAGCTCATGACAGTAAATGTAAGTGCAGGCTCCACTTCCAGGAGGACAGTGCTCCGCCTCGCCCGTGCCTACCCCGCCTTGCCACACCATGTCCTGATCCAACCAATCTCCTCAGCCTCGACCACAGGAAGAGAGTTTTCACAGCAGCCAATGTGAAAACCGAGGTTCCAGAATCTTCTGTGGTTTATCAGTCGCCATAGTATTACATTTACAGGGTGATGTAATGAGGCACGCATACAAGAGGCCAAGGAAGGCTCCAGAAGAGGAGCATACTCACACACACAAACACACACTCATATACCCATGCATGTATGCATGTGCTTGCATGCCTACGTACACACACACACACACAGAGACAGAGCCTGACCCGAACAGTATTAGACAGACAGTGTTACCACAGGGGCCCTAGTGGAGGGTCTATAGGAGAATCTGTTTAAGGTATGATTGCTGTCTATCTGGAAGTGTGTGAAGGGGCTCTGACCTGGGAAACTGGTGTTTTTTTTTATGGGTTATTTTCCTTTCTCACTGCTCAAATGAACCACAGGAGCCAGCCTGATGTTTAGCTGTGATCCAGAAGTGCAACAACCTCTACTGCCATGCTACCGACCCCTGCCACACACGCACACACACACATGTCCCATGCTGCCTACAGCCTGATTTATGCCTGTCTGTTGATCTGTCCATGAGCACATGCATTTGTTTGCCTGCGTGCCTGCCCACAAGTGAGTATGATTGTGTGTGAAACCATTTTGTAACATTTGTACAAAGCCTTGCTAAGTTAACCTTATATATATACAGTATGTGTGTGTGTGTGTGTGTGTGTGTGTGTGTGTGTGTATATATATATATATATATATATATATATATATATTACATTATAATATTTGTTTTTAATTGTTTTTGTTTTGTTATTTTTCATTGTTTACAATAGTGCAGTCCAGTGCACAATCATTTCCTTCAAATTGTTACTTGAAACATGTCCCTTTCTATTTTTTTTGGTTTTATATACAGTGTATATTATATATTTTTTTGTATGGAAAAAATAAGTACTTTCATTGTGATTTGAATTCTCAAGGTGTTCCTGTGTAAAACTAAAAAAATGAACACCACAAACTGGTTTAAAAAAACCCACATTTTTGCAATTTCTGGTAACAGACACCTTCCAACTTCAATTTAAACCTCAGAGGCAACCCCAAACCTGCTTACACATGATTCCTGCAAATAGGTCGAAACAAAAATTGACTTCTTTACCTTGGGTATTCAGGCTTTGCTTCTGCTTGGATGTGTTCCCTCTCCTATTCTTGGAATTGCCTGTGAATGTCAGTTTTCTGCATTTGAACAGACCAGCTACTGTCACTTGCTACACTCCTTCCCCATCTTTGAATTGTCAGTCTTTCTCATGGGTTCTTTTGCTTAAGGCCTGAGTGACTGAGTTCAGGCCGGTGAAGCCGCTCAGCCTATATGTTCATTCTGCAACTATACACGCACATACTATCTCTTTTTTATTAAAGCTGGATGTGTAATTCTAGTATGTGTAGTTTCAACATTCTGTCACTGGTACAAATAGAAATAACGTTGGGGGATCAGTGTAGTTCCTCTGTCAGTGATGTACCTTCTCATGGTCAATTGTGCTGTTTCACCCCTTTGACTGGACCTTGAACTATTTCCAATACAAATCATCACAAATAGGTGCAGACCAGGCTCACATTTGGTTACGGCAATGTTACGGAGGGGTGCAAGAAAAAAGAAGGGGGGAAGGGGTTGCCAGGGAGATGCAGGTATTCTAGGTATTACAGGGAAGCCAGAAACCTGTGAGTGCATTTCATCCAATCGCATGGTCTTACTCTGTGAAAGCTTTCCCCATATTCTGTGACATTTGTCACTGTCCACCAAATAGAACTACTACTACTGTTTTTAAAAAAGGGTGTGTATTCCCTCTCTCTTTGTGACTTGCCTTCTACCTTAAGGCCTGTAACATTTACTTCCTCCTTGTGGTTTACAGATGTCACAGAAGCACACAAAAAAGCACACTCGGATCAAGGAGACATCTATACAGTCAGTTTTCTATACAAACAGCAACAAAATTGTAATGTTACTATAAAAATACCAGGCCTTTTCATTCTTACATAGTTCAGTCCTTTAAACAATGCAACCCCAAAAACAAGGATATACAGTGATTATAATCACTGTATATCCTTGTTTATGTTACTGTTATTCAAGTTTTTTATTTTTTATGGATGTTCAGAAATTTTCAGAATTTTCTTTCCACTTGGAAGTTGTAGGGTAGAATGTGTAAATAAAGGTGGAAAAAGTCAGATTTAATATGTTTTCACTTCAGTCTGTAAGGCAACAAAATGTGACATTTTTGAGACAGGGTGTAGACTTTAAACAGGCACTGTATATGATGAAAATAAATCTATGAAAACAACTAGTAAGTTTTAAGTGTCTTAAGGATACTATGAATGACGATCATTTGACAGGTAAGGTATCTGGACATGTTTGGTTATGAAGGTTACTCTATTCAAGAAGTGGACTTCTCTCTCTAAATTAAAAACTCTCCATAGCTCCATAGTTCATCCATAGCATGTTCTTGCACAGGCACAGGATACATTTCCTGTATTCAGAAAACGTGATTTTAAAAAGTAATAATTTTTTTCATTTTTATTCTGGGCCCACCGCCACCACCCCTCTTTGGGGGACAACTCTTTTTTATACACACATATACACACATATACATTATACAAGTGTATTTACAGATTGTGCAGTTCTAGATGCAAATGTGATGTCTGTCCCCCCCCAGGTGCCCTCCCCTCCTCCTACACTACCCTTCCCCCCACCCCTCCTACCACCACCACCCCCCTCCCACCCCAATACTGTTGTGTTATCTAAGTAACTAGACAGACGGACAGACAGACAGACAGATAAACAAATATACTGAGATAAATCCAGACTAACAAACCTACAGATAGATACACAAACAAGCAGATGGAGGACAGGACATTGCACAGAGTGAGATGTACAATATAACGCAAAATAAAATAAAAATAAAAATATATATACAGTACCAGTCAAAAGTTTGAGTACACCTTCCATCTGGACTACGGCTAAGCGGGCACTCCTTCATTCTTGAGCAAGATAACGACCAGAAACACACCTTGAAGTTGTGCAAGAACTATCTGGTGAAGGACAACTCAAACTAAGGACCTGGCCTGCCCAGTGTCCAGACTTCAATCCCATAGAACTTGTATGGGATGAACTGGACAGAACAGTCAAAGCAAAGCAACCCACAAGTGCCTCTGGGAATTGCTGCAGGAGAGCTGGGAAGACATATCGGGTGATTTCCTGCTGAAACTTATTAACCGAATGGCCCGTGTTTGTGAGGCTGTTATCACCGCAAAGGGTGGCTATTTTGAGGAATCCAAGATTCAATTTTCAATTAAATTTTATTGAACATTGCTTTGATGTTCCTTTTGTTTATCGTTACATGTGTTTTTTGTCATTTTCAAGTATTTAAAGAAACTTATATGGTGTAAAACATTGTCATTTATGAGATAAGCCTAGTTTCCAGCAGGTGTACTCAAACGTTTGATTGGTACTGTGTATATATATATATATAATAAAATTAAGCAATAATAATAAAGAAAATGGAGATTTATATTTGGAGGGGGTGTTAGAATGTTGGGGAGTGTAAAATATGGTAGTGTATGGTGGGTGTTTCTATTCTAATGTTGGTATATGGATTTGTGTATGTGTGTGTATTTTGTTTGTGTGTGGGGTTATAGTTTAACAGGCAAATTTAAGGAACTGATGAATGGGTTCCAAGTTTCTTAAAAATGTATGATTTGGTTTTGGAGAGAGGCTGTCATTTTTTCAATTGATATGTATTCTGTGAGAAGGTTTAACCATTGTATGATGTTTAATGTATTTCTGCTCTTCCAGTTTAAGAGGATAGTTTTCTTGGCGATAGTTAGAATGATGAGTATCGGTTTGGTGTTTTTTATAGGGAGGTTGATTGTTGAAAGGTCTCCCAGTAGACAAAGAGATGGAGATAGTGGAATGTCGCAGCCCAAAAGCAGGGACGTTCTGTCAATGACTGCTTGCCAGAAATGTTGAGTGGGTGGGCAGAGCCAGGTGGCATGGAAGTAGCTATCTGGGGTGTTCAGCATACAGCGTGAGCATGTGTCAGAGTCTATGAATCCCATCTTAAACATCTTGTGCTGAGTGATATGAGCTCTGAATTACTTTATATTTAATTAGTTGTCCATTAGTATTGTTCGTCATTGAAAAGGTGTTTTCACATGTTGTATGTTGTATGTTTCTGGACATACAGATTTGTGTCCAGAAGTCGGTGTTGGTGCTGATTGAGAGGTCTTTTTCCCATTCTTTAATTGGTAGATATGTTGTCAAGTCGATTGTGGATAGTAGTTTATATAGTTTGGATAGAGTTTTCTTAGGATTTGTTATTTTATTAATTTATTCTATTAGTGAGGATGGCTGGAGGTTATTATTTATTATATTGATCCTTGATTTGATGACAGATATTAAAGCTGTGTGATGTTAAACCGTTAGTAGTGACTGTAGCCATTGGTGAGTTGTATAGTACCCTTATCCAATGAATAAACGATTCCCCGAAACCAACTTTGTGTAATGTTGCAAATAAATATTTCCCATTTACCCTATCAAATGCCTTTTTTGCATCCAATGATGCAATTATTGTTTTCATATTATTTTGTTTTGATATATTCATTAGATTGAATAGGTGGCACATATTGTTTGATGAGTGTCTTCCTTTAATGAATCCTGTTTGATCAGGATGGATTAGGAGTGGGATTACGGCTTCCATTCTGGTAGCTAGTGCTTTGCTGATCATTTTTATGTCTGTGTTGATGAGTGATAGGGGGCGGTAGCTGGAGCATTGGGTTGGGTCTTTGTCAGATTTCAGTAATACTGAGATGAGGGCTGTGTTCATGTGTGGTGGGATTTTTGAGTTGTGTTTTATTTCAAGTGTCATTTTGATAAACAGTGGTGATATTGTTTTCCAGAAGTGTTTAAAGAATTCAACAAGGAAGCCATCAGGTCCTGGAGCTTTGTTGTTTTGCATCTGATAAAGTGCTTTTTGAAATTAATTGGCTGCTAATGGTGTATTCAATTCATCTACTTGTTCTTTGTTAAGTTTTAGGAGGTCTATATTATTCAGGAAGGAGTCAATGTCTGTTGAATTTGGTTCATGGACAGAGGTGTATAACTTGCTATAGAATGCCCAGAAGGTGTTGTGTATGTCTTGAGGTGACTGCATGGTCCTCCCTGCTGAATTCTTTATCACAGGAATAATTGATTTGTCTTTATTTCATTTGAGCTGGTTTGCAAGATGTTTTCCAGATTTGTTATTATTTTCAAAATTGCCATGCCTTAGTCTCTGTATCAGAAATTGTGTTTTTTTATTTATGATATCATTTAATTGAAATGTGGCTTCTCTGAGTTCGATCTGAATTTGTTCTGTGGGATTATTAGCATAGGAGTCATTCCTTTTTTTGCTCCAGATTATTTTCAAGTTCCCGTTCCTTTTTTCTTCTTATGTGATGAGTATGAAATGATTTTCCCCCTCAGTACTACTTTGGCTGTTTCCCAGAGTAATGTGGATGAGATTTCCGGAGAATCGTTTATTTCCAAGAAGGATGCCCACTCTTTTATAAAGAATGTGTCAAAATCAGCATCTTTAAGCAGAGATACAGGCAGTCCCCGGGTTATGAACAAGATCCGTTCTTAAGTCTGTCTTTAAGTCGAATTTGTATGTAAGTCGGAACAGGTACATACAGTTCTTATTAATCATCACTTAGTCAAATGTTTGTCTTAGTATAGTATTTATTTGACCTTTCTGTGCATATAAAACACTTAAAAAAACGTATAAATACAATAAGACATCTTAAACATAACATTCAGAACATAATAATACTGTAATAATAATAACAATACTGTAATATTAATAATAATAATACAGTAATAATAAAAGTAACTATGTACATACAGTACTGTACTGTAAAAAAAACATTAAAGAAACCGTTCTTAAAACAGTTTAGATAGAAAAAAAGAAAAAGGATCATGATTAAAGGTTAACACTCATTTGTGAGGTAACATGATAACATTACTAACTGGATGATGCAGAAGATGATGGACTTGGAGATGGACTTTCGCAGCACTTACATCTGCACTCGCTGCTTCACCTTGAACTTTAATATTATGTAAATTTGCTCACAATTTAAAACGATTGAACCAGCCCCTACTTGCAACAAATTCTTAGTCGCAATCGCCTTTACTTACTGCACGAGCAGCTTTTCGTTGAAATTGTCATTGAAAAGGTTTCAAGCCTTTTCTTGCACTAAAGAAAGGCTAATGGGCATATTACGCAGATTTTTGTCTTCTATCCAAATTATCAATAGCCTTTCCATCTCAATAATTAAACCATTGCTCTCTCTATGTCGTCCTCAGACGAGTCCTCCAGCGGCGTTTCCAATCATCTCGATCCTCCATGCATCTGGCTAGTTCGCCAGCATTTTCAGCTCCTACATCTTTCCTTAGTACGTCCACGTATGTTGGTGTGGGACGCCCTCGTAATCGATGCACGTGTGTTGGTTCCCACAGCACCAGCTTGCTGGTTGGGAGCTCCCGGTGCCTTTGGCAATGACCGGCCAGTCTCATTCTTCTGACTGCTACTTTCTCACTCAGCCTTGGTAGCCCCCCATACAGATGCTTGTTGGTAACGTGCTCGTTCTGGTTGATGTTTAGTACTACATGCAGCATTCTGGTGTAGCACCCATCCAGAGACTTCTGTAGGGTGGGCTTCAGGGTCCAGCTCTCACAGCCGTATAGGAGAACGGACTGCACAGTCGCATAGAAGAAGCTTAGCTTGATGTTTCGGGGGAGGTTGGAGTTCCATACACTGGCCATGCCGTTCAGAGCCTTCCATGCAAGCGCCTTCCTCACTTTAAGGTCTTGCTCTGATGAGTTGACCCATGAGCCCAGGTATTTGAAGTCATTGACTTCCTTCAGAGCAGTGCCCCCTGTTGTCATTAGAGGTGGATGGTCCGGGAGGATGTTGTAGGTGATTACCTCGGTTTTCTTTGCATTTAGCCTAAGACCAACCTTCACACACTCTGTCTCCACTCTGGTCAAGAGCTCCTGTGCCTGCTCCACACGGTCAGATATCAGGCTGATGTCATCTGCATAGTCCAGGTCCGTTAGGACTACAGCAGGGACTCGTCTAGACCTCTGAGGTGTAATAGTGAAGCCGAGTTCCTGCTCCCGTCCACTGATAGCTTGCCTAAGTGCGTAGTCCAAGACTATAATGAAGAGGAAGGGGGCGAGGGTGTCCCCTTACAGCACCCCCGCCAGGATGTCAAACTCCTCGCTATTGCCATCTGGGGTTACTACCTTGGCTCTTGTTCCCATGTACATGGTCCCTATGGCCCGGAGTAGGTTGGGAGGGACACTGTAAGCCTTAAGGATTTTCATCATCACGCCTCTGTGTATTGAGTCAAAAGCCTTTTTGAAATCAATGAAACACAGCACCGCTGTCAGGTTGTTCTTTTTCACCTCCTCGATGATCCTCCTTAAGGTCAAGATCTGGGATACAGTGGTTCTCCCCTCTCTAAAGCCATTCTGGTTCTCTCTCAAGTGGGGGTCGATGGCGCCCCTTATCCGGTTCAGTATCATGCGGTTGTACATCTTTGCAATGATACATGTCAGACTGATGCCACGGTAGTTGTCTGGCTTCGAGAGATCTCCAGATTTAGGCACTGGGATGATGTTAGAGAGGGACCAAATATCGGGCTTGTTGTTTTCCATCAGAGCTAGGTTGCAGATCTGCAGGATGATGTCGTCAAGGTCGCAGTTCTTAAGGACCTCTGGGGGAATGCCGTCCGGCCCAGCACTTTTCCCCTGCTTCAGAGTGGATTTCACTGTGGCGAACTCCCTGAGTGTAAAGGGGCCATCGTCAATTTTGAGATTTGTGAGGACTGCAGTTATCACTTTCTCGGCTCCATCCACTGTCGGGTGTGTGCCTAGGAGATCCCAGAAGTGGGTGAACCAGGAGGTCACTCTCTCCTCCGGGCTGCAGCCTGCAACCTGTCCCTCCTTCGACCTCTTGCGCCCACTCATCTCATTTATGACCCTCCATGACTCCCCATACTGTTGTTCGCCCTGAGCTGCCTCCACTCTCCGCACCTTCTCCATCAGATCCTCCCCCTTGATCTTGTCGTAGGTACTGAAGAGTAGTTGTTTGGCCTCGTTCAGTACTCCACGCCTCTCTGTGGTCCGTTCGCGGTTGAAGCTTCGGCGTGCCTCCTCCACCTTTGCACACGCCTGCACGACCTCCGGATGCCTGGACCTTGGGGAGACTCTGATTCTCTCCGTCATTGGCTCCACATTTGCAGCGACAAACCGCTCGTATGCTGTGCTAGGCCCCTCCTCCGTAGCCAGGAGTTGGAAGCGGTTTCTCACCTCCACGGTGTACCTGGCTTGGAGGTCGGGGCTTCGCGAGAAGGCCTCCCAGTCGTGGTGGATCCTTGGGCTAGGCTTGGGGACCCTTAGGCTCAGTCGCACCCTCGTGGAAACCACTCGGTGGTCAGAGCCCACAGAGTCGAACGTGCTGTACGACTCTGCGTTTAGGCCCACTTTAGGAGGGTCGATAAATAACGTTAGATACACTCGGGAGCCATATGGTTATGAGCCTGACAATTGACCCTTCGCTAAACCACGCTCCCCTTAGTTATTGTTGCTATGTACGTCAAGCTTTCGGAGCCAGCATGGCGCTCCCACTGTCACTAACTGCACTCCCTGGAGAAATATTGTCCAATTTTTGGAAAATAGAAAAAGCGATTTCATATAGAAACAGACAGAAGGGTATACAATATGCATTTGAAGGTTATATTCAAGATATCACACTGACTCAGCAACAAAATGACGTAAAAAAATTAAGATAGAAGCGAAAGCCTACAGATCAGAGTAAAACTGAACCACCGCATCACCGGGCGATTGAGACAGAGGACAACGACATTAAGTTACACTGTTCCTGTAAAGCTGGGTAGGTCTCTATTCACTATTACAATCATTAAAAAGCAAAAGCAGTAGGCCTATATAACGTTACATTCAGTAGTAAGTTAGCTAGCATTAGCTAACTAACGTAACATTAGTCGCCTATAGTGTGCTGTAACGACATTACTCTGGTTAGCTCCACAGGTAGCTCCATACCCTGGACCTCTGTAAAGCAAAAAATATCAGCAGTGTGTCAGCCCAGTCTTCCACAAGATTTGGGTACTCGGGACTGGGCTTCCCATTTGACAAAGTGCTGAAATAGTAATGAAAAAATAGTATTACATTTTGACATCAAGGTAACGTTACCCACTTGGTTTTCTAGAGCTTGACTGTAACATCTTAACGTTAGCAAGCTGTCTGGATCACGAATAACAAAGCTAACATTTAGTCTAACTTTACCAACGTTGCAACCCGGAGCTGTATATCCAGACCGTAGCCATGTTAGCTTAGCTGGCTAACACTTTTCAGGATTTTATTTAGGTTTTATAAAGGGAAAAAAACATATATCTCCTTCAAACCTCTCTGGGTAACGAGTGTCACTGTTACACGTGCCCCAGGCACAACGTTTAACCATAATTTGCTAAAAATCCGCAAAACCAGCTCGAAAATGAAGAAAATTTCTAATTTTTGCGTGAAAGTGAATGGAAGGCAGCCAAACACTGTCGGATCCTCTGTCGGAGTATGTAAAACACGGCACTGTGATTGGCCAGTTTGCGTTTTGGGGCGTGGTTTAGCGAAGGGTCAATTTCAAGTACACCTGACTGCGGGTCGCGGGTGGGGCATAGCTGGATTTCCGGTCTTGCTCATCTAAGCTTGTGATTGATAAAAAAACGTTTTGAACTTCTAGATTGTGCATGAAATATGTCCTTTGAAAGCCCTGCTTGAACCTGACTTGTAACCACGGTCTTAGTCAGCCTACCTTCTATGACATTTTTGTTTTGTTGAATTGTTTTGTTGTGCCGAAATTTCACATGTCCCTGACAGAAATTCACTTCATTCACGTGCACACGCGCTCACTACACAGTCTAGTACTGGGCAGTTCGATTCTTTTTGATGAATCATTCGAGTCAGTACCTTTAAATGAATCGAAGGCAACGCCCTTACACTGCCGTACACATCAACTCTTATTAAGTGTTGGATTCATTTTCGGCGAGTAGAGGGCATGATATCCCATTTAATTGTATGACTATTTATAATTGTTATTGTTTCTGTTTCATTACATTTTTAGATGGTGACTGACTTATGAAGATATGCATAACTTTTAACAGTTTTTAATTGTATTAATTTATTTTTTACTCTGTGCTAGGACAACTGTTATTTGTTAAGAAAATAATTTACAAAGTGAAAAAGCGCATTTTTATTTAAATTTGTCTGTAAAATGGCTTGAGTACATAGAGTTAACGCTATGTCATCAACAGGGTCAGCAAGCAGTAGTACAGTAGCAGTACTACCAACCAAGCAGAAAACCACAGCAGCGAGCCTTGCCAAAGCTGCAGGCTGTCTGGTCCGAGACTCCCTAGAATTTTGAAGCTGGTGGCAGAGTCTTCTCTTATAGAGCTTCTCTGTTGTGGAACGGTTGACCAAAACCTGTTAGGGATTTGGACACAGTTCCAATTTTTAAGTCTAGATTAAAAACATATATTTTCAGCCTAGTCTACTGCCAAACATAGTCTAGATGGAGAGATGGAGAAGGCCGTGCCCTAGTGTCTTACGGAGTGAGAAACTTTCCATACTGTCACCTCCTCAATGTGTTACCACCACTGTTAGGCTGGTTATCCTTGTCCGGGTGTGGATGGCTGCATGTGTTCTCTGTCCCTCTCCTAATAGGTATGCTGCCATAGCTTACATCATGTGCTCCCCTGCTCTCACATAATGCTACTAGCTATAGCACTGTTTTTTTCTGACTACATGTTCTCTTCTCTACCTTGGCCTCTGCACCAGCCCCCGAGCCATAGATTCTGCGAGAAGTGTGAGCTGCCCCCATCAACTCTCACCAACATGCCTACCCCAGTCCCTTGATCTGGACCCCCTTCACGTGGTTTAGCCCCCCCACTGACTACCTAACCCGGATGCGCAAAGTCAGCCAGCCCTGAGTCACCTTGGACTGACCATGATATTGTCTTTTTTTGACACACCCTGTGCCGGCTAGAAGAGGATGGGCTCCCCCACTTTTAGTCTGGTTCCTCCCAAGGTTTCTCCCTATCAAGGGAGTTTTTCCTTGCCACTGTTGCCTTAGGCTTGCTTTTGGAGGGGTCTAGGCCTGGGTTCCCTTCTGTTAAGTGTTTTGTGACAATGTATTTGTGAAAAGCGCTATACAAATAAATTTGATTTGATTTGATTTACAGCGTACCACTGCCATGTCGAGTTGAGTCGAGTCAAGGTCAAGTTTGCTGAATCAGTACCACCGCCATGTCAAGTCGAGGTCGTGTTTGCTGTATCAGTATTCAGTATTGAGGTCGAGTACATGACCATAAAACGTTTGCTTGATAAGGTATACTGTAACAAATTGTTGCTTATTGCAATATTTATATGGCGTGGTTATGTGGCTCACTGTAGCCTGTACATTTAAAATGTACAGAAGCCATTTGTCTCGGTGCATATAGGGTTGGAAGAGTAGGCGGGCGGCGGGGAGGGGAGGGAAACTAACCCGGCATTGGAAGAGCTGCTGGCGAGGGAAACTCGAGTGGGAGGAACCAGTATGTACCATTAGACTCGGTGTGATTCAAGCAAGAGAATGATTTGTTCAAAATGATTCGTTCTTTCTTTTTCGCCCAGTACTACTACACACATTCTTTCTTGGAGCTCAGCTTCCGGTTTCCGACCAGTATCTTCCATTATTTCAGAGAATAGATGCACCTTTCTGTGTCATTGGCAAAAAGTCTTTCACATTTGATCTGGTCGATTTTCATGGCGTTCTGACACAATTGACGTAACCTGTTTTGGGAGAGTCAAACGTTTAACAAACACTCTTCGTCTTTTTATGATTCACTGCAATCGAAATTCTCACGTGATAACGGATATAAAAATCCAGCGAAAATGTATGAAAAACAGGTTTGACGTTCTAAAACAAAATAATCGCAGTTTGACAGCTGTAAGCACTCTGAACACAAGTGTTAAGGGAGTATAACTTGAGGGATTTGATCCAATGTCCCTAAATCTTTCTTGATATATAATATCTTGATATATAATTATATTCATATTATATATATATATATATATACAGTGCATCCCCAAACAACCCCCAGATGCCCTAACCCCCACCCCGCCCCCAGACGCCTTAAACCCCACCCCACCCCCTATTCCCAGCTTAAAATCCCCTACCCAAAGCGTCATGTCTACCCCCGTTCACCTTCCCTATCCTTCCACTCAGCCACCTAGCCAGCGCAAAAAGCACGCGCACCCGCTCCACCTCTCCCCTCCTCCAGGGCCCTTCGATCCTCATCACAGGCAGTGCTCCCCCCATGCCCTAAGTGAGACAGATCGGGTCCCAGTCTACCCAGTGGAACTACACATAACTATTATGATAGCACACTGGGACCCTGTGAGACTTCCATAATCCCTGTAATTTCAAGCAATAGAACCAGAAGATCCTATCTCAGACATGGTAGGAAGTTAGCTAACCTTTCAGCCATCCCACATTTAGTCCCAACTGCCTCAATTCCCACATCCAACTGTATTATTAAGCTGGCTCTTTTAAATGTTAGATCCCTAAATAATAAGTCTTTTTTAATTAATGATTTTATAACGGCCAATAAATTAGATTTTATGTTTTTAACAGAAACATGGCTGGAAGAAGGCAGCAGTGAAACAGTACTGATAGAGTCAGCTCCCGTTACTTCAAATACATGAACGCTCTTCGTGTTGACAGAAAAGGCGGAGGAGTGGCTTCCCATTTTCAGAGACATATTTCAATGCAAGCAAGTATCCTTTGATGTTTTTGCCTCTTTTGAATACCTCAGTATTGTGCTACAAGGTTCTCCTCGAACACTATTTTTAACCATCTACAGACCTCCAAGATACTCTCCCAAATTTATAGATGATTTTAGCGAACTCATCTCAGTAGTTTCCACTGATTATGATTGTTTTGCCATAACTGGTGATTTTAACATCCACATTGACAACCCCACTAATAACTATGCTAAAGAACTGCTAGCAGTACTTGATTCCTTTGGTCTGACTCAGCATGTGATGGGCCCCACACACTGTCGTGGTCATACACTGGATTTGGTAATCACAAAAGGTTTAAGCATTGTGGGTATTGATGTGAAGAATGTGGCACTCTCAGACCACGACTGTGTATTTTTGATATGCTGACTCGTCCAGATACCCAGTTTAACTTACGCTCTGTTAAAAACGATCTATCAATGAGCATACAGGTGCATTATTTGTCACGGCTTTTTCATCAATACCTAGCATAGTATCAGACTCTGTTGATGTTCTCTGTGACAACATAAATTCCAAAATCGTGAATATTATGGATGATATCGCACTTAAAAAAAAAAAAATCAATAACTAGCAAACAGAGAGCACCTTGGAGAAACTCCCAAGCAGTAAAAAGTATGAAAAGAGAATGTAGGATAACTGAACGCAGGTGGAGGAAAACGAAGCTGCAAATTCACTATGACATCTATAAACAGAAGCTGCATGCTTACGATCTGGAAATAAAAAGAGCCAGACAGTTATTTTTTCTCTGGTGTCATCAACAGAAATACTAATCATACCCAGACTCTCTTTTCTACAGTCGACAGACTGACAAACCCTCCAGTTCAACTTCCTCCTGAACTCTGCTCTGTTAATAAATGCAATGAATTTGCCTCATATTTTAGCATCAAAATTAGTGACATTCGATCAGCCATTAGCTCCTCTGCACCCGGCAACATAGCCGCACCATTCTCTTATCTGCCAAAAAACTGCCCTCCTTGTTTGTCGCAATTCAGTGAAATTGACAACAAGGCGCTTGAAGAAATAGTGCTGCACCTCAAACCATCTACTTGCTCTTTAGACCCTGCACCTTCCAGCTTTTTAAAGGTAACTTTAGCTATTTATCTTCAGAATTACTGCAAATAGCTAACTGCTCACTCCGGACTGGCTTTTTTTCCTACAGCTTTAAAAACCGCAGTAATTAAACCTCTTTTAAAAAGAAAATCTAGATCCTTCTAAATTAAATAACTATCGCCCTATTTCTAACCTTCCTTCATCAGCAAGATCCTTGAAAAGGCCGTTTCTAATCAACTCAACAACTTTCTAACCCAAAACTGCCTTTTTGACACTTTTCAGTCTGGTTTTAGATCCCACCACAGCACCGAGACGGCACTCATTAGAGTTGTAAACGATATCCGTATAAACAGTGACTCAGGTAGGATCTCTGTTCTCGATTCTGCTGGATCTCAGTGCAGCCTTTGACACTATAGATCATCAAATACTCATAGACAGGCTACACCATTGGATCGGGCTCTCGGGCACAGCCTTAAACTGGTTCAAATCCTACTTACAAGATAGAGAATACTTTGTAAACATTAACAGCCACCAATCAGAACGGACTACTCTGACCTCTGGGGTCCCCCAAGGCTCTGTCCTTGGCCCTCTGCTGTTCAATTTATACATGCTCCCCTCAGTCAAATCTTTCAGAAGTACCAAACCTCATACCACAGCTATGCAGACGACACACAAATGTACCTGTCGTTCACTCCTGACGACTACAACTCTATTGACTGTCTATACCGGTGCTTAAAGCAAGTAAACAGCTGGATGTGTCAAAACTTTCTCCAGCTAAACAAAGACAAAACCGAAATTATGGTGTTCGGGAGCAAAGAACCGAGAGAAAAATTGCTCTCCACCTTGACTCACTCGGTTTATTTAACAACCACGCAGGCTAGAAACCTTGGTGTGCTTATCGACTCAGATCTTAACTTTGATAATCATATCAAGTCGATAACCAAATCCGCCTTTTATCATCTGAAGAATATAGCAAGAGTCAGAGGCTTTATGTCTGAACAAGACCTGGAAACCCTCATTCATGCTTTCATCTCAAGTAGGGTTGATTATTGTAATGCACTTTTCACTGGCCTCTCAATAAGGTCCATGAAACGGCTCCAACTAATTCAAAACGCTGCTGCCAGGCTTCTTAGGACCAAAAGAAGTGCACACATCACTCCAATCCTTAGATCGTTACATTGGCTTCCAGTCCGCCATAGAATAGATTTTAAAGTGTTACTAACAGTTTACAAAGCACTGAACGGCTCCGACCAAAATACATCTTGGAAATGCTTAGACAGTATGAACCAAACAGACCACTCAGATCTTTAGGATCGGGTCAGCTCATCGTGCCAAAGGTTAAAACAAAAATGGTGAGGCAGCCTTTAGTTTCTACGCTACCCATAACTGGAACCAACTACCTTATGACCTTAGACATGCTCCTACAATTATGTCTTTTAAATCCGGACTGAAAACTTTGCTCTTTTCACGGGCCTTCGACTGTAATGATTAAACTGTACTGCATTTTACTATATTCTTATTAAGCCCAGTCCAAATCTTAAATCTACTGCACTTTTATCACTTTTATCACTCTACTGCACTTTTATCAGTTTTACTTGTCAGCGAAATCTTATTTCGTTTTTAATTTTAATTTTAATTTTAATTTTATTGTGTTTTTAAACTGATTTCCTATATTTTAAACTGATTCTAATCTTTTTTTTTTTTTTGTCTCCATAAATTAACTCACTGTTGTTAAAGCACTTTGAATTGCATTAATTTGTACGAAACTGTGCTATATAAATAAACTTGATTGATTGATTCATTGGAGTCCACCTGTGGTAAATTAAATTGATTGGACATGATTTGGAAAGGCACACACCTGTCTATGTAAGGTCCCACAGTTGACAGTGACAAAATATTACACCTTGTCGTACTTCCATGTATACACGTAAATGACGATTTAAAAAGCATTATTAAGGCCGTTTACAACATTCAAGGTACAAGCAGAGTAGCTAGCTCAGTTGAATCATATGTAGTATTGCCGTTTCAACCAAATAACAGATGAGACCTGTTTCTACGTCCCTATCTTTACAAATATAATTGGATGCAGAAAGTGGTGATTAAAAATACATGTGGAAAACCAGCGATATCTATTAATCCATATGTACCATCAGTAAAAGCCTACATTTCCCTCAATCCACAGTTTTTCGAGTTCCCAAAACCACACTCCATCTCGGACTGAAAAAATAACCTAAGATAGTAGTAGCAGTAGCTATGCGAACAAAAGTTGTCCAAGTTGGGTAATTAGCTAACTTGCTAATGTGTTATTGTAGTCATTTATTACTATTGTAATGCCCTCAGATAATGTGGAGTTTGAAGTTAATTTGGCCGTTAAAAAACCCCCAAAAGTGTTACTTAAGCACTTAGACGTTAGCAAATTTTAGCCAGCTGTGAAGCCACCGAAACGGGAAATGTGGGTTAATGTCAGATGGCTAGTGCTGGCAAATTAACTTTAACTTTGTTAACACACCAGCAAAAATATAACAGCTAAACTGGCTTGGTGGCCGGACTGGCAATTGATAAGTAAATACAATGTATGTAAAACTCACTAGCCAGCCATAATGTTGGTCACTAAAACTGACAGTAAATACCGTATTGACCCGAATATAAGACGACCCTGATTATAAGACGACCCCCCTTTTTCAAGACTCATTTTTGGAAAAAGACTTTTTTGAAGACCAAATCTTGTTTGTATAAAGAACATCATTTTATTTGTCTTCACATTGAATAAAACAATGTAGGCTGTTTGTAACATCTTTTGGTAAAATCATGTTTTCAATATTCAACAATTGTCTAGATTGCAATAAAACAGTAGTGCAATGAAACAGTGGGGCACATTTCTTGGCTGCTCGACAGTTGTTTGATGACTCTGCTTCATTGATCACCATCATCTTAAAATTGGCATCGTAACTCCTCCTTTGTTGTTTGTTAACTTGACCAACTTTAGAGACACTTTGTTCGAGCGGGTCCGCTTGTCTCTCCATCTCTCCAGGCACCTGTCACTGCGTGTGTGTGTGTGGACAGGGAGAAACACAGTGGCTGGCTTGGGGAACAGTCCTTTGGCGCCCTCTGTTGTTGTGAATGAATATTTATGTTAAAAAATGTTGGGGCGCGAATATAAAACGATGCGACTTTTTCAGACTTTTTTCTAGGAAAAAAATCCCATCTTATATTCGGGTCAATACAGTAGATGCTTGCTAGCAAGCTCTGGTGATATTTTCAGGAATAAATAGTCAAATAGTTTCCAAGCTTTTTACTCAATAGGGGTTTTCATGAGAAGCTATTCGGGAGAGGTTCAATTTTACTGTGAGGTGGCCAATGTTAGCTAGCTGTGACATTAAAGGATGGTCTGGTAAAAATCAATGACACATATCAAGCTAACGCATGTGGTTGTGAATTTCAGCAATGGCGGCTAAGGAAATTACGAGGATGCAAGGCCTAGTAGCAAGCTGTTGTAATTATGCATGAAATCACGTTTACACATAGAATTATGTCGGTCGAGTAAAAGGATTTAAATTAAATCATTAGAATATGCCGACAGCCTAATATACTCAGCAACCATGTTTTTTTTACTGATTTTTTTTTTTTTTAAGTCTTAAGTCAAACTAAAATATCTTGAGAAGCTAACTTTTGTCAGGATGTTGTAAAGAAGGTAAAGTTAGTTGAACACGATCAGTAAATGAGACCAGTCCTTTTTCAAAATGATGTCGACTTGAATAACTTTAAAAACCTGTAATGCTGCAGCTAGCTATAAGTGCATTCTTGTACGCCACCAGTTTGCTTCAGCTCTTGTCCAAAGCCATCCTTTTATGATCCAGTTGATTCTTCAGCAATTCATTTAATTTAGAATTGGCCACTGATTTGTTTATTGTAAGAAAGAGAGGGTACTGAATTTCAACTGAATGTGAAATTAAGTTTGCTACGTTTTGTCTCATATTCTGTTCATTTTTGTCAGTCCAACTGGAGAAAAGCCAACTAAAGCTCACACAGCCCGTTGTCGTCACCTGTCGACTCTCTCCCAGGGACGTCACCCCTTACACAGATTGTCACGCATTCTCTCAATAACAGTCAAGACAAAGGCAGACATTGAGAATAACCACCACCAGTGTGTACTTGCTAACTGGAAAGGATGAATGGATCAAGCATTTAATTTACCATATAGAATAGAATAAATGCAGAATATAAGGTTGACCTTCATGTAAGTTTTAGCACCAATTAATCAAAACAAATTGTGCTCGTTTTTGCATATGCAGATGTATGACTGGGTTCAGCTACAATGAATTCACAGGTGTAGAATGCAGCAGATTAGTCTTGATATGCCCTGTCTGGAAATGGTATTTGCATTCTTCTATTCATTATGCACAATGTTCTTGTAAATTGTTTTCATAGGTTAAGAAGATGGTCCAAATGTTATTTGTCCACCAATATACCAAAATTGCCCTCAAAAGTACTGTTAGCAGGTGCAGGTTCTAAATCCTAATATCATATGAAATCCTAAAATCATAGACTCTACATGATTACAAAATCTATCCTGACTGAAAATTCATAGTAGCTCCACTACAAGCTAGCTAATTTATCTTAGTTAATCTAATCCAAAAAAAAAATCCGTTGTCCTTAACTTTTGAATTGCAAAATTGTTTGTCTTAGAAAAATTAACTTGGCAGTCACAGAAAAAAAAAGAAATTAGACATCATAGGTTGCCTGGTTATGTTTGTTGCTGGAGAATTTGGCAAGATGGTAGCAGATCCTTGGAAAGGCATTGCAATCCTGACAGACCTGGGGCCTGTCTCACGAAGCAGGATTAGTGTGTTAGCCAGCTAACTTTGGGCTTAACCCTGGGTTTTCGGTCTCACCACTGTGGCTCACTTTTAATCAGGTTACATCGCCATGGTAACTGATGCCGCGAACCTAACCTGCTCTGGAGTAGGTTAAATTCAGGCTAACAGATCTAATCCTATAATAAGGCCACCCCCTCTCAATCAGTTCTCTGGAAAATGGCCTTCACCATACAGGCAGGCAGTGTAGTGTAATGGTTAGGGAGCTGGGCTTGTAACGTTAAGGTTGCAGGTTCAATCCCCAGGTGGGACACTGCTGTTGTACCCTTGAGCAAGGCACTTAACCTGAATCGCTTCAGTTAATATCCAGCTGTATAAATGGATTGTAAAGAAATATAAAACTGTAAGTCGCTCTGGATAAGAGCGTCTGCTAAGTGCCTATAATATAATAATATAATATTACTAGAGAATTGCGTAATCTTATTTTTTTAATATCAGAGATATAAAAGAGGGAATATTGTACCTTTGCAAGCTTCTAGAGCCGCATGTCACAAATGCCACTTGTCGATGCCATGCAATCATTGTGCAGCAAACTGTATGTATTCCCCTATGTTTTCTAGACATATACGTATTACATTGGTGATGCGGAGAACCTGAGCAAACATACAGTTTATATAGTTATATAGTTATCAATAATGAATAACATTTACTGTTGCATATTAAGTGCGGTGTAATTTTCTCATAGGATTCCTGAGAGTGATTGCTGCAATAGATTGCACTCACATTCCCATCACCGCAGCCCTGGGTGAGCCACAGTCGTGAGACCGAAAACCCAGGGTTAAGCTCAAAGTTAGCTCGCTAACCCACCAATCCTGCTTTGTGAAACAGTGCTCTGGATCCGACCATGTTGCATGCTGTATTGCAAACACCGCCCCTTCATAGCTCGATCAGAAAAGCCAGGGTTGACAGAGTGAGTTGACAACCACCGTCGTGAGACAGGTTAGCCGTAGTTGCCTTTGTTAGGCTTTGTGTAGCCAGCTAACACAAAGATACCCTGACTATGTTGAACTTCCTTCATGAGACAGGCCCCTGATGTGAAAGGTATGAACTGGTGTGCAAGGGGGTAAAATGGGTCGTATAGTCACCTAAATCCATTTGGTTAACATCATCCATTTTAGGCTATACGAATACTCGGGTCTGGTCTGGCAGCACTACTTTGCAAAGAAAGACAATGTGGTTAAAAATCCACCCACAGTATAATATAAATAATTTAGATAAATAACAGATTCATGCATCAACTGAATCTTACCTTTGGTGTGAGGGAAGCATTACATCCAGGCCAAGGTAATGTACTATCCCCACACACTACAATACAAACCCTATCTGAACAGACAGCTTCCCCTGGGAAAGGCCAGATAGTGCACGATCTACTGGAAACTGGTACAGATCATATAGGTGTTTGTTGTCACAACTGATAGGAGAAACTAAACCATATCCACAGGGACTTGGAAGCAACTACAAGCAGTTTATTAACTCAACCCTTCGATTGCATCCAACATATAACATAAATTACGTTAGACTTTGTGACTTGTTTCCTTTTTATTCCCCACTATGAAACCTTTTCCGTTATTAAAACAGCTTGATTAAATAGAATGGGCTATCCAAACATAGGCTTCCATGGCTATTGTTGCGTACTTTTGCTGACTGCTTTCTCTGGTCATCATGTTCAAAGTCCAATACTAAGGCAGAGGACCATTTTATTTATAAATCAGACCAAGGTTTTAAGATGCTACCGTTTGAGATTTTTTCAAGAAACTATTATCCTCTGAAGCAAGTTAACAGCAAATGTAAATACTTGTGACTAGAATATCATAAATTACACAAAAATAAAAACACAACAAGTAAATATATATTCATATATTTACAAAATGTAAGGGTGAGGACAACATTTTGCAGGACTGACAAATGGAGCCTTCAATAAATTTGGACCACACATGGTCAAACGGCTCAAGATTATTACAGAGGATATATTTTAGCATGGAAAACAATTCAAAAACTAGCCTAAATTCTTACGTAATCTTGATTTTTAAAAGCATGATATGAACATGATAGTTTACATATGAACATTCTTTACTGGAAATATCTAAATGTTGCAAAAAAAGAAAAGGAAGGAAATAAGTATTGCAATGTACGGGTCTGATAGTCCAATGTGTTATCAGCCCAATTTGATAAAAACGTTTCACAATTTAAAGATCAACTTACATGTCCTGCCCCGCCCCCAAATGTTATTTTGTAACTCTACTTCGCTATCTTGCATCCGTATCAATTTACTCCCTCGTGGAGAGGGTTTGTCCATGCTCTTTGTATATCTGATTCTGCAGACGGAGCTCGCTGTTCTGTTCCCTCAGTCTCTCAAGTTCACTCTCCAGCTCACTTAGTCGCGAAGCATACGGGTGAATGACCGAACTATCGGAGTTGAGGTCCTGGTTATTCTCGGCAAGTCGCAACCTGTTGTTCTCCTCCTCTAGATGGGACATGCACTTCTCCAACTCCAGATACTCCCGTACTAGCTCTTGCTTTGTCATATTCTGGAGGCTTTCAACATGATACTTCTCATAGGTCTCAGAAAAGTCCCTCTGAAGAAATTCTCCCCCTGCGTTCCCGGGCCTCCCAATGCCGTCACTGCCACCACCGCTGCCATCCTCGTCGTCCTCTTCAAAATCAAAACAGTCCTCTTCACTTGCAGTATCTTCTGCGCGACTAGCCCCAATGGAGCGTCGGCCACCCAGTTCGGTATTCAGGTCAGGTTCTTCGCGGTCGTGCTCTTCCATCAGGAACTGCGTTGTATTATAAGGAGCAACTGGTAGCCCCTTAGCAAACATCTCCGCTCGCACCCGGGATGCTCGTGCAGTTTCTCGTTCGTCAAACTCTTTCTTCTCCTCCCATGTTAATTTGAAGTAGGGCTTCCAGCGACGTTTCTTCTTAGAAGAGGGTCGCCGACGGTGTTTCTTCTTGCCCAGTGGTGCATCGGGTACAGACTCACCGACGGAGCAGTCAGAAATGTGTCTGTTGGCATGCTTGCTACTTTCGCCCTGCACCTGACTGTGAGTCTCTTCGCTGGGTCCATCTCCACTGTTACCATAAGATGCTAAACTGCCTTCTCCAGCTGCATCAGCTTCGGGTTCTGGGCATGGCTGTGTTACTGCTGGGCTTTTGGGGTGTGTGTTTCCAGCCACCAATCCTGGACACACCTCCTGCTCTCTCCCTTTCATTTGCCAATGGTTTTCCATCATTGTGCTGCTGCTGCCATCTAGTTGTTTTCCATCTCTGTATCGCCCCCTATCGTTATCCTCCAGTCCACCATTCTTATTGGATGAAGGATGCTCCAAAACTGAAGCACTCCCACCTGAAGGGACAAGTGAAGTTTTCGGGTGATGGATCTTCTGGTCGCCAGGTTCTGACATTCTGATATTTGTAGATAGCTGGTAGTTTACCCAACCACCTTACAACCGAAGTCAACGAGCTGGTTTAGACAACTTGTGAAAACGTATTTAAAAATAACAACTAGATACATAGCCTATATAATGTATTTACACTTGGTAAATTATATTATCTCCTTAAAATTAGCATAATTGACTTTTTCGTAAATAATGTTTTAAAATGTTAAATAAAAATGCCTATCAAAATTGTTCACACTTGTTCAGAAATAATTCGCCAGAGCCAATATAACTCACTATCGTTAACTCTTTCAGTGCTGCCCAAAGTGACACTACTTTTCGAATCTCAATTCTACCTCCACAACAGTATCCCGTCTACTACTACAGAAGAAGGCGTCCTTGTTTATATATGAAGTCCGCCAACTCAGTGCGCATGTGGTTTTTCCTTCTTGAAGTACAGATACATGGGAGTTGTAGTTTAATAGCTACCACTTATCGTAGAACCGTTGTTTAAAAAACTACTTAGTCCACAATTCTTAACCGTTCAACAAAAATCTAAGCCAATCACAATTCACAATCGGGAGGAGGACAAGACCCGGTCCCTTCGTACTCTCATTGGTCAGGAAGGCGTGTTCACTGTTGCTAAGCTTTCATTTAATTATAATTGGTGACTATGACTGTCAATCATAATTCCTGCCGCTTTGGGAGGAAACTAGTCTGGCTCACCTCCTAGACAAAACCACGCATTGAAAAAGGGGGGACACCATCAGTAAATGAAATACAACACACCTCTAAACCAAGTAAATATGCTTTGTTTAAAAAGTAAACATGTACATAGTGTAGTATTACACGTGTAATGAAATCTTAATAAGTGTTAAGGAAATGGGTTTGTTCGCTCTTCCTTCATTAACATTCACACATGCCTCAATCGCATGACTAAATGTTAGGTCCCTCGTGCACAAATGGTTATTTTTGATTCGGTAGCTTAGCTAAACGTTGGCGTAAGTGTTTTTTAACGGCGGTTTTTAATTCGGTATGGCGTGATAAAATTGATTTGATTCTACAGTAAATCTTACGGAGCGCACATCAATAAAAAATCGCTACGTTGCTAGTGCGGAGCGATATTAGTGCGCTATCTGGCCTCTTTACTCTTCGCTACTAAAAACAAGTGCAAGGAGATGCGTTTTAGGTAATGTTACCAAAAAACTAACGTAAACAACAAATCAGGAATAATGTCTTTAGCTAGATGGCAAACGATGGCTAGCTGAATAACCCCCGATAAGTAGCTAGTAACATTAGCTTCTCGGGTGAATGTAATGGTGGATTTAGTCCCACTTGAAAGACCAAGATCGCGTATTTAACGTTAGCAAACATCATCATCGCCCCAGCTATTTGTGGCCACCAATATTAAGTTAACGCTAACTTTATCAAATAATTAAATTTTAACGGTTTGCACTCTGATTTTAAGGGCTTCTCCGTTTTCGTTTATTTAAGTTACTTAGCAAACAAAATGTACAGTACAGTACAGCATAACTGTTCGTTAGATAAATAAATAAAAAACCTGCGGTGGTGTAAATTAGAACGACATTTTGCCAACATCGACGTGGAATTTCTTCATAGAATTGCATCTCGCTTAAAAGCTGGCTAGTTAGTACCATGTCCATGGACAACGATATATTGCTACCAACGACACTCGCTAGTTCCCCAGCAGCTGGTATGATTGGTACTAAGGCAATACAACGATTTCTTACTCATTTTAAAGTTAAGTTAAGAGTAGCAATGTAATGACGTTGATTAATATCGATAAGGTCTACATCGTGCTAACGTCAGTGAAATCATTGTGCGTCAAAAGCAAGTGCTAGTCAGCTGCAGTGGGTCCTCGAGTCCAACTAACTTTGTCTTTAGCGCTAGTTTGTTGGTTATGTCCAGTTAACGGACATAGCTAGCTAGGAAGAGCCAAAGATGATCAAGTTAAGTTTGCTACTGTCTAACTATATCAAGCTAGTGCTAGCTGAACGCTCCCATGTCAAGGAATGCGTAGGGATTTTGTTTTTACATTTCAATAAACTAGGCGTCATTACGGTAACGCAATGTAGTAATCCATTTGGATTACAAATGTACCTGTATACATGAGTGTTGGCGCTAACTGCTCTCTAACTGTCATATTCCTACATTTTCATAAACGGTTTACACACGCTAGCTAGCTAAGTAAAACATTTGATAACGTTACCCATCCATTATTTCCTCACCAATTACATTTCTCGCTCAAGCGACTTATGTAACGTTAGCTGTAAATTACACATGATCTTAGCAAATGTATGCAGCAATTGCAGGAAAATGGATCAATAGATTTGTTTAAACAAAGCCAACAGGGTGGTGAGAAATGGGGTCTTTGGCCACCCTGCTTTCCAGACACCAGGGCTTGGTGCACAATCTCTGTCTCCCCCTCCCTTTTCCCCTTTTTTATTTGTCTTCCCAATGTACAGTCCTTAGCCTCTCATGTTACTGCTGTGCACCCGCACACCAGTAGTACTGCAGCTGATGCACCCTATATGCCAGACAGTGATTAGCTGAATAACTAAAGGAGGACTTGAGCTGATTGAAGGAGAGGCAAATATTTACTTAATTTACAACTAATCTGTTGCCACAAGGCCTATACTTGGGAGGAACTCGATGGGACCAGGCCCGGTGTGTGTATATTGCAGATTCCCAGTCATTGTCAGATGAGCCAGCGGAGAGCTCTATGTATGTGGGTTTTTTTAAAGAGTTTTCCACAGCACTGTGCTTTTCTTCAATTTATCCTTTGGGAGGTTGTACTGGTGACACATTTCTGTTGACCAGTTGCACATTTCAATACAGATGTGTGCTATGGGCACACAGCACTGGTCTTTTTTTCTGGGCCAAGAGGAAGATCTTGCTGGATCTCTTGGATTCATTAAGTCTAGGTGAAGTGTCTTTATTTTCACCAGAGATGTCCAGCACATTTCCCAGGTACCAGTCATTATTGTAAATTGCTGCAATTGTCCATTATGGAGTTTAGGTGGTTTCATATCAACAGTGTCACTCATTTTAACAATAGCTGTCAAATTTTCACAGAACACTGACATTTTTTGTTCATTATGACTCAATAGCGCTTCAATCAGCTTAAGCAGTTCCTTAAGCTCAATCAGTCCTAGTACAATCATGTAGTAATTGTTGAGGGAAAGTAATACCAGTGGCAGCTTTAAAGATGTCTGCCAGTTTTGCTGCATGTTCCACGTGCTCAAAGAAAAGTGGTCAGAATGTAGTAATATTATTGTGTACGTGTAATTAATTCATAAATATTTCTGCCTCAATTTACTTTTTGTCTGTGGGCCATTGTTCAACCTGTGCATTTTGAGAAATATAGGTTACAAAAGTGTCATGTGTGATCAATACTTCAGAAGCTATTAAATAGTCCGCCAACAGGGTGATGATAACTGAAGCGTGATCTTTGGCCATCCTCGTTCCCAGGCACCAGGTGCACTCAAAGCTCAAGAAAGATATGGAATTTAATGTCACATTGCAACATTGATCTCGCAATCACAGTTATGGTTATCGACTGATACATTGCACTATTAAAAATTGAAAAAAAATCGTTTGTCTAAACAGATTGCTGGCATCTAGCAAACTTAACAGAAGACAGTTCAGAGTAAGACAAACGGATCCATTACCACTATTCCCTCTTCTGTAGTGGTATCGTTTCCTTTGTGTCTGTTCTGTGTTGTATATCATACTTTTTCTGAACCGGTTCATACTGATTAAAAACAAATATCTCCCATCAATGGATCTCCGGTGACATAGAGGTCATGGTCATGATATTCTTCTCCTTGGCATTTTCTATTCTTTCCACATTTTTGAGACTTTACATGATTTAACTTTTTTTTTTTTTTTTTTTTTTTACATTTTTAACAGGATAATGTTGCCTCTTTCAAATGACCCTTTTTTATTTTAGTATTACCCATTTCACGATGGACACTTTTTTGAACACTTACTTCAGTGTGGCAAATAGACCCTGTGGAAGACGTCGGTCTCAGCAGCGGATCAGGGTGATTAGCGGCCACGCCTACTGGCAGAGCGGCCAACGCACGCACCGGTCTGGTGTTGCTAATCACATCGGTGTGCTTTAAAACTGCTCTGCTCTCTTCAGTAGGTGGCTGGAACAAGAAAGAAAAGGCGTGGGAGACCGAGGAGAAGAAAAGAAAGAAAGAAAGAAAAAGCGAAGTAAAAGGAAACCGGGAACTGGAAAGGTTCCGGTTAGCCTATTGTTTGATAGTTTTGTTGTGTTTTAAGTTTATGGGTTTTGTGTCCCGAACCCGTGAGGGCGACGGACAGATTTAATTTTGTTTATTTGTTTAAAAGAACTCCCGGTCTAGTTCTCTGCCCGTGTCGGGATCAGAGAACATTTCCCAAAGAAAGTAATAAAGAATCCGGTCTGTAGACCGAAAACTCCACCCCTGTTTTCAGACTGCTCTATTCCGTCCGGGGATTGTCACGTGGCGTGTGAGCAAACCAGCAATGAATTATTCAGATAATTGACATGCTTTTTAATCAGGCAAAATAAATATAAGAACATAAGAATACATAATGACGAGAACGGGCTGTTCCGCCCATCTAGGCTCATCATGTCCTAATCTGAAGAGTATCTAGTACTGCATCTAGTCTAGACTTGAATAGCCCAAGTGTTTCTGCCTCTACTACCCGACCTGGCAAGCTGTTCCAGGCATTGACAACTCCCTGTGTAAAGAAAAACTTTAATATCTCTAATATCTGTGTGGAATTTGCTTAATTTCCACCTGTGGCCTCTTGTTCTGCTGACCCACTTATCTTAAAAAATCTTTGGTAGTTCACTTTGTTAATCCCTTTTAGGAATTTAAAAACCTCAGTCAAATCCCCCCTAAGTCTCTGTTTCCTAAACTTAAATAGATTGAGTGCCTTAAGTATATCCTCATGACTTTTACCTTTCATACCAGGTCTTATGTTCTTATATTTATGGTGATCGCTTTGCCTGACGGGATTGCTGTGTCATACGTGCTGAGAGTTTGAGCGGATTGTTTGTTGCTGTCGGGATATTATTTGGATTGTGTTTGTATTGTTGCTTAGGGTTCAGCGTTTTGTCATCAGAAAGGTAAAAGGATAAAAGATTTGCTCTTAAGGTAAACATTTGTCGCCGTTAGGGGACAGAGAGGGAATTTTATATTTTTTCCCCATCTAGCTTCAGAAATCTTGTTAAAAAGTTACCGATTTGGCATTACACCCAGCTGACGCAAGGGTTTTTGTGGTTTTTCGGCCTCTCAGGAGCAAATCCAAGAGCAGGGAAATATACTATAGCTAACTTGCTTTTTTTGGCTTAAATGTAAATGTAATTGTTATATTTCAAGCGTAGAGCGTATAGCCGTTTCGGTTGGCTGCTACTAGCGCTCTTGCAACAGACAACCGGACCGAAAGTTTTCAAATTAGCTTTGTGTTGTTTCCATTTAGAAATTTCTGCACCTGACTGTTCAGAACCACCTCGGTGTATAGTATACATTTTAAAATTTATTTCAGATTTTTTCCCATTTTTCTCCCAATTTGGTTGCCAATTAAACCCTCTATTTATTTCAATTCCCCACCCCCACGAGTCCGTCGCCCGTCCTCCGGGAGCGAGACACATTCCTGGCTGATTGTTCCCGCCTCTTCCGAGACGGGAATTCTTCCACGGACGCCTTAACCTTCTCCTCGACGGACTCGTGCCGGCTCTTCCTCCCCCCTCCCCCGGACGCGGACAGCCAAATACCGCCTCCGATCGGGCTGACGACCAGGGCCGGTCTGGGTTTTGATCCGCGTCCCTGACGGGCAGCGCACACCACTCCGAAGCGTGGTGCATTAGACCGCTACACCATCCGCCAGCCCGGTGTATAGTATTTTTATCGACCTGGTGTCTCTGTTTCGTCAGTAATTCGTTCAGTGTAGGGAGAGCAGTAGACATATCTAGGGGTGAAAATGTGGCCATCAAAAAGCAGTCATTGGCCACATCTAAAAACTCCTCTTCACATTTACCCTGACTTGTCACTACTTCCCAATTAATAGAGGAGTAATTGAAGTCGCTCATTATTATAATCTCTCCTTCAGCACAGGTTTGTTTTATGTTACCAAAGAGCATAGTATTTATGTTACTGTCTGAAGCTGGAGGTCTATAGCATACTACCATATTAAGGCCCTTGTCATGATCTCCCAGTAATCTAATCCAGATGTCCTCACAAGGAACAAATGAGTTAATACCTGGAATTTCCTACACATAAGATCATCTTTCACATAAAGGGCCACTCCTCTTTTATTAGTTCTATCCTTCCTAAACAATTTGTACCCCTCCACATTATATTCATCCCCATCTGCTGCGCCAAGCCATGTTTCAGTAATCCCAACGATGTCATAACCCCCATTCAACATGACAGCCTCCAGTTCCAAAAATATTTTTTTATGAACTTCAGAGCCTTACTCACACTTATGTTGTCCTTCCCTTCCACACATACAGTACCAGTCAAAAGTTTGGACACACCTTACATCTGGACTACGGCTAAGCGGGCACATTCTTGAGCAAGATAACAACTAGAAACACACTTTGAAATTGTGCCGGAACTATCTGGTGAAGGAGGAACATGAATGACAACTCAAACTAATGACCTGGCCTGCCCAGTGTCCAGAACTCAATCCCATAGAACTTGTATGGGAATAACTGGACAGAAGAGTCAAAGCAAAGCAACACACAAGTGTCTCTGGGAATTGCTGCAGGACAGCTGGGAAGACATGTTGGGTGATTTCCTGCTGAAATGTAATAACCAAATGGCTTGTGTTTGTGAGGCTGTTATCACAGCGAAGGGTGGCTATTTTGAGGAATCCAAGATGACATTTTCAGTTAAAAGTTCTTGAACTTTGTTTTGATGTTCCTTTTTCTTATTGGTACATGTATTTTTTGTCATTTTCATGTATTTACAGAAACGTATACGGTGTAAAACATTGTCAATTATGAGATAAACCTAGTTTCCAGCAGATGTGTCCAAACTTGACTGGTACTGTAACTGTGCCGAACCACCTCTATTCACATTATGATCTAAAAAATCTTTATTAATTATATCCTGAGATTTATTATACTCTGCCCTGGTATCTTCCATCTGGGCAGTCTGTACCTCCCAATCCTTACTACTACTACTGATTTCCCTCCCTGCCCCCCCAGTCCCTAGTTTAAATATTCCTCTGCTACCCTAAGCATATGCTGGCCCAATGCAGCTGTACCACTCCGGTTCAAGTGTAGCCCGTCCCACTTGTACAGGTCACCCCTGTTCCAAAAGGAGTCCCAGTACCCCTTAAACCTCTTTCCTGCTCTAGGTTTGTAGCCATGTATTAAATCTCCATATAAAATTGCCTTGCCTTTACTAGCACGTGGTACTGGCAGAATTCCAGAGAAGACCACTATGGAGGTTCTGCTCCTTAACTTTTATCCTAATTCTACTAATTTGTCCTGCAGAACCTCAAACCTACCCTTACCTATGTCATTGGTTCCATGGACTATGACCATGGCCAGTAGCTTGTCCACGTGTTCCAGGAGGTCTCCGACCTCAGCACCAGGCAAGCAACATGCCATGCAAGACTCTTTTTCCCGCAAACTGTATACCTCTAATGATTGAATCCCCCACTACGATTAACTTCTTTTTCCTGGGTGGCATGGCCGCCAGGGTGCCCTGGGACTCATCACGCCCTTTTCTATGCTTGCACCCTACTGTTACCCAACCCTCTCTCCCTACCTTCTCTAGAGCATCCCCCCTACCCAGCTTCGGTGTGCATGCTAACTCTCTAATTAGTTCCTGGAACTCTACAAATTCTGCAGGGCAGTCGAGACCAGTTAGTTGGGCTTTGAGATCAAGAATCTTGCTCTCGAGATGCTTCACAAGCTGGCATAGGTTGCAGACGAAACCCTCCTGGAAGTCTCCTTCCAGAAACAATCATCCTGCAATGCTCGCACTGTACTGCCGATGGACACATTTTAACCCCTAAGTACAATCCATTTATACAGCTGGATATTATCCATTTATACAGCTGGATATTAACTGAAGCAATTCAAACAAGCCCAGTTCCCTAACCATTATACCACACTGTCGCATTGGCCTACTGCACTGAACTGCATTGGTCTACTGCACTGAACGAATTACTGCCAAAACAGACACCAAGTCGATTAAATTACAAACAGCACCGAGCTGGTTCCGAACAGTCAGGTGCAGAAATGACTAAATGGCAACACCCCTCTTAAAGCTCACTAGAAACAAAAGCTAGTTATCTATAGAATATTCCCCTGCTCTTGGATTTGCTCCTGAGAGGGTGAAAAAACCTCACGTCAGCTGGGTGTAATGCTGAATCGGTAGCTTTTTAACAAGCTTGCTGAAACTAATGGGGGAAAAATGGAAATTCCCTCTCTGTCCACTAACGGCGACAAAAGTTTACCTTAAGAGCAAATCCTTTCCTATCCTTTTACCCTTTCCGATGACAAACCACAATCAACAATACAAAACATAATCCCAATAGTCTCAACGACAGAAACAGGAACAAACAATTAGCTCAAACTCTGCACGAATCCCGCCAGGCAAAGCGAAAAAAGAAAAACATTCTTAGAGTTTATATATAAAGTAACTGTTATTGTTACACAGACCTATAGACCATGCCGTTGCTGCATGCTCATGTAGCCGAAGTGGTGTGGAATGTGTTATCACCGGAAATATCACCACGCTACAATTGGTGATAGTGTAAAATGAAATATAGCATCAGAATTTGCATTTTGCCAAAGCTAGATCTGCCAAAAGGCAGTTCCAAACAAATGTATAAACTATAATGTAAAGACAGCCTGAGACGCAAGTCTCCAGTTTTCTCTCTTCCTCTTGTACTTCCTCTAGAGTCAATGGTGCTCTGTGCTGTTTATGTGTTTAAGGTGTAATGCAGTTTGTCCCAATGTAGAGGGTGCTGATGGACAGCTGTTATTGACAGTCCTGCTAATTTCTCTCATCCTCTCATAATGGCATAAGGCAGTGGTTCCCAACCCTCTCCTCGCGCGAAACTCCAACCGGTCCATGTGTTTGTTAAATTCCACCACCAGTGCACCTGATTCAGCTAGTCAACCACTGAGCATTGATGTGTTGAATCAGGTGGGTTCGTGGTGTAATTTAAGTAATACATGGACGGGCTGGGGGTTCGCTTAACCAACTGTTTATGTTTGGGTTAACCCTTTGTTTGCTCCTTATTGCTCGACATGTTGCAGTTAGGTGTAAATGTGTCTCCCAGGTTCACTCCCACATTATGAATATCCTCTCACATTCGATCTGCTCCTGCAACTGTGCAGCTTGCACTCTCGGGGCAACCGTGCCTCCCATGGACCTCCCCCCAGCGTACGCATACACACACACACACTTTCCCCACCCTATGCAGAGGATCCACTTCATTTTACCCCCTTCATTTGAACCCCTTTCCTACTCATATTTCCATTATTACCATTATTATATTTTGTGCAACCTGGCAAAAAGTGGCATCACTGTCATGAATTTGACCTTTTCTGTTACTACCAGAGGTGGGGTCAATTCAATTAAAATTCAGGAAATTGATTTAAATTCAATTAATTAAATACAAAATCCTCATAGACCATTATGGCCATTTTTAAATTCAGGAATTGAATATAAATTAATTTGCTGAATTTAAATTGAATTGACCCCAACTCTGAGGTCAACCATGATTAGGTAGTAATGATCACAGTCATGTTCAGAATCATCAGTGGGTGTGAACAGAAGGCACATCATTACCACGATGTTGCTCGTTCAACCATGGACTTTGCCACTACTGCTGTTGCAACCTATAAACGCAGGTACTGTCAGCGTCTGTGGCCTCTTTAATTTTGCGGTCTGCTCCTGTATCAATCAGAAATTAATTTCAGAAAACATGGCTTCATCTTGAATACAACATTGCGTAATGCAATATACTGACGTTATGTCCAATTTATTGCGACCATGCCTGGTTGGGGTGAACAGCTGCATAGTGCTTGTTGGTGTGAACAGCTGCATAGTCCCTGATGTGAATGGTAAATCGCACCACTGCGGCATATTAAATACTAATATTATCACTAGTATGGTTTGTAGGGCGGCACAGTGGTGCAGTGGATAGCATTGTCGCCTCACAGCAACAAGGTCCCGGGTTTGAATCCCGGCCGGGGGCCTTTCTGGGTGGAGTTTGCATCTTCTCCCCGTTTCCGCGTGGGTTTCCTCCGGGTCCTCCGGTTTCCTCCCACAGTCCAAAGACATGCACGTTAGGCTAATTGGAGAGTCTAAATTGCCCTGTAGGTATGAGTGTGTGAGTGAATGGTGTATGTAGTGCCCTGCGATGGATTGGCGACCTGTCCAAGGTGTATTCCTGCCTCTCGCCCCAATGCATGCTGGGATAGGCTCCAGCCCCCCCGCGACCCTGACCAGGAATAAGCGGCTGAAGATGAGATGAGATGAGATGAATATGGTTTGTAAGAAAATTACTTTAGTAATGGCATCACACCTCACCAAGGCCTTGCTCCAGGCCCCCTGTAAAGCCTCAGGAACAGTAGAGGTCCCCTCAATCAGGAATCAGAGCAGGGTCTGCTCTCTCTCTCCCTAGGAGAAACATGGGCCAGCTGTATGTAATCTGTGAGCAGGCTGCCAGCACTGGAGGAGAGCTGCAGGCCCCTGCCCCAGGCCTTCTCCCCCAGGACCACAGCCTCACCTGTTCCAGCTGAGCTCTCCCTCTCATAATTGGCCTCCTGCTTATGCCATTATCAAAACCAATTAAACCCTTGTCCCCCAGTCCAGCCACCACAAGAACTGTCATAGGCCCAATTGGTCTACAAGATACAATTCAACACCATGCAAGATATGAATTTATCTTCATAAAAAGCTAAAATATCCAACTGATCCTAGATCAGCGCTCTAGGATCAGCACTGGTACGACTCATACTCGAGACGGTTTATGAATACAGGCCCAGGGCTAAATAAGACTTACACGTTTCAATAGCTTCAATTACACTTGCTTAAAATCAGTAATTAATGACTATAATAGCCATGACTATATGAGCCAAGTTATGAAGAGCTAGCTGCGATAGCAGAAACGCGAGGTTACTTCCCAGGAAGGCATTTATTGTCTTCTAATCGCGTTCAGTGTCGGGTTTCAGGAACATTGCCAACAGCGAATGAATAATAACAATGACAGCCTAATACAATAATGTGTCAACATGAAGCAGCTGTTTTTGCTACAGCTTCCTGTAGAACCACAACAAAAAAGCAGCCAGTGAGTCCCACGTGAAAGAAGAGAGGCAAGCACCAAATCGAAAATACAGGGTGAACACAAGCCAAAGATGAGAAATGTGTTAAGTGTGAGCTGCCCCCATCAACCCTCACCCCCACGCCAACCCCAGTTCCTGGATCTGGACCCTCTCCGACCTGGTTTACCCCCCCCCGCTGATTACCTAACTCAGGAGGGGCAAAGTCTTTCAGCCCTGAGCCACCTTGGACTGACCATGACATGGTCTTTTTTGGACATACCCTGTGCCGGCCAGAAGAGGATGGGCTCCCTCCCCTTTTTAGTCTGGTTCCTCCCAAGTTTTTCCTTGCCACTGTTGCCTTTAGGCTTGCTTTTGGGGGGGTCTAGGCCTGGGTTCCCCCTCTGTTAAGCGTTTTGTGACAATTATATTGTGAAAAGCGCTATACAAATTAATTTGATTTGATTTGATTTGATTTAAGATGGGGTGAGAGCATGTGTTCATTTAATTCACCCAGGCACCTACAAAGATAAACATGGAAGCGCACGTGTAGAGGAAACAGCATACGTGTTGTTTTGTGTGTCTTGGGGTTCGATTCAGTAGCCTACGTTAAAATGTGATGATATGGTACCACAGTTAATGGGGTCAGTACCCCCAATTTATTTACACTGTCTTCCATGCTCGGACCTGGTCATTTTAGATATACATCATTTCCTTATTTATATTTACTTTCACTGGAATATGTATGTGACATATAGATGATGCAATCTACAAATCCACTGTTCGGAATACCATCTTAACTCATGACAGTATTCCCACACAGAAGCTCACAATTCCATTGCACGATCATCAGCGAGAATTAAAACATCACCTGTTGAATAAGTATTTAGTTTGTCCATTAATTGGTACAATAGGCCTATAAGATCGTAGAGATTAAATGTTGGTTTTTTTTATCTTAAATGATGTCCAATACCCAATGATATGTTAATGTCGCAAAATTAAAATATTCCTAGTTGGTATAAATTCTAATGAAAATGTAACAACTTGTCCTCTCGATGTTGTAATCATTAAAAAATGGAAACATTGATTAAAGTAATTGTTTTGGTAGAAAGCTAGGAGCTTGAATGGTGTGCATGCAATTCTAATGGTATGCACATGGGGGCATTATGGTACTAGATACAGTAGGCTCCGTTTTTATTCATACCCTTGATAAAGATGAACAAAATAGATAGTATGAAACAAACTATATAAGTAGTAAGGTATATTTTATGCTAAAACATTTCACATTTCACCTACATTAGTAATATAATTGTTAAGAAAAACATTTAGTTTTATTAATAATATTTTTTTCTCCAGAAAACATCTGGATCACAATTATTCATCCCCCTAACTATTCTTTTAAATTGAATCCAACAAAAACAAATCTTCAAAAATATCCAATTTATTTGAAGTTCATTGGAAGGTTATGGACCTATACAATGGCCTACAATGTTTCCCTTGGGTATAAAAAGGAGGGAACACACGTTTTAAATACTGTGGTCAGCCATCATCATGGTGAAAGGCAAATAACTCCCTGAAAGCATCAGACAAGAGGTTATTGACCTCTACAGATCGAGAGATGGCTACAAAAAACTAAAAAGTTAAACAATACTGCTTTTGGGTCCAGTGGTTACAACGTTCGATGCAGAGTCGGCTCTGGCCGGGAGTGTCACGTGATTGGCTGTCCACCTCAGGGAGGGGGGAGGGAGGAGGGAAGCTGACAGGATGTTCGCTGCACACAGGAGTGGCTCTGTAGTACCGGGTTATGGTCGACAACCTGGCAAGTGCCGTCTCGAGGAGACGATACTTCGCCTTTGTCCCTACCGGTCACAGGGCTAAGGCAGCGAACTCACATTACAAGGGGGGGATTGACTTGAAAATAGCGGGTGTAATTGGCTACCAAATTGGGAGAAAATGAGATACAAATCAGAAACAAAATTTAAAATGTTAAAAGATACTGCTTTCCACTGTTGTGTCAATTATTAGGACGTTTAAGGCCACTGCAACTAGAGCTGTGCCAGTATGACATATTCACGGAATGACAATTGTACTACTCAGTTTTCAGTATATCACAGTATCAGTTTTTAAGATTAAAAAAAAGAATCACACAAAGTTTACAACTCAATCTGTTTATTGTATAGTTTTTTTCATATGGCAGCTTAACCAAAATGAGGCAAATGCGTTGCTGATGTATTCATGCACATCTTGTAAGTTGCTCTGGATAAGAGCGTCTGCTAAATGCTTAAATGTAAATGTAAATGTGATGTTTGCTCTGAATTAGCACAAACCGTAATTGTTTCCCCTGAAGTCGGTGGAGCCAGAACGGTAACTAGAACTGGAACTAGCGCTAGTTCCTGTTAGGTCTAGTTCTTGTTTTTTGTTTGTGCAATGGAAAAGGGCCTAAGGGACTGCAACTGAAATGTATGCCATGTAGCTAGTTAGCTACCCACCAGGGTTTGGAAATGCGAGGGAGCTGTCTGCAGGTGTGCAATCGCATTGTAAACAAAACAAAATGCAAGAACAGCCAAAGAGGTGATGGGATTAAATGACATTAGCAGGCACCCTTATATTATTTAATATGGGTTATTTAGACATTTTTGTAGGGTAACGGTTGAAATATTGTTTTCCCCGCATTAAAATAGCTTTTGCCACATGATTTACTATCACGGTATTATGTTAAGTTTATGATAGTACTATTTCATATTTGAATACCGCCACACTGGAACAGTGGCTAACCTGCCAGGTAGAGGATGCAAGTCTATCTTGCCCCCTGTGTAGTGAGACAGATGGTTTGAGAGGCAAAAAAAGTCGCTTTTGAAGACAATTTACCGAAAAAGGTGTCTTGAATTTGGCAAACTACATCTGAACTACAATTGGAAGCAAAAATCAAGCTTTTTGGACATGTACATCAGCGTTATGTTTGGCATCCAAAAAATGCAAGTAATGTTGAAAACCACCTATTGCCTACGGTGAAACATGGTGGTGGAGCTTTAATGCTTTGGGGAGGAACCACAAAGTACTGATAACAGGGGTGTGAGTATTTGTGATTCTTGATTTTTCTGTGAAAACAAATGATCATTTGTGAACCATACGATTGTGGTTCGTGCCAATGCATTATTATTAACGAATATAATTTTAGGAATTTTGCATTACCTCGTTTATTTTATACGATCTCTTTTGTTCATCTTTATCAAGGGTGTGAATAAAAACGGAGCCTACTCTATATCTCACAATGGATAAATAATTTGTAAAAACATTTTTTTTAAAGTAGGCTAATTGTCATATTGTCCACTGTGGTTGAGTGTGTATGTGTACAGAATGACCCCTGTACATTTGCAGTGTGTTTGGTGTACTTCCCAGTTTGTCATGCTTTGTTATAATAAAGCAGTAGCACTCTTTTGGCTAAGATTGGATGGTCGATAGTTTGGTAAGTTGCATTTCTTGCATAGCCTATATTGATACTGTGGCAGTATATACTATATACTAACTATATTGGGTGGCAGTGTTAGCATAATGGTTAAGGAACTGGGCTTGTAACGCAAAGGTTGCAGGTTTGATCCCAGGTGGGGACACTACCGTTGTACCCTTGAGCAAGGTACTTAACCTGGATTGCTTCAGTAAATATCCAGCTGTATAAATGGATTGTATGTACAGAAATGTAAGTCGCTCTGGATAAGAACGTCTGCTAAATGCTTGTAATGTAATGATATACTATATGGCCAAAAGTCAGTGGACACCTGACCATCACACTTATATGATGGGATATGATGGGTAGCGTTCTCCTGGCATCCGCCAAACCCAGATTCGTCCATCAGACTGCCAGATAGTGAAGCGTGTAGTGAGTGATGCAGCAGATGATAGGCGATTTTTACGCGTTATGCGCTTCAGCACTTTTCGGCCTCGCTCTGTGAGTTTGCATGGTCTACCACTTCGTGGCCGAGCTGTTGTTGCTCCTAGGCGCTTCCACTTCACAATAATAGCACTTACAGTTGACCGGAGCACATCTAGTAGGGCAGACATTTCACGAACTGACTTGTGGCAAAGGTGGCATCCTATGACAGTGCCGCGTTTAAAGTCACTGAGCTCTTTATGAACCATTCTGAATTCTAGTAAAGTAAAGGACCTAGCAGGGTATGGGGGGGGTGCAACATTTGCCCTCTATGGTGGTGTTGGGAGAGAATAGGGGTCAGGTACACTACCAGGAGCAGCCAAAGTGGACGCCTGGAAGGTGGTGGTGTGCATCAAGTGCAGGGAAATGCACATCAGGGAGAAAGTGCAACCACTGTGGACTGGGCTCACACCTGTTCCGAGATTGCCCTGACTCCTTTGCAAACAAGGTGAATCAGTCCTTTGCCTCCTACCAGACGCAGGTGAGGGCACAGACCAGTGCAGGGGCGCCGGTACTGGCCTGTGCTGGGTGGGGAGGAGGCCTGGGAGAAGGCTGGTTGTGCAGGAGGAGTGGGGTACCCAGGGGGTGGAGGGTAAGGGTGTGGGTGAGGGCCAGGGAACTGGGGCTGAGGTAGGTCATGGTGGGGGAGAGGCAGGGCCTAGCAAGATTCACCAGGAGGTTGAGGGAGAGGGGCCTACTGGCCCAGTGGCAGGGCCGGAGGTGGCTATGGGCCAGGGGGTGGAGGGGGAGGATGGAGAAGGGTCCGAGGGGTTATCAGACTTAGAGGCCTTGCTGGTGACAGTGGAGTCAGAGCCTACTGAAGGGAGTGAGGAGGAGAGGGGGGGGGAGTGGGGGAAAGAAGGGGAGGGGTGGTGTGCCAGACCCCAGGGGGACATTGGACTTTGGTCTGTCAGACAGTTTGTCCCCGGTTTTCCCTAACCTGTCGCCAAACCCAGACCCCCTTTGTGGGGGAGTCAATGTCCTCTCCCGGGGTTTCACCTTTTGCGAAGTAGTGTAAGTAAGGTAAGGAAGGTAAGGACATAAGAATACATAATGACGAGAACGGGACGTTCAGCCCATCTAGGCTCGTCATGTCCTAATCTAAAGAGTATCTAGTACTGCATCTAGCCTGGGCTTCAATAGCCTAAGTGTTTCTGCCTCTACTACCTGGACCTGGCAAGCTGTTCCAGGCATTGACAACTCTCTGTGTAAAGAAAAACTTCCTAATATCTGTGAGGAATTTGCCTTTAACTAATTTCCACCTGTGGCCCCTTTTTCTGCTGACCCCACTTATCTTAAATTAGTAATTCAGTAATTCACTTTGCTAAAAACCTCAATCAAATCCCCCCTAAGTCTCTGTTTTCTAAGCTTAAATAGATTGAGTGTCTTAAGTCTATCCTCATAACTTTTACCTTTCATACCAGGTATCAGTTTAGTTGCCCTTCTTTGGACTTTTTCAAGAGCTTCTATATCTTTCTTGTAGTGCGGTGCCCAGAACTGCACAGAGTATTCTAAGTGAGGTTTGACAAAGGTATTATATAATATTAATATAACCTCCTTTGATTTATACTCAATACTTTTTGCTATGTATCCCAGCATCCAGTAGTGTGTGTTTGGGTCGTGTCCTGTGTTTATTCCTTATTTCTTGATGCAGGTGTCTCTCTCAGTGGCCATGCTGAATGTGCACAGCCTGCAGTCAGAACTGAGGGCCAAGTTTATGCTGCCCTTCCTAGAGGGGGTCAGTGCAGATGTCAGCTGTGTACAGGAGTGCGGCCCGCCTTTCCGCTCCTCCTACTTGGAGTGGGAGAGGAAGTGGCCTCATGGGCCATCACTGTGGAGTAGATCGGAGGACAATCAGGCTAATGGCGTGGCGGTGATGGTCCGCAACAGGGGGTTGGAAGTGGTGGCACTGCTTAGAATGTGTGTGTGTGTGTGTGTGACACAATGGGGGATGAGGAATGATGATGCAGATGTTCGTCATCAGACTGGCGCCAGTTTGTTCGGCGAGTCGTCTGTCACGGAAGTTTTGTTTTCTGTTTGTTGCAGCCTTATTTTTATGTGCTTACTGGGATGTCTCTGCACTATTGTGCTACGATCGCCAAGCTCTGCTTAATATCCAAGCTCTCAAATTTAGCGAGACATGGGTACCCAGATCCGACCCGGGAAATTGGACTACAAACCCCCTTCCCATGCTGTCAGGTATCCCCGCTTACCTGCGTTGTACACCGGCGGCTCCTTTACGTAAAAAGCGCTCCCAAGAGACGGGGGAAGAGGGGAGGTGTGTTGGTGAAACTTAAGATCCTTCTGACGTCCTCTCGCCCGACCGATCATCACCTTCTTCGTGATGGACGCTGCCGGCCTACCCCCGATGTCCGGCGCCTCGTGCGCTGGCTCCGACCTGTCGTTCCTGCCGTTACCGGCCTTCTGTCGCCGGAGCCCGGTGCTGCCCCTGGCTCTACTCCGCTGCTTCTCCTCCCGATGGACCCGGCGGCGCCTCAAGGCCTCATTCCTCCTGGCCCGGTTTCCTGGCACTCTCCGACCCATAGGTGTAGACGTGGTGTAGACCACTCTAGCCTACGCATGCTGAAGCGTGCTGTACGTGTACCACCAGCTAGCGAGGAGCTCAATCTTCGGATGGCCCTGATAAACGTCCGGTCCCTGGCGAACAAAACTTTCGAGCTCAATGACTTCTTTACCACCTGTGAGTTGGATTTTATGTTCCTCACCGAGACCTGGTTGACTGTTGGCGACAACGTACCGTTCTCTGAACTGCTCCCACCGGACTGTGATTTCCTCAACTCCCCCAGAACCACGGGCAAGTGCGGTGGTCTAGCCTCTGTTTACAAATCATTGTTTAATTGCCGGCAGATTCCACACGTTACCTATGCTAGCTTTGAACTGCAACTCTTTGAATTAATTTTGTCTCTCCCTGTTCTGTGCGCAGTGGTGTACCGTCCACCTAAATTCAACAAATACTTTTTACATCACTTTGCAGATTTTTTGGGGGATCATGGTGAATTATGACCATATATCAATCTGTGGCGATTTCAATGTTCATGTTTGCTGCCAATCGAAACCTCTGGCCTGGGACTTTCTGAATCTCCTCAATTCATTTAACCTCAAGCAATCTGTCACTGGCCCGACGCACGAAAAGGGACACACTTCAGATCTTGTGTTATCCTATGGTTTATCTGTGTCTGTAAATGAAATATGTGCTTTGTCTATCTCTGACCATTCACCAATTTTGTTTACAATGATAATCCCGTGCTCAGGTAATAATTCCCACGCCCCCGAACGCCGCTCCCGCATGATTAATCCCTCAACTGCTGCTAATTTCTCAGTTGCTTTCAACAGCTCTCCAATCTGTGCACTGGATGTAAACTGTGATTTTAATGCTGATGAGATTATTTTCATCTTTACCTGGATTTGCACTGATATCCTAGACTCTGTTGCTCCCCTCAGGTCCAAACGTAGCAAAGCTCTTTTAACACCATGGCTAAATGACTCCACGCGCGCTCTCAGACGCGCTTGTAGGTGCGCGGAGCGAAAGTGGGAGAAAGACAGGCTCCATGTCTCCCTCCAAATCCTCCGAGACTCCCTGTCTGACTACCAACGAGCCGTAAAAACATCAAAAACAGAGTATATTTCTACCTTGGTCTCCAGCAACAGTCACAAACCCCAGGTTCTTTTTAATGTCCTAAACTCTCTTATCAACCCCCGTGATGTGTCCCCTGTTGTCCCCTCACCTGCTCTCTGTGAAAGTTTTCTAAACTTCTTCATTGATAAAATCTCTGCACTCAGACCATCTGACACCTCTGCTACTCCTCTCTCTCCCCCTCCTCTGCACCCCCAGCTCGCTGTTTTCGAGCAGTTCGAGCCTGTCTCCCTCTCCTCCCTTTCGGACGCAGTCAAACACCTGCGGCCCACAAACTACCCATCAGATAGCCTTCCCTCTCGCCTTCTCAAAGAAGTATTTGAACCAGTCGGCCCAATTATTTTATGGTTAATTAACACCTGCCTCAGCTCTGGATGTGTCCCGGCTGCCTTCAAGCATGCTGTGGTGCAGCCATTGATCAAAAAGAAAAATCTCGACCCCTCTGTTCTTTCCAACTTCAGGCCCATTTCTCAATTACCTTTTCTGTCCAAAGTCCTTGAGCGAGTAGTGTATGTCCAGTTACAATCCTTCCTTGCTATCAATAACATCCATGAGAAATTCCAGTCTGATTTTAAAACATCTCACAGCACTAAAACGGCACTCCTGAGAGTCCAAAATGATTTGCTTCTGGCCGCTGACTCAGGTAGTCCTGTGATCCTGGTGCTCCTAGACCTTCGATACGGTGGATCACAGGATCCTACTGTCACGGCTAGAGCAGTACGTGGGAATCTCAGGTGTAGCCTTAAGTTGGTTCCAGTCCTACCTAACCGACCAGAGTTTCTCTGTGCAGCTAGGAGACTTCCTCTTTTCCGTGGCCCCCCTTACCTGTGGGGTTCCTCAAGGGTCAATCCTAGGTCCCATCCTCTTCCTACTGTACATGCTACCTTTAGGTGAAATCCTGGCCAAACACAACATATCCTTCCACTGTTTCCCAGACGATGTTCAGATCTACCTACCTCTTAAGGCCACAGGACAGGTCGCACTTCAGCCATTGCTTGATTGTCTCACCGACATCAAAGCATGGATGAGTGCTAACTTCCTCAACCTTAACGAGAGCAAGACCGAGATCATCATTTTTGGCGATACCTCTCCAGTCCCGTTTGCCAATGCTCTAGGTCCTCTGGGCTCTAACATCCGGTCCTCCGTTAGAAATCTTGGAGTGATCTTTGATAGTGCCTTTAAATTCACCAAACAGGTCAGCTCAGTGGTTAAGAACAGCTTTTTTCATCTCAGAACCCTAGCAAAGACCAAGGCCTATCTCTTCCAGAGCGACCTGGAGAGAGTGATCCACGCCTTCATTACAAGTCGGCTGGATTACTGCAATGCTCTTTATGTTGGCATTGATCAGGCATCACTACGCCGCCTGCAGCTTGTCCAAAATGCGGCTGCCCGACACCTTACCAGTACAAAAAAGCACGAGCACATCACCCCAGTCCTGGCCTCACCCCACTGGCTCCCCGTCCTTCACCGCATTGATTTTAAACTACTTTTAACTGTTTTTAAATCCCTGAATGGCCTGGCCCCACAGTACCTGACCGAGCTCCTGCATCACCACACCCCATCCAGAGCCCTAAGGTCAGCCGACCAACTGCTGCTGGAGGTACCCAGGTCTAGGCTCAAAACCAGAGGGGACAGAGCCTTTTCCATAGCCGCCCCTAAACTGTGGAATAGCCTCCCCCTCCACATCAGGTCAGCCCCGACCCTGGAGGCCTTTAAGTCCCGGCTAAAGACTCATCTCTTCTCACTGTTCTTTGACCACAGCTGAGCCTGCCTCCTAGGTCGCTACTTTTAGTCCCTTTATGTTTTATTTTTGTAATCTGCTGCACTTTCTTTTCTTTTCTTTTATCTTTATTTGTATTTTTATCTGAACCCTTGCACTTATTTGTATTTGCACTTTTTGCACTATTATGTTTAGTATATGTACTGTATATGTATATATATATTTTGTTTGCTCTATGTTTTTTAACTGTGAAGCACTTTAGTACAGTCACCAAAAAACTGTTGTAAAGTGCTATATAAATAAAGATGAGTTGAGTTGAGAGTTGAGTTGGGAGCACCGTGGTGAGCTGTAGGAGGGTCTTTGTCTTTGGTTTCACAGTGTGGTGTTTCGTATGTTAAATGTTTATTGCCCCCATCAGAAGCAGGCTCAGTGGGAGCTGTTGCAGGTGCTTCCCATGCACCTGTTGGGGTGTGGACCTTTTGTGTTGGTGGGAGATTTTAATCGTGTGTTGGGGAGGGAGGTACAACAGGGGGCAGGAGAAGATTTTGTTTTTGATAAAAACATCTTTGTTTTTGAGGATGTTGACCAAGGACGTCTTCTGCTCCCTTCACCTGGGGCGGGAGGGGTTCACCTAGGAGAGATGGATTGATTTCCTCTTTGCCCGGAGGTTTGCAGGTGCGGATGTGACATCTGTAGGCAGGGTCCTGGACAGAACACAGAGGCAATTGGGCGGTTGGTGACAATACATGCGTCGGGACAGCCGGCACTGGGGGCTGGAGATGGCGCGCACCAGACGGGGGCGAGCGGCATGGACTCTCCTGGGCATGACAAAGGAGGCCCCTGCTGAGGGCTAGCTGGGTTCCTGTTTGTGTCGATGCGGCTGGACTGGGTGCAGGCATTTGATTTATGTATGCAGCCTGCCCTGTACAATTAGTATTGGTTTTAATATGTATATGTTCTACTATGTATGTATTTTAATAAAGGGTATCCCCTGGGTTTTATCATGTACCTGTCATGTACCTGTTGTGTTCATGTGTTTTTCCCTTTGCGTCTGACTGTTTTTTTGTGGGATGTTTTCTGTATTGCATTGGGGTGGTTGTATGTGTATTGAGTTTATTGTTGGCTTGTTGTGTTTATTTTTTTGTTTCCCCTGGCCTTCATTTTGGTCTTTGGTTTCTGGGAAGAAGTGTGACCTCCGTTGTGGTTTTGGGAGTTCGGGGGGGTGTTTGTGATGGGATTTTTGTTTGTTTCTCTAGTGCTTTCGGTCTGAGTTTTTGGATGGTGTGGTTTTTTGCCTGTACATTGTGGTTGTAATTTGTAGAATTGGTGTGTGTATTGTGAACCGGTGTGCACTTTGTACATTGTGATTGTGTTGATGTAATAAAAATTCAGTTTAATATCTGATACGTCCCCCATGGGGGCACTACATCTTAAACAGATTTTTAGAACAAGGGAGTCAGAGAAGGAGTTTGCTCCGTCCGCTCCACACATCAACTCGATATTGCAGTGAACGGTGCACCTCTCTTCCATTGTGCCTAAAAACTGTGTGTGTGTGTTGCTATATTTTTTTTTTTCTTTTTTCTTCCAAATACTTGTGATTCGATTGCTTGTGAGTGTATTTGTGCTTGCATGTTGCCTTTTTCAGAGTGTTGTGTTGGTGGTTCTTTCTTTGTAAAGTGTTTTGGACAGGTTTTTTTGTGTTTTGCGCCTCCAGGCACCAACCCCCGCATGTGACGGCCATGCCCGAGGAGGGTCCGGTGGCCGGAGACCCCAGAAGGTAAATGTGTTCTGGTTTCTCTTCATTTCGTACAAGCCTTTCGCTTCAAACTGGGTTTCAGTGTGAGACGAAGGGTTTTTTCGAGTGTTTGCTAACTGGAGCGCGTTTCCCTCTCTTCTTTCCTCGCTGTGGCATGCCTGATGCTGGCTCCTTGTCCTCGGAGGAAGAGCAAGAGCATCCTCACCAGGGTGTGGAGACTTGCATGTGTAAGTTCAGCAAAACTGATGCTAAAGTCAGGACCAGGCCTTTGTGTCTTCGGAGCTTATGAGGGCTCATTTTGGCATCTTTAGTGCCATGCTTTAAACAGGAAAACATTCTATAGCAGGGCTATTGAAGTACTTATCTTTTTTTCTATCTGTGTGAATTCACCTGATAAGGGCAATAAACACGTAGTTGAAAACAGAAAAATAAAGTACCGGAACTGAAACATTTTCAACCATACCCAGCCTTAAACTGGAGTCTTTTATACTTCTGACTGAATTTAAATAGAACATAACCAATACCCTTGTTGAATGCTGTACATGTTTTAAAGTTTTAAACTTAACTAACTTGTAGTAGCCTACCTGTGCTATGTACAGTGAGCACCATAATTCATTGGACAGTGACACATTTTTTGTTATTTTGGTTCTATACTCTAGCACAGGCTTACTCAACAGGCGCCTAGAAAAAATTGGTGCCGGTCCACGTGTCCTGGAAGATTTCAATGTCCCGGACAAATGGGAGAAATTCCGGTCAAATATTATCTGTGTTTATTGAGCTTAAAAACAATTGATAGGCAAGCTATATAAAGGCATAATCAAGGCATGTAAATGTATAATATTTTTTATTGAAAAGTAGGCTACTTTTGCTTATACATTATATTCCAAATAAAATAAGTCCCGTCAATAGACTCACGTGCATAACGTTGGGGCAACACGTAAACACAAAGAATTTCCTTCAGTTTTAGGCCTACATATTCTCAGATAAAATAAAACAGAATAAAAACTATTTGCAAACAAACAAAAAGTTACATGTAGGCCTATCTGGCTCATAACATTTTAATTACGGCGTGCTGCTGCCGACTTGAAATCAAATAATTTCCGTTCGCTACAGACCTGTTCTCAGATAAAATAAAATAGAATAAAAACTATTTGAAAACAAAAAAAAAAATAACATTGCTGGCTCATATCATTTTACTTCTTACGCTTTTTCGCATTGTGCTTAGAGGGAAAACAGGGTTTTCAACCCTGCGTGGGAAATAGAATTTGCTTTTGCGGAGATACATGGGAAACCAATGTGTCTCATCTGTCAAAAAACAATTGCTGTGTCAACGCGAGCTAATCTACAACGCCACCACGAACAGCTTCACCCCGAGTTCCGAGATGTCTATCCACCTGGCAGCGATCTCAGGAAACACAAAATACAAACGTTGCTAGGTGGGTTTCAAGCCCAGCAATCCATGTTCCGCAGCGTTGTTAAAAGCAGCTCACAACTGAGCAACAATCAGATCTGAAAGCCTACTTGTGAAAAGAATGCAGACTCAGATTTCTCACTAGGAATAAGTAAGTTATTTTCCACCATGGCTTGCAAAGTTTATTTACCCACATAGGCTAACTGTGGTTTTTCTGTACTCAAATTGAGAATATTTTTTTCCACATTCAATGATGCTTTGCGATGCATTAAAAAATAATTACGAAGGCACGTGCTGTAACAATGACATTGTAGATTTAGTCGTTCCCTAAACTCCGTGCTGACTCAGCACCACCCGAATTAGAAAGCTTCAGGCTGTCCCCACTATCCCTGCTCAGGCACTGAATACTAAATAAAGAATCAGGAAGTGATTGCCACAGGTAAAATGGCTCAGTGTTTAAGCGGTGGGCTGTAATTTCACAAATCCTATATATCCGTATAAATAAAGTTTATTATTATATTATTATTATTTTTTCCAAGCCCCGTGGTGAAGACACATCAGATTGCATCTTAAGACGTAGGCTTACAGCCTGCCAGGGCTTCTGGGGCAGGAGGAAGGCTAGATGAATGCTCGTTGGCTAGAGCGCTTAGCTGTTATCTAAGAGTTTGAAGGATTGAGGCTTTCTTATCTATAAATTCTTTAGCTTAAATAAAGTGTTTGAGTTGCATTCATAAAATATGGGTTAAAATCCTGTAAGCCTTATCAAAAACTAGGAGATTCTCACTCCTTAAAGCTTTGAAGGCTTTTGGTCTTAATGCTATCCTAAGTTCTTATAGAATTGTTGTCATTGCTGGGGTCAAAGGTAGGAGTATAAGTCTGCCGGTGGTAGTAATTGCCAAGGGTAAATACTTTAGTATTTTATATAATTGTCAGGTCGTGTAATTGTAGTTCCTGTTTTGTAAGTTCTTGTAGAATCAATCATTTTGGTATGAATACGATTAATGGGGGTAGACCAGGTAGGGATAGGATTGAGAGCATGAGTAGAGCTTTGAGGGTGGAGGCTTTTGGCTTCTTGGGAATAAAGGGAGTTTAACCACTCTATCAAAGTGGCCTTTGGCATTCAGGCATATTTCCTCATGTTTTAGGTTTGGGGTGGGAGTCCTGCTAGGGCAATTGGAAGGGCTGTATGTCAGATGACTAGGGCTAGGGTCATTGGTAGGAAACTTTTTTATTCTAGGTGTATCAGTTGGTCATATCAGAATTGTGGGTAGGAGGCTCGAACTCATAAAAATACAACGGATAGTAGGGTGGCTTTAGTTATTAGATTAAATGTTGTTAATTATGGGGACAGGGGGATGTGGAATGCACCTAAGAATAAGACTGTGGAGAGGGTGTTTATTAGTAAGATATTAGAGTATTGGGCTAAGAAAAATAGGGCAAATGGTCCTCCGGCATATTCTATGTTAAACCCTGAAACAAGCTCTGACTCCCCCTCCATTAGGTCAAATGGGGCATGATTTGTTTCTGCTAGTGTGGACACATATCATATAGCTGCTAGTGTGCATGCTGGGGCTACAAGTCATGTTGTTTCTTTGGCTACATTGAATGCATGGAGTGTAAAGCCCCTAGTAATAATAATGGCTGATAATAGAATGAGCCCTAGGCCTACTTCATAGGAAATCGTTTGTGCTACAGTGCATAGTGTGCCCCTCTCCATGGAACTGCACCTTGTTGTGGTGGAGAGGCTTGCGTACTCCAATGACCCTGAGAGCTAGGCTGGAGGGGGTGCATACCCCCGGCAGGTTCAACCAAACCAGACAGGTCAAGGGGTAGGAGGCAGACGAAGCAGTCCCCTGGTCCTCCAGGTTGGGGGTTGGGCGTGGGGTTAACTTCCCCACCCTGGAAAAAAGCACTAGTTACAGAAACGTCAACAAGAGAAAAACAAATTTCAGGCCTGGGAGAAGATGGACCTTCACCAGGAGGTAGTATGACGCTGTGTAGTGAAAGCCGGAATCCGGAAGCTACACTGCCGATCACCATTCTTTCAACTAAGGCTGCCACCAACATTGGAACATGGAATGTAAGGTCGCTGCCGAGATGAGGAACTACGATCTTGCAATACTCGGAATTAGTGAATCAAGATGGACTGGATCCGGCCGGAAGAGGCTTGCCACAGGAGAGATGCTGCTGTACTCAGGCCATGAAGAGGATGACGCACATCACACACAGGGAGTGGCTTTGATGCTGTCCAAAACAGCTCAGAGAGCACTCATTGGATGGGAGGCACATGGTCCTAGGACTATTGTAGCTTCCTTCAGAACCAGGAAGGACAAAATCAACATGAACATCATCCAGTGCTACGCGCCTACAAATGACAGCGATGAAGAGAGTAAGGAAGAATAATACAGCAGACTGCAAACCATCATTCAGAACAACTCAGGAAGAGACATCACCATTGTAATGGGAGACCTTAACGCCAAGATTGGAGGTGACAACAGGGGCTATGAGGGAATCATGGGGCAGCATGGCCTAGGAGAAATGAATGACAACGGGGAGAGGTTTGCAGATCTATGCGCCACCAACAACCTGGTCATTGGCGGAAGCATTTTCCCTCACAGAAAGATACACAAAGCCACATGGGTATCCCCAAACCTTTCCACTGAAAACCAGATAGACCACGTGTGCATTACAAAGAAGTTCAGGAGATCCCTCCAAGATGTACGCGTTAGGAGAGGAGCTGATATCGCTTCAGACCATCATCTTCTGGTTGCCCGCTTGAAGCTATTAAAGAGATTAAAGAGAAACTGGACAGGAGAGAAGAACCAGCGAGACAAATTCAATACAGCACTTTTGAGAGATCCAACAAAGCAAGAGGAATACAAAATCACACTCAAGAACAGGTTCCAAGTCCTACAAGAGCTGATGGAAGAGGGGGAAAACATCGATGAGAAGTGGAAGGTGGTGAAGGAAGCAGTAAAGACAACTTGTGAAGAAGTACTGGGCCAAAGAAAACAAAACCACAAGGAATGGATATCAGTGGAGTCACTGCAGAAGATAGAGGAGAGAAAACAGCAGCAACAGCCGCACAAGATCAGAGAAGTCCAAAGCACAAAAACAGCATGCAGATGCCACAAAGAGTGCTAAGAAAAGCATCAGAGCAGACAAGAGGATCTATGTGGAGACCCTTGCGGCAGAAGCTGAAGAAGCAGCTAGATGTGGAAACATGAAAGACCTGTATGCCACTACCAAGAAGCTGTCTGGAAAGTTCAGTAAACCAGAAAGACCAGTAAAAGATAAAGAAGGAAAGCCAATCATTGGAGAGGAAGGGCAAAAGAGAAGATGGATGGAATATTTTGAGGAATTACTAAACAGACCAGCACCACAGGACCCACCAGATATTCAACAAGCTGACTGTGATCTGCCAATAGACTGCGGCGTACCAACAAAGAAGAGATCCGAAAAGCCATTAAGAAGCTAAGAAATGGCAAGGCTGCAGGACCCGACGGTATTCCAGCAGAGGCGTTGAAGGCCGACATCGAGACCACAGTAGAGCTACTACATCCTCTCTTCAAGGAGATATGGGAAGGAGAACACATCCCATCTGAATGGAAGGAGGATTGCCTCATCAAGTTACCAAAGAAGGGTGATCTGAGCCTATGTGCAAACTACAGAGGGATTACACTACTATCCATCCCAGGCAAAGTATTCAATAGGATCATACTGGACAGGATGAAGGACGTTGTGGACCCACAGCTACGAGATCAGCACGCTGGCTTGCGCAAGGGCAGATCCTGCACAGACCAGATTGCAACTCTGCGCATAATCCTGGAGCAGTCACTGGAGTGGAATTCACCCCTAGTCGTGAACTTCATTGACTACGAAAAGGCTTTCGACAGTCTTGATCGAGCGACCCTCTGGAAGCTTCTCAGACACTACGGCGTGCCAGAGAAGTACACCAACATCATCAAGAACTCGTACGAGGGGATGACCTGCAGAGTAATCCATGGCGGTCAACCCACTGATGTCTTCCAAATAAAAACAGGAGTGAGACAGGGTTGTTTGCTGTCACCATTTTTGTTCCTGCTGGCTATAGATTGGGTTATGAAGCAATCGCAGCAGAGAAGCGAAATGGCATACAATGGACGCCATGGACCCAACTAGAAGACCTTGACTTTGCAGACGACCTGGCCCTTCTCTCGCACACCCAGCAGCAGATGCAGGAAAAGACCATCACCATTGCAAACAACTCTGGGGCTAAACATCCACAGAGGGAAGAGCAAGGTCATGAAGGTCAACGCTGAGCGCACACCACCCATCATGCTGGAAGGGGAAGTACTGGAGGAGGTAGACAACTTCACCTACTTGGGCAGCATGGTTAACAAGCAAGGAGGAACAGACGCCGATGTCAAAGCCAGAATTGACAAAGCCAGAGCAGCTTTTATCCAACTAAAAACCATTTGGAACTCATCACAACCAAGATCAGAATCTTTAACATCAACGTGAAGTCAGTCTTATTATACGGCGCAGAGACATGGAGGACCACTGCCACCACTATGAAGAAAATTCAAACCTTCATTAACACCTGCCTGAGACGAATCCTCCAGGTTCGCTGGCCTAACACCATCAGCAACAAAGCCCTATGGGAACAAACAAAACAGCAGCCAGCAGAGGAAGAGATTCTCCAACGGCATTGGAGATGGATCGTCATACTCTCTGTAAACCAGCCTTAAACATCACAAGACAATCCCTCAAATGGAACCCCCAAGGGAAGAGAAATAGAGGTAGACCACGAAATACTTGGCGTTGAGACTTGGAGGCAGATGTCAAGAGGATGGGCCACTCTTGGGGACAGCTGGAGAAGTTGGCCCAGGACCGGAATGCTTGGAGGACTCTTGTTGACGGCCTATGCCCCAGGCGGGGTAACAGGCGTAAGTAAGTAAGCATAGTGTGCCAATTAGGGCACATTTTGAGTTTGAGGCCCATCCTGAGCCTAAAATTGAATATACTGCTAAGCTTGATAGTGCTAGTACTAAAGGAAACGTTTTGTTTGGCGATCGCGAGGTTAAGTTCTTTCAAGATGTCGCCAGGGAGACTCACATCAAGAGAAAACGGTACGACGGGGTGAAACAGCAGCTGAAAGCATTGAATATCCCCGGCGGACGACATAGTCCACCCTTCTAGGCTCCGGATCACCCACGCCAGGCCTTTCCAAACATTCGAATATCACGGTGCGGACGTTGCAGCTTTACATCTGCTCCATCCAGCCAGCTAATGGAGCCATATGAACTGGGGTGCTGACATCACGTTTCCAGGAACCGGCGACTGGAACACCTGTTCAGCTTTCTTCCTGAATATCACGGTGCTGACAAGGTATTTGGTCAAATTGGTCAAATTAAAACAGGTCATGACAAGGATTAAACAATTAAAATCAACAATAGTATTTTTACAAGAAAGCCATCTCTTACCAAAAGATATAATAAAAGATATAAGGCGGTGGTCTGGCCAAGTGTTTTCTGCCACATTCTCCTCCAGTGCCAGGGGAGTCATAATATTGATACATAAATCTGTTCCTTTCCAACTTTTTAAGGTAGTACCAGACTCTGCTGGAAGGTATTTAATTATACAAGGCACTCTTCTAAATGAAAATATTACCATGGTTAATTTGTTAATGACGACTCCCCCAAGTTTTTTGAAAATGTATTCTTAACATTGGCCACTTTACCTGGTAAATTGCTAATAGCTGGAGACTTTAACTGTACAATTTCTCCTAAGCTAGACCGCTCATCAGGTATTGACACCTCACATGCAAACAGTAGGAAAAAACTACATTATTTTATGAAAGAACTTAATTTATGTGATCCCTGGAGAAGATTGTACCCTAGTAATAGAGAATACTCTTGCTGCTCAACTGTAACCAAAGGCCACTCGCGGATTTACTTTTTTCTGATCTCCAATGACCTTTTTCCCAGAGTAAAAGATTGTATCTATGACACCATTGTGATCTCAGACCACGGCCCAGTTTCTCTTACTTATAGCGATTCAAAGCTGGTGAAAGGCTCTCGGAAGTGGCGATTCCATCCAAAATGGTTACATGATCCCAGCTTCTTAGAATTTATGGGAATACATATAGATTTTTTCTTTGAAACAAATAAAGATGAGACTTCTGCCTCTACGAGATGGGAGGCATTTAAAGCTTATATTCGAGGGCAAATTACTAGCTACACTAGTTCAAAGACCAATAAATTTAATTTAGAATTACAAGACTTGGACAAGAAAATCTAACAATTAGAGAAGGAAGTTTATACTGACAAATCAAAAGCCCCTAATCAAGAACTACTAACCCTTAGAGCAAAATATAATGCACTTTCTTCCTCTAAGGCTGAAAATAGTTTAATAAGATTAAAGCAATCCTTTTATGAACAAGGAGAAAAAACTGGAAGGTTGCTCGCTTGGCAAACAAAAAAGCTAGACTCCGAGAGAGCTATTAATAGTATCCAAATGCCAGATGGCAGTATATCTGCTGACCCTTTAGAAATCAATAACACCTTTGCATCTTTCTTTCAGACCCTGTATGAATCAGAATCTCCTGAGCTTAATCAGGACCAATCTCATTTCTTAAACAAGCTTCAAATCCCTTTACTTCTAATAAGAAGACAAAATTCAACTAGATATTGTCACCAATAACATTACTTCTAAACCATTTAATTTGTATCGTGGAACTCATCAGGGATGTCCTTTGTCCCCAATGTTATTTATTCTGGCCTTAGAGCCTTTTGCAATCGCGATTAGAGGTCACCCTGTCATTAAAGGAATCCAAACTGCAGATCTTGAGCATCGTGTAGCTTTATACGCCGATGATACAGTTATTTTTCTGACTAACCTTAATAATTCTATTCCAGCTCTTAATAATTTGATTAATAGATTTGGGAAATTCTCTGGATATCGAGTGAACAAAAATAAATCCTTTATTCTCTTTCTTAATGAGCAGGAAAGATTCCAACCTAAAATTCAACACCCATTCATTAATGCGACTAATGGATTTAAATATCTTGGTATTATTATTACCCCCCAACTGAAAGCATTAATTCCGGCCAATTACGAGCCATAGTAAAGTGACTGAATCATTAAAGATGGACTTTATCGGACGTATAAACATCATTAAAATGAACGCCCTTCCCAAATTCCTGTACTTATTCCAATCTATCCCACTTGCACCCCCTCCAAAATTCTTTCTTAACATGAATAAACTCTTCACAAATGTTATTTGGAGCAATAGAAAACTAAGACTGCGCCTCACCTTACTTTACCTTCCATTCGAAAGAGGGGGCCTACAATTACCAAATTTATTATGGTACTATTTGTCAGCCCAGTTGAGAGCAGCTTCATTATGGTTCTCTCCACACCTACACATATCCTGGGTAAATATAGAAACCTTGGATACAAACGGGCTTGGCTTAGATGCATACTTATACTCCGACTCAGTTAAAACTCTGAAGAAAAGTACTCTCAACCCTTTCGTCAGAAACACTCTGTTGGTTTGGCATGAGGCACAGCGCACTCTAGGCGATGCTCCTTCTGTGACGATCGTGATAAGGACCCAGACGCAGATCAGGGCTTAGGCAAAAGAGTTGTTTATTGGGAAGCAGGGGTCAAAACCAGGAGTCAGATATAGTGAAGGTACAGAATCACAATGCAGAAAGTAGTCACAAAAAGGCAGTCCAAAAAGTCAAAACAGGTAGGCAAAAAGGCAAACAGACAGAATCGCTAGGCAGGCTCGGAGTCGTAAACAGAAGGGATGTCTCGGAAAAATCAATAAACACTGGCTGAATAAGAGTAGGCACAGGGAATAAGGATCAACGTCCAGAACAGGAAAGAACATAGACTTATATACAAGCAGGGAAGGGAACACAATAGGACTCAGGTGTAACTGGGAGGAGAGAGGGGAGGAACACAGGTGTAAACAATGGGAATCGTTAATCTAATAACGAGGGGATTCGCTAATAGAATAACGAGGGGAAACGCAAGACACGGACTGGGAAACATACAAACATAGACACTAAACGACCTGGGAGATCAGGCAGACACGTGCATAGTAAAAAAAGGAGGAACGCAAAGAGAGAAGCTGCGTGCAAATGAAAGGGAAAGTGAAAAGCTAATCAGGGATACGATAATAAGCGAGAAAGACAGCGATAGGCAGAAGCGTGAGATAATTAGTGATTAGTAATGTTAGTAACTTAATCTAAATCCCTAACGTTAGTAGATTAGTTGGTTAGTACTATATACATCTAACTAATATATACAAAGTGTAATTTAGAAAGTAAGAAGGAAGAAAAACGAGATTAGAAACGAAGACGGAAAAACCGAAACATTTCCCGAAGTGCAAAAGACAAAGACAAGGAGTGGATCTGGAACAGGAACAATAACAGACGGGGAACAGAACGTGAAAGAAACATGACTCGAAGAAAGATAAATAACCAAAGTACAAAAAACAAACCGAACAGACACTCAGAACGTAACACCTTCTTTGTCTTATTTCTCCCCTATTTGGGGTAACGCTAACTTTAGACCTGGGAAAAACGATTTGGGATTCAGACAGTGGTCACAAAAAGGTGTCAGTAAGATCAAAGACTTGTATAACGGAGATATCCTCATGTCATTTAAGGAACTCCAGGGAAAATATGGTGTCCCGCAGACCCATTTCTTTAAATATTTGCAGCTGCGCAGTTTCCTTGGCTCAAGTCAGAACCATTCATTAAATTGTCCTCCTCTCACAACTCTTGAACATTATGCTATTAATCATCAAGATGAGAAAGGCCAGATCTCCCTGCTTTATAACAAGTTTTTAAGTAAAAAGTTTAACAAAAAAAAAGAGAGCAGCATGGAGTGAAGACCTGCATGTTGAAATTTTGGACTGTGAGTGGAAGCAGATTTGTGCTAAGGCCCAATCCCTTTCAATAAATACTAGACTTAAGTTGATTCAATTTAACTGGACTATGAGATTGTACATTACGCCGGTAAAGATAAATAAATTTAACCCAAACATCCCAGACAAATGTTTCAAATGTCAAACTCATAAAGGTACGCTATTTCACTGCATCTGGGAATGTGAAGAACTGAAAATATTCTGGAAGAAAGTAATACAATTAATTTCCCAAATTACTTCTAAAATTATCCCCCTCTGTCCTAAACTCTGTATCTTGGGTCTCTACCCTGCTGAGCTATCTTTGAAAAGGCATGAAAAGAAAATGGTTGACCTCTGCTTAATTCAGGCAAAACGCCTGATCGCCATTTACTGGAAAAACACATCATGTCCTTCCATCAGCCATTGGCTTAAAGAATTGTCTTATTGTCTTGCATTGGAAAAATTAACATATTGTATGAAACATAAGCTCAATGAGTTTTACAAAATCTGGGGTCTATTTTTACATTTCCTTGCGGATGTGGATCTGCGGGACAGTCTGAACCCATAACATATGCAATGTATATTCTGCTTGGAGCTGCATGTCGGAACTTTCTGGGTTTTTGTGCTTTGGCGCCCCCCTGGTCGTGGTGATTGGTGAGCTGCATGTCACCTCCCGGAGCTTTGCTTTTAGGGGGCCTGGGGGGCAACGAGTGTTGGCCAATAGAGGGAAGTGCGTGCCGGTGGTGCCTGATGCTTGGCTAAGGCCAATTCATAGACTGGTGTTATAGGAAAGCGAATTTTTAGCTGTATAGGGGTTCCGGCAGGCATCTTTAATACTATGTCCATCCGGGTGTAGGCAACTTGTGATGTAACTTCCTATGTACCTGTAATATGTCTGAAATTGCTTGACGTTGTTGCTCTGTAATCCACAACCTCACTGTCTTCCACACGCCTAATGGAAAATATTGCGACTGTCTTTTATCTTGTTACTAATGCTGCTACTATTTTATTTATTTATCCTTTTTTTTTTTTTTTTTTTTCTTTCTTTCGTAAGAGATGACAAGGGGGGTGGGGGGTGGTATTTTCTCTGTGGGAGGGGGAGAGTATGGTAGGTGGAATATTTCAAACTGATTGTACGCTTGTACATTGTTACCTTGTTCTGCCTACAAAAATCCAATAAAAACATGTATTTAAAAAAAAAAAAAACTCATAGTTGGACCTTGGGATCAAGCTGGCGGTCCACCATGAGGAGAGCTACCACCTGTCCCAGCCCCTGCCTCTCAGCGCCCCCTCGATGCTCTTAGCTGAGTGTCCTGTGGGGCTTCGTTTACAAAGCAGGCCTGGTGAAAGTGAAGGCTGGCGCGATCCGGCTGAGGTGCTGTCTCGCCCGCTCTGTCGGGGAGGTGGAGCGTAAGTGCGTGCAATAGGACCCGAAAGATGGTGAACTATGTCTGGGTAGGGCAAAGCCAGAGGAAACTCTGGTGGAGGTCTGCAGCAGTCCTGATGTGCAAATCGGTCGTCCAACCTGGGTATAGGGGCAAAAGACTAATCGAACCATCTAGTAGCTGGTTCCCTCTGAAGTTTCCCTCAGGATAGCTGGTGCTCAAACTCTCGCAGTTTTATCTGGTAAGGCGAATGATTAGAGGTCTTGGGGCCAAACCTATTCTCAAACTTTAAATGGGTAAGAAGCCCAGCTCTCTGGCTTGGAGCTGGGTGTGGAATGCAAGCCGCCTAGTGGGCCACTTTTGGTAAGCAGAACTGGCGGTGCGGGATGAACCGAATGCCGGGTTAAGGGGCCCAATTCAGACCCCAGAAAAGGTGTTTGAGAGTGGAAGAGTGGGTCTTGTTGGGGATTGTGTTGTTGAGGTGTGGTAGGGTGGGATTGGGTTCTTGTATTGTCGATTGCTGTATTGGGTTTTTGTATTGCTGTTTGGGGTTGTATTGTTGTATTATATTATTGGTTGTGGGTTTTGGTATTGTATCATTCGTGTATTGTGGTGATGATTTTGTATTTGTGCTTTGGTATTTCTATTAAAAATATTTAAAAAAATCACACTGGGTTTCAACAAAAGGTCTTCAGTGTTGGCTAACTGGAGCGCGTTTTCATTTCTCCCTAAATCTCCTTTCTGTGTTTACTTGAAGGTCTGGTGGTGATACTGGAGTAGCAGTGGCTTGACCGCAGCTTCGATTGAACCCCGGGCAAGTGGACAAGGCCGGACACCCCATCTAGCGCTTTTGGTGGAAGCAGGTAGCAGTGGCCTGACTGCCAGGACAGCACCCCAGGAGACTCCAGGTGCCATCCAAGATCCAGACTACTGCTGTGGGATGCCAAGGACCAGAGACCAGAGGGGAGTGTAGAGCTGCCCAGTGAGGATGGACAAAAGAGTCTACTCCCCGGGATCTCTTACATTTATATTTTAGGAATTTAGCAGATGCTCTTATCCAGAGTGACAATTGACATTTCTTTACATAAAATCTATTTATACAGCTGGATATTTTTACTGAAGCAATTCAGGTTAAGTACCTTGCTTACGGGTACAACGGCAGTGCCCCCACTTGGGAATCGAACTGGCGTGAGACTACGTCGTGACGGCAATGTCCCCAGTAGAGCTGCTCTCATAGGCGGTGCAGCGTTTTGTTTATGCCGTAGTGCCCGGATCCGGTGGTGCCGTGGACCAGGCGTAGTACGGTGGGTTGTAGCTGAAGGGGTGTCACGAGCTGCAGGCGGTACAGCATGTCGCCGTGCAGGTGTAGCGAGCCCCACTGAGCCTCCAGCTCGGGAGAGTGTAGAGGGAACAGGCCTTCATCATCTTCTTCATCTCCCTCTTGGGCTGAACGCACTTGAGGAGGCACTAGGTCGCCTATTGCCGTCGGGGGGTTGGGGTTGAGCACGGCAGCCTCTCTTTGAGTCTCTGTCTTCTGCCAGCTCGCAGTGCTGGCAGCTTTCTACACCACAGGGGTGACGAGACAGTGCATCTGCGTTCAAGTGTTTCGTTCCTGCCCAATGCTTGGTTTCGAAGTCAAACTCTTGGAGAGCTTCTAGCCAGCAGGCTACTTGTCCCTCTGGGTCTTTAAAACACAATAGCCATTGCAGGGAGGCGTGGTCGGTCCAGAGCATGAAGCGCTCCCCGGTGAGGTATGCCCTGAAGTTCTTTGTTGCTGCGATGACTGCTAGCAGCTCCCACATTGTCACACAGTAGTTGCGATCCGCTTTGTGCAGTGCACGGCTGTGCAACGACTCTTTCGCCGCCTTCGCTCACTTGTGAGAGGACAGCTCCTACGCCATTGTTTCTGGCGTCAGTGTCCAGAAGGAAGGGCTTTGTCGGATCCGGAATCGCTAGGATGGGAGCGGTGATGAGAGCCTTACGTAGGTGGTCGAAGGCTTTTTGGCTAGCTGGCGACCATGTGAATCGTTGCCCTTTTTCAGTGAGCTGGTGCAGGGGACGGGCGATGTTAGCAAATCCCGCAATGAACCTTCGATAGTATGAGGCTAGGACCAGCAAGCTGCGCACCTCGCCTGCTGATGTTGGCGATGGCCATTTTTCCACCGCCTCCACTTTTTCTGGGACACTCCCCTCTGACTGTTGCACAGACCGAACGGCATAACACTGAATTCCCATAATCCCCTGCCGATAGTGAAGGCTGTTTTCAGTCGTGCTGATGGGGAGAGAGGGACCTGCTAATAGCCGCTGTGGAGATCCAGCACAATGAATAACATGGAGCCAGACTGAGTTGAGGGTGTCATCAATCCGCGGCAGCGGATACGAGTCCTTTCTTGTGGCGTCATTTAGGTGCCGGTAGTCGACGCAGAACCTCAGGGAGCCGTCTATCTTTCTCACCAGCACTGCAGAGGCTGAGGCACACCCAAGGCTGTCAGAGGGCTGGATGATGCCTGCAGCCGCCATCTCACATATCTTGGCTTCCGCTTCCTCCCATTTAGCCAGGGGCAACCATCTCGCTCTCTGTTGGATGGGGGCTGCTACACCGGTCTCAATGTGGTGCTGAGTGATGGTGGTGTGCATGCAGTCTCTGACCTTTGCAGCGAACAGATAGCGGAACTCAGTTAGGAGAGCATGGAGCTGTTCGCACTCTCGTTTGCTGAGTCCCTCACTGCTGCACTGGCACAGCTGTTCCACTGCGTCATCAGTCTCATCATCTTGCATCGGTACTGCTTCGGGTCGTGGAAGCACTCTTCGGACTTTGTGGCTGTTTTCTTTGTTTGGTTGGCATAATGGTTGTTGACCAAAACGCGATAAGCTGCCATGTCGATGACGGCTCCCGCAGCTGCGAGACCGTCGAAGCCCAGGATGCAGGGGTCAGCGATGTTAGCTCGGAAGACATTGTGCGCTATTCACTTCCCGCCTAGCTGTAAAAACTGCTTTTTGCGGCCCATCATGTCTGCTGTTTGTCCCATGACCATCTCGAGCCTGGTGCTGGTGTGTGCCCAGTCCGTCACTTGGGGCAGCACGTCTTTCTGGATCAGGCTGTTGGTGGAGCCTGTGTTGATTAGCGCATCGACTTGCTCCCCCTCGATGTAGCACACCACAAACATGCTACGACCGCTGCTTCCCAGGCGGCCCACTCTAGATGCTGCGGGGCTCTGGGATCCCCAGCCTGCTCTCATTTCCCGCCGTTTGTCGGTTTGCCTCATGCTGTATCTTCCTCCTCTAGTCCCTTGCGAAGTGGCCTTGCTTGCCGCAGTACGAGCAGGAGGTATTGGAGCGGTGTGCTACTGCTCGGGCTGGTGGCGGTGTTGTCGTCACTTCCGTTTTCTACACTGGCTGCGCGGACAGGGCAATGGGTGGGCGATTTTTCTTCTTGGATTGCCTCTAGGTCCTCTGCTTTTGCCAGGGCCTTGTTCAGGGTAGCGAGGCTGGTGATGCAGACCTGCTCTCGGAGGCGTGCCGGACGTAGCCCTAGCAGGAAGGCGTCGAGCGCCAGGCCGTCACGGACTTCACCCAGGTGCTGTGGGTACAACCACTGTGCTAGGCGTTGTATGTTGGCAGCGAGCAGTCCGATGCTTTCGCCCGCTCATCTCTCCCGTCTGTGTAGCTCTTGTTTGAGCGCGAGGAGTGACGTCACTCGTCCGAACTGTCTCTTCAGTGCCATGCAGAGGAGCTGGTATGTGGGCGTGGTGTAGGGACCCAGGTCCAAGAGAGCCTTCAATGCTTCTCCCTCCAGGGCCACCGCCAACCTCCCCATCTCGCTCCACTCCGCTGCTTCCACTATGAAGCGGAACTGGGTCTTGTATGCTTCCCAGTTGCCTTTCCCATCGTAGCGGCTTACTTTGAGCCCCGGTGGAATGCGCTCCCACCACCTGAGGTGGTCTTGGGGAGCTCCCCCGAGCTGCTCAGGGGAAGCGATCGTTCGGCCGCCCGAACAAGATCTGCCCGCCGCAAGTGCTATTGGGTCTTCCCCAGTGGGAAAACGCTGACTGTCGGGCAAGCAGTAGCCTGGCGACCGCTCGCTCTGGGCTCACTACCCCAGTGGGAAAACGCCTGACGAGGTCGGGCAAGCAGTTCCTCCATGCGCAGGAGAAACTCCCTCAGCGACCTGTGGAGTGGGGTTTTCTTCCTCTGTGCTGTGGTCTTCCCATCAGGACATCTCTCTTCCTCCATCTTCCGGCATCAATTCATTGCCACCAATGTAGCGGTGGACACCACGGAACAAGAGTCATGAGACTTTGCCTTTCCATCTTTAGTACCACTTCTTTATTACAATAAAGCATGTTGCACACACTACAGGGAAGTACAAAGCACAAACACAGATTCACACAGGGCACACTCACAACCCATTCACACTCAATGATAGTTGGTCGGCACATATACACATTCACACATCATTCTCAACAGGGTAAAATGGGCTTTCATTTCAGACATATGTGGTACTTTACAGCAGAACGTGTACACATTTATTAACATAGCTAGCTAGTAATCTTACGTTTAGCTGGCCGCAAGGGCCTCTGGGACGTTACAGTTTCCTCGGTTACTATTAGCCACCTAGCTTGCTAATCCCTTTGTACAATGGAGGTCAGCTAGCATTTCCGTAGCTAGGCTAGCTGACCCCTGTTACAATGCGTTTCTCACGCCGTACAATATTGAGGTCCATATGTGAATTAAAAAATGGTTTGAGCTGTGAATGTCTCGCCTAAATACAATTGTTAAAACGTTGTTCATATCTTAAATGGGTTGTTATAAACAGAATAAACACGTATTCAGAAATAAACTATTAACCGAAATAATATTCAGCGAGCCCTGAAATAACCTATTATGTTAGGTTTTAGCAGAATTATAGTCTACACCCAACGAATTATGGGAGAAATTCGTATCTTCAGTTGATGTGAAGGCGCTAGGTGTAGCCCAAGGTTCACTGAGTTTTCATAGGCGTTATCATTTCCATTAATCAGAACCCTTGTATCTCTAGACAAATGTACCACTCAGTTCGTGTGGTAATAGTGTACTCTCTCTTTCAGAACACCTTTCAAATGACACAATAACCATAACTGATTCAATTTTATGGGCAGCCAAACGGCCCATTTAGGGTGCCCACCTTCAGATCAGGTAGGTAAGTTGGTAGTGTTTCTGCCTTGTATGTTCATTTGCGTAGTTCTGCGTGAGTATAACTTGTTCGGCACTTGAGCGTGTTCTGCAGGCTCGCCTGGATTCGGGTTACGCTTTGCTTTTAGAAAAGGAATAAGGGAGGGACCAATGCACTTCAGTGGACGGTGGGCAGTCTCCCTTTTCTTTACTTGAAAAGGAAAAGTTCTGGAGCTAACAGATTTGGGACGCTATAGTAATGTGACTGAAATAACTAAGAAAATGACTGATCAGTGGCCTCAAAGTAGGCAATAGTCTGTGCGCCCGGGGTTGACAAGAGCTGATAAAGCAAGGAAAGTGGGGAGGAGGAAATCAGGGGAGCTACTTTTGCTGGCATCATGTTGGGATGGAGCAAGAAGACAAGCACTGCGCAGAAAGAATCGAAGGTGCACGATTCAAAAACACACGATCCATTAAGGAGGTTGGGTAAGGATGCGATGAGGAAATCGTGGTGAAAACTTTTAAATCTCATCTATTCAGTTCAGCGGGTATTTGTGTGAAAGCTATTTGACCATACGGGCACTTTATAACTGAAACAACGGAGAAAGTAACAGAGGTCTTGTGTCTACCTTGGCCTCTAGTTTGATTGGTGTCTTGCCAGTTAAGACACTTGACAGACGCTGAACGCGGAGCGTAACCCATCGTTCCCGTCGCACAATTCGGGATTTGGGTTTTCATAGTAGATTGATACAGCAGCACTTTGGCAAAAGTGACCAACTGGAAATCTCTTCCCGGCGAAAATAACATTTAGAAAATGTAGATGTCGTCTGTCGTGCAGCGAGCATAACAGCTACGCCACCGGACGTTGATTAAACACTATCCCTACAAATATTGTTCTGAGCAAGCGTCATCCGCTGGTCTCACCCCAGACATGCTGCCACTCCTCCTGTTTAAGCAGTTTTACTTAAAAGTGTAGGTTAGCGGCTAGCGCCATGCTCAACCTATTTTTCGATTTTTCGTTAGTCAGTGGTACTTTTCTAATCAGTCTTGCTGACCGATAAGTATGATATGTAATAATGAGTCTGTTATTGCTACGTACAGTCGTGGACATAAATATTGCCACCCTTGCACGTTTAAAAAAAAAAAAACCATTTTATCTGAAATAAGTTGAAATTGACAAAAGTATTTGGTCTCCACAATTCTTTATTTCACTGTTAATAGTACGGAAACTTTTCTTGATTCAGAACCTATCTTTTATATACATATAATATACACTACCGGTCAAAAGTGTTAGAACACCCCCAGTTTCTGAGACTCAACAGATAGGCGGCTCACAGGACAACAGCTTCAAGCATAGCTTTACACTGGTCGAAGTAAGGAAGTCTCAGTTTCAACTGTGAAGAGACTTCAAGCACAGCCTTTGGAGAAAATAACTGCAATCAAGCGCTTCCTATAGCAATTAATGGGATTCCTACACCCCTCTACTGGCAGTTTTGGCCCACTTTTCTTTTGCACCTTTTCTTATCCACCCCAACATTGCTGGCCACCCAAACGTCCAACGTTTTCTCTTGAACCGTTCCTGTGTGCTTTTGGATGTGTGTTTTAGCTCATTGTCCTGCTGGAGGACCCCTGACCTTTGACTGACACCCAGTTTTTTATCACTGGGTAGCACATTTTGCTCCAAAATGCCTTGGTAATCCGCTGCTTTCATGATGCCCTTAAAGGCATCCAGTACAAGAGGCAGCGAAGCAGCCCCACAGCATTATGGAACCTCTACCATATTTGACTGTAGGTAGGGTGTTCTTTTCTTTAAAAGCTTAATTTCATCGTCTGTAAACAAAGCGCTGATCTGCATTACCAAAGAGCTCTAATTTGGTTTCATCGGTCGACAGAACATTTTCCCAGAAGGATTTAGGCTTGCTTAGGTGGGTCTTGACAAAGATTAATCGGGCCTTCTTGTGTTTCTCTTTCAGCAGTGGGGTCTTCCTTGACCGTAAAGCCCTTCTTTGTTCAGTGTCTGGTCTATGGTATGGGCTGAAACCATTACCCCAGACCTCTATAGGTCAGCCTTGAGATCTTTGGATGTCATACAAGGTTTTTTCAATGGCTCGCACCAACCTTAGACGACATCTGAGATAAATGTTCCTCTTACACCATGTCCCGGGAGATTCTTAACAATTCCATGAGCTGCAAACTTGATAATATTGTGCACTGTGGAAACAGGAATGCAAAGGTCTCTAGAGATGGCCTTATAGCCTTGTGAATGCTTATATTTTGTGATAATAGTTTTTCTGACATCCTCAGACAGCTCTTTTCTCTTCACCATTGTCACAGAGGAACAGGTTAAGCAGAACTGACTGTTTTGTCACATTAAAATGGATAATTGGTTAACTTATACCATGCAACCTGTCACAGGTGAGTTGAATTACACTGCAAACAAGAATGTATTTCCTCCACCCAAATTTATTTAAATTGTTCTAAAGGGTGCCAATAATTGTGTCATGGCCACTTTTCAATTTTGAAGTCATACCATTTTTAAAAATGTGTATTATTATTGATTGATCGTGTGCTGTTGTAAATCAAACAGATGAACGTGTGAAGACCGTCAGTTTCCAATTATTTCAGAAGATATATTGAACATCATCTACATGAAATGCAAGGGTGCCAATAATTTTGGCCACGACTGTAAATCCAATTATGCTTGAGAATTTACAGATTGATCTACACTTGGCCCAGTGTTAGTTACAGCATTTTACAGAATCATGCCATTAAATCAAATGTTATTTGTCCAGCTGTATAGGTTGATGTATATGTATATATGGTGTGTATAAATGTATATGGTGATACAGCAGTTTGGCTCAATTTGTTGCAAACAAGTTGCAGTTTCAGTTTTGGCACAACAGTAAAAGGAATAGATAAAAAATGTTTATTTTGATATGATAATGAAGAACTATGGAAATGATAATATATAATATAAATCTTATAAGAGCCAAGAACCCATTGCATTCTTCAACGGGCCCAGTCACTGTTAATAAATCAATTTGGGCAACAGTAAGTTAACTCCACACTGTCTGGAACTATAGGTCTTTTTGACATGTACAAATTCTCTTAATGCAACAATAAGTAATGTGCTTGTGAGCTGTCCAATAACGCCCTGATCCACTGCCTGATACAGCTACCCTTCTTTGTGGTCACTCCTCTCTGACCAAAATAGAGAATTCCAAAACAACTGTCATGTCCTAGGACTGACCGGCTGTGTGGGTGTCATGCCATAGTCAAGTGTGTCTGAGTACATGCTAAATCAACGAGGACCGTTGCCCAACCCTTTCAGATTTAGCTTTAAAAGTTCAGCTGCGGGTTTTCAGATGTGCTGAATTTAAAGATGGCTATCCCTTTGAACTGTGACCTGGAAAAGGTCAACATGAAATGAGAAAGGGACGTTGAGAAATAGTCATCCTTGGCTCATATACGATGGTACAATCATGTTAGCATGTCATATGAGTCATATGACTAGTAATAAATGCAACTTTTTTAAAAAAAGAATTTGTTTCTGATTTTATCCATTTTATCCTGATTTAGTAGCCAATTACACCCTCTATTTTTCATGCCAAACCCCCCCTCGCATTGTGAGTTCGCTGCCGTAGCCCTGTGACCGGCAGTGACAAAGGCAAAGTATCGTCACGAGACGGCACTCACCAGGCTGTCGACCATAACTCCGGTACTACAGAACCACTCCTGTGTGCAGCAAACTTCCTGTCGGCTTCCCTCCGCCCTCCCTGGGGCGGACAGCCATTCGCCGCCCCCGGTGGCACTCCCGGCCATAGCCGACTCTGGCCCAACCAGTGGAATCAAACCCCGGCGTTGAACCCCAGTGTCGAACGTTGTAACCACTAGACCACCCGGGAGGCCCATCAATGCTATTTTAAAGAAAAAATACTCCCCTAACTAAGTTAAATTTGGTATTACAATTTTAACTATAGGTACAAGTCTCCAAGATTTCATTTCATATCGTCCCCCCTTAAAACCCCTTGGAAACGTGAGATTTGGGGGTTTTCCAAGTGTAGGCCTTTCATATATTTTTGGATAGATCATGATGAGATCTACAAAAATCAAGCAAAATGCATGTCCATGAATTATGGATCTTTAGCAGATGTTATGTTTATGTTATGTCAAATCTGGGCCCGTATTCACAAATAATTTTATCTTACCACTAGGAGTACTTCTAAATCGCACTAAAACCTTTTAGTTAGGAGTCCCACCTTAAAACCTATTCACAAAGCTCCAAAGACCAACTCTTACTAAGGAATTCCTACAATTGTGAAACTAAGAGTGAGGGCGGGGTTGACGTCGTTGCTAGGGATGACGTTGTTTCTCATGAATGAGCTTACTCAGAATGCCCACAGTGATTGGCTGGTATAGGGGATGGGTCTCTGCCCGCGTACGGATCAACCCCCACGGTTCGGCACGCATATGATCCGCGGATTAATAGCTAAATTGAACCATCATAGAGAAATACAAATACAGCCGTGGTTATATAAACCATATATGTTTTGGTTTGCTTTGTTTTTCATACTAAATGCCTTTCTGGGAGGCATGTTTTTAGAAACGCGACCGAATTAAATAGAATTGAAACATTAGCGATCTTTTATTTTTTTATTAAATTAATTCAGGCATAAGACCACCCTAGTTACATCGCCTAAGGCGTACTGAATCTAAAAATGTATTTTGTGAAATTTTCGAATAAAGATTTAGTGAAATAACTTACATTGAAAAACTGAAATTATCATTCATTCAATTCCTTGAGAATAGTTACTGGTAATATTTGGTGGAAACGCGCCTTTGGTCCCGTTATTATTTTTTTGCTGATCCGAAAAATGATCCGATGCACCCCTATTATATTCTAATAAAGATTCTAAAATACAAATGTAGGCTACGTGTCACTGATTTAACATGAAACCAAGAATACTGACTAGTCAATTGGTTACATGTCTGCATCTCGTAAACAATTTGGTTATCAGGTTTGGTTTTGTAGAGGTCAATGGTGAGTTTATACAAGGAAGGTTCTTCAAATTTGAATAGATTTCCTTACAGTGTGTACTCTGTCATCAGTCTCATTTGCAAGGTTTAGCTGTGTGGTGTGGTCTTTACTCTAGTGTCCTGCCGCCCCCCAACACACATACACACACACATCAGTCCTGTGTTGTTTACCCTGCCCCTCCCTTCGGTTGTTGTTGTATTACATTGGAAATATATCTATGTATATATTTTTTTAAAGGCATGTTTCCAATGCCACTAGCTGGACCATGTGGGTCATGGACGGTTATCCAATTGTGTGTGGAGTATTGAAAATGTCCTCCTCAGCATGCAGAGTCCAGAATTCAAAGGGAGGATTTCCTTTTGAAGCAAAGTTTCCTTGTCCTTGTCCACAGATTTTGAAGATAACAGTTCTATTCTACTTCTGAGTACACATCCTGAGACTCTCAATTTCTGAAAACACTACATTCTGTTACTCCAGGAACTCTTGTCAGTTACTCGTTTTCAGTGGTAATGGCCATTGAATAATTCAAGTCTGAGAGAGCTTTTCCTCTGGAAAACTATGGATAGGGTTTGGGTTGGAGTCTCGGTGGCAGGTCATAGTGTACACTGGCTACAGGGTTCTTTCAGGCAAACACGTGCTTAAAAATACCAAACAATAGACAAGCACAAACTGCAGTTCTATCCCTTGTCCTACATGTCAAGCTATCAGCCCCTATCAATCAGAGGTTCCTGGAAAAACCCATGTCCAAAGAGTGTGCTGGACTGGCAGCTGCTAAAGGCTTCCAACAGTGTGTCTTCTGAAAAGTTACAATTCAACTCCAGTGAGTGAAAAGTCTCCAAAAAACTTTCTTTTACTAAAAAAGCGCTTGCCTCTTGCAATGACTATTGCGTTAGCAGTCCAATGTCTAAACTTACAATTTCCTGGGTCTGATTGCTACTGTGGTAACTGGTCATGATTTTACAACTTGAATGTTAATGAAGGTGATGATAAAATAAAATAAAAAATAAAAATCTGATTAGTGTTTCATAAATGTACTCCAAACACAGGAAATGTATCTATATTTGTATACTACAGACAATGTAAGTACCAGCAGGAGCTGAGATTAGGGTGGGTACAGATGAGTATACAACAGGTGTGGAAAGAAAAGCTAACTTGATGACAGGGAACAATGTTTTCAAAGTGCTATTAGCCTAAAACTGAATCTCTGGATTTTTGATGACATAACAGGAAGTAAGGTAGCTCAGAGTCACCCACCTCTTCCTTGCAATCAGTGTAAGGGAGAAGTGGGAAATTTGGGTCAGAATCATTCTCTGTCATGAGGATAATATTTTAAACTCTTTATACAACATATGGAGAAGGAAAGGTGCAGCAGCTGTACCTGACTTACAGTTTGCAAGGGTCCCATTCTGTGTTAGCTGGGGCAAAGTTAATCTGTAATCTTAGCACTCTGGCCAATGGTATGATATTGAGAACATTTGGCTACTCTGTGTTGTATTATGTCAGGAATTTTATTTTATATGGATATTATAATGGTTTATTTGAGATGATATTGGTTTTCCATGTTATCAGATAGCTGTTTGACTTTTTCCTAAGGAGTCCTCTTCTTTTGCACTTGCACAAACATGCTCAAACATCCAGTCTGAATATACCATAGTTAATCGAGATTGTTTACAGTAGTGTGGGCAGGAATATACTAGAAGTTAAGTATCACAGGGTGAGATATTTTGGGCTTATTTTAACAGTGCTTATTTTTGTCCTGTGTCCTCATTACAAAGTAGCTTAGTGTTCTGGACCCGCCAAGCATATGCACATCTGAAGATCACACCTACAGGCTGTGGCTGTAGAGGTCTCACTGGTGTCCCAGCATATGCACATTAGCTACATTCTTAAAATGTTCATTTTAAGGTCAGAAACATAACTGTTCATGGCTTGGCTGTTATCAGCCAGGAGTTATAACATGAAAACCTCAACCTCGTGTAATTATCTTTGTGGTTTATCACCATATGATGTGTCAACCTTTGACAATTTGAAACAGCATATTAAATGGATGATTCAATAGGTTGTTTGTCAGTGCCTTGCACAAGTTTTCTGAACAAATAAATAGCTTGAAGGGAATGTGAAAGCTTGGGGATGTATGCATTCTTCAGCTAGTTGAGTAGCTTGCCAAGTTGTCATGCCAGCACTGTGACAAAATGAATATCAATAGCATTCTGCTTGCTAGCTGTAGAAACACAGGCCACACTTGTGTAAAGTGACCTCTAGCTCATTAAAAAAAAAAACTATCTTTGAAAAAGTTTACCTTTCTGTAAATTACTCTCATGTTTTCTGCCAGTCATAGAAAAACATGCCTCCTTCAAAAATACGCCTTTTTAGCAGTACCTGCCACTCTGGCTTCAGTTTTCAAGGTGAAGGCCCTTTACCTAAACCTACTGCCCTGAACCTGAAAGAAACTCTTCTCTCTGGGAGCCCAGGCATGCTGTTTACTGGCTCCAGATCTGCGAATGGCCAGACAGCATGTCGGAAATGGTACGGGATAAAACACTCCTTTTTCCTCTATGCTAAGGAGAACAGTCTGGCTCTCATTTGCCTTAAATCTGGTGCAGTAGGTCAGGTTGATGGTATGTGGTGGTATTGTAAAGTTTTAATGAGCTGTGACAGGGGGTGCACAACTCTTAATGAGGGAAGCTGAAAAACACAGCAAGTTGGCGTGGTTACTCCAGTGCTTCAGATAAAACTGGCTGGCTGTTTCAGGCCTGGTATTGTGGGAAGCTGGCAGTGGTAAACTGCTGGCCTGTAGACGCAACCAGGAAATGTTTTGTCTGGGATGAGAAGGTCTGAGACAGCCTACTGGTTAGGGAACTGGGCTTCTAACCAGAATGTTGGAGGGTTGAATTGTTTGTGGGGGACTGCTCTTCTACCCTTAAGCAGGGTGCTTAAGCTGAATGGCTTCAGTCACTAACATGATGTATAAAGGGTTATTTATTATGTAGGCTATGTAAGTTGACCTTAATGAGGGGGTTTGCTGAACAAATGAAATTAAAAGATCCCTGTTTTCTTGTAAAATGTGATGAAAACAATCCACAGGGATGTTGATGAGCCCTGCATGTTTGGTAACCAGGTTTTTTAGCCTGTAATTTGGTCCTCCTGCAGAAAGATGCCAGTGCAGCCTTACAATTATTTACAATAATGTGTCAATAAAGCATTGCTTACCAGTAACAGAATGTGACCTGCCAACTGGCATTGTTGGCTCTTTGCTTATTAATAAGTGGAAATATACTTAAACAGAAATTATCAGTGACAATGAAATACTATAGCATTACAGTACATCTTTCAGAGACACATAGTGGATTTCAACTGAATTGCAGGCTATGAAATCTGGTTTCCAAAAACACAGGGCCTTATTTAAAGGATATAAACAGGTAACTGATATTTCAACTTTGGAATGGGTACTGTTGGTGTTTCTTCAAAGGCATGGTCTACAATTTGAGCCAAGTGGTTTTATTTCCTTTACATAGCATAAATCTGTATTCAAATGAAAGAATATAGATCTTTGTAATGTACAGTACATCAACATATTTAGTAGAGGGAATGTAAAAGGGATGGAATGATCTGGAAAGAAGACGAGGCTTCAGTGCTCCCAGTGTGTTTGCTCCAGATAAGCACCCTTTCTGAGACATTCCACTAAGGAATCAGGACATCCCATGGGGCTGGACCTCAGACCTTCCATCAATTAAAGGCGAAATGTTTTCTTTGTGGCGTAACAGAAAATAATTGAGAAGCACTGCACTAAGGAATGATTTGACCTTGATCATTGAAGTGATGATTTGTGATCATGAAGGAATTTCTAGGCAAGATCATGAAGATCAATTTCTAGGGAAGATAATCGGTGTCTTGGCAAGAAAATGTCTTCTTTATTTTTGCTTTTGCTGTGTGTGCTCAAAGTAGATTTTAACCATCATTTTCTTTTTCTTTAATTTTTTTAATTTTTATACAACAATAATCATACATGACATGAAACAATAGACAAAATGTAACATCAATACATTGATCAGGTTTACATATCAAAGTTAATCATGATCCATTGCATATGAATGACAGTAATTACAAATTCATCAAAGTAAAAAAATTTATTAATTTAAAAAAACACAGTGTGCACACATGCGCGTGCAATTGCACTTTGTGTGTGTGTATAAGTATGTGGTTGTGTATGCATGTGCATGCCTGGATGTATATGCGCGCACCTGCATATACAGTGGGGAAAATAAGTATTTCACCCCCTGCTGATTTTGTGAGTTTGCCCCCTTACAAAGAAAGGAACGGTCTATAATTTTCATGGTAGGTTCATCTTAACAGTGAGAGACAGAATATTTAAAAAATCCCAGAAAATTACATTATATTAATTTTAAACATTTATTTGTGTTTTATTGAGGAAAATAAGTATTTCACCCCCTAGCAAAACATGACTCAGTACTTGGTGGAGAAACCCTTGTTGGCAAGCACAGCGGTCAGACGTTTCTTGTAGTTGGTCACCAAGTTTGCGCAGATCCCAGGAGGGATTTTGGCCCACTCCTCTTTGCAGATCCTCTCCAAATCCTTAGAAATCAATTTTCAGTGTCCTGGCTGAGGGAAGGAGGTTCTCACCCAAGATTTCCCGGTACATGGCCCCATTCATCCTCCCCTCGATCCGGTGAAGTCGTCCTGTGCCCTTAGCAGAGAAACAGCCCCAAAGCATAATGTTTCCACCGCCATGCTTGACGGTGGGGATGGTGTTCTTGGGGTCCAAGGCAGCTTTTTTCTTCCTCCAAACACGGCGAGTCGAGTTGATGCCAAAGAGCTCTATTTTAGTCTCATCTGACCACAGCACTTTCTCCCAAGCCTCCTCTGAATCATCCAGGTGCTCATTGGCAAACTTCAGACGGGCCTGTACATTTGCCTTCTTGAGCAGGGGGACCTTGCGGGCACTACAGGATTTCAATCCATTACGGCGTAGTGTGTTACCAATGGTCATCTTGGTGACTGTGGTCCCAGCTGCCTTGAGATCATCAACAAGCTCCAGCCGTGTAGTTCTGGGTTGTTCCCTCACCTTTCTCATGATCAGGTTCACTCCACGAGGTGAGATCTTGCGTGGAGCCCCAGACCGAGGGAGATTGATGGTCAATTGGTGTTTCTTCCATTTTCTATTTATCGCACCAACAGTTGACTCCTTCTCACCAAGCTGCTTGCCAATGGTCTTGTAGCCCATTCCAGTCTTGTGCAGGTCTACAATTTTGTCCCTGATGTCCTTAGACAATTCTTTGGTCTTGCCCACTGTGGAGAGGTTGGAATCTGATTCATTGATTGATTCTGTGGACAGTTGTCTTTTATACAGGTAACGAGTACTTAATTAGGAGTACTAATTAAGTAAGAGGACTAATCTGTGGGCCTCCTGGTCACATAACTGGTCTGTGGGAGCCAGAATTCTTGCTGTTTTGCTAGGGGGTGAAATACTTATTTTCCTCAATAAAACACAAATAAATGTTTAAAATTCATATAATGTGATTTTCTGGGATTTAAAAAAAATATTCTGTCTCTCACTGTTAAGATGAACCTACCATGAAATGTATAGACCGACCATTCCGTTCCTTTCTTTGTAAGGGGGCAAACTCACAAAATCAGCAGGGGGTGAAATACTTATTTTCCCCACTGTATATTTAAATACATGCATATGTACAAGTGCGTGTGTGTAAGTATTAGGGGTGTAACGATATGTTTTAACAGCAACTGATTCAATTAGGATTCTTGAGCCAATGATTCAATATATCATGAAATCTCTAATTTGACCATGATTTGATTCGATGCGATTCGATTAATATTAATAGAAAAATATTACACAAAATATACACAAATGTGACTAGCAGACTCTAGAGTGACTCTAGCAGGAACTGTAGCAGATTGGGGATCAAAATTAAAAATGGATTGTCTATCAGGTTTGAGAATAGCCGTATTTTATTTTGGCCAAAACTGCACACATTAAAATTGTGATTCTAGCATTCCAAATCACGATGCATCAATGCATTGTTACAGCCCTAGTAAGTATAAGAATGTGTATGTGTAAATGTGAATGTATATGGGTGTGAGTGTGTGTGTGTGTGTGTGTATTTGCATGCACAGTGGCGCTGAGTGTGTGTGTACATGTATATGTGGGTGTTTGTTTATGTATGCGTGCATGTATGTATCCTCCATTAAGGATTGTGGTGGCAATATGAGTCAGGAAAGGCCATCAATATTTCTCCACAAAAGGGACCATATCCTCCAGAATGTGTCAGTTTTCTGGTGGATATCATACGTTAGTCTTTCCAAGGGGAAGACATTAGATATCTGAGTGTGCCACATTTTGAGTGAGAATATCTCAGGAACAGCACATAATGTTAGTATACATTTTTTTGCTAAATAAATAAGTATGGTGAATAAACATTTTATTTATTTGTCTAGTGTTAATCCGGAGTTGCTATTCAAAAGGTATAAGTGCGGTAACATCTTAAAACTTAGGTCAAGAATATTTTCAATTACGGAATGTATATTGTTCCAGAATAGCTGGATTTTGTCACATTCCCAAAAAAGCTGAATAAAGGTGCCCTTCTGGGATTGACACTTGGGACATAGGTCTGATATATCTGGGTATATTTTATGTAGGCGAACTGGTGTTAGATAAAATCTATTGAGAAATCTAAAATTAAGCTCTTGCATGTTAATAGAAGTACATTTAGGGTACAACGCTTCACAAATTGACACCCTTCATCAAACGTGCGTCCAAAGTCCTTTTCCCAAATCCGTTTCAAGCTTGTGTAGGATGATGTACAATTATTAGAAAGAATGGTGTACATTTTAGATATAGTTCCCTTAAGACTAGCAGATGTTGTAAAGAATGTTTCCAATTCTGTTATATTTAGTTGTAGTCTGTTTTTGATAATGAGAGACTGGATGAAGTGTCGTAGTTGGAGAAACTTATAAAAATCAGTTCTAGGTATATCATATTCAGTTTGAATCTGTTGGAATATTTTTAAGGTTTCCTGGGCAAAGAGACATGAAATATCTAATATTCCCTTCTTACTCCATTCCAAGAGTCCCATGTTTTTCAGTTGTGGGGGGAAATCAGGATTGGGGGCTGTTGGCGAAAACAGAGATAAACCCATAGGTATCTTGAGATATAGTTTCACATCTTTCCAAGCTAGGAGAGTGTCATATACAACAAAGTTGTCTGTGATGCACCGTGTCTGTTTTATGTTGTTTGATAAATGGTAAGTAGTGATAGTGGGTGGCAGGAAGTAGATTCAATGTTGACCCAAAGACAGTCTTTCCTGTCAAAGTACCAGCTTTGACCATGTCTCAGTTGAGCAGACCAGTAATACATTTGGAAATTTGGCACATCGGCACCCCCCTTTATTTTAGGTTTCAATAATTGAGTAAGTATAATTCTTGTTTTTTTAATTCCAAATGAATTTAGACAAAGACTTGTTCAAATCATTAAAAAGTAGATGGTAGATGGCAAGGAAGAGACTGAAATAGATAAAGTAAGCGGGGTAAGATGTTTATCCTTATCACATTAATCCTCCCAAAAAAGGAGATTGGGAGAGAGCACCAATTGGTTAGATCAAGCTTAATTTTTGTAATTAAGGGATGGTAAGTTTTACTGAAAAGCTTTCCCAAATCTGGTGCAAACAAATATACCCAAATATTTAGCGATGGGAGAACCTGGTAGAAGGACAAACATCTCTGCAGCACTCCATCAATCAGACCTTTATGGTAGCACTTGGCATTCAGGCCAAAAAGTTCCATTTGTGTCTCATCAGACCAGATAATCTTTTTCCTGATGCTCTTAGAGTCCTTTAAGTGCCATTTGGCAAACTCCAGGTGGGCTGTCATATGCCTTTCACCCAGGAGTAGCTAGCCACTACCAAAAAGGCCTGATTGATGGAGTGGTGCAGAGATGGTTGTCCTTCTGCCAGGTTCTCCCATCACTGCAGAGGAACTCTGAAGCTCTCTTAGAGTGGCCATTGGGTTCTTGGTCACCTCCCTGACCAAGGCCCTTCTTGTCCGGTTACTGAGTTTGGCCGGACAGCCAGCTCTAAGAAGAGTTGTGGTGGTTCCAAACTTCTTCCATTTCACAATGATGAAGCCCATTGTTCTCCTGGGTGCTTTCAATGCTTTAGCAATGTTTTTATACCCTTCCCCAGATCTATGCCTCAACACAATTCTATCTCGGAGGTCTATGGAGAGTTCCTAGGACTTCATGGCTTGGTTTTTACTCTGACATGCACTGTCAACTGTGGGACCTTATATAGACAGGTGTGTGCCTTTCCAAATCATGTCCAATCAATTGAATTTACCACAGGTGGACTAGAATCAAGTTGTAGAAACATCTCAAGCAGTATCAGTGGAAACAAAATGCACCTCAGCTTACTTTTGGGTGTCATATCAAAGGGTGTGCACACTTGTGTACATATTATATTTTACATTTTAATTTTTAATAAATTAGCACAAATGTCTAAAAACCTGTTTTCACTTTGTCATTATGGGCTATTTTGTGTAGAATTTTGAGACAAAAAATGAACTGAATCTATTGTAGAATAAATCTGTAACGCAATGAAACGTGGAGAGGGTGAAAGGGGTGTGCAGACTTTCCGGCTTGACTGTACATACATTTTGTATTTTTTTACGTAAAGTGCAAACTTTATTCTTGTAAACTCTTGTATTCTGGCCATATTGCCCAGCTCTAGTGCATCTCATGCAAGACTGCATGCTTGTGATAGCTAGTCAATCACAGCATCGTCAGAGGTGTAAATTAGGTGTGGTTTCAGTCAGTTTAGCCTGTAAATAAAATATGCTGCTGTTCCATTCAAGTTTGAACATTTCGACTAGATTGACGCAACACAAACTGACTGATAATTATCAGCCACTGCCATTGGTAAATTAGATTTTATCGGCCGAGAAGCCGATTGCAGTCAACAAGGCAAATATTGGCCGATACCAATAGTCCACTGATATATCGGTGCACCCCTATATATAATCATTACTCTGTATAATGATATAAACATTACTAGGATGTGTGCAACACCATTCTTATGGCTCTTGTAAGCAAATGTATACTTTTCCTTTAGTGAAACATTATTAATGATACATGTTTCATGATCATTTGACTTTTGGTTTTAGGTTGGAGCAGCCATTACCAATTTTTTTTTTTGCTGTCTGGGATATGAGAACCAAATAAAATTGAATTGGCAAGCTAGCCAGCATATAACATGCAAAACTACCACATTAGGGAACTGGGCTTGTAACTCAGATGTTGCAGGTTAAAATCCTAGTTGGGGCACTGCCGTTGTACCCTTGAGCATGGTACTTGAATTGCTTCAGTCAAAATATCCAGCTGTATAAATGGATTGTATGTAAAGAAATGTAAAACTGTCTAAGTTGCTCTGGATAAGAGCGTCTGCTAAATGCCTAAAATGTAAAATGAAAAATTTTATTCACATGGATAATGAATATAATAAAAGTTCATAATGCTGTATTTTCTTTCAACCCTTTAACAGCTTCAGTTCTTGTGTACATCTGCTAACTTTTAATAATAATTTTAAAAAGAATCTTAAATCCACAGAGCATGCATGTTCATGCCATTTCTATAGTGCACAGGACATGATAATTAATCGGTGATAATCACAGTCTCACAATTCCCAGCAGGTTTTCTAGGTGCTGTGGGCCACCAGGACGTTGTGAACTTAGTGTTCAGATGGTAAACACCAGTGGTGCATGAGGCAGTGGACAGTCAGTGTTGTTTATGTTTGCATGATGGTATGCCCACATAAAGTGCTCTGTCTGAAAGTGACTGGCTGTGATAGGAGACCATTGATTCCACAGTGTAGACACATATCATCCCCTTACCCCACCCCCTCCCCAACAGGAGGTTCTATGTCATATTTTCTATTGACAGTTTAATAGGGACGAATATGATGCCAGGTATACTATGTGACTCATCAACTTCATACCCTCCATTATCTTGTGCCATTTGAGGTTTCTTTTGTTTGAATCTCTATTGGACAGTATGGATTTCAGGCTCATTTTTAATGTGTAGGAATTTGGCTTTTTGTTTATTCTGTAGCTTCAGATGGCCAGAACTTTAGCTGGTGTATGATCTGTGCTGCCTACCTCAGGCATGCTGGACGATGACGGTAGCAGGAAATGATGCGTGTGTGATGTAGACTCTGCTGCTGCCCACAGGAGTCTTGGATGATGAGGATGTGCGGGTGATGCTCAGGGGCTCCAGCATGGTGAAAGTGCGATCCCAACGCTGGAGGAAGAGTCGAAGCCTGCGTCTGCTGGAGGACGGCGTCAGCGTGTGGTGCGAGTCCAGCAAGAGCTCCCGCAAGGCCAAGGCCCAGCAGACCTGTGAGTGAAGGGGGGAGGGGAAGGGAAGGGAGAAGTTAGTCTATATAACGGGGGTTGGAGGGTAGAGAGAAGAAGGGAGGACCACACAACATGTATAAAGTCAGTAATTATCTAATTACAATTCCTCATAGTGTTAAAACATTTTACTATGGGCATTTTAGTACGTTTTTAACATTTTACATTACATTTACATTTTAAGCATTTAGCAGACGCTCTTATCCAGAGCTGTAAATGAAGTCCAACACAATAAAGACACAATAAAGACACAATGTAGGGAAGCTGGGTTTTCCAGGCATGTGTCCAAATTCAGAATACAATACTAACTGAGGGCGGCACGGTGGTGCAGTGGATAGCACTGTCGCCTCACAGCAAGAAGGTCTCGGGTTCGAATCCAGGCTGGGGGCCTTTCTGTGTCGAGTTTGCATGTTCTCCCCGTGTCCGCGTGGGTTTCCTCCGGGTACTCCGGTTTCTTCCCACAGTCCAAAGACATGCATGTTAGGCTAATTGGAGAGTCTAAATTGCCCGTAGGTATGAGTGTGTGAGTGAATGGTGTATGTAGTGCCCTGCAATGGATTGTATTCCTGCCTCTCGCCCCAATGCATGCTGGGATAGGCTCCAGCGACCCTAACTAGGAATAAGCGGCTGAAGATGAGATGAGGAGATGAATACTACCTGATTTGGGCACAATATATGCACAATATATGGATATGCACAAATTGATATTTGATTGTGCAAGGGGAGTAGGTGAGCAGGTGCTCACATATTCATCATCAAAACACACCTTTTCCATGTTCTTTACGATGGAAACAGCTCAACCAGTAGCTTACAAGCTAGCAAGCTACTGTATATACACAATTATGTTATCATTTTTTAAATTTAGTAAAAGTCCCTAAACCTCTGGTTAGCACCCAGTGTGATTTTGACTTAATGTTGTTAGCTATCAGCTATATATTTGTTAATATGTAAATTCTAGTCCCCAACATTTTTCCTGCTACAAAAATGTGTTTGTTGGTCAGCTAGATAGATTTAACGACACAAATAAATTAAATTGCTTTGGACAAATTTCAGCCACATATGCATTTATATTAAATTATAAAATAGGAATGTGTATGCATGTATATACTGTATATTCGATAAACCCAACTGATTATTCAAATTAAATGTGTTATTCTACGTTTAGAATGCTAAAACTAGTTAGAATGCTACTATAGAAATGCTCTAGCTAGCAAGATTTTCATAATTTTTTTTTCTTTTTGCGAAACATTGTCATAATTTCATGATCATTTATCATTATACAAAGAACAATGATTCAAAACTCGCATTGAGATTAAATGTTGAGTAGCAGAATAAAATCGTACCTCACTACAGTGCATGCTGCAGTTTTGTAAACTGACTTCTCTGTCATTGCTTGCTCTTCCACCATATGCTTCCAATCTGACATAGATTTAGATTTAATAGTTTTTTTCTGATATCCCAATAACTTCAAACGCTAGTCCATGGGACAAACACTGAATTAATTAAATGTGGGATTAGAAAGTAATGGAATAGTATGTCAAATTATTCAGAAGCCAATCAAATTGAAGCATTTATTCAGAGAATGCAAATGTTCTTACTCTGTAATATGAATTATGAAAGCATAAAATGCTTGTCCTTATTTGTTCTGACAATATAGGAGCTTCAGGGCTCTTTGGACATGACTGAAGATTGTCAATTGTCAACTGTGTTCATAATGAGTATGTATCACAGTGGCCAGTAGCTACACATGATTCTCCTCCTAATTGGCAATTGGGTTTACTTCTGAGCAGTAAACTGTCCTTACTGTGTCAACTTAGTAGTGAAATGGCCCTTATTAATCAGGGCATCCTGATTCATGCAGTAAACATCTTCAGAAGCCCTGGGGGGCCAGAACATTAGAGCGTGTCTAGAACTGGAACTGGGGTCACATGATGTTGGCCCATTCCAGTGCTCATGTTGCACAACACCCCCCCCACCTTACATGCAAACACACACATACGCACATACTCTGCTACTTAAGCAGCGGTGGCTCCTCTTCCAGCCTTAGTGTGAAGGAACATGGACACTGTGCTGGGGGGGCGGGGGTGGGGGGTCTTGCTGGGTTGTAACTGGGAGGGTAACTTACAAACTAAAATTAGTAACAACACCATGACTCTACACCGCTCAAGTGCCCTTTCTGCCTGCGGCTGGGCCCACTTCAGCAGACAGACACTGATAAGACCACGGAAGAGCTGAAAACACTGTAGCAGAGGCCCCTATGGGGCATATCCAGCACAAGCAGCTACACACTGCTGGCCTGCTGGTGTCCCTCAACAACTGCAGGTGTCCCCAGGAAACCACAGCTGCAGCTACACGCTAACCCAATGGTGGGCAATCTTACCCTGTGTGGGCCGGTGTGGGTGCAGGCTTTTGTTTCAACTGAACAGTAACACACCTGATTCCACTAATCAAAGCCCTGATTGAAGCTGATTAGTCAAATCAGGTGAGCTACTGCTCGGCTGGAACAAAAGCCTGCACCCACACCGGCCCACACAGGGTAAGATTGCCCACCCCTGCGCTAACCCTTTAAAGGGCTAGTCTTTAAAGAGCTTTAGGGGGGAATACTGCCCAGCTGTCTCCTCGTCTGTGACTGACTGGTGCGATTGTGCCAGCCAACTGCTCTTTAACCCGTCTCTGCCCCTCCCCCTGGGGTATGCAGTGTCAGTCTCCTGTCACGCAGCAATAAGAAGGGTGGGGAGGAATCTATCTCACCGTGGGTGCCTTTTAGTACCTGTATAATAATATATAATATATGCCATTTAGCAGACGCTTTTATCCAAAGCGACTTACATTAGTGAATGCATACATTATATGTGGCCCCAGTGGGGATTGAACCCACAGTGGGGATTGAACCACAACCTAAGCGTTGCTAACGCCGTGCTCTACCAACTGAGCCACAGAGAACTCTTCCACTGTGTGAGAAAGGGCTTGATGTCCAGGGCTGCCTGCTGCCCTCATTGTGCATCTGCTTGTGTTAGGAGCAGTGTGAGTGCATGTTGTCTCTGAGATCGACCTCTTTCAAGAAAGCCCAACTAGTGCTCCTGTAATCACACTGTGTTTTCACTCATATTTAGTGTCGCTGACTCAGGCCAACGCATGAGGCTAACAATTTTATGTGAGACGGATGCTATTTCATGGATACAGATGATTCAGTAATATGCAATAAGTAAAGTTCAGAGGTGATTGGGCAAGATGCCTAGGATTTGAAGCCCTATATGGCAGGGAGTTGTGGGGGGAGTTGTGCTCCGGCACTGAGTTGCAGAAAGACAGATATGCGTCGCGCGCACATATGTGTGACTGCCTCCTGGGCACTCTGGTCTCACCATCAATATCATGTTACAGACCAGCCACTGGTGCTTTTTTTAAACATCCAATAACTCCTGGCTCTGGTCCAGAGACCCAGTGACACCAAAGTGTTGTTTCTATTACAGGATATGTCATAGACTGCATTTAAGTTTAGAGTTCATCATCTTTCAACTTACATTCTAACCATTTTCTAGACCCAGTTTATGACCAGTATGTTTTCCTGTAAAGTCTTTTGAAACATTCTTACTTTAACGTTAACCTATAACATTTGCATTTTTTTACTTAAGATCTTGATGTCACTCTAAAGAACAGTTGGTTGGTTTATTGTTTTTTGGTTCACTTGGTCTCAAAACAAATTGAAGACAAAAAACCCATATTGAGTGTTTGCGTGTGCTCTGCACAATGTTGTTTTTTTATTGATAGATTTTTTCCCCGATTTTTCTCCCAATTTGGTATCCAATTATATCTTCTATTTATTTCGATTTACCCTCCCGCATGAACTCCACGGGACAAGCTAATACCTCAAGACAATGTTCGTCTCCTCTGAGACGGAACTCACCCAGTTTACAAGTTTACAAGGTCACCCTACTGCTCATCGGCGAGGTCGTACGGGCTCTCCCTCCCCCCTGTCCCCTGGGTTGGACAGCCAAACTAGTCCGGGACAGGCCGGACTAGCGCAGCCGGGTTTTGAACCGCAGCTGCAGTAGGCAACTTGCATTCCAGGCGAACGCTTAGACCGTTTCGCCACCCGAGGCCCATGTTGCAGCTCTTTGCTTTGAGCTCCTGTCTTCTAGTTTATCTGTTCCCTTTAGACTCATGCCCTGCATCTGTTTCGCTCTCTTTCTCCTCCTCTCCTTTGCTTTATTTGCTCAGTCGCAGTGACGGAGGTGGAGTGCGTGCGCGAGGGCTGTCAGTCGGAGGCGCTGCGGAAGCTGTCGGGGACAGTGCCGGAGGGCCAGTGCTTCACTGTAGTGTTCCGGGGGACGAGGAAGAGTCTGGACCTTTGCTGCACAAGCCAGGATGAAGCTCTATGTTGGGTCCGTGGGATCCGCACCCTTCAGGAGAGAGTGTCTAACATGAGCCAGAAGGAGAAACTCGACCAACATCCTTCAGTAATGCTAGGCACATTCTGAATGCATACTCTATAACCTAGGCTAAATCACACTGGTGGCTGCATTGAAACCAATAATATCTAAGCAGATCAGGGCCCATATGTGTAGCATCTCAGAATAGGAATGCTGATCTAGGATCAGGTTTCCCCTGTCCATATCCTAACCATATACATTATGAGCTAAAAGGCAAAACGGATTCCAGATCAGCTCTATAGATCTCCTACTTTGAGATTCTTTATACATACAGGCCCAGAGCTAGCAGTCAGAATAACGGCTAAACATGCTGTAATTCCAATACAATGATCTTCTTAGCTACTGGGTGTTCATTTTCTCATTCTGCTTTTCCTCATTCTGCTCTGAGACTGAAGTGAGACCAGTCCCAAGAATAATTATTGAAAACCTAGTCTGACAAACAGCCAGACGCACTATATATTAGGGCTATCTTGTTTTACTGCAGTGTGGCCTTGCTCTATGCGTGTGTGTCAGTGGCCATTTCTTCAAGACAAGAAGCTTCCCCTGTAATGTTTGGGGGGATGGGAAATATTTTTTTTAAATACAACATTACTAAACATTTTTATTTCATACCTTTTTAAAAAAATACCACAGATAGAGAGTGGTATTTCAATTCCGTTGTATGTCACTTATTTAGACTGAAATGTTTTGTTTAAACCAGCACTACCCTATCGCCTCACATGCTTGAAGCTGGAAGCTCGGCCAGTCGCAGTTGTCTCTGGGTTTCTGTGGACTTTATTTAATGGAATAACAGGTGATGGGCTTGGGGGAATTTAATTGGACAATATTGACTTGCCTGGAAGCTCAGCTTCCAAGCCGTACGTTCCAATCAGATTTTGACATGCTTCCGTTAATCAGGATCAGGCTTCATCCCTGCCAAATAGAAGACAGCTACAATATTTGCAGCTTGAGCACAGGAGATTTTGGAGAGTGATGTCTGTTACAGGTGAGGTTGGCAATAGTTTTAATTATTTGGTCTTTATTCCTCTATTATTGTAATTTGGTATTTTAATTGTTAATCATTTCTATTATAAATTGATCTCTTGGGGCCATATTTTCGTGCCGGCGCTAAACGGCGTTATGCCCTAGCGCAGGCGAATTGACAGTTTTGTCTGTCGCAAATGGAATATTTCCCGTCTCCGCCGAGTTTGGAAATTTCGTGGTTTCGTGGTTCTGAAATCACATGAGAATGTTTTGTGAATATTGTTAATTTTCCCCCATGTTGAGGCAAATCGTCCAATCCATGGGTAACTTGCAAGCATAATCAATTAAGCTAAAAACTATTTAACCACAGCTTGTGGTTGTTCAATGCACGGACATGAAAGACTGAAGCCAGCAGGCCATCCATCGCTACTGTTCAGTAAGATACACCTGTTAAATAAATATATGTTTGTATGCACATTGTTTTTCTTATGTGAAAGGGTTTTATTCTTTCCATTTGCACTACAGAAAATGGAGTACATAATTGGATGCCAAAGGCGATACTGTGAGCGATACCCTGGGTTTGGTAGCCGGTGTTGGCCAGACGGCTATCAGTTCGGCTGTACATGCAGTTTCTTCTGCATGACGAACAAAAATGAAACAGGCCTAGTTGCAGTTGTGAGTTTGTTATTTATTGCTTTCCATTTAACAATTACATTAAGTTAGAAGAAAAGAAACATTGTTTTTTAAGTTGGAAAGCCTACAAAGAAGGAAAAAAAGAGATGGTAAAATAAAACACTTTCTTTTAACAAGGTAGGTCTCAAAATATAAACTCAAATCATGAAAATAACAAATGCATGTGCGCCTTGTTTTCCCCCTCTGATTCGCGCGCCAACTTTTCCGCACCCCCAGCACCTTCTTTTGAGAAGCGCTCCTGGCGCAGTGCGCAAAACTGTCATCCGTCAGGAAATTGACAATTTGCTATAGCGTTAGCGCACTGGTCTTTAAAGGGATAGACAATAGGTGTTCTGATTGGCCTTTATGAAACCAAACCCCCACCACACCCACATGTATTTTCTTTTATTAATCCAACCTCTTTTACAACTGCGCCGGAGGTGCGCTATCGTCCTAAATCACAAAATTACCTAAATTTTGTTAGACACGCCCTAAAGCGCCACTGTCTTTGCTTTGCGTCTGCGTTACCGACACCGTCCTAATTCACCAAAATAGGGCCCTTGGAGTTTTAAGGTTAGCCACAGTAGCTAGTTAATGTTAGATAATTGCATTGATTTGTGTTTGCTCACTTGCTTGAGCTGGCCTAGCTAACATGAGTAATAACAAGCACATTTTTAAGCTTGGTCTTACGGAACTGAATAGGGATGTAGATAGTAATTGAATTGAAACCCCACTTGGGTTTTTTTTTTTTACTTTGAGAGCACAGTGTGTGCAGCACATGCATAGGTTCGATAGTCTGGTTTGTAGTGGGAGAGCTTATCGTAGGAGAGAAATGTTGTTACACTTTTCCTCACTTTCCTTATTTTATTGAGGTTTATCCTTATTTATTTATTTTATGAATTAATAATGAATTGTGTCTAGTGGGTTTGTGTGTGTATATGTATGTATATACAGTGTATTTATGTGCAGGTGTTTGTGTGTATGTTTGTGTGGGTGTGTGTGTGTATGTGTGCTTGTTGGGGTGTGTGTGTCGATGCTGTACTCCAATGCCTCATTGAGCGGGTGTCTCCTTGACTCCTCCCACTTGGATCCGGGGCTATCTGAGGAGGGCAGACCAGAACCAGGATGGGAAGATGAGCTACGAGGAGGTGAAGCATCTGCTGCAGATGATCAACATCGACCTGAGCGAACAATACGCCCGCTCCCTCTTCAAGGTGAAACCCTGCACAGCTCTCATTCCCTCCTCATGGCTCCTGACACACAGCTCCTGTCAGTCCCTCATATGTATTCATGTCCTTCCCTGTCACCTCACTCTTCAGATTCTCACAACATCGCTGCAATGTTTGAAAGATGTGTTACAACATGAGTGTTTTAAGGCTGAAACACACACAAAAGCCGGCCTTCAGGACTGTAAAGGCCCTGACATATACTGACCTGTGCCCTCGTATCACCTGCTCACCATTTTGGATGGGTCTTTTAATGGGAGATTTTTGCAATGCATTGTGAAGTCAGGATGGCTCTGTCTCTCAGGTGTCATAAAGGAACAAATATTTTCAGTAAACAGTATTTCTTTAAATGATTGCTGATTGTGTTGTACATTTTTTGAGGTGTGTGGCTGTGGTCTTTAAAGTATACTATTTGTGTGTGTTTATGTGTAAGGTCTGTATAGTATTTGACAGTATGGGTCTTTTGTGTGTGTACACTATCGGTTAAAAGTTTTAGAACACCCCCATTTTCCAGTTTTTACTGAAATTTAAGCAGTTCAAGTCCAGTGAATAACATTGAAATGGTACAAAGGTAAGAGATTAAAAAAGAGGTTGTAGGCCATTGAGTAGGCGAAAGGATGGTTCCTGACACCAACTGTAAAATATGGAGCAGGAAGCGTGATGGTCTGGGGCTCTTTTGCTGGATCCAGAGTCGCCGACTTGCACAGAGTGACTGTTAAACCATGTTAACCCATTACTTGTTCCCTGAAAAGGGCCTCTGAAATGTACATTATTTTTCCGTTTTTGGTAACCTAAACTTTTTTTTTTTTAACCTCTGGCAGTTTACCGCTTACCTTTTCAGGTTATTCACTGGACTTAAATTAATGCTTAAATTTCAGTAAAAACTGGAAAATGGGGGTGTTCTAAAACTTTTGACCGGTAGTGTATGTGTACGCATATGAGTGCTATGGCTTAAAGTGATGGCAATGAGCCTTTTGGCTTGTGAAGAAAGCACTGGAGGAGCTCTTTGTTTATAAGACAGTGCTGACTAAAGTCTGTGTTCAATTATAAGTGCAGTGGTGAGCCAGCCTGGAGGCCCCCTTCACCCTTCACATAAATAGATTCACATTTAAATACACTTCTTCCCTCCCTCTCCTTCTCAGCCACTCTAACCACCACTTATAATCATCATCAGATTAAGGAAAGTGCATCATGGGGAATTTCATGGATCCAACTATTAAATCTCTCAGCTCAAAGTCTTTCATTGTGTCCTCCTTCACTGTGCGACCTCTCCCATTCCTATAATTCCTATCCCCTGTCTGTGCTCAACAACATAAAAACAGAACCTTATAATGAAATACATTCCAAGACTTATGTATGTCAGAAAGCATTCAGGAGCACAAAAACATATCCCAGAAATTCTGAACAACCCATGGACTACTATTCTGAATGGTGGTTAATCTGTCGACATTTTGACTTGGCTGTGACGTGTGTGTGTGTGTGTGTGCCCTTGTGTTTGTGCACATGTGGGCATGTGTGTTTCTCTCTGATCTAACTTACATATATCCCCCTCTGTCCCTGACTCAGGTGTCCTCCTCTGTCCCTAACTCATGTTTGTTTCTCTCTGTCCCAAAGAAGTGTGACCGCTCAGCTGACGGCCGTCTAGATCACGTGGAGATTGAGGAGTTTTGCCGAGAGCTTCTGCGGCGGCCAGAGCTCGATTCTGTGTTCCGCAGTTACTCCAGCAACGGCTGCGTGATGACCACCAAAGAGCTGCGTGACTTCCTGGGGGACCAGGGGGAGGATGCCTCCCTCGACCACGCCCAGAGCCTCATCCTCACCTATGAGCTCAATACCTGGGGTAGGGTAGTGTCAACCAGCACCGTCATGCCACCTTCACAGGCTTGGACATCAACTACACTGTAGGCCATAAACTGATGTAAGTGCACACAAATCAGCAGACCTGAATTGAGTTAATCAGTTCATTCAAAGTGATCACACATGCATTTCAGCCATGTCTTTTCTTTCTATACATATTCTTGTCACACTTTTTAAAAATTATTTCTTCTCACTCCATAATCACAGTCTTATCACACACAATGTCATTCCTGCAGACTTGCCTCAGATAATTAGAGTACAGCGCTTTTGCTTTCCTGGATTTGCATATACATGTTCATATATTTTAATTAAATTGTGATTAAGTGTCAGTGGTTATTCAGAAGCAGTTATTTGTTGCTTTGCTCACAGCTCATAAGCACCAGTGCATGACCCAGAATGGGTTCACCATGTACATGCTGTCCCAGGAGAACGATGTTTTGAACCCCACCCACTCAGAGGTGTATCAGGACATGACCCAGCCCCTGTCCCACTACTACATCTCCTCCTCCCACAACACCTACCTCACCAAGGACCAGGTGACCAGTGCCAGCAGCACAGAGCCCTACATCAGGTGTCTATACCCATCCAAACCGTACATGACCAATACTGTCTGTGTGTGTGCTGTGGCTATATGCTGTGACAGACATACAATACTACCGTGCATTCACTGTCCCTATGTCCATCTCTTGTATAATTTGTGCAAATACTGTATATCACAAACCTAGTGAATACACACACTTGCATATTCATACAATGTGTTGTGGCTGTGCTTAATTATTCATTATTGGTGCTACCAATAATGTGTGTGTGCATGTGTGTGTGCGTGTATGTGTGGGTGTGCATGTGTATGTGTGTGCTTGTGCATGTGTGTGTGTGTGTGTGTGTATGCTTGTGCATGTGTGTGTGTGCTTTTGCATGTGTATGTGTGCATGTGCGTGTGTATGTGTGTGTGTGTGCGCATGTGTGTGTGTGTGCTTGTGCAAATGTGTGTGTGTGCTTGTTGTGCATGTGTGTGCGTGCATGTGTATTTATGTGTGTGTGTATGTGTGTTTGTCTGTGTGCGCGCAGGGCCCTTAATCAGGGCTGCCGCTGTGTGGAGCTGGATTGCTGGGACGGGGACAGGGGTGAGCCAGTTATTTACCATGGGCACACCCTCACCTCCAAGGTGCCCTTCAAGGAGGTCATCGAGACCATCGACCAGTACGCCTTCAAGGTGAGACCCTGAAGGGCCTCACAGTGGGGCTGATGCAAAGCAGGTAAATGACTAAGAGTCATCTGTACACTGTCACACCAATAAAACTGGGTTTCCAGATTTCCAGTTTCCAGATTCAAAGGGGTTTTACATTTTATAGTTTATTATCTAAACACTGCCACTGCAGGTTGGTTGGTTCCAAAATTAAAAATACAAAAATCACCAGTCTCATCTTTACGCTGACACAGCATCAATATACGTACATCATTTTTTTTGGCAAAGGACCAAGAGTATTTGAAGTATTCCTAAAAATTCCATACACATCTGCAAACTGACAATCACTAGATTAGATTTTTTACAGTTATGCAGTTTCTCACCAAATTAGACTTTTTTTTATTTCTATTCTTTTATTTGTTTCAAATGTTTCCCCATTTTTCTCCCAATTTAGTAGCCAATTCAACCCTCTATTTATTTCAATTTGCCCTCCCCTCACGAGCCCACCGCCCGTCCTCTAGGCTAAACTAATGTCCCGAAGCCGGCAATGATCCGCCTCCCCCGAGATGGAACTTCACCAGCTCTTTAGGAACGCCCTACTGCTTCTTGGTGAGCTCGTGCCAACTTGCCCTCCCCCAACCCCAGGGGCGGACAGCCAAAAGCCACCCCTGATTGAGGCTCCCGGCCTCAAACTGACGTAGTCAGGTTTTGAACTGCGACTACAGTAGGCAGCTTGCATTCCCGGTGGAGTGCATTAGACCGCTACGCTACTCAGGGCCCCCGGAGATGTCAGACTTTTAAATGGACCAGTGCCCTGCGGAAAAAGTGTATTTTCCTGTGCCATGGTGTGGCAAGGTGGCAGGGGTGGCCACCCTGCCAGGTGGTGAGTGGACGAAAGACAAACCCAAAAATAAAGTTCCAATGGGCCAATGGCCAGTTTATTCTCATTAAACTAGGAAGACTGGTGACGGCAGGCGAGTAGGGGCCCCTGGGAAGGCCGGCGACGGCAGGTGAGGAGGAGCCCTCAGGACCTGTTGACGAGGGACCCTCCGGGAGGCCAGCAGCAGCAGGCAATGAGGGACCCTCCGGGAGGCCGGCAGTAACATAACATAACATAGCATATGCCATTTAGCAGATGGTTTTATTCAAAGCGACTTACAGTAGTGAGTGCATATATTTTTCAGTATATGTGGTCCCAGTAGCAGCAGGCGACGAGGGGCCCTCGGCGAGTCTGGCAGCGCCATGTGATGAGAGGACCCCTGGCAGGCTGTCAAGGGTGGCTGATTGGGCAGCCTGGAGAGTTGTGATTGCCTGGCCTGGGCTTAGGGTCTCAGTCAGGGACAGGAGAAGCTGGTGGACAGTTGCATCAATTGAGGCTGAACAGTGGTGGCAATGATGACTGTCGATTTCGCAGCTTCCACACCCGTTAGACACAGATCAGTGATGGGGTGGCTCCCCACAACGCTCACACCAGGGAAAAGCTGTTTTGTAGGAAAAAAACTGAAAAAATTAAGATTATTATTATTAATATTATTATTTATATTTATTTTTACATTAAAAAAAAAAATTAACTGATGAATTAAGGGAAAGCTCCATCCACTCTAACCACCAGGGACAATTAATATGCTTGCATTCTCCACCATATGTGGCAAGGTGGCAGGGGTGGCCACACTGCCAGGTGATGAGTAGGCTAGTTTATTCTCATTAAACTTTACAAAATATAACAAACCACAAAAACAACCAAGTTAAATCAAAAGCTAGTGCTAAGAGGGTCAAACTGCAACAAAAAGCTAGCACCTTTTCCCCCATGGCCAAAAACTCCTATCAGGCATGGCAGGCTGTGCTTTTATAATGGCCTAACGAAAGCAATGGCTCATAGCTGAGTTGATTGCTCATTAGCCTCAGTTGAGCCAGCCTGTAAGTGAGGCCGCTGCTGTTCAAGATCCTGTAGTTCTCTCCAGGCTGTGGGAGGGAACAGGAGCACTTGACAGCAGCCAAAGCGGGAGGTGCAGCCCTCTCTACTTCTCCCTCCACCTCTCCCAGTGTCACACATGTTTTTTAATTCTAATTAAGATATTTGGAACTGAGGCTCCATTCAAAATTAATGGTGAAAAAATTGCTTGTCTGTTAGCCAGGGACACTTTAGATTAACCATGCTGTAAACAGGAAGCCATAGCGACACACAAAGCCCAGGGTTCCCACTCGTCATGGAAAAACCTTGAAAATCTTTGAAAATTATTATGTCATGGAAATTAATGAAAAAGCTCTATGTCATGGACATTTCTGATTCAATATTTTTTACATTACCGCAAAATATCTGTTCCCCTGCCACTGTTGTTGCCACTTGCCATGGCTGTTCTCACACACAACGAGATGTGTATTTGCACTGTGAACAAAATGTGTTGTTAGAAATCAGTCACACAAAAAAGGTAATTGAAAAGCTTAAATTTGTCATTGAAATGTAATGGAAATGTCATGTAAAATGGAAATTTGATTTGAGTGGGAACCCTGAAAGCCATTGTAGGGCAAATATTTAGAGACAAAATGGCAGCGACCACCAGTCCACTTTTATGAAAACCGTGCTACAGATATCTTCCTCAGGTCCCAACGACATTGATTGACATGGCGAAATTAACAGGGTGGCTCAGTAACATTGTTAGCAGCCAGCTAAGTGAATTAGTTGATCAGCTTAATTTAGTTATGGTACAGGATAGAACTTTGTACTCTTTAATTATAGATTTCTGTGTTTTGGGTTGTTCATATATATATTTGTCGGTAACATCGCTCCCTAGACTAACTAATTTGCTCATAATAGTGATGACAGAGATAAGACAGTAAATACCAATTGCTTAGCTAAACTTTAGCTTGCTACCTAGTGACTTGGTTAGCTGGCTACCATGACCGTTTGCCTGGACACAATACAGCTTGGCATGTTAGTCTGGCTAGGTAACGTTAGCTAGCTAGCTAGTCTCAGCTGGTTTGACAGCTGAAGTTGGGATCTAGAAGTAATTTGTCTCTTCATTAGTTAGGTAAATAGTAGTATCTAAATATAGCTAGTTAGCTATGTGGTGTCATGTTCGCTAGACACAATCATGATGTTCTAAATTGCTTTAGAACTGTTTTTACCAACAAAATGGCAAGTTTTCTTTTCAGTGAGAATTCTACAGTGAGAATTAACATTATTATGACCATGTCCAAATCTACTCTTAAAAATGTTTGGTAGCTTACTACTAGGTCTGCCTTTTTAAGATGTTTGCCTCTGTGATTGGTATGGTGTAAATCAGCAACACAAAATAAAGGTATACAAGGTAATCTACAGTATTTGGTTGTTGATTCAAAGAGAAGGTTTAGTTGAATCCTCAGCAGCCTGCCTAGTGGTGAGTACATTGTTTGAAGTAGACCAACATAGTTACAGTATAGCACTGTAGCAGGTAGCAAAGCATTGTGTGTTGGAAAACTTGTCAGTATATAGGTCAAGATAATGGTTGGGGTGATTGTGTCAATTTCCTGTATTTTTGGCTTTTGCCAACCATTATTACATAGTGTCTTAAAACAAATCTCTGCATGTGTCCATTCATTATAAGCCCATCACTACGCCATATTCTGGAGAGCACAGAAGTATATGCTGCCAGCCCCTGCTTATTTTCACTGTTATCGAACAGCTGAGCTGTGCAGCCATTGTGCTGTAGACCCACACTTCTTGCTCAGGTGGTCGGAGATACCCTGCTGACTGAAACTCTCCTTTCCCAGGGTGAAGCTGTAGCAAATTATGTGTTGCTCCATGGGGCTGTCAGCCACAGTTGGCATTGGCAACGGTTTGAATTTGATTCCAGATCATGTGATGTAAGCATGGAGGTCTAGTGCTTTAGCTGGATACACCACCTGACACCACCCATTATCACTGTTTTTCAGCTCGATGCTCATTTGCAGTTATACTGGCTGTTCTATATCTATGTTCTTGCTGTCCTGTGGTACACAGTGTTATGTCTCTTGCCATGATGACCTATTATTGGATTCCTAGTGGATAGCACCACCCCACGCAGTGGGAGCTGTTAAGATTGTGTTTTGGAACAGTCATTGACATAACACCCCCACCCCTCCAGGCTTCTCCATACCCCCTGATCCTGTCTCTGGAGAACCACTGCTCCGTGGAGCAGCAGGCAGTGATGGCCCAACACCTGCGCACCATTCTCAGAGAAAAACTCCTCAGCAAGCCCCTCAGCAGCCAGCCACTGAAGCACCTTCCCTCTCCAGAGGTGGGACTATTTCTCCTGCCACTCAACGTACTCCAATTTTGCCTCTCGATTTATGACCCGCTCGCTTTATATTTCACTCGGTTGCGAAACTAGGTGCAAGCGTTTTGTCTGGTTTCACATTGGCTGAATGTGATCCGTTTGCTAGCTCAGAGATATGTGACGTTAAGTTCCAAACATTCAAGTGTGATGCTCAGTACTGTAATTTGTACTAACTTGTCTAACTTGAGGCAAATGGATGATTTGGATGAAAAACAAGCCCAGAAATAGCAGCCAGATTTGTGCATTCTCTGCTCTATGTATTTGTGCCAATGTCATACTGATTTTTAATGTTATACCCCTGAGCAGTCAATACTAAATGTTGGGCTAATACTATTGGCTAATTCAATTATGTGCAATGACAGATGTCCTTGTTTTTCTGAATAGAATAAAATAATGCACAGTATACCATTTACCAATTACTTGCATTTTGAAAACTGGTATTGGGAATATTAGTGGAGGAAGTAGAACTGCAAGTCTGTATTCCTGAATGTGTTCTATCTTGCATCTTTGGTGGATTTATTGGGAGGATCAGAAAAGTTGCTTTCTACCTACCATGAGTACTGTGGACAACAGTAGTCACAGTAGACTACAGAAATAGTGTGCAAATCCCCCTCTCCAGGAGAAGGCTAGATATCATATGCCTCCAATTTGCTTGGGTTTCACATTAGCCCGAGTATCCACGTTCTTAACAGAAACAGCTGCACTTTCGAGTGCTGTGCGGATATATGAGAGGGCTCATTGCCTTTCTTCTCCTCTCTACCTTGTTTTCTTTCTGTATTTCTTTCTTGGTCCCTCCCTGACTATTAGTCTTAGTCTATTAGCTATGTTGGCAGTTTATTGTTTATGGTCTGCCTAGTTATTAGCCGACCACCCTGTAGCTTCTCCAGCCTGTGCTCTCTTAGGCAGCAGCCACGTCATGTGACAATCAGGCGAGGGTGGATCACAGACTGAGGATCTCTGAGATAATTTAGTGCTGCCTCCGAGTCATTGCTGTGCTTTCCCTCCTGTTTAACCTACACACACAGTGAGTAGGGATCCTATCCAAACTCCACATTCCAGCCTGTTTATTTTCACACAAACAACAAACACTTTATGTTGGTGTTTCCTTTTTTTGTCAGTTACCTGTATGTATAGACTGGCTAGCAGCTTGTCTATACATACTAGTTTGAACCCACTTCAGGTGGCTCTAGTGGTGAAGACACTATTAAACATAAACAAAGATGCACACTGTTCAAAGGAGTTTGTACCCATCACATACAGTAAAGTTTGATATGAGATAGGGGTTGTACTGAACGAGTGCATGTGTGTTAACATAGGAACTGAAGGGGCGGATACTGGTGAAGGGGAAGAAGGAGAGCGCCCAGCTGGAAAAGATGGACAGCTGCTCATGCTCCTCCTCCAGCTCAGAGGATGAATCAGAGGGTGGGAGTAGGCCAAAAAGCAAGAAGGACCCTGGAAAGGTGAGGCTGTCTGTCCAGACACATCAGTATGGATGTATTACAAAATAACTGCCTGTCTTTCTCTGTAATGGTATACACCTTTTTAACCTTTAATCCTTATAAAGGGTTTATTGATATATTGTCATCCCATTTTGACTCATTCTGATGAGTGTGCGCCATTATGGGCTGCCAAGTGACAGTAATCCGATATTGAGCACCCTGCACCCTAAAAAGTTAACTTCAGTGCCACTCTGTGGAATTATGATGAAAAGGCAGTCAGAAAAACTGCATCCTAATCTAGTCACAGGTTTTCTTGGTCTTCTTAGTTCTCTTAGTCACCTTCCGACTTAATTTAAAATTAGGTGAACCACACATCTATCCAAGGGATCATTTATCATTATGTATTTCTGAAAATGAGGTGAACCACACTCTTGCAATGGATCATTTAACATTATTATGTATTTTATTATGCTTATGAAATACTATGCTATTCAGAGTACAGTGTATATGTACTGTGTTATACACTGAATATTTTCAATAGCATTATTTTTTCACATGTTTTACAGTCTATAAAATCCTAATTTTCCAAAAGTATTTTTTATATTCAGAACACACATTTTAATTTATTTGTGTGTGTGTGTGTGTGTGTGTGCACGCCCATTACCCCATCAGCCTGTCCAGTCATCGAAGCTGAGCCCTGAGCTGTCCGCTCTGGTTGTGTACTGTCGCAGCGTACCATTCCACGGCTTTGACCACGCCTCCAAGAAGCCCCCTAGTGAGATGTCCTCTTTCTCCGAGAATGACGCCCTCAAACAAATCAAGGACTCAGGCAAGGCACACTGACAAGTTCATTGTTTAATTCACTCTACATATACATAGTACATATGAGCCCTATTAGGCTGTATAAGCTGTTGGACAGGCAGATACATTTAACATTTTAAGCATTTAGCTCTTATCCAGAGTGACTTACAAGATGTGCATTAATACATGGTATGATCAATCATTGTTCGCGCAAGAGATCAGTGCAGTAGTATAGCGATTGTTGGCAGCTGCATACCATACCTGTCACACCGGGAAGGAAAAGGTTAGTAAAATTTTAATTTTAATTTATTTAATTTTTTGTAGAGGAAGATTTAAACAAGTATACATACACAAAAAGCATTAATTGGCTAGATGTACAGAATTCAGTGGTAGTGGAGTCTGAAAAGGTGGGTTGGGTTGCGGAAAATCACACGTGATTCCGCGGTCTTGTCCGAGTGCAGAAGATCATTCCACCACGAGGGGTCAGGACAGAGAAGAGGTGAGACCATGAGGAGTAGCTGCCGGGTGCCCGGAGAGATGGTACAGTCAGTTTGCCAGAGGAGGCGGAGCGGATGGGTCTGGCTGGGGTGTATGAGTGCAGGGTGTGATGAGTGTCTAGAGATAAGGGGGAGCCGTTCCTCTCGCCACTTCATAAGCTAACACCAGTGATTTGAATTTAATGCGTGCTGCGATGGGGAGCCAGTGCAGAGAAGAGAGTAGAGGGGTGACGTGCGTGAACTTGGGTTGATTGAACACCAGACGTGGCAGCATTCTGCACCAGTTGCAGTGGCTTGATGGCACAGGCTGGTAGGCCTGCCAGCAATGAATTGCAGCAGTCCAGACGTGAGATCATCAGTGCCTGGACCAGGAGTTGTGTGGTCTCTTGGTTGAGGAACGGTCAGATCCTCCGGATGTTATGGAGGGAGAATCGGCAGGTCTGGGTGATCACTGCGATGTGGCCCGAGAAACACAGGTGGTCGTCTAGGGTCACTCCAAGACTCCTGGCAGACTGGGACAGAGACACTATGGAGCCTTCCACGGTGATTGAAGCATCAATCATCGGGGAGCCCTTCGCTGGGAGGAAGAGCAGCTCTGTCTTCCCCAGGTTCAGCTTCAGGTGGTGGGTGGACATCCAGGCAGAGATGTCTGCCAGGCATGCAGAGATCCACGGGACCTGGGTCTGGGAGAGAAAGAGTTGAGTGTTATCAGCATAACAGTGATAAGAAAAACCATGAGCAGAGATGACAGAACTAAGTGATTTGGTGTACGGGGAGAATAGGAGGGGGCCCAGCACTGAGCCCTGCTGGACTCAGGTGGAGAGGGTGTGAGGAGAGGAGAGGGATCCACCTGGTAGGAGCGGTCAGCCAGGTATGACTTGAACCATGTCAGTGCAGATTCAGAGATTCCCATCTCGACGAGAGATGAGAGCAGGATCTGGTGGTCCATGGTGTCAAATGCAGCTGACAGGTTGAGGAGGAGGAGGACGGATCTGAGAGATTGGGACTTAGCCTATTGTAGAGCCTCAGTGACTGCTTTGAACCCAGATTGGTTAGGATCAAGCAGGTTGTTCTGTAGGAGATAGGAAGACAGTTATATACAGCCCGCTCTAGTGTTTTGGACAGGAGAGGAGAGAGACGGGTCGGTAATTAGAAATGAGGGTTTTTTGAGGAGGGGGATGACAAAGGAAAGAGAGGAGTTGATAACATTGGAGACAAAGGGGAGGATGTCCATAGCGATGGACAGGAAAAGGGGGGAAGGAATGGGATTGAGAGGGCAGGTGGTAGGACGGTGGGAGTGAAGTTGAAGGATGTCAGAGTCAGGGAGGGGTGAGAAGGAAGACTAGGGGGTGAGAGGTTTAGGTAGCGAGATGGGTGAGGGAGGGTTAGGTGCTGGAAGGGATGGGGGGTGGTAATCGCCAAGGTCAAAATTTGAAGACGCCCATTTGGGAATCAATACAACAATTTTGACACCAAAACTAACTCTGTATCTCAAAAATGACCCCCCACCCCTTGAAATTGTAAAAATAACACACAAAAAATGTGTTTTCAGGCTATTTGTATGCCCTCACTAGTCTTGTTGTTTGCTAATACTAGTGTATAAAGACTTTCAATTAATTTGGAATACTTTGTTAACAATAATACAATGCTAGTTGTATGCCGTCAGACTTGTGTGACTTCTCTGAAAAATATAAATATAACTAAATTAGATGAGGGTACTATGCATTATAATAGGAGAGTATTAATTACTTCAGGTCAAATACTTATTTGGAAAATTGTTGAAATTGTTCCAGAAGAGAGAGCCGGGGGCTCAGTGAGAGAGAGTCATCTTGTTTGCACTTGGTATGCGGTATGTCTTACAGTGTTAAGATTTTCCCGCCAAAAATGTTGCAATGTTAGAGTCTGGGGTGTTGAAATATGTCGTTTTTGTCTAAATTCAGTCAGGAATAGGTACTACTACACAGTTTCAAATAGATGTTGCAATTTTACAACAGTAGGCCCCAGAGGTCCACCACACCATTGCATATAATGCCGATTTCGTTTTTTGGGTGGGGTGGGGGGTTATTTTCATGCTAGGTGCTCACTTCCTATGCAGAATATCTCCCAAATGCATCACCACTGAAATGGGTGTAATCATATTACAAAATGTTGGTTTTCATCCCCATTACCACCCCCCTGTAGATGGGGGGAAGGAGTTGTGAATGTCATCGACTTTCTTGTGAAAGAAGGATGCAAATCCATGCGTGGTTAGAGAGGAGGGGGGTGGGGGAGGAGGAGGGGTGACGAGAGAGGAAAATGTAGAGTACACTTTTACAATGTTCAGTGTTAAAGCAGTTCTGTATGTATGTGTGTGTTTCTGTTGTTGTAGTTAAGTGTCCTACCCTCCTTGTCTTCCCTGCAGGAAAGCTCTTTGTCCGGCACAACAGCAAGTATCTAAGCCGGATCTACCCCTCTGGTCAGCGCCTCCAGTCCTCCAACTATGACCCCCAAGAGATGTGGAACTGCGGTTGTCAGATAGGTCAGTTTCTGGACTAGGGAGGGGTCGGGCTGGGTTGACTAGTGCATCTGTGAGTGACCTGCAGGTGACCTCTGTTGTGATAACAGCGTTTCCAATTCAGATTCAGAAGTGAATGCATTTGTTTGATCAATATTAGCAAACATTTTCCAAGGGCTCACCAAGCCTGCCAAGGGAAGCGACCAAATTTAGGAAATAGCGGGTACAATTAGCCACCAAATTGGGAGAAAAACAAAAAGTTTTGCTTTAATGTGTTGATCTTGGCTTGTGTACCTCTCTTGAACAACTTTTGAGATAAAGTTGCTATGTTGCTGCTGCCTTCAACTTCTCTGTTCTTCCCAGTGGCACTTAACTACCAGACCCCAGGGGAGCAGATGGACCTGAACCAGGGCCGCTTCTTAACGAATGGCGGCAGTGGCTATGTTCTAAAGCCCAGCTTCCTGCGCTGCGCCAATTCCGACTTTAACCCTGAGAACACGGGAGGTGGCCCGGGACACATCCCCACTATGCTGAGCATCCGGGTGAGTGGTATTGTGATGGCGAGTCCTCTGTGTTTCACACTTGTAATAATCAGCTGTGCCAACTGTTGATTTAATCTGGGCAATGGACTGGTCCAGTCCAGCAAATAACCTTTTTGGCAAACACAAGATGATCTGGAACCTCTTAAGCCTCTATTATTAAGGATAAACTAGAAGTATTTCAAGAAAATTACAACATCCTAAGGGATAGCCAGCATGGTTTTTGCAAGGGTAGGTCATGTCTGACAAATCTGCTGACATTTTTTGAGGAAGCAACCAAGTGTCTGGATGAGAGAAAGGCGTATGATATTATATACTTAGATTTCCAAAAAGCATTTGATAAGGTGCCACATGACAAACTCATTATCAAAATGAGAGCAGTAGGAATTACAGGTGGCATTTTAGAGTGGGTTCGGAACTGGTTACTGGATAGAACACAAAGGGTAGTAAGAGGCGGGATCTTATCCGAGGAGGGTATAGTGGGAAGTGGAGTCCCGCAGGGATCGGTGCTGGGACCACTGCTCTTTATCATTTACATAAATGACATTGATATGGACATTGAAAGTACATTAGTTAAATTTGCAGATGATACAAAACTGGGAGGCTTAGCAAATAGTCAGGAATCTACTAAAGTAATCCAAGACGATCTGAATAGAATCCAGAAATGGGCAGAAACCTGGCAAATGAAATGTAATACAACTAAATGTAAAATTCTACATGTGGGGAATAAAAACATAGGACAGGATTATTTTATGGGAGGTAGAAAACTAGAATGTGCACACGTAGAAAATAACCTAGGAGTACTAGTTGATCAAAGCTTGTCAGGGACTGGTCAATGTGCGGTAGCAGTTAAAAAAGCCAACAGGATGCTGGGATACATAGCCAAGAGTATTGAGTACAAATCGAAGGAGATCATACGCACCCTATACAATGCCCTTGTTAGGCCACACTTGGAATATTGTGTGCAGTTCTGGGGACCGCATTACAAAAAAGATATAGATGCACTGGAAAAGGTCCAAAGACAGGCAACCAGACTGATTCCAGGCATAAAAGACAGGTGTTATGAGGAAAGGCTAGAGATGCTTGGACTGTTCAAGCTTAGTAAAAGGAGATTTAGGGGAGATTTGATTGAGGCTTTTAAATTTATTAAAGGAATTAACAAAGTGAATTTCAGGAAATTATTCAAGTTGTGTTCGGTTAGCAGAACGAGGGGGCATAAATGGAAACTGACAAAGGGTAAATTTCACACGAACACTAGGAAATAATTTTTTCACACAGAGAGTGATCAATGCGTGGAATAGCTTGCCTGGACATGTAGTGGAGGCTGAGACACTAGGGGTATTCAAGGCCAGGCTCGATCCAGTGTTAGACACTCTAGCCTTTGGGTAAACTAAGCATTGTGAGCAGATTAGTGGTAGGAATGGACGAGCAGTGTTGGGCTGAATGGCCTGTTCTCGTCTTCCCCTTATGTTATGTTAAGCCCACATGCAGTGTTGTGTGTTTGTGCTTATGTGGCATGTTTCATGTTCTCTCTTTTTGTCTCTCTCTTACTCTCTCAATCTATCACTCTCTCACTCTCATATTCCCTGGCCTGCTCAGGTGATCTCAGCCCAGCAGCTGCCAAAACTCAACACCGACAAGTCCAACTCTATCGTCGACCCACAGGTGTGGGTGGAGATTCATGGGGTTGGCATCGACAACACCCGTGACAAAACCCACCGCATCGACAACAACGGTGTGCAGCAGGCGGTTCACTTCCCAAAATAATTCGATTTTCTTCTCTTTTGTATAATGGATGTGATATACAGTAAATTCATACAAAAATGTGGGAATTGTGTATTTTTCTGATGTGGATCCAATGTATAACTTTAAATGGCCAGATTTAACTTTCCCATTGTTGATCTCTAATCAAGAGATTATTTTGGAGAGAGTAATAGTGCATACAATGTAAATGTTCATAGTATACAGCAATGTGTGTTGATGTGTTCCATCTGTATTCCAGGCTTCAATCCTCAATGGGACTGCACCCTGTCCTTCCAGCTGCAGGTACCAGAGCTGGCCCTGGTACGCTTCGTGGTGGAGGACCATGACCACACGGCAAAGAATGACTTTGTGGGCCAGTTCACTCTGCCTTTCACCAGCCTCCGTACAGGTATCCTTAACTATCATGTGCTAGTGTGTGGGTGTGCACGTGTGCATGTTTGCACACGTAGGACCTTTATTGTGAAATATGTGCAAGTCTGTGTTGCTTTTGATATCTCTGTATGGTATGTGTGTATCAGCAGGGATTCTATAATAAAAATCATTGCATACATCCCATTTGTTTACTCATCTTAAGTAAATGAATGCAGGCAAGTTATCAGTCTGTATTTCCAAGGCTGTCTATCTGTTTACCCAGTTGCGAGCGACTTTCTGAATGACTGCCCTTGGTTCCAGGTCACACATTGATTTTGAATGTCCTCAAATATCCTCTCCCTCCAGGTTACAGACACGTTCATTTGCTGAAGGCTGATGGCTCCAGTTTGTCTCCCGCCACTCTCTTCATCCACATCACAGTGTCCCGCAGGGGTGTCCCCATCAAGAGTGTGTCCAGACGAATGATGTAACCCCTCCCTCACTCTTTGGGTCAGCTAACTCTCCTGGCGAAAGCTGCTGGGGAGTCAGAGGGCTTTGGGGGCCGATTTTCCTCTTTCCAGTTTTCTTCTGAGCACTTCTTAAGGTCTGGGTGACAATGCTACTTCCTGCGGAGGAAAGGAAGTCATCACTGTGTTGGTCACCATGGAGATCAAGGTGACTTGCCTATAGGCCAGCAGGCACACCTGGGGTCAGAAAAGGGCTTTCTTCAGTTGTTACATAATCGAGATGCTGGGAGCTTGCTATGTTCTGAAGGCAATGCTCGATGTTCATGTCCTTATACCTGGAGATGAGACTCTTATTACGTGTTTTAAAGTTTTTTTTTCCATTTTTTTATGTGTTTTTAACTCATTTGAGCATGGACATATTCTTCTGAGAACCTTTGAAAACACAGGGAAAAACCTACGGGCGACATGCTTGGATTTTCCTGAAACAAATTACCTATGTAGCTGTATCAATGTATGGAAGATAATTACTTATTCGAGGGACTGTGTTATATGTAGACTCAGTTAGGCAGGAGTAATTGAATATTGGCAAGGTTTGATAAATGAATTGTGGTTTTTGAAAATCAGTGAAGATTAGAGGAGTCTGTTGCACTCTAAGGTCATATCTGTACATACACATTGATACAGATATTGAATAGACCACTACTTCTTAAAGCTAATGTAATGATACACTAATTCACCTTTATCATACATTTCACAATTTTACTGTTTTATGCTTTGTTCTTGTCAAAGGTCATTGTAAGGTAGTTGTTCTTTTGGCATGGATGTTTCATACATAAAGCTGAAGTTGTGGGAATTGGATCTATCCTCGCTGAAATGCACCATCTATGTGGCATGCTATGACTGGAAAAAAAATCTTAATTTAATTCAGAATTTCTTTCTTCAGCAAAGCAGATTTGGGATGTGTGGTTTGTCATGCATGTCTTTCTAAGTTACCATATTAGGAAATGTTAATGTTTTACGAGAATGAAATGCATGCAGTTGAGCTCAGCTTTGATCAGAGTCCATAGTAAGGACAATTTACACCCATTTGGGAAAACCCTACTTTTTTATACTGAGCGGAACTAAGCGCAACTGGTTGTGGATTAAGTTGAATATCAATTGAGTTGAGTTGAATATCAATTTTCTCAGTCAGGCTAGATCCTGTTCTTAGTGGTTCACTAGGACAGAAAGCAGGAAATATGGGTCCTGGGAAAAGCATATTTTTCCAAGCTGGATATAAGCCTGATGTAAGTGTAATTGAACAGAGGTGTAAATACAGTTGTAATATTTGAAGTTGTTCTACTTTTTGTGACTTGTAATGAAAAAACTGTTCAGCATCTTTGATGCTGAAATACATTGATGATTATTATTATCGAATTTTCCTAACAATAGTTGATTGTAGCAGAGATACAGCATGTTATCATAACAAAAAACAACAATAAAACAAAATCCCCAGCCTCTTTGCCTTTGTGAATATTTTGTGTTTTGAGTTGGGTCCAATACAATGCCCTGAACATCTCTGGGGAAGTCCCCGGTGTATTGTGGGTCATATGATATTCCACTGAGGGTGGAAGGTTCCAAGGCCTTATGTTCTTATGCCTAAAATGTTGTTACCGCGTAACATTAATTACATATATTAAATGGAACTGAAAAGTGACAGGAAACATACCCAGGGTTCCTACAAGTTTCAACAAGTCAAATTTAAGACTTTTTTAGACCTTTTTTAGACCTCTTTGAATAGAATTTTAGACCTATTCGCGACACCATATGATAGCTTTTTGTCATCCTCGGGGTGATGAAATTAGGGATTTCACTGCCATACAGACAAAAAGTCTGAAGGATAATTAATATTAAATAAATAAGTCTCAAAAGTACATTTATTTTTATATTTTTATTAACTGTAGAAAGTCACTTCAAAGTGAAGAGAACAAAGTGCACAAAAGCTTATAACAGCTTAATGTTACAGTATGTATACAAAGAGACACGACACTTGTTACTATGTAACAGAGCTGGGGAGGAACTACTTGGGGGCATTTCTGTGAAAACGTTGTGAAAACTGAACCAGTCCCCAACAACAAAAACGTCACTCAATCTTTCTGAGCTCTGCTCCCTTTGCCTCTTATCTCCTTCTCAATTATCTCAAGCTCGCCAACTTCTTCTTGCTGCCCTTTCGCAGGATGTTTGACTTGGAGATGAGCTCGGCCATCTGCCTGGGACAAGATGAGCAGCTTCTGGCAAAAAGCCCAGAGGTCAGGGTAGGGCTCGCTGAGGACATCACGCAAGAAGACATCCACTCTTTCACATGGGTTGGAAAGAGTGGAACTCCTCACTTCTCCCCTCAAGGGACAGGAGAGCACCGAACTGCTCCAGTATAACATCACCTATCACAAAACATATAAAGAAAGAAATTACATAAATCAGTACATCAACAATTAGACATGTATTGGTCATTCTAGATTCACTGAAACTACACTGGTTGACATAAAAGGGCACTGTAGCCAATATGGCTGTGATAATTGCAATATTGGCTAACAACAATCATTTCAAATGTACTCAAACACTCATTCCTATGAAGCTGAAAATTAACATGTACTGTAGCTAGTATGTTCACAGATGAGACAAGTAGGCTAAGTTAACGTTAGCCTACAATAGGCCCACTGATGTAAAGTTAGCTGTGACACACTACAGCTAATGGCATTATAGAAAAATAGCTACCAAATGGAACAGATCAATAATTGATTTGCGTTACTTACTTTGACATTCGCCAGCAAGTCCTGCGCTGTTGCATGTCCCATGAACTGGGACCCCAGGTACCTAGACTGGACTTTCCCCTCATCCCAGAAACGAACATGTATGTCCAGCTGCTTGGTCTTGGTCGCCTTGTTCAAACTTTCATCAAACATAACAACGAATGGTCCGTTGTTGACTTTCGCGACGAGATCCCTCTTTATGTATTCCGCCAAACCGAACTTTGTGATATAAGCCGTCTTATCACCACCACACGCAAATGTTTTCGCGATGTCAGAATCGGGAACATGCGGGCAAAAAGCTTGCCAATGCCTTCGTTGCTGTTATAGGACTGGTGTTTAACTACGGTTTCCAGCGTCCACATCACTTCTGCCACCAGTGTTGGCGTGGATCCCAGCGCAAGCGGATCCCAGCGTCGATTCTTCCTTGAGTAGCGGGAGGCCGATTAGAGGTACCGGGAGACTGGGCCGCGGTAGCGGGGCTGGGAGGCCGGAGGCGGAGCTGCAGGCACTGCGTCCCCGAAGGAGGAAGCATGGAGGAGAGTTGTCTGGTTTGTTGCAGACCTCTTATTTGGGTCTCATGTTTCGAGGACTTCGCATGCGATTCCAGAGACTTTACCCCTAATGTTCCGAGTTTAATATTTTTTTTTGCATAAAGTGCAACGGGCTTCGTGCGGATTCCCATCCACTGCTTTTAACCAGGACCTAAACGCGCTTTTCTCTACCCATAGCTCATTAAACCTACACTTGCCCATGGCTTATCAAATTACATAGCGAGGAAACTCAAAACCAAACACGAGTAGTTAGCTAGCTAGCTCTTGTCTACGTTCAACCAACTCGAACGATACGTAGCTTCGTTCGCCAATAATTTCTCCCGGGGGCAGCGAATTTGCATTTTTTTGGTTCCAGCTTGATTAATTTCCGTGTAAATAGATAGGACTGATTTCTTTGCAGGACACTCAAAACATTTTTAACACAATAGAGAGCTAATCTCACTTTTAAGACCTAGCACCTCATTTTTTAGACCTAATAACTAAAATGTAAGACCTTTTTAGGCCTTAAAAATCGGATTGTTGGATTTTAGACTTTAAGGCTTTTTAAGACCAGCGCGGGAACCCTGATACCACATGGAACATTTTACAAACTTTCAGCTTCACAACCAAACATATAAATATGTACAGCTTTACCATATTCCTTATCTGTTTAATGCAATTTCATAAAATGAAGCAATCGTCTCTGGAAACTGCTGTACTAGGCAGTTAATGCTGGTGTGAGTAGTCCTATTTACTTTCACTATGGCGGCCTCATGTGGTCGCGATAGGGAAAACACTGCTATAATTATCAGAGGTTGAAACCAACAAATGCGATTTTATTTAATTGTAAAAACAATTCATTCCATTAATGCGCCCGTAGTCATAGTCTAGTCATTAGAAATAATTGTCTAACATATAGCTGACATATAATATTTAAAACAAGATGTTGCTGAATGTCAGCCCCACTCATACACACACAAGACAGTCTTCTGGCGTTTTTCCACCGCACAGTACAGTACGGCACGGCACGGTAACCATCCATACCCGTAACTATCCCCTTCATGTGTCGAGGGCCTGTGTCGTTTTTCCATCGCACAACAGAACCGTGAAGATAGGAGTTATCTGAAGTGACAAAAAAGAATGCGACCGCTGCAGTGACATTACTATTGACATTAAACATTCCAGCTAAAATTCACAAAAGCAGAACACGGCTTTCCCCATAACATTAGCTAAAAAAAATTTACCTCTATCCAGGCGTTTGGGAGTCATGTCGGTGGCAGCGAATGCAGGAGGTACCATACAGTGACTTCACACTAGGCTGTATAATCTTTCATATTTGGCTATATTTATTATTTAGCATTGGTCCTCCAATGAATTGCAATTTACCAAGATCATATTTAATAGCCTACCTAATAGCCTACCTCTTGTAGCCTACATCTTATAAAAATGAAAACATTAGCTATATTTGTTTTGTTTACATCTGTGCTTTTATGTAGCTTGTTGTTGCAAAAATATGTCCAGCAGGAGCTAGGAATAGTAGTGAATGATATGTCGTATTCCGATTGTTACTCCAATATAAGCATTTGCAATATCATACCGCCAAAGTTTGCGATATAAGTCTATAGCAATGCTCGTGTCAGGAACGGAGTAGGAAAACCAGGCGCAGACCCAGAAATGCAATAATGTCCTTTATTGCGTAAAAAACAGGCAATGGTCAAACAGGAGCAATCAGGGCAATACAGGCATCCAAAGAGTGATCGGGGACAGGCAAAGTTCGTTCCAGGCTTCAGGTGTGTCAGAGGCAGGCAAGACGTGGTCAATGGGCAGGCGGAGGTCGATAACGGGAAATCAGTCCAGGGAACACAGAGAGGAGCGGGACTGGAACCACAAGGAGCACGAACAGGTGGGTCGGGAACGAGACTGGGATACAGAGCACGAACAAAAATGATGAAACAAAACACGGGTAAACAGAAACCGCTGGAGAGTTGTGTAGGCATAAGCAAAGCACAAGACAATCTAGCAACGAACATGGGAAAACGCACAGCTTATATACATTTAGACAACTATGATTGTTCCTACCATGTATTAATGCACATCTTGTAAGTCGCTCTGGATAAGAGCGTCTGCTAAATGCTTAAAATGTAAAATGTAAAAAAATGTAGACATAATAAGAAACAATCAGGAATTAACACGAATGCAGCTGACTGCAATCAGACACATAAGGACTAAGTGAAAACGATAATACAATGACGAGACTGGAAACAGGTAAGCGAAAGTAAAAACACGGAGCGGCCATCAAGGAAAACATGGAATAAACTACAAACACCTAATTACGGGGAACATGAACACGAGATGTGACAGCTCGAAACTGGGCATGTTTTATCTTAGATTTGTTTCCCACACATACTCACAGACTAGCTTTCCAGAACTCAATTACCAAAATCACATCCCAGACTCAGTCCCTGTTATGTTTTGTTACTTTTGTTCTACTTGTTTTTGTATTTTATTATTTTCTCATTATCACTCATCATTCACGTCAGTTTCCCCGTCTGTCCGTGTTCCTTGTTTTTCGATAATCCACTCCTCATCTTTGTTGTTGCACTATTCGGGTGATTACGATTTTTCCTGTCTCGTTTACTTCCTTCTTTCTTTCTATCACTCTGTACATATTAGTTAGGTGCAAATAGTACTAACCAACTAATCTACTAACATTAGGGATTTAGATTACGTTACTAACATTTATTAATTACTAATTATCTTACGTTTCTATCTACTGCCATCATTCTCTCTTTCGTTGTCCTATCCCTGTACGCTTCTCTCCAATCGCTTTGTCTGCACGCATTTTCTATCTTTGCGCTCCTCCCCTTCGAACTGTGCATGTGTTTACTTGCTCTTCCAGTCGTTTATTTTTCATTATACCATGGCGTTGTTGAATACTCGATTCTGATTGGTCAATACGCGTTCCAAGGGTGTGCATTAATTTTCAATAGCGGGACAACTCGGCCCTTTAATAGTTCTAAAATCAATGCGCTACAAGATCCAACATCTAAAGCAGTTAAACGGCAACATTGTACATTAACGTTAGGCTACATTGCTCGATAAAAATGGTTGATTCATGCAAAATATTGTTCAACCTTTTTGGCAAATATGTCAACTTTGACACCTGGTTTGATGCCGAATTTAATAGTCCTCTCAAAAGTGCTCGTCCTGCCAAGAGGAAAGCAGAGCCTGCCCAAAGCAAAACTAACTGGCATAGGACCATCAATGAGGCCGAAGTTTAAAAAAATGTAAGAGGACAAACATGAAATCAACACAAAAAAACACTTCTTGGTCGCATGGAGTGCTGAGAGAAGCCGCTGGAGAGTTGTGTAGGCATAAGCAAAGCACAAGACAATCTGGCAACGAACATGGGAAAACGCACAGCTTATATACATTTAGACAACTATGATTGTTCCTACCATGTATTAATGCACATCTTGTAAGTCGCTCTGGATAACAGCATCTGCTAAATGCTTAAAATGTAAATGTAAATGTCAAATGCACAATGGTGAAAGAAACAGTATTATTATAAGCTGTGCTTATTCAGTAGATGTGTTGCACTGGGCCCGTATTCACAAAGTATTTTAAGGGTAAAAGTTGGTCGTAACTCCGCAATTTAGGAGCAACTCCGAAAAATAATGGGCGTGTCACTCATAAATTTAGGACTCCTAAATTTTTGGGATAAGAGTATTTCACAAAGAGTTTGAGAGCTAAAAACAGCTCCTAAGTCCAGGAGAAGTTACCCCGCATTCTAACAGGGGGCGATTCGGCGACGAGCTGCCGGAAATGCATTGATTCTCTATGAGAGTGAGCGACTTCCGGTGCCTGACCGATTGTCTGATTTATGGGCATGGCGGTGGCCCAGAAAAGTTGAAAATTCTGAACTTTCGGGCAATGTTGCCCGGTAAGAGCCAATCAAATTCATGTCTTGCTCTTTTTACCTCCCACGCGGAAACCAACACAAAACCGAAATTTTGTTCCTAGTTCCGACACTTCAACATGGATGAGGAGAAACTTAACAGCGGTCTGCAGTACCCCCATACTTTATTTAATCCTAAAAGCATAAATATTTATAGCTAGCTAAACTTATATGGCCTACATACATCTTATTTAATGTTTGTGTTGGTTAAAAGGCTATTTTTTATCGCATGGGTACGTTTGGAAAAACGTTTGGAAAATGCACCGGAGAGAAATTGCGAGCTGTTTCCAGCGCAAGTAAATGGCCGTAATTGCAAAAAGCCTTCTGAGTTTGAGTTTGCGGTTCATAATTGAAGGAAACAATACTGCTAGCCAACTAATATTTATAATAAAGATTCTCAAAATCTATGATGAACTATTCGTTTACCATGCAAAAATGTTGTAAGCACGTCGGAAGCATTTTTGAGGAAGCCAGTCAAGCGTGGTGAACGCCCACTGCGCGATTTATTCGCCTAGTATCGGCCCCTGTTAGAATGCGGGGTTAGAAGCAGTCAAGAGGACTTCTAAGTCGCTAAAGACCTACTCACGGCGATCCAAAAATCTGCTGCTGCCGGCAATCGTTGTCACAATCGCGTCAACACTGGAGATACAGAGCTCATAAAAAGGTACCGCCTCAATCGCGAGGGTATTATATATATAATATTATATATATTATATATAGATACCCGCTGATTGTTTACGAGATGCAGACATGAAACCAATTGACTAGTCAGTATTCTTGGTTTCATGTTAAATCAGTGACACGTAGCCTACATTTGTATTTTAGAATCTTTATTAGAATATAATAGGGGTGCATCGGATCATTTTTCGGATCAGCAAAAAAATTATAACGGGGACCAAAGGCGCATTTCCACCAAAAATTACCAGGGACTATTCTCAAGGAATTGAATGAATGATAATTCAATTTTTTTTCAATTTAAGTTATTTCACGAAATCTTTATTCGAAATCTTTATTCGAAAATTTCACAAAATATATTTTTAGATTCAGTACTCCTTAGGCGATTTAACTAGGGTGGTCTTATGCCTGAATTAATTTAATAAAAAATTAAAAGATCGCTAATGTTTACATTTTATTTAATTCGGTCGCGTTTCTAAAAACCTGCCTCCCAGAAAGGCATTTAGTATAAAAAACAAAGCAAACTAAAACATACATGGTTGTCTATCTCTTCGCTGTAACTCTGCATCGAGATTTAGGGAATTGTTACTTTAAAACGTGACAGCGGCAGAACAACTGTATTTCTCTATGATGGTTCAATTTAGCTATTAATCCGCGGATCATATGCGTGCCGAACTATGGGGGTTGATCCGTACGGATCACGGATCAACTGCGATCTGTTACACCACTAGAACAGGTAGGCCTACATACCCATTTACAGTAGCATATCATTTATTTGCTAGGTTGATATCGCGGGCAGAGACCCATCCCCTATATCAGCCAATCGCTGTGGGCATTCCGAGTAAGCTCGTTCATGAGAAACAACGTCATCCATAGCAACGACGTCAACCCCGCCCTCACTCTTAGCTTGAAAATTCTAGGAATTCCTTAGTATGAGTTTGTCTTTGCAGCTTTGTGAATAGGTTTTAAGGTGGGACTCCTAACTAAAAGGTTTTAGTGCTATTTAGAAGTACTCCTAGTCTGGCCCGCGTTAACCTATTGGGCAACATGGGCTGCAGCCCAGGGCCCCGGCCACTAGGGGGCCCCGGGAATAGTAGATTACTTTAGGCCTACATTTAATTTTTGAATACGGTTTTATGGTGTTTTGACTGTTACTGTACACTTTGGTCCACTTTCCCACCTGTAGTAGTCCACATTGTCCTGTCGCAAACAGAGGTAAACCTGTCGCCCGGCGCAATTACGTCGCTGTATGCGCACTGTCGTTCTGCTTTAGTGAAATTAGAAAATGACCTATGTCAATTTCATGTGCGATAACATTTTGATACTTTAGTTGCTGAAATTGGCGAGCAAACCCGCACTTAGCTAGAGCTATAACCTGAGATGTCCAACCAGAAAGTAATAAATTACTATTTATAACGGGGTTCGCTGCAAAAAACCATGTTGTAGCCTATTCCCCCCCAAGCAACCACCATTTTATAACTGTCAACAAACTATTTCAGATAAATTCATCTTAATTCAAGTTCGACTGAAGAAAACGAAGTGGGCTAATTTTGCATGACCGAATAGCTTAGTTGGGTTGCTAAGTAAGTAACGTTAGCTAGCTGAACAACAACAACGCAATTTAATAGCCTAATGTTCTCTAGCAAGTTGGCCTGTAATTTGTAGCAATGTTTGGACAAAATAATTTTTTAAAAGCCAGTATAAACTTAAATTATGTCAAGTTTGCTGTATACATTCGCATTTATTGTAGATGCAGGTGTTAATGCTACATGTTGAAATTAAAACGGTAGCTCAATTAACTTACACAAAGTATGATACTTTGTCCTATAGGTGAGTAACATGAAATAATTTATATCAATGCTTGTTTTGTTGGTGCTAGTGGTTGAACGGGAAATGTATTGTTTTGTGCATTGTCATTTGTGGTCAAATTTCTGGTCTGTAGGCCTACTTTGTACACTAGGCTACTACTCCCTTTCATTATCCTGCCATGCTGGGCAAGGTTGGTCATGACTTGAACTTGAACTCATGCGTTCGGGTAACAGATGTGAATATTTCGAGAGCACTGTAATATAAGAGTCGGTACTCTTTGATGGCTTTTAATACATTACAACGTTCAAAGTTTTCAATTGTAGGTCTCATTCTGTAACATATTCACTATCTACTTCTGATATCCTTTGTCATAGGCCTATTTGTCTTTATCGTTGCCAGGCCTGGTCGCGTCAATGTGCTTTTACTTTTCCATTTGAAAATCGTGGACATAGGGCCCAGGGAGGTGTGTTAGCCCTGGGCCCAGGGGAGGCTTAACGCTCCTAGTGTTAGGAGCCCTGCTCCTAGTGGTAAGATTTAAAAAATTCTGAATACGGGCCCTGATCATGAACACAAATTTCATCTCTTGCACGCGCGCACGCACACACACACACACACACACACACACCAAAACATCTATGCAAAGGTGTCAAAAGAGGTGTCAAAAGATTTCATCATCTCTCACTCAATCAAAAATGTCCGCTAGCCGCGATGCTAATTTTCGCTATGTTAAACTCCATTGACTTGTGCTAAAAATGTTAGCGATCTAAAAGTCCGCTATTTTTTGCTTTTGCGGTCTTTCAGGATGGACGAGAGGTCCCTCCAAGGCAATGGTAAGGGAAACACTGAAAATAGATGATTGAACATTCCATTTTGCTAGCATAACTAAAGAATGCTAGCAAGCACATGGCTAACTTTGAAAACATAATATTTTGCATTAAACCCCAAAAAGTTTACTTTATTGAAGAGAATATGTGTTCCATTCTTAAAGTTACACACTGATTTTCAGACTTTGGAACACATTTGTTTCAAAATGATGGGATTTAACTACTTACCATTCCATTTTGTCACTACCGAAATGATCATGTCACTACCGAAACTTCGGTTTTGGTAGTGACAGTTTCGGTAGTGACAATTCTAGCTAACTTTGAGCATAACTAAAGAATGCTAGCAAGCACATGGCTAGCATACACATCTTTGAAGAGGTGTACACACATAAAAACATAATATTTTGCATAAAACCCCCAAAAGTGTACTTAATTGAAGAGAATATGTGATGGTGGTGACAATTCTTAAAGTTACACACCGATTTTCAGACTTTGGAACACATTTATTTCAAAAGTATGGGATTTAGCTACTTACCATGCAGCCATGAGGGACAGGGAGGCAGTGTCACTGCCTGGTAAAAAATGCAGGGGTGTGGCTAAAAACCAGGCTCAGCCAATCGACTAAAATTCTTGGGTTTCGGTAGTGACATGAAAACTTGGGACAAGATTTTTTTACTATAGTTTTTTTATTTAAAAATTAAACCCGCAATAAATCTAAATCTTTCAACTTCTGTTTAAACTTAATCATAAAGATCTTTGAAATTACACCATTGAACAAAATCTAAAAAATGTTTTAAGTGTTATTTACATACATTTAAATTTAGGGGTCAGGGTTCACTTCCCAATAGAAAGTAGGGCCTACCCTATAAATGATGTTTTTTTTTTTTTTTTTTAGCTTATCACTATCTCATTTAATTCCTTGGGGGTTAAATAGATCATAACATATTCTTAGTAAATATCTATGTCTGAATACTTAATTGTTTTGTTAAATAGTTTTTCTTGTTGTGGGACCGCACTTTGAACTAATTCGGTAGAATGGTCGATATTAGTTCCTTGCTTGCTCTCATTCAATATCAGAACGTTGATCAATATTCACTGTGCCGATTGTTTGTAAACCAGAGTTTGTTGTGATTTCCGAGACACCCCTTCTGTTTGACTCCGAGTATTTGCCTTCCGATTTTGTTTGCCTTTCTGATTATTTGGTTCTGCCTTTTGACTACTCTTTTTGGATTTCGTTTCTGTACTTTATCTAACTCTGACTACCGGCTTTGATTGAATCTTTGCTTGATCATTAAACGTTCCTTCCCTGCCTAATCCTGGTCTGCGTCTGGGTGCCTGTTCGGTACCTCACAGTCCCAGCCCAACCAAGCATAAATCTTATGTGTGCTTGAAAATGCAATGCCTTACGAGAAAAGCTCTCGAAATCACAGAGGCTATCACCTCCCAGCTTGCAAAAGACATGATGCTAATATACAGGCAGACAACTGAGCCATATGTAAGGGATAATCAACGAGTAGGTGTGCGTTATACGGTTTGAAGGCACGACGCGGAGGCGAAGACCCACCCGACGCGCAGCTGATGCAAGTGACATGACCCAGAAAGCAAACTTTATGCTAGATAATAAACAAAACATGTGCTGCATCCCATTCGTCAAAATTGTTGTATTCTCTAAATAGATTAAAGGAAATGTTAAAATCAGCCATGGTGTGTTTTGGTGTTTATCAAGTTGATAACAAGTAACGTTACTTGTAGTTGATAACAGTAACCATAGCAACATTGAAGAGCACAGCTGTCAAACCTGCCGCTCGTTAATGTTGCTATAGTTACAGCTTGAGCGCATTAATTTAGATCGGTGATTAAACTTCCGCCGAACTACCTGTGCATGATGTAAGGAATAAACCACGACGGGCTGTTTCCCAGTAACGGGACAGCCCGAAGTGGTTTATTCCGCTTATACCACGGTTACCAACAATGATTATCTATTAGTTACTTTTATCTTCATTGGTTTTTATCGACTTAATCAACTGAAATTAAAATATTCTTCCGCGGCTCTTTGAGGATATTGTTTTAGGGTCGTCAAGCAAATATCTGGTCGTTAGTTCTATTTTGCACCGTTGTTAAGCAAACAAGCTGGTCGTTCGTTCTATTTGCACCGTTGTTATGCAAAATAGCTGGTCGTTAATTATACGATTATACCATAACAAATGGTTCTATCAGGGGAAAAAATAGTTCCTTCTCGCTTACTTTGCAATCATCCATTTATATCATGTTGCTAGCTAAAGCATGTCTTCTGTGCTCACCTAGAAAGTGTCTTGTAGTTCCTTTTCGTTTTCGCATAGCGAAAGACACAATGTAGCGAATAACACAAGATTACAATTTGTTGCTACCTTGTGTCATTCGCTATGCCTATACTGCGTGAAGTTGACCGGACCTTTAAAAAAAAAAGAAATCACCAACACATCATGTTTCAGATAAAATCATTTAATTATTATAACTACTTACAAACTATAAGCTAGGCTACTATGAGCTTATCGATTGAAGTTGAATTCGACATTGCCGTTAATTGTGAAATCCCTTTTCCTGGATCCAATCTCACAGCACTCCATGCGACCAAGAAGTGTTTTTTTTGTGTTGATTTCATGTTTGTCCTCTTCTATTTTTTTAACATCGGCCTCATCGATGGTCCTATGCCGGTTAGTTTTGCTTTGGGCAGGCTCTGCTTTCCTCTTGGCAGGACGAGCACTTTTGAGAGGACTATTAAATTCGGCATCAAACCAGGTGTCAAAGTTGACATATTTGCCAAAAAGGTTGAACGATATTTTGCATGAATCAACCATTTTTATCGAGCAATGTAGCCTAACGTTAATGTTGCCGTTTAACTGCTTTAGAATGTTGGATCTTGTAGCGCATTGATTTTAGAACTATTAAAGGGCCGAGGTGTTCCGTTATTGAAAATTAATGCACACCCTTGGAACGCGTATTGACCAATCAGAATCGAGTATTCAACAACACTGTGGTATAAATAAGTTTAACGGTGAACTTTATTAATAAGGACTTTGAGTTGAGAAGCCACTGCTTGCAAATGTTATTTTCCCCCGGAGATCACACGGGGGAAACATAGCGCTAGTTTGCTCTTTGTTGAAGAACAAAGATTGAATATTTTTTTGATTACCTACTTTTTATTTTCATTTATGTCATATTTATTTTCAGACACCACAAAGAAAAAATATTTTAAGATTTAATTTATTTCTGTACTTATTTTATTTATAAACAGTGCTGTGGACATGACAGCTGGACTGCTGTGGACAGGACAGCTGGACAGCTGTGTTCATTCACTAATGTGATTAAGTTCAACAGAAACAGTTGAATAATTTTTTCAACATTTCAGTAGGCTAAACTAATATTGGGGGAAATTATATTGTTTGGGTTCCCTTAATTCACTTAATATAATGCCTATTCTATGATATCTGTCACACATATAATATCCACCATCCACGTTTTCCAACCATGTGTTTTGCTACATCACGTGCTATAACGCAATCGCAATATGTAGCAAGATTATCGCAATATGAGATTCTGGCCATATCGTGAAGCCCATATTGTTCAAACACTTGGTCATTTGACACTGTCCAGTTCAGATCATTTTACATTTTAGGCATTTAGCACACGCTCTTATCCAGAGTGACTTACAATATGTGCATTTATACATGGTTCCTATATCTTTCTGAAAATCTATTTATGTGATGAATGAAAATGTTGTACTATGAAAATGTATATTCTAATTGCGTTAATGAAAATGAAAATGACAATACTATACTTTGTAAAACATGTTTATTTCAGTTTTCGTGACACAGACCTAACTTGTAGAATCATGCAAACCTGACAATAATGCCAAACTCTATAAAATACTCTTTGAATAAAACCAATAATTTAAAAAAACATAGCAGTTGTGTCTGAGCCGTTCTGAGATTTAGTGTGACGATTGCGATTGACCAATCAATTGTCTGTTTCTGATGGTCTGGTTGTTTGTAATATGGCTTGAGTATATAGAGTTAACGCTATGTCATCAACAGGCTCAGCAAGTACTACCACCCAAGCAGAAAACCGCAGCAGGGAGCCTTGCCAAATACCCCAGGCTCAGCTGCAGGCTGTCTGGTCTGAGACGAGCAGTGTCTACAGCATTCAGTACCACTGCTGTGTCGAGTCAAGTCGAGCTCGAGTTTTCTGTATCAGTACCACCACCATGTCGAGTCGAGTCAAGGTTGAGTTTTCTGTATCAGTACCACCGCCATGTTGAGTCGAGTCGAGTCAAGCTCAAGTTTGTTGTATCAGTATTCAGTATTCAGGTCGGGTACATGACCATAAAACATTTGCTTGAGATGGTATACAGAAGCCATTTGTCTCGTGCATATAAGGTTGAAAGAGTAGGCGGGCGGCGGAGAGGGGAGGGCAACTAGCCCGACATTGGAAGAGCTGTTGGTAAGGAAAACTCCAGTGGGAGGAACCAGCACATACCATTACAGACTCGGTATGATTTGAGCAAGAGAATGATTCCTTCAAAGAAAATGTTTTGCCCAGTACTAGTACCTAAACAGAGCAGTAGCTGAGGTACTTAGGTTCGGTACAGGGTTGCTTGGCGGTGGAAAAAGTGACAAAACGTGGGATCACGGATTTGTTTCTGTGTGGTGGAAAAACGCCATAAGTTAAAAGCCATGTGTCCAGGGGCCACAGGTGGTGCAGCATTACATTTACATTTTAAGCATTTAGCAGACACTCCAGAGCGACTTACAAGATGCGCATAAATACATGGTAGGAACAATCATAGTTAGCGCAAGAGATGAGTGCAGTAATATAGCAATAGACATCATTGCAGGCAGCTGCATACCATACCTGTAACACTGGGAAGGAAAAGGTTAGTACATTTTTTTATTTTTATGGAGTAAGCAGGGATACAAGAGGCGGAGCGGAGGGGTCTGGCTGGGGTGTAGGGAGTGATGAGTGACTGGAGGTATGGGGGAGCAGTACCTCTAGCTGCTTGAAAAGCAAGCACCAGTGATTTGAATCTGATGCGTGCTGTGATGGGGAGCCAGTGCAGAGAGGAGAGTAGAGGGGTGACGTGGGTGAACCTTGGTTGGTTGAACACCAGATGTGCGGCATTAGTCCGGAATGCAGGTTGCCCATTGCAGCCGCCGTTCGAAACCCGGCAGCGCCAGCCAGCCCATGGCTGAGAGCTCCCGCGATTGGCTGACCGCCCCAGAGGGGGGGGGAGCCGGCACAAGCCCGTCTAGAAGCATGGGCATCCCTGTAAGGGAAAAACTGGCTTGACTCCGAGGATGAGCAGCGGGGGCTTGGTGGAGGGTAAATTGTAGAAAATAGAGGGTGTAATTGGCTACCAAATTGGGAGAAAAACGGGGACAAAATCGGAATCATATTAAAAAAAGAAAAGAAAGCCATGTGTCGAAACGACTACATGTGCCAGCAGGCCATGCGACACACGACCAATAGTGGCAAAGGGTGTTGAGACACTCCGTTCTTTTTTGGCTTCCTGGTTAAAGATGGCGGATGAGAATAAGGCAGCACCAAAGCCGGAGAAAGAAGAGGAGGTAGATGAGGACCATGGACACTGTAGCGACTGTGAAAACGAGGAGCATCATTTCGATGATGGGTAAAAACAGTGGCGCCTTTTTTTGTTTAGAACAACATCTGTCATGCTCGTAGGCGCGATAAAAAGAATTTAGCACAGCTGGTCTGGGGGCAACCTAATACGAAGACATCCCGCCCCTAGACTGACTGTATTGGACAGATGCCTTTATTGATAGCCTGTTTTTGATGCTGATTGGGCCATAGTATCATCAGTTCCTGGTATGGGTGGGTGTTATTGCTTTGTAGGTTGCTTAATGGTTCAATAGCAGCTAGCCAACTACGGCCAGGATTTCAACAAATACATGCAGAAATACAACGTAGGTTATTGTGATTTGTGCATCTGAAAATGCACAGTACAAACGTCTTTGCAAGCATGTAATTTGAGTTCGCTTTTGAAAATGTTAATATTTAAGTCATTAAAATAATGTACGATTACTTGGGGAGGAAAAATCAATGACAGCTGGCTAGGCTAGCTAAGTAAGCTTTCATCCGATGGAACGCAGAGAGCAGTTAGGATAGCTAATACGTTAGTGTAATAACGATAATGACGGTCTTTGTGTGGAACAACATAGCTAGTAGGCGTTAGGTGGCTAGTGAGCTATGTTAAGTTACGTTAACGAATATAAAACTAGGTAAATGACTCGCTATTCACTTATTTGGAGCACTTCAAAATAAAATGTTTGCCAATACCATGCCAACATAACACAGCAAAGAAACCGCTATTTCGTTAGTTTGTATCCTTGGGCTATTTGGCTAGCTAGCAGCGAACTCACTCCCAGTTGTGTTAAGTTTGTTAACGTTTGTCATCTTCAATTGAGATCTTCGTTGGACAATGCCCTGATGAGCTCTTAACTTTAGCTACAACACATTGTTAACCATAATCTTTGATAGGAGCCATCAGTGTACGCAACGCAAGCTCTAATTAACTAGCTAACGTTAGCGATCTAACGCACATAATTTGTAAACGGTATCATAATTTGCAACATTAGTAATTATAACGCGCAAATGCATAGCTAACGTTATCTAAATGGCTTTTTTTTACGTTAAGTTCGCTATATAGTGTACACTACGATTAAAGTAAACCATACAAGTACAATACAAGATATACCTTAGCTAACGTTAGCGAAGTTATATCTTAAATAGATCTGTAAACATCAACTGACTGGGTTGCAAAATGTCATTTAGTTTCAGTAACGTTAGCATATGATAGCCAACGTTGGTTCGCTCGGTGTTCTAGAGAAGGGATCTAACTACTTAACGACGTCGAAGGCCTTGCTCGAGCAGCGTCTTTATTCGTCAAGGTCATGTGATGATGTGTTTCGCCTTAATGCCAGAGGAGAATATCAAACATTTTACCCAAGTAGTTGAAAGTAACACAAGTAAATCAGAGGTGCACAACTCCAGGCCTGGAGAGCTGGTGTGTATGCTGCTTTTTGTTCCAACCAATTACACTGGCTTTATTTTCCTTAAACAGCTGTATGCGCCAGTACTGGTAACCTCTTATATCGGACCACAGTAAAACGTTTTCACCAAGGATGCGTGTGCAGCCTGCAGCTGTAGCTCCTGAATTTATAAAAAAGTCAGCCAAATACATGATCGGGGCTAATTAAATAATTAAGAGCAGAAGTTGGCATGAAGTCCCGAAACGGGACAGTGTATTTCCCTTGTTGCAAGCTGATGTGTTTCGTCATAGCCATGCTATGCCATCTTCTCTGATATCTCCCTACAGCACTCTTAACTTAACCCAACCTTTGAGGAGGCATTGTAGCGTGAAAATATTGACAGCTGTATCAAACTTGCTTGCTAGCATTTAAGAGCACAGTTACGGATCTCATGTTGTTGATTTGATACCCATGTGTAGTCCTGTTGTAACATTTGTTTTGCCCTTGTCATTGTGCAATTTGGTTATCTTTTAAATGAATCAATGCATTGTTAAAACACAAAGAGCAAAGATATTGTAATTACAAAATTAGCTTTTATCCATCTCCAGTCACATGTGTGGTCACATTGTAAAAAAACTTGACTTACTGTGACTTACAGAGTGTACTATCACACAACTGTTTGTTGTTAAAGTTCTGGTTATATTTTATTTTGCATAGGTGGCTATGTAGTATGAAATGCCATCCACTGGCATTTGATTGGATAAACAAAGTATATGCATTCACAGGACTGTTCGTTTTAAGGAGGGACCCATCTCCATAATTGCGTGGAATGATGGTCACATCATGTAGAAGTAATACAGGCCGGTGATGCATACCATTGTCCATATGCGTCCATTCTGGCTCAGCTGCACGACTAATAGCCCACCAGGGAACTTTGTAGAGGGTAGGGATAGCATGAAGTGGGCGAGAATCAGTCTCCACTTTACTATTGCCCCATTTAAAGCAGAGCAACATGGGAACTTGCAGACACTCAAATCGTTTACAGATTGGTTCCTCTCTCAATTGAAGACGATTGACTGGAAAATTGAGTAATAGCTTTTTTTTGTGTGTGGATGAGGGGCTGTAGTGCTTTGGTGGATTCTGGCTCTGGGTAAATTGTCACTGATAATGTTTGTCACCTTCCCTCTTAAGGGACAAGAGCCCAGGTGATGAAAGTGGTGCCAAGAAGAAAAAGAAAAGACAGAAGAAGAAAAAGGACAAAGCTGGAGGCCTGGAATCATCACAGGACTCCATGGCCAAGGTCAGACCCCTTCCCTGTGAGATTTTGTGCACTAAAAAAATGTATGAGTGCATGAGAGTGACTGAATGTGTGTGTGTATTTGTGCCAGAATATGTCACAGTATGCCCAGATCCTATGCGTTTGCCATCTCTGCATGTGTGTTTGTGGTCGTCATTGTGTTACTGTGTATATTTACACAGCTTCCTGACCAGGCGCCTTGTGGTCTCATTCTCCAGGTGAACTCCTTGCCAGCAGACAAGCTGCAGGAGATCCAGAAGGCTATTGAGTTGTTCTCAGTGGGCCAGGGCCCAGCCAAAACCATGGAGGAGGCCAGTCGCCGTAGCTACCAGTTCTGGGACACACAGCCTGTCCCCAAGCTAGGTATGCAACTCAGTGAAAGGAGAAGAGGGATCTGTCCCCCGTTTGGGGAATGTGAATGGTAAAGAAATGAATGACAAATACAGTGAGCACCATAATTCATTGGACAGTGACACAATTTTTGTTATTTTGGTTCTGTACTCTAGCACCTTGATATTGAAAGGATACAATGAGGTTGAAGTGCAGATTGTCAGCTTTAATTTGAGGGTGTTTTCATCCATATCGAATGAACCGTTTAGAAATTATAGAACCTTTTGGTACATAATCCCCCCCATTTTCTGGCACTATAATTCATTGGACAGTTTAACATAATGTAGAATAAAGTAATCATTTATAATATTTGGTCGCATATCCTTTGCATACAATGACTGCTTGAAGTCTGCGATGCATAGACATCACCAGACGCTGGGTATCTTCCCTGTTGATGCTCTGCCAGGCCTGTACTGCAGCCATCTTCAGTTCCTGCTTGTTTCAGGTCTCCTCTTCAGTCTCCTCTTCAGCATGTAAAATGCATGTTCAATTGGATTCAGATCCAGTGATTGACTCGGCCAGTCAAGGATTTTCCACTTTTTGGCCGTCAAAAAACCCTTCATTGCTCTAGCACAGGGGTCGGCAACCTTTACTATCAAAAGAGCCATTTTTGGCCCCTCTCCCACTACATAAAATTCATCTGGAGCCGCAAAACCTATTTGACCCTTAAAATGAAGAGAACACAGTGTATAAAGTTTTATAGTTATACTATATATACAGAGGGATTGGAATTTATTCAAAAGCTTATTTCTAGTATGTTTGACAGAAGTTATCAAGTTTTTAAGGCAAAAGGAGGTCATACAAGATACTAATTAATTCAATTTATTTGTCCATAATATCATGGAAAAATCACTAAAAATACTAAAAAACATATTATAGGAACTAAAATAGGAAATAAAATATGTGTATGTGTAAATATGTGTGTTTTTGTCACCCACTGTAAAATAACTATAGTTTGTTGCATTTGTGAAATTATAGAACAACAAAAAGAAAACTGTTGACATTTTATTGCTGTTTTTACCTGTTATAACAAAGGAAAACCTTAAACTCTTATGAAGAGGATTAAAAAAACACTGGCATGTGTAGACCTACTTTGAAATAAAACACAGAAGAATTTGTGGAAAATTAATAAAATAAAAAGTAGCCCACTTTGAAATAAATAAAACGTATAGCTGCAGCCTAATAGCTTTAAAAAGAGTAAACATAAAAATAGGCCAAAAAATAAAAGATTCACCGCGACACAAGGCTGAAAAAATTACTTATACTTTATTAAGCTAAAAACGAACAACGCGTTTCACAAAAGGCTTCTTCAGGTTCGTTCTGAAGCACTGCACAGGTGTTTTAAATAGGCTGTGGGTGTGGTCCAATTAGCCAAGCACCAGCCAAGCATCAGCTAATTGGCTAATCAGCCAAGCATCAGCCAATTAGCCAATTAGCCAAGCATCAGAGGAACAATACATGTTTACAATCATCAATGATGAGTAAGACAGCAGTATTACAAAAAATAAGTTCACAAAAAAGTTTTTTGATATACATTATAAGACAATATACAGCAACTCATGGAGTAGGCCTACTCGACTGCATATCCCTACATCAGGCGGGGGAGGGAGGGTAGTGAGCAGTGGGGGAGGGAGTGCACCTGTCTTTCCTCTCCTTAAATCAGGTTGTCTGTAGGAAGAAGAGCCATACATTAGAACCATTATAACAAAAAAGAACTTAAATCTAATGTTTCATTAAGGCCATGTGGTTCCATAGAATTCAAAGTAAAAATCCAATATGCTTCTCTTTTAATAATTTCTGGACTAGATTCCCCCCCTTGGGTTAGGAAGAATCCTCTCTATACCGATAAATTTAAGAGAGGCTGCAGAGCCATGGTTTCTATCTCTGTAATGTCTGGCAATGGCATAGTCCATATTTCCATTCCTGATCGCAGCTTTATGTTCTGCTATTCTGAGTTTCAGGTTACGCTTTGTTTGTCCTACATATATTAAACCACATGGACACTTTAACATGTATATCACATGTGTAGACAGACAGTTTATGAACTCCTTGATTTTATATTTTTCCCCTGTCTGAGAATGATGGAAGATCTTAGTGTCGTGTGTGTGAGAACAATGCGTGCACCTTCCACATCTATAGTTACCATATACCTCCTGGGTCAACCAATTGCCTATTTAAAACACCTGTGCAGTGCTTCAGAACGAACCTGAAGAAGCCTTTTGTGAAACGCGTTGTTCGTTTTTAGCTTAATAAAGTATAAGTAATTTTTTCAGCCTTGTGTCACGGTGAATCTTGTATTTTTATCTACGTTTTTCCTGCCATCACCTGCACCAAGGACTGACAGAGCTGTGCACAGGGCATCCACTTGCTTTATAAAAATAGGCCAGTTTGTATTTAATTATGATTTAAGTCCATTTCAGTGTGTTGTCATCCTCTTCTGTTTTTTCCTCAGCCACGTACAGCAATCAGCCATCGAGCCTGAACATAAAACACAACTACATTGAGAGGTTTTCAATATTGCTCCATTTGTGCTCCCGAGCGAGAATAGCCTTCTGACGGGCGACATCTTCGAGATCAGCTGTCAGCCTTTTGAACTTGGACACCCATAACTCTTTATCAGCTATGTCGGCCAGTTCAATTTCAAGATCATCAGTAACGTCAAATAAATCTGTCCATGCTGAATTAAACTCTCTATTTTCCTCCGAGACTTTTCTTTTTTTGGATTTATCCATGGTTAGCTTACCGGGGGTTGGAAACTCAAGATTAGCCACCTTCAGACGGCAGGGAGAGGCGCCGGGGATGTGACGCATATTTTAATTGACGAAATATTAAAACTTTTTTTTTATTTCAGTGTCACAGTATCACCTCGGTCTCCAAGATAAGGTGTTCCCTTTGAAAGAAAAAAAAGAAAAAAAATAGCCGTTATTTATTTCCATATATATATTTTTTTCAAAGCTGCAGGGAGCCACTGCAGAGGGGCTGAAGAGCCGCATGCGGCTCCAGAGCGGGTTGCTGACCCCCGCTCTAGCAGTATGTTTCGGGTCATTGTCTTGTTGCATGATATAGTGTAGTGCCAAGTTTGGAGGCATTTGGTTTTATCTGAGAAGATATCTGTGGACTTCAGAATTCATTGTTCTACTTCTGTCTGCAGTCACATCATCGATGAAGACAAGTGAGCCCGTTCCACTGGCAGCCATACAGGCCCAAGCCATAACACCCCCTCCACCATGTTTCATGGATGAGGTGGTATGCTTTGGATCATGGGCATTTTCTTTTTTTCTCCACACTTTTCTCTTTCCATCACTCTGGTACATGTTAATCTTTGTCTCATCTGTCCACAAGACTTTCTTCCAGAACTCTTGGGGCTCTTTTAGGTGTTTTTTAGCAAACTAATCTCGCCTTTCTGTTCTTCAGGCTTATCAGTGGTTTGCATCTTATAGTGTACCCTTTGTAGTCCTGCTGGTGTAGTCTTCTACATGGTAGAATGGTAGACTTTGACGCATCTACACCTGCATCCAGGAGAGTGTTTTTGATCTGTTGGGCCATTGTCAGGGGGGTTTTCTTCACCATAAAGATAATTCTCTCCAGTCATCCACTACAGTGGTCTTCCTCGGTCTATTGAGTCTTTTGACATAATTGAGTTCACCAGTTGTTTTTTTCTTGTTAATGATGAACCAAACTGTTGCCTTGGGCATGCCCAGGGTTTTTGCAATGTTACTGATTGATTGATTGATTTTCATTTCTGAGCCTTATGACGGCCAGCTTAATTTGCATCGACACATCTTGTCACACCAACAACAATCTCCAAAGGCAATTGCAAAGTCTAGAATCAAGACTAGACATCAACAGCTCTCTTCTGCATTATGGTGCTTACTGTATATATACAATCTTTGTTGGTTGTATCAGTTGCTGTTTTTAAGTCTCTGATCATGGATATTTTCACAGACTCGTGCTCCTGCTACAATTGATGCATGAGTACATTGTCTTGTTTATCTCTAATGCCTGTGTGTGTTTTTACATTTCTGTTTGTCCAATTTTATTATGTTTTTTCTGTGTTTGGCCTCTTTGCCAGGCCGTTATTGTAAATTAGAATTTGTTCTCAATGAACTTGCCTGTTTAAAGATTGATTAAATCAAATAAATAAATAACGGGTAGAAGAAATTGGTCTGGCCTGTGCTGTCTGATTAGGCTGGGTTTGTTTGTGTTTGTTTGTTTCCAGGGGAGATGGTGACGTCACATGGCTGCATAGAGCCCGACAAAGCCAACATCCGTGAGGAACCTTACAGCCTCCCACAAGGCTTCTCCTGGGATGCCCTGGATTTGGGAAACCCTGCTGTGGTGAGATGCCACCCCCAATCCGTAAATCAAAACTCTTGATCAATTGTTTAAGCTGGACTTGTATATGTGATTCTACATTCTTGTGTGTCCCCCTCACAGCTCAAAGAGCTGTACACCCTTCTCAATGAAAATTATGTGGAGGATGATGACAATATGTTCCGATTTGACTACTCCCCAGAGTTCCTGCTATGGTGAGTACAGTCCTTGTCCCAGCATTCTAGGATAATGTGATGTAGAGACACCCAACACAACATATGTTAGCTTCTTTCTAAGTCTAGTTTAGAGCAATCTGTCTGATTCTCTCATTTGTGCATGATATTGGATCAGTTGGCTCACAGCCCTGGTACCAGGTCAAATGTAAAAAAAGTATGAGGCCGCATACTAGGCCCAGAAGTACTTGACTGTCACTATTCATTACACCGCTATTCAGTAGTTGCACAGGTATAGTGTACATGATGGCTTTGAGCATAAAGTGTCTTGGTTTGGGTCTGTTCTATAGAAGCATGATAAACCTGATCTCTTACGCGAACTATGATTGTTACTACGATGTATTAATTCACATTGTGTAAGTCGCTCTGGATAAGAGCGTCTGCTAAATGCTTAAAATGTAAAATGTAAGGCCTCCCGCGTGGTCTAGTGGTTTCCACGTCCGACGATGGCCACGGCGACCTGGGTTCGATTCCCCGTTATGCCATTGTCAGCTCTGGCCGGGAGTGCCACCGGGGGCGGCAATTGGCTGTCCGCCCCAGGGAGGGGAGAGGGAACCCAACACAGTTCGCTGCGCGCAGGAGTGGTTCTGGGGTGCCGGAGTTACAGTCGACAGCATGATGAGTGCCGTCTCGGAGGAGACAATGCTTCGCCTTTGTCACTGCCAGTCACAGGGCTATGGCATCGAACTACGAGGGAGGGGATTGGCCTAAGAATGGAGGGAGTAATTGGCTACCAAATTGGTAGAAAACCAGGATAAAATCAGAAAAACAAATTTAGAAAATGTAAAATGTAAATGTAAAACGTAAACCTAGTGCAATTGTCTCAATGGAAGATTTAAAAACACTATCAGTCCATTACAATATAGGTTATGTGAATTTCCAATTCTCCCCCTTAACCTCTCCTACCCTCTCAAACCTCCACCACCCTCTCTACCCTCCCCTAATCTCTCCACCTGCCCCTACACTCCCCTACCATCTCCACCTTCACCCCCTTCCCTTCCCCTCCCCTACCCTCTCCTTCTACACCCTCTTCTCTTCCCCAGGGCCCTGCGCCCCCCTGGCTGGCTACCACAGTGGCACTGTGGGGTGCGGGTGAACTCCAACCAGAAGCTGGTGGGTTTCATCAGTGCCATTCCGGCCAACATACGCATCTATGACATGTCAGTACCAATCTACATCTGTTACGTGCTGCAGAAAATGTAATGCGTATCTATTATTTTTGTTTATGTATAAGTTTGTGTGCTAGAGAATCAATAATAAAACCCAGGGATAGTGTTTTGCTGGCCACCTTGGCCCCATTTCCAGCATGCAACTTGCTGACAGAGTCAACTGGGTCATTCATCTGCTTTTATATAGTTTAGACTGACTTTAGAAGGGACAAATGAAGGTTTTAAATGATTTGGTATTTTTAATCTTACAAAACACCCTAACCTAATTAATATAACTAATTAAGAAACTGCTTAATTTTGTTGGAATGTATCTAGCTAGGTTTCATAAAAATAGCCATTGAATAGCTAACGCTATTGTTTTTTCATGCTCCCATTGCTCATCATTTTGCATGCTTGATTTATATCAAGAAATTACTTTGTCTTGCATGTGTATCTCCTCACAGTGCAGTAATTCATGTTTCAAATTGAGTTGTATAATTCCCAATGATAAACTCATGGGACATCTATTCACCCAGGCAATGGCTCAACACATAAAAGCAAACTGGCCATATATAATAACCAGAATAATACTTTGCTGACTGTGTCTCAAGCTCCTGTCTGAAAAAACTGTATATACAGTGCCCTCCAGAATTATTGGCACTCTTGGTAAAGATGAGCAAAAAAGCCTATGAAAAAATGTCTTTGTTCATCATCTTGGTTTTACACTCAAAATATGAGAAAAATCTAACCTTTACTTGAAGTAAAAAAAACAACAACAAACAAACAAAAAAACATTGTCACCCTTAGAAATTCTTATGAACAAAATCTAAATGAAGTATATTCCCATTTATATACATACAGTACCAATCAAAAGTTTGAGTACACCTTCCATCTGGACTACGGCTAAGCGGGCACTCCTTCATTCTTGAGCATGATAACGACCTGAAACACACCTTGAAGTTGTGCAAGAACTATCTGGTGAAGGGGGAACGTGAAGGACAACTCAAACTAAGGACCTGGCCTGCCCAGTGTCCAGACTTCAGTCCCACAGAACTTGTATGGGATGAACTGGACAGAACAGTCAAAGCAAAGCAACCCACAAGTGCCTCTGGGAATTGCTGCAGGAGAGCTGGGAAGACATATCGGGTTATTTCCTGCTGAAACTTATTAACTGAATGGCCCGTGTTTGTGAGGCTGTTATCACAGCAAAGGGTGGCTATTTTGAGGAATCCAAGATTCAATTTTAAATTAAATTTTATTGAACATTGCTTTGATGTTCCTTTTGTTTATCGTTACATGTGTTTTTTGTAATTTTCAAGTATTTAAAGGAACTTATATGTGTAAAACATTGTCAATTATGAGATAAACCTAGTTTCCAGCAGGTGTGCTCAAACTTTTGACTGGTACTGTATATATATATATATATATATATATTTAAGTATTTATGAACTCTTAAGTGGTCATCCATGACTTCCTGTTTCACTGGAGTATAAATATGAGGTGACACACAGGCCAAACTCCCTTAGTCATCCATCAACATGGGGAAGATCAGACAATACACAAATTAAATGACACAAAAGGTTGTTGACCTTCATAAAGCAGGAAATGACTATAAAAAATAGCTACATGCCTGAAAATACTCCCAACTATTAGGGCAATAATTAAGAAGTTTAAAACAACTGGAGCTATGATGAACCTGCCTGGAAGAGGATGCAAGTGTATTTTGCCCCCATGCACAGTGAGGAGGATGATTTGAGAGGAAAACATTTCTCCAATTATCATAGTTGGGAGAATTTCAGAAGTTGGTTGCATATTGGGCTCACCAAGTCTCCAAAACTACAATTAGATGCCAAATTCATGCCAACAAGCTATTTGGAAGGCTTGTCAGAACGATGCCTCTGCTGTCATCAAAGCACAAACATAAGCGCCTGGAGTTTGCTAAACGTCACTGGAACTTTGAGTGGAACTGGGTTCTATGGTCAGATGAGACAAACGTTTACCCTTTGGGCAACAAACACCAGAGGTGGGTTTCGTGTAAAAAATAGGGATGGTCATGCAGAAAAGAACCTAATCCCCACTGTGATTAGGATACATGGCATCATGGACCAGGAGATTTTAGACCTGGCTGCCTCTGACCGGAGGCTAAAACTGGGTTGTAGTTGGATCTTCCAGCAGGACAATGATCCAAAGCATACCTCCAAAACCACACAAAAATGGTTCACTGACCATAGAATCAAGCTTTTGCAATGGTCATCCCAGTCCCCTGATCTAAACCCCATTGAAAACCTGTGGGGTGAGCTGAAGAGGAGAGTCCACAAGCGAGGACCAAGGACTCTGGACAAGGATAAGAGATTATGTATGGAGGAATGGTCTCAGATCCCTTGCTATATGTTCTCCCACCTCATCAAGTATTATAGGAGAAGACTCAGTGCTGTTATCTTGGCAAGGGGAGGGTGCACAAAGTACTAAATGCAGGGGTGTAAACCTAAATAATTGTGACACGTTTTTTGAGAAAAATGTTTATTTTTTGATAAGGATTTTTTCTTGAATAATTTTACTTCAATTAAAGGTTAGATTTATCTTATATTTTAGGGCTGGCAGATAGCGTAGCGGTCTAACGCACCCATATTTGGCCGGTCCTATTATCCGTCTCTGCCAGACCGGCCCTGGCCGTTAGACCCAATCGGGAGCGGAATTTGGCTATCCGCTCCTGAGGGAGGGGGGAGGTTGGTCGGCACAAACTCGCTGTGAAGCATGTAAGGGTGTCTCCAGAAAGGGGGACGGTGAGTTCCGCCTCACAGGAGGCGGATCATTGCCGGCCTCGGAGAGTAGCTTGCCCCGTAGTGACGGGCGGCAAGTTCATGGGGGAGGGTTAATCAAACTAAATTGGCTTCCAAATTGGGGAGGAAAACGGAGAAAAATCTGAAAACTAAATTTAAAAAAAAAGCTTTCTTTCATATTTTGAGTGTAAGATCAAGCTGATGAACAACAAAGACATTTTTTCATAGCCTTTTTTTTTTTTTTTTTTTTTTTTTTTTTTTTTTCATCTTCATCTTCCAAGGGTGGCAATAATTCTGGAGGGCACTGTACACCCACTCAGAGACAGTTTACCATAAAGACCATTGACAATGTTAAACATGAAAATACACATCAAATAAATGTTGAATTTCCAGTTAAAGGACATTTTTCTTCCAGCTTCCAACCATTATTTAATGTCACAGTTTTTATATGGCATTTCTTAAGGGCAACATATGGCATTTTGCCACTGCACAGTACGGTACGGTATGGCACGGTAACCATCCATACCCGTAACTATCCCCTTCACGGGTGTAGTCCCTGTGTCGTTTTTCCATCACACAACAAAACCATGAAGATAGGAGGAGTTAGATAGGAGGAGTTATCTAAAGTGACAAAAAGATGCGACCACAATAAATGTATATACACTACCGGTCAAAAGTTTTAGAACACCCCCATTTTCCAGTTTTTACTGAAATTTAAGCAGTTCAAGTCCAGTGAATAACCTGAAATGGTACAAAGGTAAGTAGTAAACTGCCAGAGGTTAAAAAAAAAGTTTAGGTTACCAAAAACTGAAAAATAATGTTAATTTTTTGGCAGTGAGTAGTTTCCTACACCATCGAAAGGCACTTGAAAACTGGAGGAAACTCTGACAGGAAGCAGTCAATCAAACCCAAAGCCACAACAAAATCAGAAGACAAGTTTCTGAGAGTCAACAGCTTGCGTGATAGGCGGCTCACAGGACAACAGCTTCAAGCACAGCTTAACACTGGTCGAAGAGAAGACTTCGAGCTGCAGGTTTGACAGGTCGAGTGGCAGTAAGAAAGCCACTGCTAAGATGGCAAAATAAGAAAAAGAGGCTTGCCTGGGCCATGAAGCACCGCCAGTGGACTACTGAAGACTGGAAGAAGGTCGAGTAGGCCGTCAAGTAGGCGAAAGGATGGTTCCTCAGTATGTGACACCAACTATCAAACATGGAGGAGGAACCATGATGGTCTGGGGCTCTTTTGCTGGATCCAGAGTCAGCGACTGTTAACCCACATTAACCCATTACTTGTTCCCTGAAAAGGGCCTTTTTTTATAACTTCAGTTTTTGGTAACTTAAAAAGATTTCCCAGTTGGACGGGGAATGTATAGATTCCCCGGTGAATATCGATAGAAACACAAGTTCATCCCTACCAGAAAGCTGTATCGTCACGGGTGCAGTATCCCAGCCACACATCAATTTCTCAATCCTTAGATTTTCCCGTGGTCATCACACATTGCAGTATTAAACTGACATGTTGTCATTTATTTGAGCACCTGGCAGTAAGCTAGGATAGGCAGCTAGCCTAGCTAGCTAGTTAATTCGCTTAGACGGGGATAGAGCTATGCTGACGAGTTGACGAGTATTCGTTGTACTCTGGTTAGGTCAAAGAACGCTGCATATGAACCAAACATTTGTGGTGGGTGGTAGTAGAGAGAAGAAAAAAACCACATCGGTCTGAAATGTCTAAAGGAAAATGGTAACTTACATTTTACCATGACGATTCTGTTCTGTGACGATTGCGCTTGACCAATCAATGGTGTATAGTATTGCTTGCTGCACCCTTAGGTCCCTATTCGGCTCGCTAGTACCTAAACAGAGCAGTAGCTAAACTCAGCACGGGTACTTAGGTTTGGTATGGTTCGCTTGGCAGTGGGAAAAAACAACAAAATGTGGGAGCATGGATTGGTTACCCTGCTGTACCGTACCGTACTGTGGCAAAGCACCAAGAGGCAAAGGTGTAAAAATGATTGAAATTTGCTTTCTAGCAAGCCAGCTCTTGCAGCAGCTTTTTCAGTTAACTAGCTTTTTTTGTTAACTTGGTGTCTTAAAAAAAAAAAAGGTTTTTGGAAAGAAGTTTCCAAGGTTTCAAACGCTAGTTTTGTAGCTAATGCAGTATAAGATGGCTTGCTATCAGTAGAAAATTTGGCCATCCCTTTTGTCTTTGCGCGTGAAAGTTCATATCTAACATTCTTGCCCTTGCCCTTCGTAGAGAGAAGAAGATGGTGGAAATAAACTTCCTCTGTGTCCATAAAAAGCTGCGCTCCAAGCGCGTAGCTCCAGTCCTCATTCGAGAGATAACCAGGCGGGTCAACCTGGAGGGCATCTTCCAGGCCGTCTACACCGCTGGTGTGGTGTTACCAAAGCCTGTCGGCACCTGTAGGTGGGTGCTGGCTGTGACTCACACCTCTTGCACACACAGAAAAATGAAAGTGTACGTGTGAGTACACATCTGTTTTCCTGATTGTAAACTTTGCCAGAAAAGCTTTGAATCAAAAAACATTTAAGGTGTATGTGTTTGCAGGTATTGGCACCGCTCTCTGAACCCACGCAAACTAATCGAGGTGAAGTTTTCGCATCTAAGCCGGAACATGACTATGCAACGAACCATGAAGCTCTACCGTCTGCCTGAGGTCAGTGGATTGGATGCCCCTTGTTGGCCTTCCTGCTCTGTATCATGCAAGTCTATTTATTTTGTTGACATCTGAGAGGTCTAATTCAAACAACAAACAACATACTTTATCTTTATCATAACTTAATTAACAACTTTATCCTTTTTATATGTTCGTGTTATCTTGTGAAACTTCTATTCTTGGTGACACTAAATGGACAAACCCTCCCTTGTAAAATAAAATTACTGAGGGTGTACAATACTATGTTCTCTGGCTTCAGATATATTCAAATAGATATGCATGTTTTTTGTGCAGTATTCAGTATATTCACTCTGCCTGCAGTATTCAGTCAGTGAGCAGGTCTGCATTGAACCAAGTGAAGTGTCACTGCACCACGGTGCTCATTCAAGCAGGAAGCTGTGCTGTGCTGTGCTGTGCTGATCATTTCTGTTGTCCTCTCCCCTTCTCTCCATCACTCCTCTGCCTCCAGGCCCCGAAGACAGCGGGCCTGCGGCCGATGACCCGGAAAGATGTGACAGTGGTGCACCGGCTTCTCGGGGAATACCTGCGGCAGTTCAACCTTGCACCTGTCCTAAGCATCGAGGAGGTGGAGCACTGGCTGATGCCCCAGGAGAACATCATTGATACCTACCTGGTGGAGGTCAGCTGACTGCATGTGTCATCGTGACCTGACTTGCAGCATCTGACACAATCTACCGCAATCTAGATACAACTTAGAAGTATTTTACACTCTACACCAGGGGTTTGGGATTTAGATTTGGAAATAATAATGTGAAGGGGGGAAAAAAAAGATATATTTGTAACTAGTTTGTCAATGAAGGTTATTATGATGTGATAGATGATTGTGGTGTCCATGATATTGACAGAATGCATTTTCTACGATTAATAATGTATTATCCATTTTCTATGTAGACTACAGCAACACATTACTCAAGATGTAAGATCAACCAAACTGTTGGGCTGAGTCATTTTTATTGTTGCGACTTAATACAAAGTATTAGTCAATGTAACTATGCTGATAACAAGGTTGAGTTTGAGGCTGTGTCTGCTGCAGAACTCAGAGGGTGTGGTGACGGACATCTTGAGTTTCTACACCCTGCCCTCAACCATCATGAACCACCCTGTGCACCGCAGCCTGAAGGCCGCCTACTCCTTCTACAACGTGCACACCACCACCCCACTGCTGGACCTCATGGGGGACGCTCTCATTCTGGCCAAGTCGGTGAGATGGGGTTGAGGCCTGGTGCAGAACATCCTGACACCTAAAGCATAAAACACACATTGTAATTTCAACCATGATAATTTGAGTTTGCAACAATGTCTGTTTGGAACATTATTGCAGGGTGTCACATGCTTATGAGCTATGATAATTGCAGGCAATATGAACTGTGAGTCGGTTTTCTTGCAAGTCAGAAATGTTAGGCAGAATTGTGTTCAGTGTCAGGTTTCATAAGCCAAGGTGATGAGGAGGACTGCCGACAATAAATGGAAAATGAAAATGAGCACTCAACAACATGTTCCAGCACTTGTTTCTTTCAATAATGAAGAGAGAAAGAAAGAACAACCAATTTGCGTTTTGCCTGCAGGAACCACTGCCTGACTGCAGTAGATGTCGCCATTTCCCCCAGTCACTGGCGATGGCTTCCCAGTTGTTTGCGTTGATGTTTAGGGCCGTCATGTCTCTTTTTGCCACGTCCTTAAACCAGAGTTTTGGACGATCTGTGGGTCTCTGTGATCTCCCCATAGAGAATATCCTTGGGGATACGACCATCCTCCATCCTCCATACATGACCAAGCCATCTGAGGGCTCTGCTTCAGAATGGTGAGAATGCTGGGCAGGTTTGCCTTAGAGAGGACCTCCTGGTTTGTGATTTTATCCTTCCAGGAGATGCCAAGGATGTGGAATAAACTCTGTAGATGGAAGCTGTTCAGTTTCTGCTCTTGGTGGTTATATGTTGTCCAGGTCTCACTGCCATACAGGAGCGTACTAAGGTTGCAGGCTCTGTAGGTGGTCATCTTGGTCTTTATTGTCAGTTTGTTGTTTTTCCATGCCCTTTTTGTGATGTAGCTGCCTCCCCCTCCCTTTTTATCACTGGATCCAGGTAGTAGAATGTTTCAAGTGGGGTGTTATTGAGGCTTATTCTGGGGAGAGGGGGGGGAGGGGAGATACAGTGGGGAAAATAAGTATTTCACCCCTGCTGAATTACAAAGAAAAACTATAATTTTCTGTAGGATGAGAGACAGAATATTTAAAAAAAGAAAATTACTGAATTTTAAACATTTATTTGTGTTTTATTGAGGAAAATAAGTATTTTAGCAAAACATGACTCAGTACTTGGTGGAGAAACCCTTGTTTACGTTTCTTGTAGTTGGTGTTGTCCAGGAGGATTTTCTCACTTTGCAGCTTAGAAATCAATTTTCAGTGTCCTGGCTGAGGGAAGGAGGTTCTCACCCAAGATTTCCCGGTACATGGCCCCATTCATCCTCCCTCGATCCGGTAAGGTTAGCAGAGAAACAGGCTCTGACGGTGGGGAGGTGGTCAGCTTTTTTTTCTTCCTGGTCGAGTTGATTTATTTTGTCTCATCTCAGCACTTTTCCCAAGTCTGAATCATTTTTCCACGGGCCTGTACATGTGCCTTTGAGCAGGGGGACCTTGCGGGAGCCTTCCAGATGGTCATCTTGGTGATGGTCCCAGCTGCCTTGAGATCATCAACAAGCTCCAGCCGTGTAGTTATGGGTTGTTCCCTCACCTTTCTCCCTTCGAGGTGAGATTGCGTGGAGCCCCAGGAGGGATTATCAATTGGTGTTTCTTCCATTTTCTAATTACACCAACAGTTGACTCCTTCTCACCAAGCTCTCAATGGTCTTGTAGCCCATTCCAGTCTTGTGCAACAATTTTGTCCCTGATGTCCTTAGACAATTCTTTGGTCTTGCCCATTGTGGAGAGGTTGGAATCTGATTCATTGATTGATTCTGTGGACAGTTGTCTTTTATACAGGTGTACTTAATTAGGTACTAATTAAGTAAGAGGATTCTGTGTGCCTCCTGGTCACATAACCGGTCTGTGGGAGCCAGAATTCTTGCTGTTTTGCTAGGGGTGAAATACTTATTTTCCTCAATAAAACACAAATAAATGTTTAAAATTCATATAATGTGATTTTCTGGGATTTTTAAAAAATATTCTGTCTCTCACTGTTAAGATTCCCACCGTTCCGTTCCTTTCTTTTACTCACAAAATCAGCAGGGGGGAAATACTTATTTTCCCCACTTTTCCCTTTTTCTTTTTCTTAATTTGTTTCAGATTTTTTCCTGTTTTTCTCCCAATTTCGTGGCTGATTATACCCTCTATTTTATTTAGATTTGCCCTCCCCACACAAGTTCGCTGCTCATCTCTATAAGGCAAGCTAATTCTCCGAGGGCAGGGAACTCCGCTTCCTTCGAGATGGAATCTGCCCACCCACGTTCTGGAGACACCCTTACATGCTTCATGGCAAACTCGAGCTGGCTCACCCTCCCCCCTTCCCCTTGGACACACATCCAAATACCGGCCCCGATCGGGGCTAAGAGACGGGTTTCGAACCGCGTCCCTGGTAGGCAGCTCACACTCGTATCGGACCAGCCAAGATACGGGTGCGTTAAACCGCTACGCTATCCGCTAGCCCATGACCACAGTTTTCTCAATGCTGATGGTGAGATGGGAGGTGCAGGCCTGGGAGAGATGGTCCAAGAGCTGCTGGAGTTAGTCTTCAGTCTGGGCTATGAGTACAATGTCATCTACATAGAAAAAACTCCCTTAGCAATACACACTGTGTCTTTGTTGTTTTCCCTGGTGGGAAGACAGAAGACAGGAGGATAGACAAGAATATGCCTAACAGGGTGGGAACCAGCACACACCCCTGCTTTACACCACTCTACACCTCAAAGCTCTCAGATGTAGAGCTGTCAAACAGTTATCTATTTAGCTTGCTAGCCTGGTAGCTATTAAGTAGACTGGTATTCTGGTAGATATTTAAAATGCATCTCCAGTTGGCTTTATTAGGATAATAAATTATTTTATTTATGATTGTAATGAATTTATCATATAACTTACACTGAGTGGCTTTGATGAATGGCTTTCCAATAGTTTGATGGGTATATCAAGATCCATGTTTAGGGGCGGTGGGTAGAGTATCAGGCTAACGCACCGTATTTTGGCTGGTCCGATACGGTGTGTGCTGCCTGTCAGGGTTCGAAGCCCGTTTCTACCAGACCGGCCTGGTTGTCAGCCCCGATCGGGGGCGGCATTTGGCTGTCCGCCCCAGGGGGAGGGGGGAGAGTGAGCCGGCTCGCGCCTACCGTGAAGCGTAGGGGAGTCTCCAGAACGTGGGTGGGCGAATTCTGTCTTGAAGGAAGCAGAGTTCGCTGCTTTCTGAGAATTAGCTTGCCCCGTAGAGACAAACAGCAGACTTGTGTGGGGAGGGTAAAACTAAATAAATAGAGGGTGTAACTGGCTACCAAATTGGGAGAAAAACTGGAAAAATATGAAATAAATGTTAAAAAATAAATAAAAAGATCCACATTTGGCCAAATGTTAAGTTTCACTTGCAGATCTGAGAATTCCACTCTCATTGCCCCCCTCCCTCATATGTGTCTCTCCATAGAAAGGGTTTGATGTCTTCAACGCACTAGACCTGATGGAGAACAAGACGTTCCTGGAGAAGCTCAAGTTTGGCATCGGGGATGGTAATCTGCAGTATTACCTGTACAATTGGAAGTGTCCCAGCATGGGCTCTGAGAAGGTACAGTGTATGAGGCCCATTTGACCAGCAGCATTGATATCATTTTCTCAAGGGGAATGTGTTTTATCCACTACTTTTCATAGTAATGGTAAAGCCAAACACAGTATTTCCTGCATTTCTGCTAAATTCAGTTAAGAACAGGGTAAGTAGGTATTTGGTTTTGGTTTAATTTTATAGTCAGTAGGTATGAGACTTTTTTTAACTGCAAGAAGACTATATGTTGCGAGGCTAAATTCATAGGTTTTGATACAGGCAGTATGTATCTGTATTAGGGGTGTGATGGTATACCATGATATTAAAATATGAAATAGTACTATCATAAACTTAACCTTATTGCCTTGATAATAAATCAAGTGGCAAAAGCTTAATAATACGGGACAGCTCCCTCACATTTCCCAACCTTGGTAGGTAGCTGTTATTAGCTAGCTAGCTACACGGCATAAATCTCAGTTTGCAGTCCCTTATAAAACCTGCCATATCTGACACTTATTCCGATGCCAGGGCGGTCTGTAATGACAAATTATATCCCCCCAAAAAAGCAAACTCGTTCATCCGTGTGGACTCGGTGGTGTTGTTGAGAACGAATCTCTCATCTGTAGAGAATGTGGGAAACACATAATGGCCAGAGGAGGGAACACATCAAACCTTGCATTCCACCTGCATGTGAATTGTCCTTCACGTTATGCCGCAATGGAAAAAGTGAGTAGCTAAAAATAGTACTAGATTCCGATAAGCTGATAATGCGATAAAGCAAAATGTTGCTTAATTCGAAATGAATTAATTATTTAAATTGAATAAAACATACAATTACAAGGAGTGAACTGTATTCAGTTGAATTTCTTATTTTATTTTTCAATTAAAATGGTATATAAATCTGCAAAGAGCCATACGATAAACATATTGAGTTGTAAACTCTGTAATACTTTTGTTTTGCTTAAAAACTGATATACTGATATACGGGATATACCAAAAACCATGAGATTGAGTAGTAGATTATCATACCGTGAAGAATTCATACCGTCAGAGCCCTAATCTGTATAATGCTAAAGACTACTGAATTAGACTAATTTTACACCAATAAAAGACTAGAAAAAAATGGTTTATTTATAAGTCTTCATCATTGACTGACCTGTCTGTCATTTTACCCCAGGTTATACAATTTTGCACAGCTGTAGTGTATGCATACCAGACATTTTTTTTAACTACTTATTTTTCCACTAATATGACAGATGTTTGGTAATTAACCTGGTGCCCAGATCCTTTACTATACTGCTAGAATGCTAGCAATGATTAAAGGGTATTGAAATGGCCCTTTGAACTTGTTAGTTTGTTGTGTCAATAATGAAGTTATTGAACAAAACGTAACTGTCGTCATTCTCGCAAGACCCTGTTAGTAAGAGGCACTGACCTCATGGGTCAGTGATTTGGCCCACATGCACCATTTTTAAAAGGATGCTATGAACTAATATTGAACACTCTGTTCAACACAACGTTGAACTAACTTACATTAACTGCTTGTTGTCATGCTCCCCACTATACTTTTTTTGAGTATTAGGTCTGATTGTTCCTGTAGTAAATTTTGAGTCACTTGCTAATGGTAAGGTATCTTAATAAAAATAAATGGAATCTTTGTGTCAGTCTAACTGAAGGCTTGCTGCTGTTGTCTGCAGGTGGGCTTGGTGTTACAGTGACCTCCTCATGCCACAGCCAGACCAAGAGACCATGCCATGCACTTACCACCTGGCTACCGAATTCATGGACTTTCCCCTTCAGGGAAGAGAACCCACCACCCATTTTTAATTTTGGACTTTGACTTTGACCTGCACTGCTGCTGTCTGGCAGGGGGGAAGTTGCCCCAATTACCTTCGCATGGAGCGAAAGCCATTGTATTTTCCATCCCACACAACAGCAACTGAAGACTGTCACTACTGTACTGTGCCTCATACACACACAGAAACCACACACATACACACAGATAACAAATTCCACACAAGCACACATAAACAGTTAAGCAAGAATGGAATCTGTTTTTTGTCCTCCATAGTTGGGATCACTTTTGCAAAACACTCTGTCCTCTTCTTCAGAGAAAGTTTTAGAAGAAAAAAATAATCAAAACAAGAAAAAGAGAAAGAAAAAAGAAAAATATCCAAAGTGGACACAAGGGCTTCTGTAAAGGTTTTTTTATTATTATTATTTTCCTTAAGCCCGTTCTCTCTGTGTCAGTCCTCTTCTGTTCAAACAAGTACAGGTCTACAGTTGAATGTAAGAGGAGCAGAGGACCTTTCACTGAAATGAGAAAAGGTTGGGCTGCATTCATAAATTTGCAGCTAACCAAGCCCACAGAGAGACTTCATTTTCAGACCATTTCAACCAGTGAATGGACCTAGTTCAGAGTAGGTTGGATGGTGTTGGCTTGGAGTTGGGAGAGAAGAGAGCTGAGTAGGTGCACTTGTGGTGTTGTATAGATGGATAATGTGTAGTGATGGTTAATGATCTTAAATGCTACTTAAATTCAGTGTAGGGGAATCATCTTGAAATGGTGGGGGGATTGGGCAGAGTTGAGCAATCAACACAACAAACACTACTCTGAAAGTCTTTGTACAACCTCAAACATTGAGGATAGTGGGACAGGGCTGACGTGGGTTTATGGGGAAAAGAAGATGTTCTGTGCAGGATTTTTTTTTGCAAAATAAAAACTGATTTGAGGTTTGGTTTGATCTCTGTGATATTTGATTTCTTTGTTTAATTGTAAAGTGTTTAAAAAATATCTGAAAGGCTGCTGAACTAACTACTAGTTACGCTTTGGTCCCTCTCACCTGGTGATCTATTTAGTAGAACTGCAAGTACACTGTGACTACTTTCCAAAGTAAATCATGAAATTCCTTTAGCATTTAGTAGGTGTTTCCACCATGTGATGTGATATCACCAAGTAATCCTACCGGGTCTGTGAAGGTAAGGGGTGAAGTAGTAGCCTGCCCAGATTGCACCTCAGAAATTAGTGTGCATTATTGTCTTCACCTTTACCAGAGAATATTGCAACCAAACTCCCTAACAGTTTGGGTACTGTAGTCTTGCCGATGGTGATCATAGCTATCATATACGGATTGTGGTGATGGTGATCCTGTAGTTATTTTCAGTCATTTATTTAGCAATAAACACTAAAACACAATTGCTTTTTGATGCAGCAATTGGGATTATATTGCTTGTTGGTGAGTATATGTGTAACCTGTTTATTCAAACAGGTGCATTTGCACAGCATCAGCATAACTTCCACTAGTGACAGAATATGTATTAGCTATGCATATTTTAAGAAGTTATCAACTTTGTTTACACACACTTACAATACATCTTATTGTTTCATAAATATGTGGACATATTTGGCTTGTGCACCATTGAGAACCTTGCTCTACTGAATGGCCCTCTATTTCCTTCAGTGTCTGATTGCTTTCACTAACAAGCTACTTTAGTTTTGTGTTTAAAGTGTTTGTGTTTAAGTTAAGTTTACGCATGTTACCCCTTTACTCTCCTCTGTGCACTGGCTCCCCATCGCAGCATGCATCAAATTCAAAACACTGGGATTGGGTGCAGTGATCAAAAGAGACGAAGGAACGGGCTTTAAAATATGAAGAGGTAGCACATTCATTTGTAGCCACCATTTCAACAGTGACGACTCTCAGCCTTCGACGATGACTGGAAATAAACACCTGAAGGCTGGAACAGTACCTTCCCGTTTTAAATGGAACAGTTATGCTGAAAAACCAAGATGAGAATCTGCCTTTGAAAGGGCCAATGTTCGCCTGGGAGTCAACAACCATGAAACTGACAGCCCTGAGCAGCAGGACATGAACTCCTCTGGAGAAGCTATGGATCACGACTACGCAGCACGCCCTCCTCCTTGTTAGTGAATTCTCTCAATTATTTCCAGTGCATGAATTGGAATAAACTGCACGATTATGAGCTTATATGGCTACTTAAAAACAACTACAGTATTGAAATAAATAATGCTATTATAACCCGCCAGCTCCACTATAGCAACTGGTGACGGAGTGTGTTTGCAAACACGCTCTCAATTCAAGGACTGCCTCAACTTTGCAAGAGTAAAAAAAAAAAAGAGGGAGTGAGGGATACGTGGCTCCAAGGATCAAAACCCGGGAAATAAAATACTAGACAGTAGCAAGATCAGTAAAAATAGTAATGTGTATATACATTATATTATATATTTATGTGTGTTTAATTTCCTATATTTTTATTTAAACACTTAGTTTTGAATATATGTGATTTGTGTCCATGTTCTAGGTATGTTTTCTAATGTTTTCAGGTGTGCTGGATGCTGCATTGGAGAGAATTGTGGAACTTGAATGAAATGTCAGTGGCTCCATTGATTTTGACTCCATTGATCTAACAGATTTTGTGCAACTGACGAAGACTTTCGTTTCTACACACGCTTTCCTTCCGAGCAGGTGTTTCAGATTTTTTGGGAATCGATTGCTCCGTCTGCTACACACCTCGTGTATTGGACCAAAGCACAGCAGATGGGACCAGGAAGCGTGACTCCAAGCCCTGCAAATTGCCGTTGATTGATGAGCTCTTCATGTACCTCCTCCGGGTAGCTGCTGGCCTTAAGGAAAAAGTTATAGCAGACATCTTCAACATTAGTATGCCAACAGTGAACAGAGTCACAATTACCTGGGCCAACTACCTATATCTTGTATTAGGTTCTCTGCCAATTTGGATGTCCAGGCAGCAAGTGAACTCAACAATGCCGGACAAGTTCAAGCAATATTGTCCCAACATCAGAGTCATTCTTGACTCCACTGAGATATAATGCAAGAGCCTGACCTTGCTTACGCTCCATTCCGAGACATTCTCGTCTTACAAGAACACAACAACGTACAAGGGTCTTATTGGAATTGCTCCATGTGGGGCAGTGACCTTCATTTCAAAGCTGGTCACTGGATCCATCTCGGACAGAGAAATTACCAGGCTGTCTGAGATTCTGGAGTTGCTGGAGCCAGGGGATGACTGCAAGGGGTTCGTCATTGGAAAGATTCATTCATTAATTCATTCACATCTGTGATGACTTGATGAGCTTCATCCAGCATTCCCTGTTAAGCATTGCATTGCGGAGAGACAACCCGCACAGTCCTGTCTCCATTTCGATGGACGATTTAAGGGTGATGTTAGGTCGACCTCTACGACGGGGAGAGTCTGGCGTCCAAAGGAGGACACGACTGGCTGGCTCATTGTGCCGAATGATATGTCCGGCTAGCCAAAGACGACGCTGTCTGATGACACTACGGGGGAGGGCACCGTAGAGGGCGGAGTTTGGAAGGTGGTCCTGCCAGGAAACATTCTGGACAGCACGCAACATCCGTGTGTAGGTACCATCGATGGACTTAGTGATCTTGCTGGTGAGGGCCCAAGACTCACACCCATAGAGGAGAATGGACTCCACGGATGTTTTAAAGATGTTAATTTTGGAGCTTTTACGGATTGCAGATTGCCAAACATTCCTCAATGAGTGGAGAGCAGACCAAGCTTGAGCCTTCCTACATTCAACATCGTGGGTCGAGTTTGTGTAGGAGCCCAGGTATTTGAAGTCATCAACTTTGTCAATCTTACTGCTATCAAGCGCTATGATGTTGCCAGCGGTGGAGGGATTGAGGTGAATGTACTTCGTTTTCTTTGCATTAAGAGAGAGACCAATGGACTTGCAACAAGTTTCGACTTTGTGGAGGAGAGATTCTGCATCTCGAAGGGTGTCAGCAAGCAGACTAATGTCATCAGCATAATCTAGGTCAGAGAGGTGTTGAGCAGGATATCTACTACTTCTACGGCGAGTCAGAGTTAGACCATCAGTGTCGTTTATTGCTATCCGCAGGGCGTAGTCCAAAACTATGATGAATAGATAGGGGGCAAGTGGATCACCCTGGAGAACGCCGGTGTTGATGAAAAATGAATCAGTTTCTCCTTCAGGAGTGAGAACGACTGCACTTGTATCCTCATACATAATTTTGATGGCATTTACAATCTCCTCCGGGATTCCGTAAGCATTCAAAATTTTAAACATTGTGGGTCTGTTGATGGAATCGAATGCTTTGCGGAAGTCAATTAAGATTATTGCAGCTTCTTTTTGATGATTTCGAATTTCCTCAATTATTCATCTGAGAGCAAGGATTTGTGAAGAGGTAGATCTCAGAGGCCGAAAACCATTTTGGTTGGGGCGAAGGACCTTTTCCAACTCAGGACGAATACAAAGATGCTGGCTGACATCGGAGCAAAGCTCATCATCCCAGCTTTCAAGTGCACAGTTCAGCAAAGAAGACACCGAACAAATACAAGCTATCGCTCGCCTCAGGATCCTGGTGGAAAGGGTAATTAGAAGAGGTCTGCCTTGGTACCCTTCTTACCTTGTTACCCTGAGCATAATGTGTTGATGTGTAGTATTGTACTATGTCTGTACTATGTCTGTAACATTTACAGAAGGCATGACAGTAGGTAACTTTTAGTAAACATTTTTAATAAATTAAAATGATATGAATTAAATTATATAAAATTATAAATATTACCATCATTTTACAACACAAACTTTTTAAAATAATGTAATGTGATCACAGCAATAAATTAATTTGACACTTTTCTGAATGTAGCAAGGCTCGTCCAAAATTTGCCAGAATTTTTAAAAAGCATCAAAAAATAAGGAAGTTACGGCTGTTTATGTGATTTTTATGTGATTTTTAAGCCTTCGTCTCAATGGGATGCTGGCTGAGTTGGTGGACCAGGAAGCTATGGCCGCTAAAGAGAACGCTAGAAGTAATTACAAATTCACACTATTTTAAGGTAAGCATCCATGTACGTGGTGTAATAGTAAAGGTCAAGCTTGTCTTTCATTACGGTAATGAAGCTATCATCTCACCAAATTCTCTCAATAGTAAGGGCACTCTTTGTGCCGGTTACAAAGTCACGCCAGGCCAGTAACAGACAACTGGCCTTGTACTTGCCAGTAGTATTTGTGTGTGTGTTTTAGTTTGGCCTTACCACAGAGTACCTTAATGTGTGTTGCCTCGGACACATTTTCGGCAGTTGTGCATTTCACCTCAACAAGCCCAAAAGGGGGGGTTTCAGATGGATCATATACTCTGCCGTCTGGGCTGGTCCCAAGATGTGGAGCCTGTGGGTGCACTACAAAGCCACAGGGCAGAATGTTAACATTAACCATGTCGGTGTACGGCAACAAAATCTCAGGTTCCAGATCAAGCCCCCGTTTCATTGCAGAGATTTGCTTTGTTGCTCCTCTGATGATTCTTGATGTTAGAGACTGGCTAGATGTCTCTCCCAGCACATGACAAACCTTACGGAACTTGCTTGCAGTCACTCGAGGCTAACGCATTTTTGTTCCACAAAGGACATTTAGACTGCAGTCTGGTGTCCATCTCAATTTATTTTGCCATTGCATCTGAAGCCTGCAAAGATTCCTGATGAAGACACTGGTGGGAATTTGGAACACATTTCAGATTCTTCTCTAAACTATAGTCCGTTAGGGGCAGTTCAGAGAACACCGGTGCTTCTGGGTGTCTGATGATGTTTGTGCTAGTCACAGGGGGACACTGGTAAGACAACACACAGCCACAAGGTACAGGGCCAAACTGAGGCTCGGCTAAAGAAATGTCAGACAACCCATCCAAATTGCTTGAAATCAAAGGCTGAGGTGTGATGCGGCTCAGAGTGGCTCCAGCCGATAAAACGGCCAGATCAGGAAGTGGCCCTGAAAAATAAAAGTGGGGATAGAACAATAATTAGAATTAAGAAAAATGGTCTTGAGGGATCCAAAGTATACAACTCAAGTATACCTCATTTCACGTGGTAAGACAAAACAATTTATGGCACCTGGATATGCCCTGTAGAGGGTAGATTTGACTCTGCTTTTGCCTAAAGTCTTTGGCTTACGCACCACCAGCTGGTCCACTGCCTCTAGTTGGATTCCCTAGGAAACAAGTTCATCAAAATTATTTGTAAATAAGTGGTCTTCTTAAGTTCTTCTTGACATGGTTTACTGTCTTTTATAAGTTGTTCTCAAATGCAAGTGACTACTAATTACTACCTACTTGTGTTCTTAGCCTATGCCATCTTTGCAAAGAGTTTGAGCGGATTGTTTGCTGATGTCATGATATTACTGGTATTGTTGTTTTGGGTTCAGCGTTTTGTGATCAGAAAGGGTAAAGATAAATTTGCTCTTAAGGTAAACGTTTATCGCCGTTAGGGGACAGAGAGGGAATTTTCATTTTTTCCCCGTCTAGTTTCGGAAAGCTTGTTAAAAAGTTACCGATTTGGCATTACACCCAGCTGACGCGAGGTTTTTTGTGTTTTTTCGCCCTCTCAGAAGCAAATCCAAGAGCAGGGAAATACACCATAGCTAACTAGCTTTTGTTGGCTTAAATTTAAATTAAATTGTTATATTTCAAGCGTTGAGCGTATAGCTGTTTCGGTTGGCTGCTACTAGCACTCTTGCTACAGACAACCGGACCGAAAGTTTTCTAATTAGCTTTAAGTGTTGTTTCCAATTAGAAATTTCTGCACCTGACTGTTCGGAACCACCTCAGTGTATAGTATTTTTATCGACTTGGTGTCTCTGTTTTGGCAGTAATTCGTTCAGCGCAGGGAGAGCAATAGATATATTTAGGGGTGAAAATGTGGCCATCGGCAGTGCAGTGCGAGTGTTGCAGGATGATTGTGTTTCTGGAAGGAGACTTCCAGGAGGGTTTAATCTGCGACCGTTGCCAGCTTGTGAAGCATCTCGAGAGCAAGATTCTTGATCTCGAAGCTCAACTTGCTGGTCTCAAATGCCCTGCAGAATGTGTAGAGTTCCAGGAACTAATTAGTATGCCCTTTAGAGAGTTAGTCTGCATGCCGAAGCGGGGTAGGGGGCAGCCTCTAGAGCAGGTAGGGAGAGAGAGTTGGGTGACGGTAGGGCCCCAGTGTAGAAAAGGGCACGCACATGCAGGGGCGGCATCTCCAGAGGTTGTGCTGTCCAACCAATTCCAGCCCTTGCAGGAAGAGGATCTGGCCCAGCCCTCTGTGAGTGGGAGGACTGATGAGCCCCAGGGCACCCTGGCGACCATGCCACCCAGGAAAAGGGAGTTCATTGTAGTGGGGGATTCCATAATTAGAGGTATAGACAGTATAGTCTGTTCGCGGGAAAAGGAATCTCGCATGGCGTGTTGCCTGCCTGGTGCTCAGGTTGGAGACCTCCTGGAACACGCAGACAAGCTCCTGGCCAGAGCAGGGGTGGATCCAGTGGTCATGGTCCATGTTGGAACCAATTACATAGGTAAGGGTAGGTTTGAGGTTCTGCAGGACAAATGTATAGAATTAGGATCAAAATTAAGGGGCAGAACCTCCACTGTGGTCTTCTCTGGAATTCTGCCAGTACCACGTGCTAGCAAAGGCAAGCAGAATTTTATATGGAGATTTAACATGTGGCTATAAACTTGGTGCAGGAAAGAGGGGTACAGGGTACTGGGACTCCTTTTGGAACAGGGGTGACCTGTACAAGTGGGACGGACTACACTTGAACCGGAGGGGTACAAATGCATTGGGCCAGCGTATGCTCAGGGTAGCGGAGGAATATTTAAACTAGGGACTGGGGGTGCAGGGAGGGAAATTAGTAGTAGTAGTATTATGGATAGGGAGGTACAGACTTCCCAGATGGAAGATACCAGGGCAGAGTATAATAAATCTGAGGATATAATTAATAAATATATTTTGGATCATAATGTGGATAGAGGTGGTTCGGCACAGTTATGTGTGGAGGGGAAGGACAACGTAAGTGTGAATAAGGCTCTGAAGTTCATGTGTTTAAATGCAAGAAGCATAAAAAAATATTTGGAACTGGAGGCTGTCATGTTGAATGGGGGTTATGACATTGTTGTGATTGCTGAGACATGGCTTGGCGCAGTGGATGGGGATGAATATAATGTAGAGGGGTACAAATTGTTTAGGAAGGATAGAACTAATAAAAGAAGAGGGGGAGTGGCACTTCATGTGAAAGACAATCTTAATGTGCTAGGCCAGCCCATGTTAGATATCATAAATACATCCCTATTATTGGGTTGCGTACCTAGGTCTATAAAGGTGGCAGTAATCAAGCCTCTTCTAAAGAAACCAAATCTTGATCCTGTTAATCTGAAGAACTATAGTCCCATTTCAAATCTGCCCTTTTTGTCCAAAATTTTAGAGAAATCTATAGCTCAACAATTAACTGCTTTCCTAAAAACTAATAATCTGTATGAAACACTACAATCAGGTTTTAGACCAAACACTAGCACTGAGACGGCACTTATTAAAGTTGTAAATGACTTACTGTTAGCATTGGACACTGGTTGTGTTTCTATTCTAGTGCTCCTTGACATAAGTGCTGCTTTTGACACTATTGACCACCAGATTCTCCTTCATAGGCTAGAAAACCTGGTTGGTTTGCGTGGACGGGCACTCTCATGGTTTAAATCATACTTATCAGACAGGTTTCAATTTGTGCAATTAGATCAAGAGTTCTCTGACTACTCTCAGGTTAAATATGGTATTCCACAAGGCTCAGTGCTGGGACCATTACTGTTCTCATACTTGCTACCACTGGGTAATGTTATTCGTAAACATGGTGTGAATTTCCATTGCTATGCAGATGATACACAGCTGTACATATCAATGAAACCAGGTGAAATACTTAAACTCACTCAATTAGAGGCTTGTATCTCTCATATAAAGAATTGGATGACAGTACATTTCCTGCTTTTAAATTCAGATAAAACAGAGATGATGGTTTTTGGCCCCCAAAAATTGGATCTGCAGTTAAATGCAGGTGATTGCATAGTTACTTCAAGTCTTATGGTTAAGAACCTTGGTTTTATTATTGACATTTGACACTCATATTAAAAACACTTCCAGGGTAGCTTTCTTTCACCTAAGAAACATAGCTAAAATTCGGCACATTCTGTCATTAGAGGATGCAAAAACCTTGTGCATGCTTTTGTCGCATCAAGGCTAGACTAGCACAGCTGCTGGTAGAGCCTTCTCTTTTAGAGCTCCTCTGTTGTGGAACGGTTTACCAAGGCATGTTAGGGATTCGGACACAGTTTCAATTTTTAAGTGTAGATTAAAAACATATCTTTTCAGCCTAGCCTACTGCCAAATATAGTCTAGGTGGACAGATGGAGAAGGCCGTGCCCTAGTGTCTTATGGAGTGAGAAACTTTCCATACTGTCACCTCCTCAATGTGTTACCACCACTGTTATGCTGGTTATCCTTGATCAGGTGTGGATGGTTTGGAATTCTCTCATGGCTGCGTGTTTTCTCTGTCCCTCTCCTAATAGGTATGCTGCCATAGCTTACACTTGTTGGGGCTATCTGTATATTTCCTATGCTTGTGCTCCCCTGCTCTTACATAATGCTACTGGCTATAGCACTGCTTTTTTTTTTTCTGACTGCATGTTCTCTTCTCTGCCCTGGCACCTGCCCCCGAGCCCTAGATCCTGCAAGAAGTGTGAGCTGCCCCCATCAACCCTCACCCCCACGCCAACCCCAGTTCCTGGATCTGTATCCTCTCTGTGTGGTTTAGCCCCCCGCTGACTACCTAAGTCTTTTCAGCCCTGAGCCACCTTGGACTGACCATGACATGGTCTTTTTTGGACATACCCTGTGCCGGCCAGAAGAGGATGGGCTCCCCCCCTTTTTAGTCTGGTTCCTCCCAAGGTTTCTCCCTACCAAGGGAGTTTTTCCTTGCCACTGTTGCCTTTGGGCTTTTGGGGGGGTCTTGGCCTGGGTTCCCCCTCTGGTAAGCGTTTTGTGACAATTCTATTGTGAAAAGCACTATACAAATAAATTTGATTTGATTTGATTCATGTGCAGGAAATTCCAGGTATAAACTAATTCGTTTCTTGTGAGGACATCTGGATTAGATTACTGGGAGATCATGAGAAGGGCCTTAATATAGGAGTGTGCTATAGACCTCCAGCTTCAGACAGTAACATAAATAGTACGCTCTTTGGTAACATAAAACAAACCTGTGCTGAAGGAGAGACGATAATAATGGGCGACTTCAATTACCCCTCTATTAATTGGGAGATAGCGACAGGTCAGGGCAAATGTGAAGAGAAGTTTTTAGATATGGTCAATGACTGCTTTTTGGTACAGTCTGTTACTCAGCCTATGAGAGGGAAATCAATACTGGATCTGGTTTTGTGTAACAATCCTGATAGAATTTGCAGCACAGAGGTAGGAGAACCACTAGGGGCAAGTGACCACAGTGCAGTTATTTTTTATATGTTTTGCGAAGTTAAGACAGCCTCCTCTAACTCTAGAATTTTAAATTTTAGACGGGCTGACTTTAATAAAATGAAAGAGAATTTAAGTAATATAGATTGGGTAAAACTTCTAGATTGCAGAACTGTGAATGAAAAATGGACTGTATTTAAAAGGGTTATTGTAGATGTACAGTGTAAATTAATCCCCAAAGTAAGGAAAAATAGGATGAAAAAACAGTCTCCACAGTGGATGACTAAATCTTTACAGGAGATTTTGAGGCAAAAGAAGCGACTGTACAGAGTATATAAAAAGGATAACTCAGAGATAAACGAGTTAGATTATTGTAATGTGCGAGCTAAGACTAAAAAGGGAATAAGATCAGCTAAAAGGTGGTTTGAAATAAAAATTTCCCAAGATGCAAAAAGTAATCCTAAGACGTTTTTTCAATATTGTAGTTAAGGATGAGGTTAAGTGCATCAAGAATAAGGAAGGAACTTTGGTTTATAATAATAAGGATATTGCTAACACACTAAACAGTTACTTTGTTGAGAGCTTTACTAGAGAAGAGGTTATAAATATGCCTAAATGTATAGACAAGGCACAGAATGTTTTGGAGGACATTGAGATAAGGGATGTAGAAGTACTACAAAAACTACTAAAACTTAAGACAAATAAGGCAGCAGACCTGGATGGCATATATCCCAGAGTACTCAAAGAAATTATATATAAACCATTGACAGATATTTTCATTCAATACATATTCACTGGAGAAATATCAGATGACTGGAAGCAGGGTAGTATAATTCCAATATATAAGAAGGGGGACCATACTGACCCAGGTAACTATAGGCCTGTCAGTTTAACCTGCATCGCATGTAAAATGCTGGAATGTATTATTAGGGATAAATTGGAATCATTCTTGAAAAATAATAGTATTTTAAGGGAGAGCCAACATGGATTTCTCAAAGGGAGGTCATGCCTAACAAACCTCCTGGACTTTTTTGAAGAGGCTACAAAGTGTGTTGACCTGAACCAGGCTTATGATATTATATATTTGGACTTTCAGAAAGCATTGACAAGGTACCACATGAGAGGCTCATTGCTAAAATGAATTCAGTAGGAATTTCAGGAGTAGTTTCAGAGTGGGTTCATAATTGGCTGCAAGGGGGAATACAAAGAGTAACAGTAGGTGCGACCGTATCTGACCTTGGTGCTGTGGGTATTGATGCCCTGCAGGGATCGGTTCTGAGACCTCTGCTCTTCCTTATTTACATAAATGATCTTGATATGGACATTAGTAACAAAATAGTTAAATTTGCAGATGACACTAAACGGGGGTTTGGCAAACATTTTGGAATCGACTAAGGTAATCCAAGATGATTTAAACAAAATCCAAAAATGGGCAGATACATGGAAGATGACATTCAATATTGCTAAATGTAAAGTTATGCATGTGGGAAATAAAAACATTAGACAGGAGTATTTTATGGGAGGAGAAAAGTTAGTAGGTGTTCAATTTGAAAAAGACTTAGGAATTGTAGTTGATAAAAGCTGCATCTGCATCAAAGCAGTGTGCTACAGCAGTGAAAAAGCCAACAGGATGCTGGGATACATAGCAAAAAGTATTAAGTATAAATCAAAGGAGGTTATATTAATGTTATATAATGCCTTTGTCAGACCTCACTTAGAATTCTGTGTGCAGTTCTGGGCACCGCACTACAAGAAAGATATAGAAGCTCTTGAAAAAGTCCAAAGAAGGGCAACTAAACTGATACCTGGTATGAAAGGTAAAAGTTATGATGATAGACTTAAGGCACTCAATCTATTTAAGTTTAGCAAACGGACACTTAGGGGAGATTTGATTGAGGTTTTTAAATTCCTAAAAGGGATTAACAAAGTGAAATACCAAAGATTTTTTAAGATAAGTGGGGTCAGCAGAACAAGAGGTCACAGGTGGAAATTAGTTAAAGGCAAATTCTGCACAGATATTAGGACGGTTTTCTTTATACAGAGAGTTGTCAATGCCTGGAACAGCTTGCCAGGCCGGGTAGTAGAGGCAGAAACACTTGGGCTATTCAAGTCCAGGCTAGATGTAGTACTAGATACTCTGTAGATTAGGACATGACGAGCCTAGATGGGCTGAACATAATGTCGTCATTATGTATTCTTAACTTAAGCAACATGACCTCATTGCCATAGATATAAAAATGTAGATACCGCATTGGCTGCTGTTGTATGTTGCAGTCATATGTCTGCACAGCCATCATATTGACACGGGCAAGATCCATGTCTAAACATGTGTGTTGAGAGATGCAGACTTCCCCTGATAAAATATACTGTAACTCGTTTAATTCTCAACCAATTATTGTGAAATCTTGCTTGTTATAAATGTGATACATTTCTGCATAACTTGATTTCACAGACCAGCTATTTGTAAAAATTTTAATTTCTCAGATTCATCTGAACAGGGTGAATGAGGCATCTACGTTTTTATATCTATGCTCACTGGGCTCAAAAACAGCTCAGAAGGCCTGTACTCTTAAGCAAAGCACTTGTGCAAGCCAGGGGTGGTGGAATAGTCTTCATCTTTGGTGGTAGTGGGAAGTCTGGTACAGCAAAGCTACTAGGTGATTGCACAGAGCATTCCCCGCAGCACAGCTACATGCAAATGCATTCAGGACAGCAGGATCCTGATCAGTTAGCAACTGTTATCTAAAGGGAGAATAAGAAGATATCAGTTCACTTTTATTGTTTAATGTGAACTGCAAATTAACAAAGTTTCAGGGATACATGTATCTAACTTAGTAAGAAAAAGGAAAAAACAATCCTGCAACCGCAGTTGAAAACATAAGAACAGACAGGAATTTGAACAACAGATATGAACTTGAACAAAAGACACCTGCAACCACAGTGGAGGGAAAGATGTGAACCAGGAAGTAAACTGGTAATTGTAAAATGGTAGCTAGCTAGCAAGACTTTTCTGTAGCTAGCTAGCTAGCTAACTGGCTGGGTACTTTATGAGGAATCTCTTTCCTCTTCATGGGCTTTTAGCATCTAGCTCTCACTACCACTTCATTGTTCACTACATTTCACACTGCACATAGGGAAAGACTATACATTAAAACCTGGAAATTGACATGAAAACGTTTAATTGGAAATATTAGCAATAAAGCTCATAATTCACTTAATAAATCATCTGCCATCATCAGCAAGTAACATTAGTTTAACTAGCGAACAGCAGATGGCTTATTTTGCTAGCTAACGTTAGGCTAGTCCTAACTAGCTAATGTGTATGATATCTACTCCCAGTCCTATAACGTCACAAAACATAGCTAGCTAGTCGTTTTAGACAAGTTAGGTAGCTAGCTAACGTTACATATATATTCACTTTAAACTAGAACAAAAATTGTACAGTTTGTGTGTGTGTGTGTGTGTGTGTGTATCAAGAGAGTTAGTCTTTGTCTTGTCATTCATGTGTGGGTATCAAGAGGACTAGTCTTATATTGTCTTTCATGTGTGTGCATATAGTAAAGTTGTTAGTCTTGTCGTTCATGTGGGCGTATTGAGAGTTGTTGTTCACGTGTGTGTGAGTGTGCGCGTGCACGCATATGGTATCGTGTTGCATTGTGTATTATTGTGGAGTGTTTGATGTGACTGTCGGGCATGGTGGCATGTGTCTGTAATCCAAGCTTCTGGGAGGCAAAGTCTGTGTGGAATCTATGTTGAGTACTGTGTGCGTTTGTTGAAAGTGACTGAGTAGAGTGCTTCCTGTGTGTGTAGGAAAGACGGAGAGAGGGCGCACTAAGAGTGTCCGCCTCTCTCCCTTGGTGTGATCGTGAAAGAGAGCGAGAGGGCGCCCTGAAAGAGGGTCCGACTCTCGCCCTCGGTGTGATTGGGAGAGCGAGAGGGCGCCCTGTAATAGGGTCCGCCTCTCGCCCCTCGGTGTGATTGGAAGAGAACTCGCACTCGGGCAGTGGAGTGTTTCTGGACAACGGCCCGAGAACTCTCACTGAAAGAGTGGAGAGTGTCTCGGGGCTGGTTGACAGAGAACTCTCACTGTGAGGCGTGGCGAGGGTCTCTGTGTGTTTGGGTCAAAAGAGAGCTCAGATTGAAAAGTTTGAGTGTCTCTGTGTGCATGGGTTTGGGGAAGCATGGATTTTCTCCATTTCCTTTCTGCTGCTTGCAGTTTGAGTTGGTCAGCCCGAATGGAGTCAGTTAGCCAGGGGGTTGGGGGTCGGAGACAAGCAGGTTTTCTGTTACTTTTAAGTCAGCAGTTCAATTTCTTTCTAAAATGTTGTTGGCCACACATGCAGTCTTCATCACAGGAGAAAAAACAATCACAGTAGCCTACTCCTACACTGTCAGGGCTACGTTCAATGTGCTTGCTTGAGTTTATGCAACACACCTGTGTCGATTGAACGTCGCCAGAAGACCACTATCAGAGCACCCATGACCCTATCTCAACTCCATGTTTGAGATACAGTACCAGTCAAAGGTTTGAGCACACCTGCTGGAAACTAGGTTTATCTCGTTATGTATTATGTTTTACACCGTATATGTTTCTGTAAATACTTGAAAATGACAAAAAACGCATGTAACAATAAACAAAAGGAACATCAAAGCAATGTTCAAGAAAATTGAATTGAAAATTGAATCTTTGATTCCTCAATATAGCCACCCTTTGCCATGATAACAGCCTCATAAACATGGGTCATTTGGTTAACAAGTTTCAGGAGAAAATCACCCGACATGCCTTCCCAGCTCTCCTGCAGCAATTCCCAGAGACACTTGTGGGGTACTTTGCTTTGCCTCTTCTGTCCAGTTCGTCCCATGCAAGTTCTATGGCAGTGGTTCTCAACCTTTTTTGTGCTCTGTACCACTAAAATATTTTCAACAATCCCCAAGTACCCCCTACCCATAATATATATATAGGCCTATATATACATATATAGGCCTATATATACCTATATATACATATATATATAGGCATATACCTCACGTGTAAGCAGCCAACACAGATATTTTGATTTAAAAAAAAACATTTTATTAAGATTCACCATTAATAATTACAAAAGATATTTTGATAAATAAAAAAATTATAATTTAAGATTCATCATTAATAATTACAAAACAAAGCCAGCAAATCTGCAGTAAATAAGAGCCCAGGGTCTGGCATCTAACATTTCAACTTGAAATGCTTTTCACCAACAAAATACAATTAATTTATATTTATTTTGAGGTTTCAAAAAACATTTCCAAGTACCCCCTGCAATTCCCCCACGTACCACTAGGGGTACGCGTACCCCCGGTTGAGAAACAATGTTCTATGGGATTGAGGTCTTGACACTGGGCAGGGCAGGTCATTAGTTTGAGTTGTCCTTCACATTCCTCCTTCACCAGATAGTCCTTGCACAACTTCAAGGTGTGTTTGAGCACACCTGCTAGTTTGCAGCAGGTGTGCTCAAACTTTTGACTGGTACTGTATATGATGCAAGATTACATACAAGAAACTGGGCTGGTTCGTGAAGCAGCAACTATTTAATCTCTCCATACATCCATTTTTTATTATGTCATAAACCCCTCCTGTAGCGGAGGGGTTTATGACATAAAGGTCCCGTACCAAAATGTATTCTCCTTTACACCTGGTCAGAGTCCAACTTTATCCTGACTTGTCAATTCTGTCCATCCCCTGATTCACTTCCTCAACACAGATGGAGCGGTATCCACAGAATTTTACTGTTAACACTGCACTAACCGGAGCTCTTCCGGAGCGCCGTAGAAATGGCTGCCTCGTCGCTAGCTCCCGAGCTAACACGCAGTTTTTTGTTTCTTAATCTTTTAATAGTATTTATTTTTATTCAAAAAGTTAGCAGCCTTACCACCTACGACAGATGTACACTTCTGGAGATTGGATCGGCAATCGCTCGCCGCACACCGGAGTTTTTCAACTCTTTCGACTCGGACTCAGGAGTCTTTGTTGGATTAACCCCGTCCATCTTGGGAGCGATCTCACGCAAGCGACGCCGCCGGAGGAGAGGGAAGCGAGCCGGCGTGCTGGTCAGGCTGAGACGCAGAGCCAATCGTCCTCCATTACCCTCCATTCTACTGGCTAATGTACAGTCTTTGGACAATAAGCTATGCGAGCTACAGGCTCGTATTCAATTTCACCGTGAAACAAGGGACAATTGTATCATCTGCCTAACGGAGACCTGGATGAAGGAGGGGATTACCGACGCAGCCATTGAGCCCACGGGTTTTTCCGCACACCGCGCGGACAGAACAAAGACTCTCTCCGGTAAGGATCGCGGAGGGGGGGTATGTATCATGATAAACAGGTCTTGGTGTAACCCAAGTAGTGTGCATACTCTCAAGTCGTTCTGTTCCCCGGACCTGGAGTATCTGATGCTAATGTGCCGACCATTTTGGCTACCTCGGGAGTTTACAGCGGTTATCGTGACTGTTGTTTACGTCCCCCCACAAGCCAACACGGACATTGCATTGAAGGAACTCTACGGGGTAATTAGCGTGCAGGAGTCGGCTCACCCGGAGGCTGCTTTTATTGTGGCGGGGGACTTCAACAGGGCGAACTTGAAGAAAGTTCTCCCGAAGTTTTACCAACACATAACAGGCAAGACCCGTGGTGAGAAGACGCTGGATCACTGCTACACCCCCTTCCGGGGTGGCTACAAGGCCCTCCTCCGCCCACTGTTTGGCAAATCAGACCACCGCTCTATCCAGCTACTCCCCGCTTACAGGCAGAGACTGAAACAGCAACCAATCGCTGCGCGAGAGGTTCAACGCTGGTCGGAAAAATCGGAATCCATGCTGCAGGACTGTTTTGAACACACCGACTGGTCCATGTTCAAGGACGCCTCGGACAACAACGTCAGTGAGTACGCATCCACAGTCGGTGGGTTTATCAGGAAGTGCATGGATGACGTTGTTCCTACTAAATCGGTTCGGATATACCCAAATCAGAAACCGTGGATTAACGGGGATGTTCGCGCTGCACTGCATACGCGCGACGCCGCCTTCAACTGCGGTAGTATGGAGGAGTATAGAAGAGCCCGCTACGACCTCCGCAGGACCATCAACACTGCCAAGCGAGAGTATAGGAGCAGAGTGGAGGAGAAATTTCATAATCAAGACGTGAGGGGTATGTGGAAGGGGCTACAGACAATCACGGACTTCAGAGGGAGAACCAGCTGTGTAGAGAACTCCTCTACCTCCCTCCCAGCAGAGCTGAACACATTCTTTGCTCGGTTCGATGTGAACGGCAGCCCACCGGGGTCAGCGCTGCCTGGGGAGACCAGCCTGCTGAGCATCTCAGAGGCAGATGTGCGCAGAGCCTTCAAGCGGGTGAACATCCGCAAGGCAGCAGGCCCCGACGGCATCCCGGGGCGCGTCCTCAGAGCATGCGCTGACCAGTTGGCAGGAGTGTTTGCAGACATCTTCAACCTCTCCCTGTCCCAGGCTGTTGTTCCCGCGGACTTCAAGATGTTCACCATTGTGCCTGTCCCCAAACACCCCAAGGTAACGTGTCTGAACGACTGGAGGCCCGTAGCCCTCACCTCGATTGTCAGTAAATGCTTCGAGAGGTTGGTTAAAGACTTCATTTGTTCCATGTTGCCTGACAGACTGGACCCATGGCAATTTGCATATCGTCAGAACAGATCCACTGATGACGCAATTGCCGTGGCACTTCACACCGCCCTTTCTCACCTGGAGAGGAGGAACTCTTATGTGCGTATGCTGTTTGTGGACTATAGCTCAGCGTTCAACACAATAGTACCTGCCAAGCTCGACACCAAGCTCCGGGGTCTAGGCCTGCACTCCACCATGTGCAGCTGGATACTGGACTTCCTGTCGGGCCGCCGCCAGGTGGTGAGGATGGGCAGCACTACCTCAGAGCCACTGACCCTCAACACAGGAGCCCCCCAGGGATGCGTGTTGAGCCCTCTCCTCTACTCCCTCTACACCCACGATTGCATGGCCATGCATAGCTCCAACGTCATCATCAAGTTTGCTGATGACACGACGGTGTTGGGACTGATCTCCGATGACGACGAGACAGCCTACAGAGAGGAGGTTGGATCACTGACACAGTGGTGCCAGGAGAACAACCTCGCCCTCAACGCCCAGAAGACCAAGGAGCTGATCGTGGACTACAGGAGGCAGAGAGGAGAGCACGCCCCCATCTCCATAGACGGGGTTGCAGTAGAGAGGTTCAAGTTCCTCGGTGTGCATATCTCCGAGGACCTCAAATGGACCACACACACCACACACGTGGTGAAAAGGGCCCAACAACGCCTGTACTTCCTCAGACGTCTGAGGAAATTCAACATGTGCCGCCGCATCCTCCGTACATTCTACACTGGTACGATCGAGAGTGTTCTCTCAGGATGCATCACCGTCTGGTATGGGAACTGCACCGTACTCGAGCGCAGAGCGCTACAGAGGGTCGTGCGAACGGCCCAGGACATCGTTGGAGGGGAGCTTCCCTCCCTTCAGGACATTTACACCAGGCGGTGCGTGGCAAAGGCCAAACGCATAATCAAAGACATTAACCACCCCTGCCACAAACTGTACTCCACTTTACCGTCAGGCAGAAGATACTGTAGTATCAAGTGCCGCACAAACAGACTCGGGGACAGCTTCCATAGTCAGGCCATCAGGCTGCTGAATAGGAGCTGATCCTCGCGCTCTGCACACACTCATTGTATTTGCAATTGTTTTGTAATTTGCAGTTTCATATCTACTTGCACTATTCTGTATTGTATATTTCCCAGTATGTTGGGAAACAATATTGCACAGTCTATTATAACTGGTACTCACTTGCCCAGTTTAAATCTGTTTTACATAGGTACATTTTTGCACTGTTTCTTAGCTTTAATTTTTTATCTTAGCTTAATTTTTTATTTATGTTTAATGTATACTTATAGTTTAAATGCTGCACCGTTTTTAGCTATTTTATTTATGGTCTACTTATAGTTTAAAAATATATAGTCTTACTGCTGTTTGCTGTCGGGAGTTTTCTGGCACAAGAATTTCACTCACCATGTTATACTTGTATATATCTGTGATTGACAATAAAACCTTGAAACTTGAACCCTGCCCGTGCAGACCACCCCTGATTCACTTCCTCAACACAGGTGGAGCGGTATCCACAGAACTTCCATTCAACACTTCTTCTCACACTCACATAGACCTCTCTTCATTCATACACACAAAACACATAATATTACATCAGACTCTTTTCCTTACTATAATTTAGATTTTTTTGGAGGAGAGGCTTGCAATGCCTTAGCCTGGGCGGATACACACTGCCTTCGGATACAACAAAAACTCACACATTTTTGGAAAAAGGCTCTGCTTACCTTGTTTCCCTTCGTGGCTACTGTTGAACCGAAAAGCAGCAGTTCCGTCCAAGTGTCCGGCGTCCCCGAGCCTCTCCTGGATGGCACGCCAATTCAATGTGGGAGAAAGCTGACCCCAGCAGTTAGACTGAGGGATCCCAACTACACTAGATACTTCTTCAAAAAACAGCACAATCTTCAGAGTCTGATGTAATAGGGTTTATTGTATATGATGTGAGATTACATACAAGAAACCGGGCTGGTTCACGAAGCAGCAACTATTTAATCTCTCCATACATCCACTTTTTATTATATCATAAACCCCTCCTGTAGCGGAGCTACAGTCATCATCACACCCACCTGACTCAACCCCTCCCCGTGTTCTCCATCTCATCCTGCCCCTATTGTTTACATTTTCCATCATCATTTCTTTGTCCTTCACTCTTTAATAATAAAAAAAACCAGTCACTTAAGCTGACCTAACTATGCACTATATATATATATATCTATGGCATGTACTGATCATTCTATTTGCTAAATGGCTAAACCGTTCCCACACAATTTATGCAGACAGCCCAATTCCAGGGGTTTATAGTCTATCTGCCGTGCGATTTGGGAACGCTGACAATCAATTCTGCTGAATCCTTGGTACAAAAGTAAAATAATTAAATGTGGCGGGATTCATTTATTTAACTTTGAATACATGTCCTCTCCTCCTCATGCCATCAGAGAGAGTCGCTGGACTGGACTCGTAAATTCCAGTGACATGTCAGCCTTGGTCATCGCCATCTGTGGTCATTATTCTTTTGAGGGGAGGACCACTGTTGCCTTGAGCCACAGATCGCAACGTCTGAGCCTTGAGCTTCAGATTGCGAAGTCCGAGTTTCTCCCCTCCACGTGACCATTACTCATTGGACAGAGACAGTTTTACTGCTGCACAAATGAACACTCGGGTCTTCGTTTTGAATTTATGTTTGACTTAATCCTTGTATTCTTTGTATTACGAGTTCTGTATCACTGTACAATTTATATGCCTAGTATATCTGCCTCATTGTAAGGCCTTTGGCATCTCACTTCCAAGCATAGCATGTAGGCAATATTTCTGTTTTAATTGTCATAATCCTTGTAATATGCTAACGGTGATTTATTTATATATAAATGCAAAATGTTGCTGGCAAGGTTAACAAAATGAACAGGAATTAGCCCAAGTGCAGATATTATGTTACATAAGAAATCTATTGGAAAGTATAGGGACAGATCGCAGTTCATGAGTGCAAACTTCTCTTGATTTCACTTCCACACAACTCTACTCTCAGGTTGCAAACATGGGTAATTGCCAAAATTAAGGAAACTCAAACAGTGTCATAATATTGCTGCAATGTGACCATAGTATCCCTCTCTCTGAAGTTTTAGATGGACTGTTCTTGATTAAACTGCCTGCCACACATGTTTGAGGAGTATGTGCTTTTGACCATAGTTGCCCCTAGTTGATGTCTTTCCCTCAGACTTTCATGCCAACATCACCTTAGTCGCTGTTCTTCGTGAAACATCAGCAAGTTGAGCAGTCCTCATCACTGAAGCTCCTACCAAACACTGAGATCTCTTCTTCTAGCCATGCTAGCCAAAATAATGGGCAACTGGGCCTACCAAGCATTTTTATACATGACCCTAAGAATTATGGGACATTAATTGCTTAATTAAGTTAGGAACTACACCTGTGTGGAAACACCTGCTTTCAATATACTTTATATCCCTCATTTACTTGAGTGTTTTCTTTATTTTGGCAGCTGTATCAGTTTAGTCCTTTGGCTCAGCAGCTGTAGCACTGAGTGGAGTTGGCTGACTGCATGTGTTTCAGAGTTGTCCTAGTCCTTGCCACCCTATGTTAATGGGGCATTTGGAAAGAAATTGGTGACATTTCTAAAAAGTAATATTTTAGCGTTTGTTACTCATTTCTAATACTATTACTAATATAGTTGTTTCTGGTGAGTTTTTTTAATGTAGAAACACAACAAAAAAGAAAGTGACACAATTGGAATAAGAAAGAAAGAAAGGCTCTATAGCATGAAGATACAAGCACCAAAGCAAAAACATGTTGGACAGTAATTGAAGATGAGGATCTTATTGAGTTTGGCAGTCTTTATTTGAGCCACTGTTTATAAGGTGGCAGTAGCCTGAGGTTGTGAAACTCTACACTGCCTAATTATAATGTAATGAAGCTATATGTAAACTTAGACTGCAATGATTTAGCAGATGTTATATGTATACTGTGACAGGTAGCATACACTCAAAAATGACTGTGCTAAAATGACAGCAGCTCTATGTAAAAATGATTTTTAAGACAAATATGGCGTGGACTACATACATACATACTGTAGGAAGTGAAAGTCCCATCACCTGGAAAGAGATAATTTATGTATACATTTATTAATTGAAAAAGCCTCAGAAATTAAATAAATAAATGTAGCCGTTTGCGTTTTGGGCTTGTTGTCAATAGCTCATGACAAAGTAAAAAAGAAAAAGAAAAGAAGGATACTACATTTTCACAAACAATGATAGAAGAGAAAATGTTGTCAGATAGTTTTATAACAACGTAAGGTTGTACACCTAATTTTAACAGGTTAAGGACAATACTACTAATGATAATGATAATTAAACACTGTCATTAGGTCCACGGTTAGGTGTGAAAGTATTTAGGTGGGAAAGACATCTACGAATGAACTGGTTCATGTCCGTTTTTCTTCCGGAATGAGTAACTCAATCATCCATAGCGTTATGCTCGATAAACTATTTTTGAACGGTCAATAACGGACATTCTGGCTGTTTCAGTCGACCTCCTTTTGCGTTTTGTGATGACGCATTATTCATGGGACGTTTGTGTAAAGAAACGATTTTATGCACTGAAACGCCTCCTTTAATTTTCTTAAATGTATTAATGCTTACCTTATTTTGGAAATTCAGCGTTGGATCGTTTCAATTTAGATTACCAGGTATGGATACTTTACTAAACTGATTGTGTTTTCATATGTAAACAATGTAGCTTGTGGCTAGCTTACTGTCGTCTACCACTGGCTAGTTGATATTTCTAGCTAGCTAGCTAACTTAGCTAAGCGAGATGTGTTGATTGACCCCCTCGGGTGTTTGCTAGGCTAGTAGCTATCTAGCTAGTTATCAAATGTGCGAACATAGGTAGCCAGCTAGCTCAGAATTTCGTTGACAAATTTAACTTACAACACCAAGCATTGGCGTTCAGAAAATAGCTAACATGTTTACCTAACGAACAAGCTAGCCACCGCTCTATAATACGTCTCATTGAGATGTACCGAGTTGGCTTGCTAGACTTCGCTAGCTAACGTTAGCTAACGTTAGCTAGTGGGCTAACCGTGCTATTAACAGCATCATTCTTTGATAGTTTGGTAGCTAACGTTTGACAGATATTTATTTTAAAACTGTTTATCATAAAGCTAGCTAGCTCGCTACTTCAATTCCGTTTAATTGTGCCAGCTGTCAACCAGATGGCCTTCAATCCTTCCCTTTTCAAAGTCAAATGTGCTGTTACTCTGTACACTGTAGATATGCGGATTGACCAGATGTAGCCAGCTCAGTGAATGCCGTATTTGATTATACATTTGGTGTGGCAAACATACAATTATACATTACATTTTACATACATCCAGAGGGACTTACAACAAGTAATCATATATCCCGGAATTACGTTCATTGCGACTGTATCGGTAACTGGGCATCTTAGACGCAAACCTGTAGAATTTCTGTAGAACTTATGTAAACAGGTTTCAAAATACTCTTCAGAATACTTTTATTTCAAAAAAAATATCTGGCCCATGCTGTGAAATACTTTACGTTAGTTGTTTGAAATGTGCTGTACAAAGGAAGTATATTACTATACCATGCTCTTATTTGTGTTGTGTCACAGGACTCCCTGCAGTGTCTTGAGGGTTGTGGTCAGAGGGAAATCAAGACCAGGGACGCTGGCAACGAGAGGGACAGACGAGTTTGAGATGGATGTCCACCTGTCTGTTAGCTTCCTGCGGGCGCAGCTGGGTGGAACCATCGAGGAGGCAGTGCGGACCGCGGTAGAGACGGTCCTGTGTGAGACCGTCCGGCTGCTGGGCGGTCAGCTGGGAGACCTGCAGCGCGCCAGCCCCGAGAAAGGCCAGGAGACCCAGAGTCTGAAGCTCCGTCTGGAGGCCAGTGGTGGTGACTGGAGGGTGCAGTCTGGGAGCACCGGGGGTTTCTGCGACACTAATGTGGGGCTTAATAAGAGGACCATTAAGAGCACGCTGAGCCGCACTGGCTGCAGCACTCATAAGGCCCTCAATAACGGAGGAATGCCAGAGCCCCCTGTGCTGGTGGAGCACAGTGACTGTGGGGGATTTCCGGACCCCTTCGATATGGTCTCTGGTGGACCCACCGTAGAAGACTTTGAGGAGGGGCATGATATGACACTACCAACGGACTGGGAGCTGATGAACAGGGTGTACAAGGCAGAACACAGCGAGGGCATTTCCCTGATAGATGAAGGCGGGACGGCACATTGTAAGTACCACCCGTTTCGGGTTCCATGCTGTGAATTGTAGGTGCAGAGGGTATTTTGCAAAGGGGGAATTAATCACAGCATTAATGTGTGTGAATGTGCTATCATTTCTTATGTCATACTTCACAAAGGGGAAATGTATTCAGTGTGTTATGTTTAATCTTATCTCTCTCTATTGCCCAGATGCTGATGAGTACCTGCTCCACGGCCGAGACCTGAGGATCATCACCGTGCCGCTGGAGGAGGATATGTCTGAGCTGGACACTGCCGAGCCTGAGGACCACCTTCCTCAGTTCAGCCCGACCGAGGTCAAGAAGGAGCTCCCTGAAGCTCAGACATCCTCTATGATAAAGGAGTCTCCTGTGCTTTCCCTCTCCTGCGAGGTGGGTAATGTACATCAGCTCAACACACTGTGGTTTAAAGAGGGGCTGAGCTGCAGCAGAAACCACCCAGTGATGGAAGTGATATCACATGTAGGGATTCCCATTTGTGCAGTAGCCAGTTGCATTTACAGTATTGAGTTACCTCCTCGTTTCAGGAAATAAATAAAGTTGCATGTATGAAGCATTTAATACATTCCATTTAATGTGCTGTTTTACACATGGCAGAGGAGTAATTGGTAAGGGAATAATCAGTCTAAATTTAAAACAATGTAGTCGTTAAGGCAGGCAGTTTTGTTACCAAAAAATTTATTTTTATTTTTTTAAACCGTCTTAATGTAATTTTCATAGCCATGAAGAAAAGATTGAGCAACACAGAAGTGAGAGAGAAATATCTTGTCAAAAGACGAGCAAGGTCATTGTTTTCACGGGTGCATTTTTACAAAGCATACTCTATTTAAATAGAATCATGTTACCTGTTGGCAAGTGCACAGTAATAATAATACATAAATTAGCTGTTATGTATTTTCACATGTTCGGATGTTTTATTACATAATTGGAACTTGTAATATTACCATATGTGGTTTTCTGCTATCTAAAATATCTGGAAATGCCTAAATGTACAGGACTATTTGTGCATTACTTCTTGGCTTATGACAAATATTTGAAATGATAGTCTACTTTTTAAGCATACATTCTCAATATTCTCAATAGTTACATGTTAATGTAATAATACATACATAAATAAAGGTATTATTAATATAATATAAAAATAATAATGCTATGAATACTTTCCCTTATAGTTTTCCCTTTATTAAATATACATTTTAATGAACATTTATGAAACATTATGAACATTTAAACCTATTGTATTATTACAATTATTTAATTTCATTAAAATTATAATTTCCTTTTTGAGTTATCCACGGAGACATTTGAAGAAGTATGACCATCCCCTAATATATAATATCCCCAAAATGGCCAGGGAGAAATGGGAACTGTGGAGATGGAAGCAGCCAGGGAAAGACTGTCCTCTTTTGACAGCACCTTCAGTCACTTAAGGCAAATCACATGTCTTGCCACATATCTTGCCAAACTTGCATGATGTAACCAGCTCTGGATAAAGGACAGTTCATGCCACTAAATAGAGTGAAAGGGCGTTACAAAATAGATGCAGTTAATTCAATGGAGCAACTAAGCTCAAAGAGTTACTGGAAACTCTGAGAACTGTCACAATTCTAGATTTATATTTAAAACTATAGATCATATTGTAAATCCTTCTCCAAATTGTTTATCTGAATCCTCTACAGATCAATGTGAGAAGTTCTTGTCATTTCTTGTGGAGAAGATTGAAAACATTAGAACTCCTCTACATGTGGTTAATGTGCCCTGCCAGAGCATTGATGTGATTTGTTATTTTGAGCTCATTTCAGCAGAGGATTTCATGGAGATTGTGTCTCACATGAAATCCTCCTCTAGTCCCCTTGATGTCATCCCTACCAGACTCCGTAAAGATGTTACTCGGGCAGTTGGCCCAGTTTTACTCTCTATTGTTAATAGCTCACTTGTTACAGGGTATGTTCCTGCTTACTTTAAATGTGCAGTGGTCCAGCCCCTCCTAAAGAAACCTAATCTAGATACCTCTGCTCTGAATAATTACAGACCCATTTCAAAGTTGCCATTTATTTCTCAAATTATTTCCAAAGTTGTTTCTAAGCAACTCTTATCTGCCATGAACAGCAGTAATCTCAGTCAGGTTTTCGGACAAATCATAGCATAGAGACAGCCCTTCTCAAGGTAGTAAATGATCTATTGCTTAATGCTGACTCTGGTGAATGCTCCATCCTAGTCCTTTTAGATCTCAGTGGAGCTTTTGATACAATTGATCACTCTATTCTAATTGATAGACTCAAAGCCTAGGTTGGAATCTCTGCAACTGCACTTAATTGGTTCTCGTCTTTCAAATAGAGAATTCTCAGTTGCTATTCGTGATTGTGTCCTCATCAGCAGTGATTACATGTGGTGTTCCTCAGGGATCAGTTTTAAAGCAGATTTTGTTCTCCATCTATATGCTACCTCTGGGCTAAATTCTTCCTAATCACAATATTTTGTGCTCTCCATGACTGTCTAACTGACGTTCAAGGCTGGATGTCCCAACATTTCCTCCAGCTCAACTTGATAAAACCGAAGCTTTGATTCTTGGTCCAAGACATGTCTCAGATCAAATCCAGTTGAATCTTGGCTCTCTTGTTTCAAATGTAAAGCCTACTTAGAGAAACCTTGGTGTGACTTTTGATCCCATCTCAATTTTAACCAACATACAAAAATCTGGTCATTTTTGTATACATGCTTTTATTTCCTCAAGGTTAGATTATTGCAATTCCCTATATGCATGTTTGAGCCATCAAGCTTTGGTCCGGCTCCAATTAGTGCAAAACTCAGCGGCTAGGCTGCTAACCAGGACAAATTGAGACATTACCCCAACTTGGCTTTTTTGCACTGCCTCCCAATTGAGTTTAGAATTGATTTAAAATTTTTATGAATTACTTACAAAGCAAGGCATGGTTTGGCTCCAGCATATATCACTGAGCTATTGTCACCTTACCATACCAGACGGCCACTCAGATAATCTGGTAAGACACTGTTGGCTGTTCCGGAGTCTAGGTTGAAAACTAAAGGTGACCAAGCTTTCTATATCAGAGTTCTCCGACTCTGGAACAGTGTCCTCTTTTAAAAACATACTTTTACAGATTTTTACTTTACTTTACTTTTACAGACAACCTTTTAACCTTTGTTTTGTATTTTAATTAGTTTTAATTATTTTTATATTCTCGTTTGTTTTATGCGCTGTTAATCTTAAATTTTTTGTTTTTGTTTTTGTTTTTAATTGTAATTTTATTTTAATCCTTTTTATATACATTTAATTTTTTTGTGAAGCACTTTGTGCTGTATTGCTGGAAAGGTTATATAAATAAATAAAATAAATGAATAGATTCAGTCCACTCAGTTCTGGTTTAATTCCATAAGGGTAAATATCTGAGAAATATCTATATATCTGTAAATATCTATATAAATAGCTGAGGCCACTGGGTGTTATGTTTTATTAGAATAGATATTGTTAGATGGTATGAGGAATGGAAGCTAACCTTTTATATAAATACTATAGTCAATACAAAACAATTATAATAATAAAAATGCATCCAATGAAAATTTCTAGCATGACAATATTGTTTTTGTGTCTCTTAAGATGCACTGGAGAATTATGATCATGAATAATTTTAAGATGTACTGTGATATAACATAACCTGAAGACTGCAATCATTAGACTGTAGGCAAAATGGGGAGAACGGATGTATGTACACTACAGGTCAAAAGTTTTACAACACCTCCATTTTTCCAGTTTTTATTGAAATTTACGCAGTTTAATGTTTCAATGTACTCTGAAATTAAAGCATAGAACAAATAAACAATTGGAGATAAAAAAAGAAATCATGGAATCATTTTGTTTAACAAAATTTAATCTAAATATTTGACTCATCAAAGTAGCCACCTTTTGCAGATAAAACAGCCGAACACACTCGTGGCATTCTTTCTACAATGGAAATCAAATATTGTAAGTTCTTCACAACACTGTTGCAGAAGTTCCCACAAATGTGTTGCACTTGTAGGTTGCTTTGCTTTCACCCTTCTGTCCAGTTCATCCCAAACCAGCTCGGTGGGGTTTAAGTCTGGAGACTGCTGGCCATTCCATGATTTGAAGCCTATCGTCTTGTTCTTTTCTAAGGTAGTTCTGACATAGCCTGGAGGTATGTTTTGGGCCATTATCTTGCTGTAGGATGAACCTGACTAACTAGGCATAGACCAGAAGGTATTGCATGGCACTGCAAAATGCTGTGGTAGCCCTTTTGGTTCAGGGTGCCAGTCACTTTGTACAAGTCGCCGACTCTGGATCCAGCAAAAGAGCCCCAGACCATCATGCTTCCTCCTCCATGTTTGACAGTTGGTGTCACGCACTGAGGAACCATCCTTTTGCCTACTCGATGGCGTACAAAAACCCTGCGTGATGAACTGAAGATTTCAAATTTTGATTAATTAGTCCATAAGACCTTACAGTCTTCAGTAGTCCACTGGCGGTGCTTCATGGCCCAGGCAAGCCTCTTTTTCTTATTTTGCCATTTTAGCAATGGCTTTCTTACTGCCACTCGACCTGTCAAACCTGCAGCTCGAAGTCTTCTCTTCACAGTTGACACTGAGACTTCCTTACTTCGACCAGTGTTAAGCTGTGCTTGAAGCTGTTGTCCTGTGAGCCGCCTATCACGCAAGCTGTTGACTCTCAGAAACTTGTCTTCTGATTTTGTTGTGGCTTTGGGTCTGCCAGACCTCTTCCTGTCAGAGTTTCCTCCAGTTTCCAAGTGCCTTTTGATGGTGTAGGAAACTACTCACTGACAACTTGGCATCCTTTGCAAAGGAAAGGCCTACACTTTTAAGGGTTATAATGGTCTGTCTGTCTTAATTTGCAGTGCAGTTGTCTGTTCCAACACTGCTTTTATACAGACAGAGGGTTTGTAAGTAATCAACAAAAGTTGGGACACCTGTAGGAATTGTTTGCATCAACCTTCAAGGCTTAATTTACTTCCATTGCTGCAGAACAGCTGTAAGTTATTAACCCATTACTTTTTCCCTGTAAGGGGCCTTTTTTATAACTCTGAAATGTACATTATTTTTCAGTTTTTGGTAACCTAAACTTTTTTAAAAATAACATCTGGCAGTTTACCGCTTACCATTTCAGGTTGTTCACTGGACTTGAACATCTTAAATTTCAGTGAAAACTGGAAAAATGGGGGTGTTCTAAAACTTTTGACCGGTAGTGTGTTATTTACCTGTAACTTGATGGTTACATTGAAGAAAAAGTTGGTTGTTGCCTGTTCTTTTGTTGTAAAAATTATGAGGGGAATTCATTCTAATCCAGGCACTCTTTCAGTGTGTTGCATTGAAAAGCCTTTGTTAAACTGGCATATGTATAGGATCAATTGAAAATGACTATGGATGCTTTGTGGCTAAGCACCTTAATCAGAGTACGATGACATTATTATATATTTAAAAAAAAAAAATATTTTTCCCAATTTGGTGGCCAATTATACCCTCTATTGTTCCAACCATCCCCTCCACAAGCCTGCTGCTAACCTATTTCTGATACTGGTAGTGGCAGGAACTTGCTAATTGCCAACTGTGAATCCGGCCAGAGAGAAGCTTTTCTGCATTGGAAGACTTGCCATCATTGAAGGAACCATGAATTCTGCTCTCTACCAGAAAATTCTGAAGGAAAATGTCCAGTCATCAGTCCGTGATCTGAAGCTGAAGCATAATTGGGTTATGCAGCAGGACAATGACCCAAAACACAAGAGCAAATCCACCTCAGAATGTTAGTTGTTGCTGCTAAAGGTGGCGCAACCAGTTATTAAGTTTGTTTGTTTGTTTTTATTTATTTGCTCAAGAGGGACAATGTGCATTAATTAATATTTTATGAAAAAATATATAAATGGACCCAATTATAGCCAAAAGGCTAATTTCCATTGGTAGTCCCCATGCCAGAAGGTACAAGGCTGTGTTCTTTTTAAAAAAAAGGTTATGCTAAACAAACATTTTTGATTATACACTATACCATATAACAGTACATACAAGTTAATAGCATACAACAATACATATACAATCATAGCAGTAACAGATTTAAAAAGTGCAGATTGTAAATTCCACAGACCCTAATGTTCACAGATTTGATTGTCCACCAGCCATCCTTTTATGTTTTTCTTAAAAGAGTGGTATGAGTTGGGGTCTCTTATGCTTTGTGGGATCGAGTTCCATTGATATGCAGTTTTATAGGAAAAAAACAGACTGTCCAAACACACTTTTCCTAAAGGGGACTTCACAGTCTCCTCTTGATACCCCTCCGGTTACATGTGTTGCAGATGATCTGAAACAGATTAGGTTGCAGAGTGGGGGGCAGGATATGACAAATTTTATACATAAAACAGCAGTTTTTAAATATGAGATTTTCCCAACTTAGCAGTCCATACTTATTAAGAATTGTACAGTGATGGAAGTTTCTGGGTTTTTTAATCAAGGATTTTGAGAGCCTGTTTATATAACGATATTACTGGTTTTAGAGTAGTGGAGTTAGCGATCGACCAGACAGTTGAACAATAGTTAATGTGGGACAGAATAAGCGAGAACAGAAACATTTTTGCAGCTTCTGGAGACATGGTTTCTGAGATGCCTTAAGTTAGCCAATGTGAATTTGAGATTTTTGCAGACTTTTTTAACATGTCCTTTAAATGTGAGGTTACAGTCAATCAGAATACCAAGATATTTACATTCATGTACAATTTGCACTCTCTCCCCTGAAATAAAAACATTGGATTCAATGTATGATTTGTTGGTTTTTGCAAAAAACATGGCAACTGTTTTTTCAGTGTTAAGTTGTAGACAGCAGGCATTTAACCAAGTAGATATATTAACCATAATCTTAGTAAGCTGTGCAGCAGCATCAGCATATTTTTTACCCTTTACAAAAATCACAGTATCATCTGCATACATGACAATATCACAGCCTTGGCAGACAGATGGTAGGTCATTTATGTAGAGACTAAATAGGATCGGACCCAGGACTGAACCTTGCGGGACACCTGTAGCAAGATTGTTGAAATTGGATTTAACATTTTCTATTTTAACACACTGAGTTCGATGAGAAAGGTATGAGTTGAACCAGCTGGAAGTGCACGATGAGAAATTGAATTGACCAAACTTAGACTGTAGGATTCCATGATTGACTATCGAAGGCTTTCCGAAGATCTAAAAAAATGGCGCCAACGACACCCCCATTGTCTACTGGTGACTTAACCCTTTCAACAAAATAGACAGTTGCAGTTTCTGTGGAGTGATGGGCTCTAAAGCCATTTTGCATAGGATGCAGGAGCTGATAAGAGTTGAGATGAGAAATTAATTGCTCTGCCACTAATTTCTCAATAACCTTGGACATGATCGGAAGTATGCTAATTGGTCTATAATTTGATGCAGAATGAGGATCAGCACTTTTAAAAATGGGCACAACAACTGCAGGTTTCCACTGTTTTGGAAATATCCCCTGAGATAAGGAGATATTGACAATATGGGTAATTGGTTTTATTAAACACTCAAGATCCTTGATCATAACAGAGTCCATTTCATACACGTCCTTTGACCATTTGGGTTTCAGTGAATCAATGACCTTCGTTACCTGCTATTCCAACACTTTCCAAATTGAAGGTGGGTAAAACAGAGTTTGCTGCCATGACACTATGCTGCTGGTGTGGAGGAAAACTGTTGGCAATAGTTGTTACAGAATCTACAAAGTAATCATTTAAGGCTTCAGCCACATCAAGTGACTTATTTGGTAGAGTGCCATTAATCCTTAGTTCAATGTGTTTTCTAACATTATTCTGTCCAGTTAATTTCTTTATTTGCTGCCATATGATTTTAGAGTTTCCCTTGGCATTTTCTATTATTGCGAGAAAATAATTTGCCTTGGCTTTCCTAAACGCTCTTGTTACTTTGTTTCTTATTCTTATCAGTTGTTAGTTTAGACTTCAGTGATGTTTTTAGGGCCTGGTCTCATTCTTTCATAATTTGAATTATAGTTTCATTTATCCATAGGAGGGATAGATTTTTGTATCTAAACTTTTTAGAAATGTTTTTATTTGTATAGTTTTTCTGTAAAGCACTAGCTAATATATTCCAAATCATATGATTCCAGCATGTCATCCCACTTCATATTCTGCACAGCATTTTTAAAGTCTCCCTTTTTATTCTTTGGTATCCACATGGATTCCGAACTCTGACTGAAGCTGGAACATTTTTTCCAATTCACTTTTCTTGCCATTAAAATCAAATTATGATCAGACAGGCCTGTTATCATGTTATATGATTTTATTTTATTTTTAAAATTTGATCTATCTGGGTACAGGAGGAATTTGTAATTCTGGTTGGGCCTTTAACTATTTGTGAAAGATTAAAGCTGTCAGTAACTTGTTTTAGATGCCTTTTTGAGGACTTGTCTTCCCAATTTACATTAAAGTCCCCCATAAGTATAACCTCCTTATTAAAATCACATTGTTGCAATAATTCTCTAAATTTGTAATAAAAACTGATATTAGACAAGGGAGGGCGGTATAGCACAATAAGAGTGAAAGACATCTCTGGAGAAAGTTCAATGTTCAAAGGTCAATGTGTAGACCTAGGCATTCCAGGTCACAGTCTATGAAATTGATTTCATTACACCTTCTGGTTTCCTTAACATAACACAGAACACCACCACCCTTTCCCTGCTTGCGATCATTTATAAACATGTTAAATCCATTCACATTTATTGCTGCGCACGGATAAGTTTTGTTCAGCCATGATTCAGACATCCCTAAATACCAAAGATTTTTTTAAGATAAGTGGGGTCAGCAGAACAAGAGGCCACAGGTGGAAATGAGTTAAAGGCAAATTCTGCACAGATATTAGGAAGTTTTTCTTTACACAGAGCGTTGTCAATGCCTGGAACAGCTTGACAGGTTGGGTAGTAGAGGCAGAAACGCTTGGGCTATTCAAGTCCAGGCTAGATGTAGTACTAGATACTCTTTAGATTAGGACATGATGAGCCTAGATGGGCCGAACGGCCCGTTCTCATCATTATGTATTCTTATGTTCTAAATAATCAAAATTTGAATCTAGTCAGAGATGTTGTACCTGTTCACATTTTGAAAGAATACTTCTAATATTTATGTGGCCGCCTAGAAGTCCTTTGATTTTACTACGGGGATCCCAGACTAATCTAGAGTTATTTACAGTTTTAAAAACATTCAATTTCAGATGTTTGATTGCTTTGTTGATGCGACAAAGGCTAGGCCTGGTGGTAGTTGGTCCGGTGCTGGGGTGTGGGCCAGGCCTGGTAGCTGAGCGGCTACTGGAGCCTGGGCCTGGCCTGACGATAGCTGGGCTGCTGCTGGGGCCTGGGCTAGGCCTGATGATAGCTGGACTGCTGCTGGGGCCTGGGCTAGGCCTGGTGGTAGCCGGGCCGCTGCTGAGGCCTGGGCTAGGCCTGGTGGTACCTGGGCTGCTGCTGCAGCCTGGGCTAGGCCTGGTGGAAGCTGGGCTGCTGTTGTGGCCTCCCCCTACACTGTTGGATATTGCAGGTAAACCTGCTGCGGACCTGGGCTGAAGGCGAGCCACCGCCGCTGCAGGAGTTGGGCTGCTGCTGTGGCCTGGGCTAGGCCTGGTGGTAGCTGGGGCTCTGCTAGGGCCTGGGCTAGGCCTGATGATAACTGGGCTGCTGCTGTGGCTAGGCCTGGTAGCTGGACTGCTGCTGGGGCCTGGGCTAGGCCTGGTGATAGCTGGGCCGCTGCTGCAGCCTGGGCCAGGCCTGATGGTAGCTGGGCTGCTGCTGCGGCCTGGGCTAGGCCTGGTAGCTGAGCTGCTACTGGGGTCTGCGCCTGCCATGATGATAGCTGGGCTGCTACTGTGGCCTGGGCTGGACTAGGCCTGGTGGTAGCTGAGCTGCTGCTGGGGCCTGAGCTTGGCCTGGTGGTAGCTGGGCCACCGCTGCAGCCTGGGCCAGGCCTGGTGGTAGCTGGGCTGATGCTGCGGCCCAGGCTAAGCCTGGTGGGCTAAGCCTAGCTGTAGCTGGGCCACTGCTGGGGCCTATGCTAGGCCTGGTGGTAGCTGGGCTGCTGCTGGGGCTGGTGGGCAGGTAGACCCTGGACCTGGGCTGAAGCGAGCCACCGCCGCTGCAGGAGTTGGGCTGCTGCTCTGGCCAGGGCCTGGTGGAAGCTGGGCTGCTGCTGGGGCCTGGACAAAGCCTGGTGGTAGCTGGGCTGCTGCTGTGTCCTGGACTAGGCCTGGTGGTAGCTGGGCTGCTGCCATGGCCTGGGTCCAACCTAGAAGCTGGGCTGTTGTTGGGGTTTGGCCTGGTGTTGGCAGGGCTGCAGTTGTGGCCTGGGCTTTGCAAGGTAGCTGACTGTTTGCTAATGGGCCAGGATTCAGTTGTATATCCCCACTTAGTAACAACAAAAATAACAGAAAGCTGTAAGCATGCCATTTGCTTTTGATGGTTTGTTTTCTGTCTTTTTGACTAGAAATGCCATTGTAAACTTATTTCTGCCAGAAAATTGAATAAGTAACTAAATGTCCATGTCCAAAAAAAATTAATCTCGGTATATCATTCAAAGGAGCAGAATGTCCAAGAGTAGTTGATGATTGATTCCCTGCCACGCAAAGGCCTTGTGTTGGTGGAAAAAGCAGAAGCCACAAGCAAAGTAACAGTATCCAAACACAACTATTTTCACTGTACCTGTTGGTTGAATCTTGTTTCAGAATCCAGTGTTTCTTTGAGTTGAAACATTTTTGTTGAAAAACATCGGCTAAAACAGATAGTATCTGAATAAAAAAAGTTAAATAAAAGGACAGGTGTGGAGCCAAACAAACAACTCCTGCTCTCGGAAGCCATCTTGACAGGTGGGAGGGGCCAAAAGGGATTGTGGGATGAAAAACTCAGGGGGCAATTACTTTTTCACATGGGTGATATGGGCGTTGGATAACTTTTTTCCTTCAATAAATGACATTATCATTTAAAAACTGTATTTTGTGTTTTCTCGGGTTCTACTTGTCTTATATTACATTTTGTATGAATATACCATTCAGTGTGACAAATATGCAAGAATAGAGGAAATCAGGAAGGGGGCAAATACTTTTTCACTGCACGGTATATGTCCTGTGATAATCAAATAATGTAGTGACAATGGGTTGCTGGGCCCTGTAAAAGGGTATCCAAGGCCGATCATATATTTTACTATTAATTATCTCATGAATTTCAATATATAATATCAAAATTACAATAATGAATAATATAATAGAAATGTACAGTATGTGGCTTGGGTCAGCTATACCACACAACAAAAAATTCTTATCATTCTTATTATTAATTAATTTAAAATAAAATATTAAAATGCCAATAATCAGTAACTTAGCAACAGGAGTAAGTTCTTTAAGGTGATAGGCTCAAGTATTTATCCAAACAAATAATTAGACTGATGACCAGGTTTAACAAAGTATAATTTATTAAACAAGAAAAACTGGATAAATAAAAGGAAAACCGACATATGATGTAATGGTGGGACGGAGATAGGATGGAAACAATGGATGCGTTCCCCTGCGCGTGTGCATGCGTGCGCGTGTGTGCAAAGCTGTAGAGACATATCCAAACAGACTCACGGCTGTAATTCAAGCAAAAGGTGCTTCTACCAAGTACTAACTCAATGGGGTGTGGGACTTATGAAGTTCTTGTAGTTTTAATAAATTATTTTTAATTAATGTTCAGAAATGTTTAGAATTTTTTTTCCAAGGGTCAAATGTGGAAATAAAGGTGGAAAAAGTCTGATTTCATGTTTTAATTTCAGGCTGTAAGGCAACAAATGGTGCCAGGTGCTTTTTAGATGGGGTGTAGAATTTAAAGGGGCATCCTATTAGGGATGTCATTGCATTTTGATAATTCCATGACCTCTTCCCAGAGTGGAGGGCTCATTGCTTCATTCACTTCCTTATTTCAACTATTTAATGAAAAGTGTACACTTACAAGAATTGAGTGGCGATCGGTAAGCGGGCCAGTGATCTTCAATCATGGACATAGGGGGCTATTGTGTAAGCCGGTTTTTGTTCCAGTGAAACCAGATTCCCCAAGGCAGATCAAGAACTTGATTTAACTGGAAAGGTTTGCTGTGGAAGATGTCAAGTATTTTCTTAAGTAATGAATAGTCAGTCAGTCCAGTTTGTTCTGGAATGAGAAACGCAGGGACTCATGTCCATTAATATCTGTTCCTCTTCCAGCCTCCATGTGGGGAGGCCAGTGAGGCCGGCCCACTGATGGAGTTTGGGCCAAAGGATTACGTGGAGCAGCTGCGTCTCTGGCTGGAGCGGCTCTGTCCAGAAGTGATCCGGGAGTACGAGCGAGACGGCTGCCTGTGCGAGCTGTCCCGCCGGAAGCTCATCAAGTTTGCTGTGTCCTTCATTATGGAGGAGTTTGGATTGTACGTGTGTTTGTCGTGGTTCTAAATTTTACACACAATGACGGGCTGGCCCTCATAGAATGTTCAATTCTTTGTAAATAGTTTGATATTGTATTATCCAGAAGCACCAGTCTCCATATTACAAACAACATTTTGGCTTACTGCTGTTTTCAGCATGTGCATAATCAGGGGTGTAACAGGCATTTTAAAACCATAATTGGTACCTCGTTACTAATCTGCCTCAATTGGTGTTGTGTTGTCAAAAGTTTACATGGGATAAACTTGGCTATTCAACATTAAACATTTCATGGTTCAAAAATATTATTTCATGATTCAAGAAACTTTTTCAAAAGAGGCCAAATTGAACATTTTGTAACTGCTGACCATTCCAGAGTTGTATTCTTGCTTCAGCACCCTAAAACATTTCAAAAATGACCAGTTGGAAATACAGTATCTTCCAATATGATTTTCAAACAACCATTTCTGTTACTTGAATGAATGAATGCTTTGGTAAATTGTTAAGGTGAAGATGAAGAACTCAAGGTTGCTTTTTCTAATTTATGTAATAATTCTGTGGATAATTCTGTATGTAATGTGTAATAATGCTCAGTTTGGATTTCCATAGTAGAGTGTCTGGCTATAATACATGCCATCGCACAAATGTGAAGAGAAGTGTCCTTCTATAGTAGACAACAGACAGTAGGACAAGTCGTGATGTATTTGTTAGATCAGTGGTCCCCTCGGGGACCCCCAGCCAATCCAGATATTTGTTCAATTTCACCACCAGCACACCTGATTCAACTAATCAACCCACGTTAAGTAGTTAAGTAACTGAATCGGGTGTACTGGTGGTGGAATTAGACAAGCGTGCTGGGGTTTCCGAGGAGAGGTTTGGGAATCACTGTGTTAGATGACTGTCTCCCTGTGCTGGCAGTAGGACCGGTTGTGATGTGTTTGTTAGATGACTGTTTCCCTGTGCTGTACAGCTACCCCACCTCTGCACAGAAGACCATGTTGGCGGAGCACATTGTGAAGCTTTTCCCTGCCCTCAGGCTGTGTGTGCCTTCAGCTGGGATTGATGGCATAGTGAGTGAGCCTTAACACTGACCTTCTGTTAGGACTCAAACACAACTGACATGTAGTTTCCTTTGTATTTCTTTATTGATAAAAATGTGTACATAGGTTTTCCACTCCTAGTTGTGGATCCACAGTCCTAACTGAATCAGAAATGCAACAGTAAGTTCCAATCAGCGATTCCAATTAAGCATTGAGTTGGACCAAGAATCAGAAAGGTGGCTCTTCCCTGGCCAATGTAGATGGCTACAATTCTTTTTTTATCACAATTTAAGACCAACAAAGCACTTATACTGTATCCTTCCAGTCTGTGTGACTCTACAGCCTTTTCCCTCTGTCCTCCACCATTCTCGCTACCTTTGCAGGAGCACCTGTATGACCCCATGTCTCGGACAGGCTACATTGAAACACGGCTGCGCAACTTCCGGCGGACGCTGGAGGCTGATAAGAAGAAGTATGTTCTCAAGCGGAGGCGGGCAGAGCTGGGCCTGGTGGACCCCAAGCCCAAAGTGGAGGAGCATGCTGGTGAGGAGACTCGCAAGTGGGTGGCACTACTTAAGAAGACGCGGCCGCTGAGCAAGAACCTGCCCACCATCCGCAGCGGCATGGAGCGCACCTTCGCCGCCCGCAGAAAGTGGATGAGCACTAAGCGGCCCAGTATTAATGCCGTGCTGGCAGAGTACCCCCGCTTCCTGGATGTGCCCTCCACGGTGAGGTCGGTCGCCATAGAGACTAGTGCTAGCACTTTTTTGGAGCCGCTGCCAAATAACAAACGCGGCCTCGTTTCACTAAATATGTAATGTGTAAACGAATATTTGCGAGATGCAATACATTTATCTCTCTCTATTTGGTGTGTTTCACAAAGAATTTGATTCGATTTTGATGCTATGAAATAAGTAACTAATTCCCTAAACCTACAAATATCGACATATTTGAGATTTTCACTGCAAAATGAAAAGCTCTATATAAATGTATTATTGTTATTATTGCATGGATATTGGCCTAGATATCTAAAGGGAAATAAGGGCAAGTCGTATTTTATTGATTTATTTGTTATCATTTTTTTAATGTGTGTAATATTTTTTGTGTGTAGCCTACAGTAGGCTAGTTATCATGTATTCCTTCAGATTCTGCTTTTGGCCCATGTGAATTACAAAATGAGAGTGCATGAACAACATTGGTAATTTTCCCGATCATAGATGTGTGGACGAGGTGATTTCATTGTGCATAGTCATTAATGATAGCCTACCAAACGTGTTACATTTATCCTTGTGGTGTGCAAGTACTGTGAATGGTATACTTGCAAGCAAAAAGGAGGTGTGCAGTAACACTGAACTTATAGCAAATATTTGGGGGATTTGCAAGGTAAGAACTTTTGTGAAATTGGTTTTGATAAGAATTTGCATGTGAAAATACTTCCCTGATGTTGGACGAGAAGGCCTGGCTCGCAATCGGCATTCTAATTCCTCCCAAAGGTGTTCAATGCGGTTGAGGTCAGGGCTCTGTGCAGGCCAATCGAGTTCCTTCACACCAAACTCGTCTAACCATGTCTTTATGGACCTCGCTTTGTGCACAGGGGCACAGTCATGCTGGAACAGCAAAGGGCCTTCCCCAAATTGTTGCCAAAAAGTTGGAAGTGCCCAATTGGCTAAGATGTCTTCATATCCTGTAGCATTAAGAATACCCTTCACTGGAACTGAGGGGCCTATCCCAAACCCTGAGAAACACCCCCAGACCATTGTCCCTCCTCCACCAAAATTTACAGTAGGCACTATGCATTCCGGAAGGTAGCGTTCTCCTGGCATCCACTAAACCCAGATTCGTCCATCGGACTGCCAGTTAGTGAAGCGTGATTCATCACTCCAAAGAACACGTTTCCACTGCTCCAGAGTCCAGTTGCAGCGTGCTTTACACCACTCCAGCCGACGCTTGGCATTGCGCATGGTGATGTGAGTCTTGTGTGTAGCTGCTCGGCCATGGAAACCCATTCCATGAAGCTCCCGACGCACAGTTCTTGTGCTGATGATGCTTCCAGAGGCAGTTTGGTACTCTGTAGTGAGTGATGCAGCAGATGACAGGCGATTTTTACGCGCTATGCACTTCAGCACTCGTCGACCCCGCTCTGTGAGTTTGCGTGGTCTACCACTTCGTGGCCGAGCTGTTGTTGCTCCTAGGCGCTTCCACTTCACAATAATAGCACTTACAGTTGACCGGGGCACATCTAATAGGGCAGAAATTTCACGAACTGGCAAAGGTGACATCCTATGACAGTGCCGCGTTTAAGGTCACTGAGCTCTTTACGAACCATTCTGAATTCTAAATGTCTGTGGAGATTGCATGGCTATGTGCTGGATTTTATGCACCTGTTGGCAATGGGTGTGGCTGAAACACCTGAACTCAATAATTAGTAGGGGTGTCCACTGACTTTTGGCCATATAGTGTATATCCAGTACTGGGTAGCTAGCTCCCTGACTATGTTAGCTAACTGAAATCATAGTAAGCTCACAATAGTTGACCTTTTAAAACAGCAGTGCCAACATAATTACGTCTTACATCCTGCATAACTTAGTAGTTAGCCAGCACCTTCCTTGTTGGCTCTGGTTCCCAGTTTCACAAAAGCCGTTCATTATTTAAAGCCTTAAATACTGGTTATCTAGCTATCTGACTATATTAGCTAGCAAGCTGCAAATAGATAGACACACTTCACTCACCTAAAGCTAGCTATCAAACCTAAACCTGTGATGTGGCCCGAGAAGCACAACTGGTCGTCCAGGGTCACTTCAAGGCTCCTGGCAGACAGGGACGGAGACACTATGGAGCCTTCCACGATGATTGAAGGAGTTGAGAATGTCATTGACCTTCTTGCGAAAGAAGGATGCAAAGTCATCCGCAGCTAGAGAGGAAGGGGGTGGGGGAGGAGGAGGGGTGAGGAGATGAAAATATAGAGAACAGTTTGCGTGGGTCAGAAGCAGAGGACTGAATTTTGAGAAGATAAATGCAGATTTAGCAGAGGAGAAGTTAGAGGAAAAGGTAGCCAGGAGAGTGTGGTAAGTCAGTCAGGTCACCAGGGGATTTGGATTTTCTCCATTTCCTTTCTGCCACTCACAGTTTGCATTGGTAAGCACGAATGCAGTCAGTTAGCCAGGGGGTGGGGGGTAGGAGATGAGGGCAGACTGAATCAAAGGAGGAGCAGAGAGAGGATAGGAGAGTGGATGAGGCTTCCTCAACAGCTAGCTGAGAGAAGGTATCAGTAGGGGGAAGGGATGATAGGACTGACAGGGCTGTGGGGGAGAGAGAGCAGAGGTTGTGACAGACAGGAACAGTGGGGGGAGCTGAGGAGGGTTTAGGTACAGAGGGGAGGGGGAGAGAAAAAGACAGAAAGTAATGGCCTTGTGAGTGGATGGGGATTCAGCCATGGTGAAGTCCAAGGATTTAAGGAGGGGGAGAAAGGCGGAAGACTGAGGGGTGTCCAGCAGCAGGTTGAAGTCACTGAGAAGTAGTACGGGAGTGCCATCCTCAGGGAAGGAGCTGAGTAGAGTATCCATCTCATGTAGAAAACTCCCCAGTGGACCGCAGATTTCATTGAACAGTGACAGTGACAGCATGATATTCATGGTGAGAAGTGAAGAAGAGGAACAATGCCAAATCTCCACAGGGGGGAGATCAGTAAACATGTCCCTTCACCTATACCTAGAAAGCTGTAGCTCAGAGACTGACTTCATTCCTGACATCAAATGACATCTATGAAACTTTTCAGTCAGGATTTAGGCAACACTATAGCACTGAGACTGCTCTTATTAAAGTTGTCAATGACTTACTGATATCAGCTGACCGTGGATGCGTCTCTATTCTTGTGCTTTTGGACTTAAGTGTGGCGTTTGACACAATAGACCACCAAACTCTTCTGAGCAGACTTGAAAACCTAGTTGGACTGCGTGGACAGGCACTCTCCTGATTTAAGTCCTACCTGTCAGATAGGTATCAATTTGTGCAGGTTAAATGATGAGCCCTCTGCTCTCTTCAAGGTGGAATATAGTGTCCCTCAAGGTTCTGTTCTGGGGCCATTATTGTTCTCCCTTTACATGTTGCCACTTGGTGATGTCATTTGTAAACATGGCGTACATTTTCACTGCTACGCAGATGACACACAATTATACCTATCAATGAAACCTGGCGAAGGACAATTCGAACAGTTGGAAGCCTGTTTTAAAGACATAAAAGACTGGATGTCAGATAATTTTCTATTGTTGAATACTGATAAAACAGAGATGTTGGTCTTGGGGCCCAAAAACCTCAGAAGAGGGTTATCTGATTTATCTCTTAATCTGGATGGTTCCTCTGTTGCTGCAAGTTTGGTGGTAAAAGACCTTGGTGTTACTATAGATCCTGGTCTCTCATTTGATAGTCACATCAAAAACATTTCCAGAGTAGCCTTTTTTCACCTGAGGAATATTGCCAAAATTAGGGGCTTCCTGTCATTAATAGATGCAGAAAAATTGGTACACGCCTTTGTTACATCTGGATTAGATTATTGCAATGCATTACTGTCTGGCTGTTCCAATACCTCACTCAGGAGCCTACAACTCGTACAGAATGCTGCTGCAGTCGTGTAGACTATAAGGTACTACTTTAACTTATAAAGTGTTGCATGGACTTGCACCCTCTTACTTGACGGATCTACTTCATCCGTACAATCCCCCACGTTTGCTTCGCTCACAAGATGCAGGCAACTTGGTAGTCCCTAGAATATCAAAAAATACAGCAGGTGGCAGAGCTTTCTCCTATAGAGCTCCTTTACTGTGGAACAGGAGTCAGACACGGTCTCAATTTTCAAGTCTAGGTTAAAAACACATCTCTTTAGTCTCTTTTATAGTCATTAGGTGCAGATGTGGAGGGGGCGTAGCAATAGAGCCTTCTGGTGCAATGAGCTATCCTTACTGTCACCAATCATAAGTGATGATCCGCCCTTATCAGGACTGCTGATGATGTGGTGGGATGGTCTCTGAGTGTCCTCATGGCTGCGTGCTCCCTGTGCCACTCACCTAATTAGTTATGCTGCCCTAGTTTACTTCTGCTGGTGCAAAAGTGTTATCACTACTCTTTCCCCTGATCCGGTGTGATATTTATCATAGTCATAATTGCACCTTTCCTCTTTTCTCCCCGACTTCATGGCACCTGCCCGGAGCTCACCTGCCCCAGAGTCAACCCCCCACCCCTGCCATGTGTTAGCCGGATGCCGCTGGCCCAGACCCTAGCTGCTGGTTCCATCCCCCGCCCTGCCATGGTATCTGGAGGGATGAGGTCCACCCCACCCCTACACTTAGAATGCCCTTCCGGTGGTCTGTTAAGCCTCATGAGCCTCAAGGACTATTTGTTTTGTTTTTCTCTGTAACCCACAATTTTCCAGGAGTTCATCTCGACCGCCTTTTAAGGGGTCAGGGAATAATTTTCCAGTCTCCCACATTGGTTCCAGTGGTTTTCTGGTTTTTTGATTCCCTCTGGAAAATGCCAATTGTGAAGCGCTGTGTGACAACCTGTTTGTAAATGGCGCTATACAAAAATAAAGATTGATTGATTGATACCTGTGGGTTGTGGAGTATGGGAGAAGGTGTAGGCAGTGGAGAGAGCAGCAGGGGTGGCCATGTTCTGTGGAGTGATCCATGTCTCAGTGAGTGCCAGGAACTGCAGGGATAGTAAGGAGGCCTGGGCTAAGATGAAGTCAGCCTTCTGGACAGCGGACTGGCAGTTCCATAGGTCACCTGCTACCACAACGTCAGCACCGGTGGATCTAGGAGGGTGAATTAGATTGGAGAGGTTGTGGCTGTGAGTTGCATCTCTCCTAGGAAATCTAGGAGAGGAGACAGACTGGGGTGGGAAGGTTGCACATGTTGTTAGATGTGGCAACAGTACTATTAGAAGAGACAAAACTTATTGTACAGCCGTGGTCAAAAGTTTTGAGAATGACACAAGTATTGGTTTTCACAAAGTTTGCTGCTTCAGTGTTTTTAGATCTTTTTGTCAGATGTTACTATGGTATACTGAAGTATAATTACAAGCATTTCACAAGTGTCAAAGGCTTTTATTGACAATTACATTAAGTTTATGCAAAGAGTCAATATTTGCAGTGTTGACCCTTCTTTTTCAAGACCTCTGCAATTCGCCCTGGCATGCTGTGAATTAACTTCTGGGCCACATCCGGACTGATGGCAGCCCATTCTTGCATAATCAATGCTTGGAGTTTGTCAGAATTTGTGGGTTTTTGTTTGTCCACCCGCCACTTGAGGATTGACCACAAGTTCTCAATGGGATTAAGGTCTGGGGAGTTTCCTGGCCATGGAACCCAAAATTTTGATGTTTTGTTCCCGAGCCACACTGTTATCACTTTTGCCTTATGGCAAGGTGCTCCATCATGCTGGAAAAGGCATTGTTCGTCACCAAACTGTTCTTGGATGGTTGGGAGAAGTTGCTCTCGGAGGATGTTTTGGTACCATTCTTTATTCATGGCTGTGTTCTTAGGCAAAATTGTGAGTGAGCCCACTCCCTTGGCTGAGAAGCAACCCCACACATGAATGGTCTCAGGATGCTTTACTGTTGGCATGACACAGGACTGATGGTAGCGCTCACCTTTTCTTCTCCGGACAAGCTTTTTTCCGGATGCCCCAAATAATCGTAAAGGGGATTCATCAGAGAAAATGACTTTACCCCAGTCCTCAGCAGTCCAATCCCTGTACCTTTTGCAGAATATCAGTCTGTCCCTGATGTTTTTCCTGGAGAGAAGTGGCTTCTTTGCTGCCCTTCTTGACACCAGGTCATCCTCCAAAAGTCTTCGCCTCACTGTGCGTGCAGATGCACTCACACCTGCCTGCTGCCATTCCTGAGCAAGCTCTGCACTGGTGGTGCCCCGATCCCACAGCTGAATCAACTTTAGGAGACAGTCCTGGCGCTTGCTGGACTTTCTTGGGCACCCTGAAGCCTTCTTCACAACAATTGAACCTCTCTCCTTGAAGTTCTTGATGATCCGCTAAATGGTTGATTTAGGTGCCATCTTACTAGCAGCAATATCCTTGCCTGTGAAGCCCTTTTTGTGCAAAGCAATGATGACTGCACATGTTTCCTTGCAGGTAACCATGGTTAACAGAGGAAGAACAATGATTTCAAGCACCACCCTCCTTTTAAAGCTTACAGTCTGTTATTCTAACTCAATCAGCATGACAGAGTGATCTCCAGCCTTGTCCTCATCAACACTCTCACCTGTGTTAACGAGAGAATCACTGACATGATGTCAGCTATTCCTTTTGTGGCAGGGCTGAAATGCAGTGTAAATGTTTTTTGGGGATTAAGTTCATTTTCATGGCAAAGAGGGACTTTGCAATTAATTGCAATTCATCTGATCACTCTTCATAACATTCTGGAGTATATGCAAATTGCCATCATAAAACTGAGGCAGCAGACTTTGTGAAAATGAATATTTGTGTCATTCTCAAAACTTTTGGCCATGGGTGTACTTACTGTGCGGCATTAGATAGATAGATACTGTAGATGCAGTGCATTCGGAAAGTATTCAGACCCCTTCACTTTTTCCACATTTTGCTATGTTACAGCCTTATTCTAAAATGGATCAAATAAATTTTTTCCTCATAAAATGTATTACAAATAAAAAACAGAAATATCACATTTACATAAGTATTCATGACCCTCGAAATTGAGCTCAGATGCATTCTGTTCCCTTTGATCATCCTTGAGATGTATCTAGAACTTTATTGTAGTCCACCTGTGGCAAATCCAATTGATGCTTTAGAAAGGCACACACCTCTCTATATAAAGTCCCACAGTTGACAGTACATGTCAGAGTAAAAACCAAGCCATGAAGTCCTAGGAACTCTCCATAGACCTCCGAGATAGAATTGTGTTGAGGCATAGATCTGGGGAAGGGTATAAAATCATTGCTAAAGCATTGAAAGTCCCCAGGAGAACAGTGGGCATTGTGAAATGGAAGAAGTTTGGAACCACCACAACTCTTCTTAGAGCTGGCCGTCCGGCCAAACTCAGTAACCGGGCAGAAGGGCTTGGTCAGGGAGGTGACCAAGAACCCAATGGCCACTCTAAGAGAGCTTCAGAGTTCCTCTGCAGCAATGGGAGAACCTGGCAGAAGGACAACCAACCACCAGTTTTCATTGCAAAGTCTTTCATGACTGTTTCCTTGGATAAGTTGGACCTCAGTCCTTCTCCCCATCTGTCCATCCATCCCTTGATCCCTCTATCCAGCCGATGATGTTATTAAAGCCTTATTACTGCATGGCTATTACAATACTTTGAATTAGAATACTTTACCAAGCTAAATATTCTATATATCTGTACACACATATAACCTACTACATCCTCTAACTGTCCATCCAATTATCCCTTCATCCCTCCATCCAAGCTGATGTAATTTATAACATACTACTGCAAGACTATTATAATTGTCTGAATTACAATACTTTACCAAGTATTGTATTAAAACTAAGTTTTGTAATGTTAGAAGTATTATGAAAAACCAGAACTCACCATACTGCAATTTCTAAGCTTTTATAATTTGCCAGAGGCAGGACTGCTACATTTTTAAAACTTTCATTTCTAGTTTGGTTTTCCGTCACAGTACAGTCAGTCATAAATTATGTTGATTTTGAGAAGAGAGGTGTTTGAATCTGTAATGTTTCTATGTCCAGATTGACCTGGAATTTGAGAAGATGTTTCCGGGGAAAGGCGACGCATTCCTGACCCAGTGGTCATCATGTGTGCTGCCGAAAGTGCGGCAAATTGCTGAGCGAGAGAAGCACCCGGAGATTGCAACGTTGCTTCAGCAAGCTGGCTCCCAGCAGGAAGGTAAGAGTGGGATCCAATCCATAGACTACACTCGGGCTGTTCAACTGGCGTCCCAGGGGCTAAATACAGCCTGCTATAGACCCTTTGATCACTGAGAATAAATACTGTTTTTGAGTCACACAATTGTGACTATATCCAGGTCTGCACAGTGTCCGCATACCTCCCACTAGTAACAAAATAATAAGTAAAGGCTATACATTAAGAAGGCATCTACTTTGTTTACACATACATACACATAACATCTTGTTCATACATTGCTTTATAAATATTATGTAGAAGATTGTATTTATCTTTTTGTTGTTGATTTGTCAGGGACATTGTAAAAAAGCATTGTTACAATGATACAAACAAGCAACTGTAAATTACATAAAAATGAAAATGAAAATGTTTGTCCCCACCATTTAAAAAAGAAAATCTGGTAGTTGAAGAATCCCAGTTTACACCATTTCTGCCCCCTGGCAAAACTGTAGTGTATGGGAAATGCAGCTTGTTTATGTAGTTTTTGTGCTTAAGTTTGGACACTGCAGCAAATAACTACTCCTGTCTTTCACTGTAACTGGGCCTCACACTTAGACTGATACTATGACCATGCCTGTATCTGTGCTGTCCCTGCAGATGCATGCACCCTGACCATGCTGAAAGTATTGATCCACTTATTGCCTCCCACCAACACCGGCAGGGCCTCTCTACCCACTAAATGCAGTATCAAACATGCTATCCGCTACCTGGTGGATATAGCCCCGGTAAGTACTTCTTGTCCAAACATCCCAATCGGTTCACCACACGAGTGCAGTCTAGGCCCATCTCAATTATATGGATGAGTTCGCTGTCATTAAAATGTGTATATTCATCTGGTAAAATTGTATTCTGATGGAAGGACAGGAAATGTTTTTTGTCTATTCACCTGTGATACCTCCCCTTAACTGTTAAACTGCAAGGCGTGGTGGTACAAAGCCTAGTGTGTGGTGCAAAGCACTGTAAATAAGCAATGATTGTGGGAAGTTGAAGAAGAAAAGTGAAGGGTCATCAACAGTGGTGATGTGCAATCTGAAGGCCGTCCTTGCTCTCCTTATGCCGGCATCCACTTCCCCCGACAGGTGGGCATCAAGGTGTCCTCGTTGTTCTGTGATCCGGGTCCCCCTGATGGCCCCACCCCGAATGACCAGGCCAAGCCCTACATCCTGAGCATGGGGCCACTGGACACCTCCAGCCGGCAACTTTACATCCTGGCCCCTGCCGAACGGGTGGCCTTGCCCCTGTTGGAGGGAAATTTGATCAGTGCGGTGGACAAGCTCTTCAAGTTCCTGCAGGTCTTCAGCTTGGGTTACCCCATGCAGCTCAGCTCCCTTTACAACTTCCTGGAACACCTGTATGGATTGGAAAATCCGCAGAGCACCTCCAGTGGGAAGAGGTCAAAAGTGCTGGAACTTGTGTCTCGGCTACACACGCTCTCCTGACAGAAAGCCAGTCACGTGACTTAATTTCACCCATGTGACTTACCTGTTCTTCTCCCTGTTGTTGCATTTCTTTGCCTCTTCCTTCTGGATCATTGATCAGGATCTTTTGTAACATTAAGTGTATTGTAGACACTTGAGATAATGACTCAATATATTCTGCAAGGTTTTCTGTCAGTTTATTACAGTAAGCTGCAGTTTTCCACTGTTTGCTAGTATAAATAGGCCTTTAGAATACTTTCAAGTGAAACCCTAGTTTATTTTTATTTTTATGAAGCCTGGTTATTTGAACTGGTACAGAAATTGTTAGTTTGGTCATTTAGTTACAGAAAGTCTGCTTTGTGATTCTCTGGGTTGTTGTATTTGTCCATTATTTGATCCTATTTGATCACATACAGAAAATTTAAAAGATATTCAATTTCAATACAGAATTGAAAAATGGTGTTCCAGATGTTTCATGTCATGGCTTAAAGCCATTTATTTATTAAACTTCTGTGGAGCAACAGGATGACTATGCACAAAATAGCAAAACCAAACAATAGCACTATATGGAATCCATATACAAACACTGTATAGTTTATTTTGTTGTTTATAAAAATACCATTATTCTGTTATAATACACAGAACTTGAATAGAGGATGGTTTTATATAGGCTTTTATTAAGGCTCCAAGAAGTTACAACTGTTTCTAACTACATCACCGATAAGATTACAAATAAATTGTATTACCAGTTATATTTATCCATTGCCAAGAGTAGCCATGACAATTAAAGTATTAATTTCACAACTACACTAAATTATAATTATTTTCGAATATAAGGAACAGTAGTTTTTAACACCTAAGATGATACTCGTGACTGCGGCAAGCACATTTTGGTAGTTGTATATTTCCTGAATTAACATTGTTATTTGGTTTTGTGAATGTCCACTCCAGTTGTTCAACCTGCAGTTTTTTAATGTAAAATGAACTACAATATGATATTTTATTTGTTTATTAATCATTGGCAAAGTGTAAAACTGTTGCTGTCAATTATTCAACAAACACGTAAAGGTAAATACACATTTAGTTGTGTAGCAATGGTAAAATGCTGTTACTTCAAATATTTTATTAATCCATTTTAGGTCTCATTTATGGTTTTAAGTGACTACATTCAGAATGAGAACCCAGAAAATAGAATGTAATTTCTAAATACATTAGACATGTGTTTTGAAAATGCATTTGTAAATAAAACAAACAAAAAGGTTCTGTGTTTGAACTGGTACTGAAGAGTTTATCCCCTGTGTAGAGGAACCTTTTGTGGATTTGAATATGTCTAGGTATGAATCCCATTGTATTATTTTAAAAATTGTTTTAAAAATGGAAGAAAACTGTCAATAAAATGGGGAAATAATGTTAAGCTAAACCTTGTACAAGTGACCTTAAATTATGTTATTTGGTCTTTTTCCACTGTCTCTGTTGCCACAGTTTTTTTATTTTGTCTTTATTTCTGCAATTATTTATTTACTTTTTGCAATTAATGTGTTTCCTTAGTTAAATTGAGATATGGTTAATTAAAATACCTACTGAGCTTCCCACTGTTCACTGGAGATTTACGTCTCAAGTCAAGTCATGCAAGGCCTTTATTTTTTTTTAAATTTTATAAATACATTTCTGATTGTTTTTCCTGTGTTTCTCCCAATTTGGTGGCCAATTGTACGCTCTATTTCTTCAATTCTCCCTTCCCCTTGAGCCCGCCACTCGCATCAACGGGAGAAGCCGCTCCCCCGAGGCCGGCAGTGAACTGCTTCCTCCGAGACGTAACTTGCCTATTTTGTTTTTGCCCACTGGGAAGCCATTCTCTGAAATGCCTCTGCAATCCACTAGCTGAGCTGTAGGACCACATAACTGGAGCACCATTACATTACATTTTACATTTTAAGCGTTTAGCAGACGCTGTTGTCCAGAGCGACTTAGAAGATGCGCATTAATACATGGTAGGAACAATCATAGTTCGCTCAATAGATCAGTGCAGTAATACAGCGATAGACATCATTGCAGGCTGCTGCATACCATACCTGTAACACGGAAGGAAAAGGTTAGTAATTATTTATTAAATAAGGAGTAAGCAGGGACACATATACTGCTTCTAAGGTGTAATCCTTTGTTGCCTTAAGGACAGGGACGGGCTTTTTTTTTTTTTTTTGTTAGTATAAATTGGCACAAAAAGCTAACAAGGTTTTTGTTTCACCCTCCCAGAAGCAACCTCGAATTAAAAGTACGTTCGTCTGTTTAACCGATTGGGAAAATTGAATTATTGCGGTAGTCTAGTATAGTTATTTATAAACTAACGTCGTTTATAAACGTAAATTGTACGTCGGAAAGTTTTAGGCGTATATAATATCCGGGTTTTGCTGTTCAGGCGCTCAGCTGTAACGTAGATAGCTAGTATCTTTTAAGGTGTGGATTGTTGATTTTGTATTTGTAGCTAGTATATTACAAAGGTTTGATTGCTAAATAGTTGGGCTTAGGTTGTAAACTAACGTTAAAATATAGTATTTATATCAGTAGCTGGGTAAGTGGCTATAAGAGGCTCTCTAGCTACAGTTAGCCTACTACTAACGTTAGGGTCTACTGCCTTCTATCCGGAGCCACCTAGCGTGTTTTTTAAGAGTGGTATTGCTGACTCCATCTAGACAGTAAAAAAATCTATACTTAGGGAGAGATAGGGAGTCAGCTAGGGGTCTAAAATGTGGCCCAAACTTTGTGAGGTGTGCAGGATGATCGCCCTGTTGGAAAGCGATTTTCTTGGGCTGTTCACCTGCCTCCGCTGCAAGCTCATTGAGCATCTCGAAGACAAGATTCTTGTTCTCGAGGGCCAATTGGCTGTATCGGCCGTACAGAGTCCACAATTGTCAGGGTTCTTAGAACCAATTAGAACGTCCGTTAGGGAGAAGGTGTGCACGCCTAGGCTGGGAGGAGGGAAGAACTTAGAGCAGGCAGGAAGTGACAGGTGGGTCACAGTCAGAAACAAAAGTAGGAAAGGGCTTGCACACCACAAAGGGGCGGCATCTCCAGAGGTTGAGGTGTCCAACAGATTCCAGCCCTTGCAGGAATCTGTGGCCCGTGACCCTGAGAGCGGGGGATGCATGTGCCACAGGACACCCTGATGGCCACATCTCCCAGGGAAAGGGAGTTGTTGGTAGTGGGGGATTCCATAATTAGGGGAGTGGACAGCATAGTCTGTTCCCAGGCCAAGGAGACTCGCACGGTGTGTTGCCTGCCTGGTGCCCAGGTTGGAGATCTCCTTGAGCGTGTGGACAAGCTCCTGGCCAAAGCAGAAGGGGATCCAGTGGTCATGGTCCACGTAGGGACCAATGACATGGGAAAGGGCAGGTTGGAGGTCCTGCAAGATAAATTTGAGGATCTAGCAGCGAAGATTAGAGCAAAACCTCCACGGTAGTCTTCTCGGGAATTCTACCAGTACCACGTGCAAGCAGAGGGAAGCTGAAGTTTATCTATAGGTTTAACACGTGGCTACAATCCTTCTGTAGGAAAGAGGGGTATAGATTTATTGAGCACTGGGACTTCTTCTGGAACAGGGGTGACCTATACAAGCCCGATGGGTTACACCTGAACCGGATGGGTACCTATGCTCTGGGGCAGCATATGCTTAGGGTAGCGCAGGATTATTTAAACTAGGGACTTGGGGGCAGGGAGGATAGAGAGCGAAATGAGTAGGGTGGTGCAGACTGCCCAGATGGAGTCTGTCAAGACTACATATAACAGGGAAAGCATGAATAAAGTCTTGAGTAAACAAAATTTTAGCAAGTGTGGCTTGGGATGGAAGGGAGTGAGGGAGCGGGAGAGGAATAGTAGAAACAGTAGCAACGTAAGGGTGAGCAAGGCTTTGAAGCTCATGTGTTTAAATGCGAGAAGTATAAAAATAAATTTTTGGAACTGGAGACTGTCATGTTGAATGGGGGTTATGACATTGTTGGGATTACAGAGACATGGCTTGGCGCAGCGGATGGGGAGGAATATAATGTAGAGGGGTACAAATTGTTTAGGAAGGATAGAACTAATAAAAGAGATGGGGGAGTGGCCCTTTATGTGAAAGACTATCTTAATGTGCAGGAAATTCCAGGTATAAACCCATTAGTTTCTTGTGAGGACATCTGGATTAGATTATTGGGAGATCGTGAGAAGGGCCTGAATATAGGAGTATGTTATAGACCTCCAGCTTCAGATAGTAACATAAATAGTACGCTCTTTGATAACATAAAACAAATCTGTGCTGAAGGAGAGACGATAATAATGGGCGACTTCAATTACCCCTCTATCAATTGGGAGATAGTGACAGGTCAGGGCAAATGTGAAGAGGAGTTTATAGATATGGTCAATGACTGCTTTTTGGTACAGTCTGTTACTCAGCCTACGAGAGGGAAATCAATACTGGATCTGGTTTTGTGTAACAATCCTGATAGAATTTGCAGCACAGAGGTAGGAGAACCAATAGGAGCAAGTGACCACAGTGCAGTTATTTTTGATATTTTTTGGCAAGTTAAGACAGCCTCCTCTAACTCTCGAATTTTTAATTTTAGACGAGCTGACTTTAATAAAATGAGAGAGAATTTAAGTAATATAGATTGGGTAAAACTTCTAGATTGCAGAACTGTGAATGAAAAATGGACTATATTTAAAAGGGTTATTGTAGATGTACAGTGTAAATTCATCCCCAAAGTAAGGAAAAATAGGATGAAAAAACAGTCTCCACAGTGGATGACTAAATCTTTACGGGTGATTTTGAGGCAAAAGAAACGACTGTATAGAGTATATAAAAAGGATAACTCAGAGAGAAACAAGTTAGATTATTGTAATATGCGGGCTAAGGCTAAAAAGGAAATAAGATCAGCTAAAAGGCGGTTTGAAATTAAAATTTCCCAAGATGCAAAAAGTAACCCTAAGAAGTTTTTTCAATATTGTAGTAGAAAAAGGAAAGTTAAGGATGAGGTTAAGTGCATTAAGAATAAGGAAGGAACTTTGGTTTATAATAATAAGGACATTGCAAACACACTAAACAGTTACTTTGTGGAGAGCTTTACTAGAGAGAAGAGGTTATAAATATGCCTAAATGTATAGACAAGGTACGGAATGTTTTGGAGGACTTTGAGATAAGGGATGTAGAAGTACTACAAAAACTACAAAAACTTAAGACAAATAAGGCAGCAGGCCCGGATGGCATATATCCCAGAGTACTCAAAGAACTTGGGGAAATTATATATAAACCATTGACAGATATTTTCAGTCAATCCATAATCACTGGAGAAATACCAGATGACTGGAAACAGGGTAGTATAATTCCAATATATAAGAAGGGGGACCGTACTGACCCAGGGAACTATAGGCCTGTCAGTTTAACTTGCATCGCATGTAAAATGCTGGAATGTATTATTAGGGATAAGTTGGAATCATTCTTGAAAAATAATAGTATTTTAAGGGAGAGCCAGCATGGATTTCTCAAAGGGAGGTCATGCCTAACAAACCTCCTGGACTTTTTGAAGAGGCTACAAAGTGTGTTGACCTGAACCAGGCTTATGATGTTATATATTTGGACTTTCAGAAAGCATTTGACAAGGTACCACATGAGAGGCTCATTGCTAAAATGAAATCAGTAGGAATTGTAGGAGTAGTTTCACAGTGGGTTAAAAATTGGCTGCAAGGGCGAATACAAAGAGTAACAGTAGGTGGGGCCGAATCTGACCTCGGTGCTGTGGGCAGTGGTGTCCCGCAGGGATCGGTGCTGGGACCTCTGCTCTTCCTTATTTACATAAATGATCTGGATATGGACATTAGTAGCAAAATAGTTAAATTTGCAGATGATACTAAACTTGGGGGTTTGGCAAACAGTTTGGAATCGACTAAAGTAATCCAAGATGATTTAAACAAAATCCAAAAATGGGCAGATACATGGCAGATGACGTTCAATATTGCTAAATGTAAAGTTATGCATGTGGGAAATAAAAACATTAGACAGGAGTATTTTATGGGAGGAGAAAAGTTAGTAGGTGTTCAATTTGAAAAGGATTTAGGAGTTGTAGTGGATCAAAGCCTATCTGCATCAAAGCAGTGTGCTACAGCAGTGAAAAAAGCCAACAGGATGCTGGGATACATAGCAAAAAGTATTGAGTACAAATCAAAGGAGGTTATATTAATGTTATATAACGCCTTTGTCAGACCGCACTTAGAATACTGTGTGCAGTTCTGGGCACCGCACTACAAGAAAGATATTGAAGCTCTTGAAAAAGTCCAAAGAAGGGCAACTAAACTGATACCTGGTATGAAAGGTAAAAGTTATGATGATAGACTTAAGGCACTCAATCTATTTAAACTTAGCAAACGCAGACTTAGGGGGGATTTGATTGAGGTTTTTAAATTCCTAAAAGGGATTAACAAAGTAAAATACCAAAGATTTTTTAAGATAAGTGGGGTCAGCAGAACAAGAGGCCACAGGTGGAAATTAGTTAAAGGCAAATTCCGCACAGATATTAGGAAGTTTTTCTTTACACAGAGAGTTGTCAATGCCTGGAACAGCTTGCCAGGTCAGGTAGTAGAGGCAGAAACGCTCGGGCTATTCAAGGCCAGGCTAGATGTAGTACTACATTTTCTTTAGATTAGGACATGATGAGCCAAGATGGGCAAAACGGCCCGTTCTCATCATTATGTATTCTTATGTTCTTATGTTCTGAACAGCTTCAATGAGCCTTGGCATAGATTCTACAAGTGTTTGGAACTCTATTGGAGGGATGCAACACCATTATGAAACTGCATGTAACCAAGGCCAATGCATAACAACGCATTACCTGGTGTAATGAGCACAAAACTTGGACTTCTGAGCAGTGGAAGAAAGTCAATTACCTCAGTCACCAGATCTAAACAGCATTAAACCTTTATGGGGAATTCTGGAATGTAGTGTGCAGAGTAGATTGACACCTTGCGCGAACTATGATTGTTCCTACCATGTACTTATGCACATCTTGTAAATTGCTCTGGATTAGAGCGTCTGCTAAATGCTAAAAATGTAATGTAAATGTAAATGTACACCACCTTCATCTCTCAAAGAACTGAAGGATTTCCTCCTTTAAGAATGGTCCAATATCCCACTAGAAAAACTTGTATAACAACATTTCAAAAAGGCCTGAAAAAGGCAAAGGGCACTCCACCTCCTTCAATATATTGCTTGGTGTTTCCATTATTTTGTCTACCCCCCTGTATGTAAGGAACCTGCTGATCCTAAACAGGTTTAAACTCTGATGTGCTCAGCTTTGACTTCTGCAAAGCTAAACTAAATGCATATGGGTGGTTTTCTTTTCCATTGCACGAGCACAACTACTGAAGTTCAGTGGCGTAATTTCAGCAAAAGCCAAGGTATGGCAAGGGACGGGGTGGGGGTGAAGTGCCCCCCCCTTGATGGATTTTTTTGGTCAAATCAGTTGTGCAATAGTCAATTTTGGTGAGTTGTTTCTGCACAATTTACTTATATGATATTTAGGTAACATTAATAAACAAAGGAGACAACTACAGTATGTAACTAGTAAACCTATTTTTTAATTCCAGTGGATCATAATGATATAGTGTTATACAAATCTTTTTTTTTGTGAAATGTAGTGATAAGCGCTACAGGACCTCAGCAGTGTAAGGCACGTTAGTTAGCTAGCTTGTTAGCTTCACAATCGCGGGTGACGTCAACTCCGGTTTTTCACTAAAATAACATATAGAACGTGTTCGTATTGACACAACATGACATGGACTTGTTCATGAATATGTCACATTTGAATCAACAGTATTATGGCGTTTATACAGTTTGTTTAACCCACCTGAATAAATGAGAATAACGGACAAGGTTTTAATGCTAACGTTAGTCTGTGGCTTGTTTATTCTGAGGAACTGTAGCCAGAGCAGCAACCTCTATCTCCCGTTCAACTACATCGCCATCTATAGGCTGGGTGGTGGGGTGTACTAAAAGTGAGGAGGAGCCGGGAGGATTTTGAGTTACCTTTGTGGAGCGGATAAAATCACATAAAATGACAAAACGTAGGCTATTTCAGAATGATTTAAAATGAAAAATGTGGCTAGAAGCCAAGGTATGGCGAGTGCCATACCTTGCCATACCAAAACGACGCCCCTATACTGAACTAGTGCAGTGTAGGACAATGGTTGAAGCAGACGTCCGGGGGTGGAGTACTTGTGGAAGGCGGACCCCGGAAGTTTTTTTGCCTGGGACTCGTCTTCTCCAAGTAGTGTTAGAAATACAACAATGTGGATCTCAGTGGTGATACTTTGTGTGGCCTTTGTTGTGTTTCTGTTCAAATATGTGACTGGAAACCGCGGTCCGAACCCGTTTGATGTAGATACCCGAGAACCGCTGAAACCTCTGGTCACAGATCAGAAAGAGAAAAATAAAGTTCTTAAGCAAGGTGAGTTTCTCAAGTCTAACTGCGGTCTCTTCGTTGTGAAAAGTGGGTGGCACGTAAACCTACGCGGCTCGCTATCGCTTGTATCTTGCAAAACACAGTGCAGTAGTGTTAATTACCCGCTGAAAATAACATTTTAGATTTTTATTTTTTTACACCGGTTTATAATCTGTCCATGCCATACAGTAACCGACAACAACAATGACAAAATATATAGCTAGATAGCTTTGCTAGTTCAATAGACGTGCGGTTGACAATTTAGCTAATTGGCTAGCTTTCTATACAGCCACCAAGATTGATTCATTAGTTTATTAGCTTACATAGCCAACTATCTATGTTATATAGCTAGCCAAATAATTACGGTTTCACAACTGCCCAGATATTTTACTTGCTGCGTCTCCCTCCCCAAATCCAGATGTTCAGATTTGTCGTGTATAGAGTGGTTAGACTAGTTCTCCTCGTTTCCAGCTATGTCAAAGTCAAAGTCAAAGTCAGCTTTATTGTCAATCACAGTATATACACGACATACAGGGATTGAAATTTCACATCCACAGTGAGTTTAACATTATTACAAACAAACAGCTGGCACAATACAAAAACACACAATATAAAAACGAAATCTAAAAATAGTTATAAATATAAATATACATCGATATTCATATCGCTAGCAATTTAGTCACTGATCTAACGCATATTACTGGACAGCTGGCAGTTCAGTCAAAATGTAGTGCATAGCTTATTAGCTAGATACAGTATTTAGTGTCAGTTCAGTCTGTGTGCATATTGTTTTGCAGTAACTGGCAAACAAAGCCCAGGACTTTGCGGTCATAAACAGCTCTGGAAAAAATTAAGAGACCACTCCAATTTTTTCTTAAATCAGCATCTCTACATGTATGGCAGCCATTCCATTCCAGTGTCTGTTGAATTCCAACACAAGCACACCTCATTCTACTTAATGAAGTACTGATTAGGTGATCACCTGAACCAAATCTTATTTAACAAGGAAAAGTATAAAAAACACTGCTGTGGTCATCACTATCCTCTTGCAGTAGGACCAGCTGGATGGCAAAAAACAGTGCTAGTAGTACCTAAAAAGAAATTGAGTTGAAAATCAGGCTTTGAGTGAGGAAAAGAAGGGTTCACTTCTGGCTTTACTGGCAGAGGGATACAGTGAACGTAAGGTTGCTTCTATCCTTCATATTTCAAAGACGGCGGTTCATAAGAACAAGGTCAAGCAGCAGACATTGGGGACAACAAAGCTACAGACTGGTAGAGGGCGAAAATGACTCTACTGACCGGGATGACCGCTAACTCATTCGAATGTCACTCAACAACCGTAGGATGACATCAAGTGACCCACAAAAAGAATGACAAACGGCAGCTGGGGTGAAGTGCACGGCGAGGATAGTTCGAAACACGCTTCTAGGGGCAAGGCTGAAGTCGTGCAAAGCTGGAAAAAAAGCCCTTCATCAATGAGAAGCAAAAAAGAGCCAGGCTGAGGTTTGCAAAAGACTACAAGGATTGGACCGTAGAGGACTGGAGTAAGGTCATCTTCTCTGATGAGTCCAATTTTCAGCTTTGCCCAACACCTGGTTGTCTAATGGTTAGACGGATACCTGGAGAGGCCTACAAGCCACAGTGTCTTGCACCCACTGTGAAATTTAATGGAGGATCGGTGATGATCTGGGGGTGCTTTACCAAGGCTGGAATCGGGCAGATTTGTCTTTGTGAAGGACGCATGAATCAAGCCACGTACAAGGTTATCCTGGAAGAAAACTTGCTTCCTTCTGCTCTGACAATGTTCCTCAACTGAGGATTGTTTTTCCAGCAGGACAATGTTCCATGCCACACAGCCAGGTCAATCAAGGTGTAGATGGAGGACCACCAGATTAAGACCCTGTCATGGCCAGTCCAATCTCCAGACCTGAACCCCATTGAAAACCTCTGGAATGTGAAAGGCGGAAGATGGATGGTCGCAAGCCATCAAACAAAGCTAAGCTGCTTGAATTTTTGCGACGGGAGTGGCATAAAGTCACCCAACAGCAATGTGAAAGACTGGTGTAGAGCATGCCAAGACGCATGAAAGCTGTGATTGCAAATCAGGGTTATTCCACCAAATATTGATTTCTGAACTCTTCCTAAGTTAAAACATTAGTATTGTGTGGTTTAAAAATGAATATGAACTTGTTTTCTTTGCATTATTAAAGGTCTGAAAACACTGCATCTTTTTTGTTATTTTGACCAGTTGTCATTTTCTGCAAATAAATGCTCTAAATGTCTATCTTTATTTGGAATTTGGGAGAAATGTTGTCAGTAGTTTATAGAATAAAACAAAAATGTTGGTTTTTACTCAAACACATACCTATAAATAGTAAAACCAGAGAAACGTATAATTTTGCAGTGGTCTCTTAATTCTTTTCCAGAGCTGTATATAAACATTGAACCAAAAATTCGGAAATTTGTGCTTGGTAGATTATTTATCTGTTGTAACAATGCTTCTTGGCAATACATTTTATACCGCTGGAAAGCCTGTTTATTTCCCTTTTAAATGGTGCCCCATTTGTAAGGAACATGCATTTGTGGGATGAGCAGCACAGCTGAGTATGTGGGTTGCGCCCATGAAAAATGAACAATTGAACACTTGTGGGATCAGCTTGGGCGTGCTGTTCATGCTAGAGTGACCAACACAATCACGTTGGCTGACTTGCGACAAATCCTGGTTGAGGAGTGGAATGCCATCCCACAGCAGTGTGTGACCACGCTGGTGACCAGCATGAGGAGGTGCCAGGCCGTTGTGGCTGTGTATGGTTCTTCCTGACTGAGGCTCCTGACTGTTTGTTAAATGAATAAATTGTAAAATTGCCAATATCTTGTTTCTTCCTTGTTACTGAAAGACTTCAATCATCCAATCCACCAAACAACACCACACAAGAGTCAATAGCAACAGCAGAATAAGCTGTTTGGCATTGGCAGAGAAGATTTGGCAAAGTTTTCATGGGTGCAACCCACATACTCAGCTGTGCTGCTCATCCCACAAATGCATGTTCCTTAAAAGGGAAATAAACAGGCTTTCCAACGGTATACAATTTATTGCCAAGAAGCATTGTTACAACAGAGAAATAATCTACCAAACACAAATTCCCTAACTTTTTGTTCGATGTTTATATATATATATATATATATATATTTCTTTGTTTTATTACATGTTATGTAAAAATCCAGAAACTCCATTTATTTTGCCAGTGACCTCAATGGGACAGTAATGGTGGTGTAACTGCACAGGGTGAAACTATCGTATTAGTTTGTAGATTATTTAACACATTTGCATAATTAGTACTTTTTGAGGTGTATTAGTACTACTCACATTTTGTTGTTTGTTTACTATTGACCATGACTAACATAATGTTGGCAAGCCCAAATCCCTATGAGAGACAAGTCTGCTTCTTGACTTACAGGCTTTCTAGCAAGCAAGGTCCCAGAGCACCTGGATGCCATTGTGATTGGCAGTGGAATCGGTGGGCTGGGGGCCGCGGTGCTTCTTGCCAAGGTTGGGAAGCGGGTTCTGGTTTTGGAGCAACATGACCGTGCTGGAGGCTGCTGCCACACGTTCACAGAGAAAGGGTTTGAGTTTGACGTTGGTGAGGCTATTGTGGTCCGCTGTATTAACATATTTAACAACAGGGGGTAAAATGTCACAGTACTGTTTGGTTATGTGAGATTACAGCTCTGACCTCGGTTCTAAAGTATTGTTAGTCTTAAAACGGTAGTGTTAGGGATTTACATATTATCATGAATCACCTTAATTGTATGTGCATATACAGAGGCCCTATTGATCTACAGGTATCCATTACATTGGGGACCTATTGGAACACAAGCCTTTCCGCTGCATGCTGGACCAGTTGACCAATGGGCAGCTGCAGTGGGTGCCCCTGGAAAACCCCTTTGACAAGGTGGTGTTGGGCCCTCCCGAAAACAGACGGGTCTACCCCATCTACAGCGGCAGGGATCGCTTCCCTGGGGAACTGAAGAAGTGCTTCCCCGGGGAGGAGAATGCTATTGATAAGTACTTGGCGCTCATCAAGGTACAACAGCCACTCTCAAAACCCCACTGAGCAGGCCAGACAGCTGATTTCAAAACCCCACTGACCAGAACAGACAGCTGATCTCAAAACGCCACTGACCACAACAGAGTGCCGCTCTGGAGCTGGAGATTTGGTTTATTTTCATGGATTTATGGGCAACTCCACTAAACCTGTACGTGTTGGGATTTTTGTAACATTTGAAGAAATAATCTATAATTAAGTAATTGATTATAAAATTATAACATTTTAAAGATTGCTTTTAATTGATCTTTTGAAATATGTTCACCCTTTTTGGCAAATTCACAATTTTTATGGAAAGATAGCCATTCCCAGGGAAGCTGCAGGAATACACTACCGGTCAAAAGTTTTACAACACCCCCATTCTCCAGTTTTTACTGAAATTTAAGCAGTTCAAGTCCAGTGAATGACCTGAAATGGTACAAAGGTAAGTGGTAAACTGCCAGAGGTTTTTAAAAAAAAAAAAAAAAAACGAGTTTAGGTTACCAAAAACTGAAAAATAATGTACATTTTTTGGCAGTGAGTAGATTCCTACACCATCAAAAGGCACTTGGAAACTAACAGGAAGAGATCAAGCAGACCCGAAGCCACAACAAAATCAGAAGATACGTTTCTGAGAGTCAGCAGCTTGCTTGATAGGCAGCTCACAGGACAACAGCTTCAAGCACAACTTAACACTGGTCGAAGTAAGGAAGTCTCAGTTTCAACTGTGAAGAGAAGACTTTGAGCTGCGGGTTTGACAGGTCAAGTGGCAGTAAGAAAGCTATTGCTAAGATGGCAAAATAAGAAAAAGAGGCTTGCCTGGGCCATGAAGCACCGCCAGTGGACTACTGAAAACTGGAAGAAGGTCTTATGGACCGATGAATCAAAATTTGAAATCTTGAAATTTTGAAATGTTTTTGTAGGCCGTCGGTGGTGTGTGATACCAACTGTCAAACATGGAGGAGGAAGCGTGATGGCCTGGGGCTCTTTTGCTGGATCCAGAGTCGGCGACTTGCAGAGAGTGACTGTTAACCCATGTTAACCCATTACTTGTTCCCTGAAAAGGGCAACTTATTTTTCAGTTTTTGGTAACCTAAACCTTTTTTTTTTAAACCTCTGGCAGTTTACTGCTTACCTTTGTACCATTTCAGGTTATTCACTGAACTTGAACTGCTTCAATTTCAGTAAAAACTGGAAAATGTTGGTGTTCTAAAACTCAGTGTATACTGAGAATGTTGCTTATGAAGGTTCTTCTCAGTTCTAATCACTCCCTTTTAAATTCATGTTAGACAAAAGCTTATTTTACACCCAGCCTCCTGGAAATGTCCTTCTCAATGACTTCGTATTGACCTGGATTTCTATGATAGTAATATAATGCTTCTGCTTGTGGTCATTCCATCCTCTCTTCCAGTGACAAGTACTGGTTACAGCCTGTGCCTCAGCCAGTCCCAAAGGGCTGTAAGCCTCCTTTATCTTAGTACCAACTCTCACCCTTGACCAAGCACTCTGCCCTGGAGAATTATGGCTTTGCACTTTGTCTTTTGTCTGGAGGCTGAAATTGTTATGTTATCTCTTTATGAGGCAATTGGGCACAGGCTTTGATTTACGTTGTGATTTATTGTTTTGAACGAGTGATTAGTTCATTGGGAGCTCAGCAAAATTGCAGACAACCTTATGATTTACAGGTAACTGCCAAAATATAGGAGACATTTGAGTAAATGAAGGGTCTGTTATGTTATGTTATTTTGTTTGGGTTTTATTTATTTTAGCAATTACCTGTATGTGAACTATATCACAGACAGTTTCTTACACAGGCCTACTAATCATAATGGAAATTAATTGATAAAACAGACTATACATTTCATTGTTATGGTAAAAATATATTTGCTTTTACAAATCCCATCCTTTTATAGGCAATATATAAGTTTATGTATATGTTACCGTTCTGACTGGTAAGCATGTACAGTACCTTACATTTCTGCTCCTAAAACATTTTATTCTTAATTATTAATATCAATTGCAGGCATGGATATGTTTGTTAAAACCGATGTAACAATATTTATGACACAGGTCTGTTGTTGGTGTGTTGCAGAAAGCAGGACGTGGTGTTTGGTTCCTGGCATTGCTGAAGCTGCTCCCAGTCCCCTTGGCCCAGTTCATAGTGCGCACTGGCCTGGCCAGTCGGCTCTCCCCCTTCTTCAGCTTGGCCTCGCGCAGTCTCACCGAAGTGGTCAATGAGCTAACGGACAACAAGGACCTGAGAGCCGTTTTCTCTTACATCTTCGGAACTTATGGTAGGATGTGGCAGGCGTTTCAGTCATATTTAATTAATGTTTATTTTATGGTTTTGTTGATGGGTGAGTCATGTGAACATGCAATTTCTTGTTATACTGAATACATGTAAGTGCTGATTACAGTCCAGAAAATTATGATGTAATACATTTCTCAAGTTCATGTTGTGGGATTTGAAGCCAGTACATTGTCCCTTTCTGCTTGCCTCTGTGTACTTGCATTTTCATTGCTTTTCTCTTCTGAATCTAATGGTTTGTGTGCTTTTCAGGTAACATCCCGAAGGATGCCAGTTTCTCCATGCACAGTCTACTGATGTGTCACTACTTGAATGGGGCTTGGTACCCAAAGGGGGGCGCCAGCGAGATTGCCTACCACATGATCCCCATAATTGAGAAGGCTGGGGGGGCTGTCCTTGTCCGTGCTCCTGTTAGCCGCATTCTGTTCAACGAAGCTAAAGAAGCTTGCGGTAAATCAGCACCTTCATAAAGATCAGCAGTTTGTCTGTTGTGTGACGTTGTGTCCACACAGCTTCTTGTAACCATAAATTATGTAGGTCACACTGTGTTTCTTAATTTATGCTGTGTTCAAAAAGTTTTCCTGTGGGCCCCGGGTGGCGCAACTGGTAACTTTGACACTTGCCCGGAGTGCAGGTTGCCCAATGTGGTTCAATTCCTGGGAGTCCAGAAGGCTTCTCTGGACGTAGCGGAATCACAGTTGGTGCTTGAGCAAGTTCCATCTTGAAGGAGGCAGTTTCGCCATTCCCTGCCACTGCCAGTCCCAGAGTAGTGGCTGGTCCCATAGTTGCAGGCGATGGGGTTGTGGGGGGATAGTTGGATCAATAGAGTGGCCACCAAATTTGGAGAAAAACAGGGAAAAAATAACAAAACAAACAAACAAAAAAATAATAGCAGGAATAATAGCAGTTTTCCTGCCATTATCTGTAAAAAAAAAAAAAAAAAAAAGTATGTGAATAGTTATTTGGCCTGACATGATTTCTTTTTACATTAGCACTGTACTGCAATTATTTTTGTGATGATGGAATGCATGTATCAGAACATGAATGTGATTTGAACTCACTAAAATGTGGACAGATTTAAGTTCAGTTAAAAATGGTATAGTCTAGTTTGGTGCCTGAATGTGTGCACAGATACACATTAAGTCATGGCAAGCCAAATAGAAGCAGAGATTGAAATTCCTCCAGGTAAATATAAATCAGAAATATGAAAATACTGGATTTACTTTCAATTCTGAAAAATAGACCATTCAACAGAGTGAAAATTGCACATTGTTTCAATCCTCATAATTAAAATGTATAAACGCAAGTGCATGTGTCATTGGTAATTGTAGTCGACTCAGGTCTGAGCTGTGTCTCCCTGGATTTCAGGTGTGAGTGTCAAGAAGGGTCAGGAGGAAGTCCATGTGCATGCTCCCATGGTCATCTCCAATGCCGGCCTCTTCAACACGTACCAGCAGCTGCTGCCCAAGGAGCTTCAGGCTCTCCCTGGTGGGTGTGGCTGTGGCTATTGACTCAGCTGGCTCACATGCACTGGTGGCTAGATTACCTCTCAAATAATAATTTTATTCAAAATAATGCATCAGACAGTGTTGGATTACATTGTGTATATTACGTATTACACAGTATTGGTAGTAACTTGGCCTTTTAGTTGGCTGTGGTAAGTGTGGCTTCATTGCATCCTGATATGCCATAGGCCAAATGCAAATAAGGCATTACTGATGCAGAGATTTGTAGCAAATAAAATGAACTGCTTCGCTCTATGTGTGATCATTTCATCAAAACATAAGTCTGTGATGTGTTTAATCAGATTGCTCCTGTGGTTTTCTCAACGGGAGAGAGTCAGTCCTATGAGCTGTGCACTACTCCATGCATTGATTGTGTGCAGTAACTTACAGGCCATTGCTTTGCGTGTTGTGCCATACAGCCATCCAGACGCAGGTCAACATGATGAAGAATGGGGCAGGCGGACTGAGTTTATTCCTGGGGCTGAATGGCACAAAGGAGGAGCTGAACCTGAAAGCTGACAACTACTGGATCTTCGCAGAGAACAACCTGGATGAACTGTGAGTGCCTTTCCACTCTCCTCAGTAACTGAACATCTTCATTACATTACAGCCCTTTCATAATTGAGGGGTGTCCTCGATAACAAACTAATTTAATTATATGAATCCTGTCTTTGGAACCATATGCAATAGCAGGGTTACGCAACCCTGGTTCTGGAGTGCCAGAGATATTTCTGTTTTTTGCTCCTTCTGAACCCCTTTTGATCAAACTGCAATTGGGTGGAACCAGAAATATTTCTGGAATTCCAGGACCTGGGTTGCCAACCCCTGCATTAGAAGCACAAAATTAAAGCACGATAGAATAACCTAAATTACAATGGGTTTTTTTTCCTTAGCAGATCTCCCTGTCCAGAGAACGTTGCATTTCCAATGAACCATTAAAAAAGTTGTATTTTATTGTGGTAATTCAGATCTCAACAAAATGTATTCAACATTAAAAAAGTTAATTTACTCACAGAGCATATACTATATATATATATCTATAAAATTCCTAAATCCTCTCTGCACACCAAATGATTGATATCAAAATGATGCCAATTTACAGCTAAACTGTCATCAATATATTTGACAGAAACTAAACAAGCACTGTTCCAAAGAAATGCCTCCCATATTTTCCTACATTCGTAAGTAACTTGGCCCTGTTGGAGACCCTGAAAAGTGCCAAACTCTCTGTGTTGTATAGATATGGGGTATGCCCCGCCAACCCGTAAATTGGTGGAGGGCATGCCTGCCATCCCAATAAATAAATAAATCCAATATATACAGTATATGTTGCTATCACCCTCTGGCCACCCCTCCATAGCCAAGACTGAGACTGTTGTCTGGTAAGTTAGCCTACATGTACTGGCCTGTACATGTCTTATGTTGTAATGGTTAGGGAGCTGGGCTTGTACCTCAGAGGTTGCAGGTTCAATTCTCAGGTGGGGCACTGCTGTTGTACCCTTGAGCAAGGTACTTAACCTGAATTGCTTCAGTGAAATATCCAGCTGTATAAATGGATTGTATGTAAATAAATGTGAACTGTGTAAGTCGCTCTGGATAAGAGCGTCTGCTAAATGCCTAAAATGTCAATGTTGAGTTTGTGCTGCATAGATGTTAGGTATTCCATACCAATACCATGGACTTTGGAAAAAGAATACATGTGAAAGATTACTCAACTGAAAAATTATCACCTTACTGTATCAGTTAGTTGTGTCAGGTATGTATTTGACCTTTCCTATCATTACTGGCAACAATAATACTTACAAATGAGGCAGGTCATTTAAAAAGCACATGGTAAAGCATTTGATAAAGCATGCTGTAGGTCTGAAAGTCAAGGCTGCATGCCCTGCCCATAGAGTTGAGTTGAGTGTGTTGTGGTCTCCCACCCCCACAGGGTGGAGAGCTATATGAATGGAAAGAGGGAGGAGTCTGTCAAGAAAGTGCCACTGCTTTTCGTGGCTTCCCCATCAGCCAAAGATCCAACCTGGGAAGAAAGACAACCAGGTAAAGGAACAGAAAACATGTCTCCAGTAGAAAATATTGAAAGCACAACTTGACTGGGAACCCAGGTTTTTCCTGGGTTTGCCTTTGGTATAAATGGGTCTTCCTGGGTTTTCAGACCCAGGTATGCTACTCAGGTCCACCGGTGGGTCTGACCCATACACCTCATTTTTGTGTATGTGAACTAGCACATGCTCTTTTGGAGGTATTGTTTGAGTGTTCTGACTGTGCCAGTATTCTGAACCTTCAGTTCAATCCAGGATAAGATCAGAGACACAAGGGATGAAGTTACGGTTGTTCTCTGGGACTCTTTTCTTCTCACCAGGCAAGTCAACACTGAGCCTGGTAACCTTTGCCAATTATGAGTGGTTTGAGGAATGGAAGGAGGGGAAGGTGACCAACAGGGGGCCAGACTACAAAGAACTGAAGGAGGCCTTCATCAACACCATCTTGGATACGGTGGTAGAAATCTTCCCCAATGTAAAGGACAAGGTTAGAAACTCAACCCATTACAAATGCAGTACCCTCACTTGTTAGGCTCATAATCTTACGGTACTATGAGCCTGGCCAGGTTGACACTGGTGTGAGTTAAGTCCGCCCAAACACTGTAGTCCTGCAGGTTTTTTATGCACCTCTGAAACACTGATTTACACATGGAACACATGACAAGTAAACTCCATGACTGGAGTTAAATGCAGAGTGAAAATGGCAGATCCTGTGGTTCTTGAACATTGGAGTTACACATTCATGCATATACAGTGGGGAAAATAAGTATTTCACCCCCTGCTGATTTTGTGAGTTTGCCCCCTTACAAAGAAAGGAACGGAATGGTCGGTCTATAAATTTCATGGTAGGTTAATCTTAACAGTGAGAGACAGAATATTTTTTAAAAATCCCAGAAAATCACATTATATGAATTTTAAACATTTATTTGTGTTTTATTGAGGAAAATAAGTATTTCACCCCCTAGCAAAACATGACTCAGTACTTGGTGGAGAAACCCTTGTTGGCAAGCACAGCGGTCAGACGTTTCTTGTAGTTGGTCACCAAGTTTGCGCAGATCCCAGGAGGGATTTTGGCCCACTCTTTGCAGATCCTCTCCAAATCCTTAGAAATCAATTTTCAGTGTCCTGGCTGAGGAAGGAGGTTCTCACCCAAGATTTCCCGGTACATGGCCCCATTCATCCTCCCTCGATCCGGTGAAGTCGTCCTGTGCCCTTAGCAGAGAAACAGCCCCAAAGCATAATGTTTCCACCGCCATGCTTGACGGTGGGGATGGTGTTCTTGGGGTCCAAGGCAGCTTTTTTCTTCCTCCAAACACGGCGAGTCGAGTTGATGCCAAAGAGCTCGATTTTAGTCTCATCTGACCACAGCACTTTCTCCCAAGCCTCCTCTGAATCATCCAGGTGCTCATTGGCAAACTTCAGACGGGCCTGTACATGTGCCTTCTTGAGCAGGGGGACCTTGCGGGCACTACAGGATTTCAATCCATTACGGCGTAGTGTGTTACCAATGGTCATCTTGGTGACTGTGGTCCCAGCTGCCTTGAGATCATCAACAAGCTCCAGCCGTGTAGTTCTGGGTTGTTCCTCACCTTTCTCATGATCAGGTTCACTCCACGAGGTGAGATCTTGCGTGGAGCCCCAGACCGAGGGAGATTGATGGTCAATTGGTGTTTCTTCCATTTTCTAATTATCGCACCAACAGTTGACTCCTTCTCACCAAGCTGCTTGCCAATGGTCTTGTAGCCCATTCCAGTCTTGTGCAGGTCTACAATTTTGTCCCTGATGTCCTTAGACAATTCTTTGGTCTTGCCCATTGTGGAGAGGTTGGAATCTGATTCATTGATTGATTCTGTGGACAGTTGTCTTTTATACAGGTAACGCAGTACTTAATTAGGAGTACTAATTAAGTAAGAGGACTAATCTGTGTGCCTTCTGGTCACATAACCGGTCTGTAGGAGCCAGAATTCTTGCTGTTTTGCTAGGGGGTGAAATACTTATTTTCCTCAATAAAACACAAATAAATGTTTAAAATTAGAGATGCACCGATTGCGATTTTCTTGGCCGATTCCGATTTCCAATTTTTGATTAGTCTGACCTGCCGATACCGATTTTGGCCGATTCCGATTTTTTTTTCCTAAAAACAATAATTGACAACTTACACAAACATTTTTGTAACTTTGCTTTAATAGAAAATTAAGATTGACAATTCTGAGGTAGGTCAGAAGCATGAGGTAGGTCTCACTAAAACACATTTCAAAATAAAAAAAGTGTTCCAGGTTACTGGACAGAGCTTTTCTTTTTTTGTGCAAATTAAATTCAATGATGAATGAAAGAGAATCCAACAACAGTGGCATGTAGCCTTTAAGTAATAAATAAAAAGAAACAAGAGTAGTTTAAATTTACTGACATGGTGACAGACCATTAGTCCGAAATATTTTTTAAAACACTAACGTTATATTCTGATGACAGATGACACAAGCCCTTTTTCCATTAAATAATTATATGGCTTCAACTTGATGTGCATCAGAAAGTTATTGCGACAATGCTAATGGAAAACAGGTTAGTTCGAACCTATGATTCGCTAGACTAATTTGTTTGCTAGAGGTGGATTAGAGTAGATCCCAATTCTATATAGTGCAATGGAAAACACTTGTAGCGATATAAGGGCGGATGTTTCAGTTGCGGAGCTTGTCAAAGGCATTGAAACAAGCCGCTCTTCAGCAGAATTTCGTTATTTTGCGTGAGTCAGGTAGCCTAACGACTACGACTTTAACTAGCTTCAAAGCCTAGATAAAAATGTTTCAAACTAGGAGTAATAGGAAAAGGGACGATGCTGCTGTTTCTGAGTTTGTTTGATAGTGGAAAACGCACAGCTGGCACCTTCATGCACAACACAGTTAATACACCATTTGTGGTTTAGCTAGAAATCGTTAGATGAATTTATCATTAGGTCTAATAAGTTCGATTGTTCGACAGTGAATAGCACTGTTTCATAACGTCACTCATTAGCAAACATAATGATTTCAGTGCAATTCAGTGCTTCAGCAGGGCATTATTACGTCAAGTGTATGCACTACCACCATGTTCTATTAATGGAAAATGGTTCAGAGGAACCGAACTAGCGCAACGAAGTTAATTGTTAATTAACCCGGTACCTACGGTACTGTAGAAAAACGAGTACCCTCACATTTTCAGAATTTGGGCATCGACTTGGTACCTGGGTGATGACTTTTCAAGTGTCTGATTAGGTTGGTCGTTCGAACGCCGAGGTTGTTCCTCCGCGGCTTATTTTCGATTGACATGTATGACAAACTGCAAGCTTTAAGTCGTCTTCACTGACTGTGAAAACGCCCATACTAAGGACATGTTGAGGCGTTTTCAGCGCTGCGCCATCTGATCTGTTTGCATTGGCTCACGGGTGCGCGCACGTCACGTGAAAAAGAGGGGGCGAGGAGCCAACCGGCGCACAGAATCGGCTATGTGGAGTGATCGGGATCAAGTCACCGATTGAGGCCGATCAGCTGAAAATCGGCCATTTCCGGTCAGAGGCCGATCGATCGGTGCATCTCTATTTAAAATTCATATAATGTGATTTTCTGGGATTTTTAAAAAATATTCTGTCTCTCACTGTTAAGATGAACCTACCATGAAATTTATAGACCCGACCGTTCCGTTCCTTTCTTTGTAAGGGGGCAAACTCACAAAATCAGCAGGGGGTGAAATACTTATTTTCCCCACTGTATAGTACCCAAGGAAGAATTTCAAATTTTTCCCCCCTTCATCTCTCCCATTTGCAATCACCAGTGTCACTATGCTGTTGTGTCACCACTATGACTACAGCTGAAGCTCTCATCTGATACACTTGCATGAAAAGCAGCTACTATTTTCTACACTACAAGCCACACAGTGTACTACAGGAGAGATAGGACCTATTGGAGAAGAGGTGCATCTCTGATAACTGGCAATCTGTAGCCACCTTCCGTGTAGCCAGGGGACACCTATGTAACAGTAACCTGGCCAACCCTACTCCGGCGGAATATAACGAACAATTGGATTAATTCATTTTTCCAGACAGTGCATAGTGAGGCCTGGTTTCCATCTCAATCTACAATCAGCGCATGTGGACACTAGACCCATGTTTCAGAAAATGCTGTTGTGTGAGCCAAAAGCCTTAATGAAGATATGTTCATTTGATCACAATCAACCATTGGCACTATGTCTTTCCTGCTTTTTCCTAGATTGAATACATTGATGCTGGGACTCCTATAACAAACCAGCACTATATTGCTGCTCCACGCGGAGAAATCTATGGCTGTGACCACGGCACGACTCGCTTCAGTCCTGAGCTCAATGCCACCATTCGACCCCAGACTCCACTGAAGAACCTCTTCCTGACAGGTGAGTCTACAGGTGTGCAGTTTTGGTTGCCTCTGTGTATCCTGTCGATATGTTGCATGTGCAATGGCCTTCCCTGATCATTAATATTTGTTTTTGTTTGTGGCACAGGTCAGGATGTCTTTTTGTGTGGTTTTGCTGGGGCACTGGCCGGGGCCCTCACCTGCGGCTCTGTCATCCTCAACCGCAACCTGCATTTGGACGCTATCGCCTTGGCTAAGAGGATGAAGACCATTAATAAGAAGGAGCAGTAATCTGCAGCTGCTTCCCTAAAGGATCCCTAGTCTCCTCTAGATGTGAGGCCCATCTCCTGCCATATAGAGTCATGAGCTTCCTGTCCAGGTTCCTGTCCTAATATTCAGCCTACTAAATAATAATAAATATAATAATAAACTTTATTTATACAGCACCTTTCATACAAAGATTTGCAGCTTAAAGTGCATACAGAGAAAGACAACTGATAAAACACAACAACGGAGGTAACTTTGACATAATAAAAACATAAACATAAAAATGACAAAATAATTAAGCAACAAATAGAGCAAAAGGAAGCCTCACCACCTTTTTTATAATGTACTTTGGGAACAACAAGAAAACCAATATCTGCAGATCTGAGAGAGCATTGGGGCTGATATCTTACTAGAAGTTCAGTTATGTTTTCTGGTGCTAAGCCATTAAGTGCTTTAAAAATAAGTAAAATAATCTTAAAATCAATTCTATAATTCACAGGCAGCCAGTGCAATGACTTGTAAAGTAAAGTAAATGGGAGTAAAGTGTGACTAAATGTGGCAGTATAATAATGAATTAATGGCACTTATGATCAGTTCTTCCCCTCTTAGCCTATGAAGGAAGATCGAACACTTTATAAATGAAATGGACACTTTTTTTTTTTTTGTTTTTTGTTCTTTCCTCTTCCTCCTCTCGCCCCCGGTTTTCTCCTAATTTGGTTGCCAATTATACCCTCTATTTATTTCAATTCCCCACCCCCACGAGTACGCCGCCCCTCCTCCGGGAGCGAGACACACATTCCGGGCCGATTGTTCCCGCCTCTTACGAGACGGAAATTCTTCCATGGATGCCTTTTTACCTTCTCCTCGACGGACTCGTGCCGGCTCACCCTCCCCCCTCCCCCGGAGGCAGACAGCCAAATGCCGCCTCCAATCGGGGCTGACGACCAGGGCCGGTCTGGTAGAGACGCAAGTTTCGAACCGCGTCCCTGACAGGCAGCACACACCACACCAAAGTGTGGCGCGTTAGACCGCTACGCCATCCGCCACCCCCAAATGGACACTTTTACTACAATGTCACAGTAACTGTATGTTGTTCTTTACTTTTGTTTTTTATTCCAATACATTACATCTACATTATAATTATTATGCATTATGCAGTAATAGTTATATATTTGGAAGGCAGCTTTAATACAGTCTCTGGACATAGTTCATCCTCCACATCACAGCTGCTGTGTCTCAGTTACACTGGTATCTAAGCTTGTGCCTGTTGGCGGTTGAGCTGCAAATGAACAGAGCAGTGAATTCATTAATCATACAATATTGGGGATTCATTGACCTGTATTCAATACCTGTATTGACACCCTGTATTCAAGTGTACAGTGCCCCTTTAAAGTCTACCCCCCGTCTCGAATATTTCACCTTTTGTTGACTTCTGCTTGAAAGTAAAACTTTTTCCACCTTTATTTACACATTTTACCCTACAACTTCCAAGTTGAAAACAATTCTGAACATGAATTAGACTTAAATAATTAGGGGGACTGTATGTTGTGCAAACTTCATGAAGCAGTAATGAGAATATATGTGAGAACATAACAAAAAAGGACATCCTGAAAAAACAAATTATAACAAACCTTTTTATTTTTATTTTGATACTTCATATAAATATATAGTGCAAACACATTCATGAATGATGGACTATGAAATCCTAATCTTGGAGGGAACAGTATGTTCCAACCCATTTTCTTTGTCTTTCTGGTCTTTGGTACACCTTGAGTTCCCAGTTTGTTTATGTACACAGTTTTTATGTACACATTATTTGTTGTATTTTATGTTCCAACAACAACTGTTTGACCTGGTTACTTGACCTTGCAGTTTTCTTCAAATACCTTCCTCATCATGTAACTTCCTTGTTGCCATTAAACACTAAATGCAACACTGCTATGGATATCTTTTGTATTCAGCCACTGGAAAATCTTCAGAGGCACTGGATATTACCCTTTGCTAATTCATTCTGAGTTTGGTATTAAACTCTGAACCCCAATGCCTCTCTTTAGATTTCCTGGTAAATATGCCACTAGGATTATGTTATAAAGGAATCTTTAATGGGGTCATGACAATAGTGTGTCTCATGAGCTGCATGAAAGAATGTTTTGTGTAAGTGGTTGCATTACATCAAATGCGGAGCAATAATGTTTTGTGGTGATAAAGTACCACTGCATCTTTATATAGCTTTCAATTCACAATTTTTTAAAATTATTGGTGGGGTGGGTATGGGGCTTTCAATAAGTAATGCCATTAATGTACATCTGTGCCAGTCATCCCCCTACTCTAATTGTCATCTGAGCTTCTAAACAAAGATCATGGCAATCCACACTTAAATCAGCCTTCTATTACATTTTACATTTTAAGCATAAATGCAGACGCTCTTATCCAGAGCGACTTACAAGATATGCATTAATACATGATGATCAATAATTGTTCGTGCAATCGTTGTTGGCAGCTGCCAGGAGTAAACAAGTAGGCTATAGATATACAAAAATAAATATGAAACATGTAGGCAGTGGTGATGACAATTGGCTAGATGTACAGAATTCAGTGGTAGTGGAGTCTGAAAAGGGTGGGTTTTGAGTCTTGCGGAAGATCGTAAGTGATTCTGCGGTCCTGACCGAGTAGGGAAGATCGTTCCACCACCGAGGGGTCAGGACAGAGAAGAGGCGGGACCGCGAGGAGCGGCTGCTGGGTGCCTGGAGGGAAGGGACAATCAGTTTTCCAGAGGAGGCGGAGCGGAGGGGTCTGACTGGGGTGTATGGTGTGATGAGTGTCTAGAGATATGGGGGAGCAGTTCCTCTAGCCACTTGATAAGCTAGCACCAGTGATTTGAATCGAATGTGTGCTGCGATGGGGTGCCAGTGCAGAGAGGAGAGTAGACGGGTGACGTGCGTCACTATTTACAGAATGGTTCTATATTTCATGGAATGTGTTCAATGCAGAGATGGCTAAAATGGGTTTATGTTTTGAAATGTAATAGTGTAACTTCCCATGTGCATTTCTGCCTATTTTATACTGCAGTTGGGTATGAGAAAGAGTCAGGGTGTGTTTGTAGGTATATGCACAGATACATGAATTGGGTGAGGGTATGCCACTGATTGCATAATTATTAGGCCTACAAGTATTAAAGCAATTTCATACAAGTATGTACAGCAATGGATGAAAAAGTGTGTTCAATTTGTATTTAATAGGACAGACACATGAAAAAGAAAGACTTTTTTTTAAGGCCGTGGGAAAAAATGGCATGCATGAGGGGAGCACGTGAAAGTGACATTTTGGCTCATGCAGCCATCTGTCAGACCAGTTGAGAATTCAGAGGAATTTGATTAGTTGAGGTCTAAGTCCTATGCAACTGTACATGCGCATCCTGAACGGGCCTCAGCTAATACCTCGCATGTTGGTGAAAAGTCAGTGAGTTAAAGTTGTCTATGTAAATAGCCTCAGCCTGATTAATGACAGTGATTATTCCAGGTATAATTTTAATTTCAATTGATTATATAGATATAACTCATTAAAGTTACACTATTCTGTATATTATAATATAAATAATGCACCTTGTTGGCCAACTTTGCTAATTTACTGTAGCAATAGTTATACGTTATAGCTAATAATTATCGCTAGCTATATATCTAACAGTGGATTGATTGATGCTAGCCAGCTAACGTTAATAAAATAAGTAGATATCTAACTACATTAATTTAATTTTGACCTGTAATGAGAGAGCAATACCGAAGGTACTGGCTAGATGTTTTCGGATAATTAATATACCATTTTGTTATTACTTGACAATGTTAAATCTATATGTTCGTGCAAGTTAGCTAACTGCATACGTGTCCGTAAGCTAGTAACGCAAATTACTGTAGCTCACCCAGCTAAACTGTTTGTCTGAAGCAATCAAGCTATATAGCTGGCTAGCAATCGAGCGGCAGCTTAATCATGCAGTTGCTCCGAGTTTGAGGATGCAATGAGGAATTTGGATAGACACGTTTATAAATATGTGCATGCGACCTCGTACTAGCTTCCTTGTAATAACGCCTTCGAAGTGGCCTTGTGGTGACAGTGGAAAATCGTTTGCACGGGTACCTATCTAACGTTCTGAATCCTGTTCCAACCCATGTCCTATCCATCTATAAAGTTGGGCAAATATGGACGTCCACAGCTGCATTGATATTGAGGATTATGAAATACTGGTGGAAATTGGAGAGGGTGCCTACGGCAAAGTGTACAAAGCCCGAGAGACCAAGGACAAACAACGCCTTCTTGCGCTGAAGAAGTTAAATATACCAAACGACACAGAGAGCGGTATCCCTGCATTCATGATCCGGGAGGTGGCGCTATTGCGAAAAACTGAATACTTCAACCACCCAAATATTGTTAAGTAAGAGCTAATTGCCACTGTCTTCCTGCGCAGAGTACCCGAACTGTAAATCAATAATTAATCACATAATTCACATGCTTTCGGTTATAATTTTGTGGTTCGTCCGGTGGCATTCCTCTAGGTCAGTAGTTCCCAACCTTGGTCCTAGGGACCCCGTGTGTATGCTGGTTTTTGTTACAACCATAATTGCAACTTCTCTATTGTAACTAGCTGTTCATTGTTCTTAATTAGACACTTTTAATTTCTATTAAAGCATGATGTACTCCCTTAAAGCCATATGTTATGGCAGTGTAGTGTAATGGTTAGGGAGCTGGGCTAGGGTTACAGGTTCAATTCCCAGGTGGGGCACTGCTGTTGTACCCTTGAGCAAGGTACTTAACCTGAATTGCTTCAGTAAAAATATCCAGCTGTATAAATTGATTGTATGTAATGAAATGTAAACTCTGTAAGTTGCTCTGGATACGAGTGTCTGCTAAATGCCTTAAAATGTCAAATGTAAATGTAAATGTTAGAAATAGCTATGCATGCCATAAACAATAAACGTCCCATGTTCACATCCCCAGAATTTTAATCAGTCAGATCAACTAATGCTCACATTTTCTGTTGTGCGTTGTATGACACATGATTCCTTTAAAAAGAGGTTACATATTTTAATTGATTCAGTTGTAGACTGACAGGTGAAATCAGTGGGGGGCTGGTCACTGAAACTAAACCATTTGTGTAAAATGAAGAGTTCAATGACAGAGCAATTGGCAACAAGCCAAACCTGCATTGTGTTAAAATAAGTTTAAAGAAAAAATGATGGTAGAACTTACACAGATATTTTCAACAACCTTAATCGATCAAGAGAATGGCAGTAACAAAAACCAGCATACACAGTGGGTCCCCAGGACTGAGGTTGGGAACCACTGCTCTAGATCTTTAATTGATCATGCTCTAGGTGAGACCTTGTAATGAATATCCATTGCTGTCTGTATAAGAGCTAATGTTGATCATAATACAATTAAATGCTACTCAAGGTAAATAAAAAATAACTGTTCAGCTAATGTTACCTTTCTCTAGGCTACTAAATGTTTCGGCCATACTACGGTATCAAACCTTGGACTTAACATTGGTGTTTGAGTACATCGATCAAGACTTGTCAACGTTCCTTGCCTCAGCCCCAGCAGGTGGCCTGAGCCGGGAAAAAATAAAAGTGAGTCTTCAGTTCTATCTAAACCTACCTGAACTCTGCAGTAATACAGTGATCCACTCCTTGAGAGAACCTTATTGTTTCATGTGTTGACAGACCATGTAGAACGCTTCAAACCCTACAGAATTTACATTTCCTATATTTTTCACTCTTAAACTATTACTTCAACTTGGGTTTCTCATGCATTGGCCAGGTCAGTAGAGGCTTCCTCATATCATCTCATATACCACTATAGATAATAAGACATGCATAGAGGGTGATAGAGTGAGACCCTATGCTTCTTCCTGTCTGTGCAGGATGTGATGCACCAGCTGTTGCTTGGCCTGGATTTTCTCCACACCAATATGATGGTGCACCGCGACCTCAAACCAGACAATGTACTGGTCAGCAGCCGGGGGCAGGTCAAGATCGCAGATTTTGGACTATCACGCATCTACTCCTATTATATTGCTCTCACACCCTGTGTAAGTTCATGGCTGTATGTTAAATAGTTATTTTATAAACTGTGTAATGCTAAGGGAGGTTTTGTTTTTTTCTCATTAATCCTCATTCATTATCTAACCCGCTTATTCCTGGTCAGGGTCGTCGGGAGCCTATCCCAGCATGCATTGGGCGAGAGGCAGGAATACATCCTGGACAGGTTGCCAGTCCATCGCAGGGCACATACACCATTCACTCACACACTCATACCTATGGGCAATTTAGACTCTCCAATTAGCCTAACGTGCACGTCTTTGGACTGTGGGAGGAAGCCGGAGTAACTGGAGGAAACCCACGCGGACACGGGGAGAACATGCAAACTCCACACAGAAAGGCCCCGGCCGGGATTTGAACCCGGGACCTTCTTGCTGTGCGGGGACAGTGCTACCCACTGCACCACCGTGCTGCCCTTTTTTCACATTTTGGTCAATTGTATTTTTTGATTGATCAATAGCTTGAGTGAATGATCAAAAGGACTGGGTCTTCATGATACTGTGATGGATCCTGTGTGATGGTCCTTAGAGAAACCCATTGAAAATAGTGAATGTGTTTTGTTTTGTTTTGTTTGTTTATATCTTTTGATATATATTTTTTATTTGTCTGTAGTTTATTGGGACAGGTCTTGGAAATTAATGCATAATTTATGCGTAATGCATTGCATCTGATGCTTGTTTGTAACATTGTAACAATGCTTTTTGTGTCCCTAACAAATAAACAAACAAATAAATGAGATAAAATCATTTGATTTCAGGATCAGGATTCAATTGAATTCATTCGCTTTATTGTCCCAGATGGGACATTTACTTTGGAGGTTGGTTAAAAAGACACACAATACACTTAATACAACATCCAAGAACATATTTGCATGAGTTTAAAAATAGAGTCAGGAGCTCTTTTACCAACATAGATATTCATAAATTGGAACGTGCCAGTATTTATTGATGTAGTCAATAAATAGATATAGATTATCAGCATGGGAAAAAATAAACAATTACTTGGGCAAATTGAGAAGATTAATAGCAGTGGGGATGAAGGAATACTTACATTTTGCACTTAAATTTAGGTAACTTGAATCGGTGCCCTGATGGAAAGAGCATACATTTTCTGTGTCAAGAAAATGGTAATGACAATCAAAAATTACATTGTTTGCTGAATATGTCTGTAAGCTGTAACTGTTGTGCACCAATGACCTTGCTGGCTATCTTCACTGTCCTTTCAGTCTGTTTTTGTGTTCAGGTCATCGAACCAGGCTACCATTGAGAAAGCTACAATAAATTATATTATATCACATAGAGTAATATTAAATAGAGTAATCATTGTCCTACAGATGTCAAAAGCGTTTTCTCAGTAAAAACCAGGGGTGTTGGTTCTTCTTGAATATGGCATCAGCATTTTCCTCAAAACTTGATTTGCAATCAACAACAGTATTAAGGTATTTGTAAGTGTGAAAGGAGTAACCACCTCCTCCCAGTTGGATCTTTCAAGAATCCATGCTATCTGTCTGTAAGCTCGCTATGCTAGCTTCTTCTTATCTGTGCCTATATTAAAGACTCTGTGTGTTGTGTGTTACCCAGGTAGTAACGCTGTGGTACAGGGCCCCGGAGGTCCTTCTCCAGTCAGGTTATATGCCCTCTGTGGACATGTGGAGTGCGGGCTGCATCTTCGCTGAGCTCTTCCTCCTGAGGTAAGGAGAGGCCAATCATGGCACTTGTGCTTTTGAGGCATGCTGGGAATTAGACGAGACGGTGTTGCATAGCAACACCATGTGAAAGTGTCACGAGTTAGAGTGATACAACTGTCATTTCAGAGGAGGACTAGCGTTCTACCCCACAGTCCTCACAATGTTTATATGTGGTTCACACAGTACAATATTACAGAAAGAGCAGCACATGGCCCTGGTTGGCTCTGTATCTTGAAAGTGGCCTCTCTATTTCTATAAGCAAGCAGTTGTGTATGGGGAGGAACTTGCATGTCATTCTGCTCACAGGCCCTTGTTCCGTGAATACTCTGAGGCACAGCAGCTACAGAAGATCTTTCAGTGAGTATTTGTGTATCACATGATGTCATGCTAAAAAAGGTGAATATTCACCCTTAATGGCAGTGTGCTCAGCTCCTTCAGATGTTTGATATTCATATCTTTTAGAGTCATTGGTCTGCCCAGGGAAGAGGACTGGCCAATGGAAAGCCCTATACCATACTCTTCAAGCTGGGGAACAGGTGCTGGATCATCCCAGTTGCTACCCAACCTGAACCAGCAAGAGAATGACCTGTTAAGTGTAGGCAGAAATAGTTCAATTTCAAGCATTTATAATTGTACATATATTTTTCTGTGCTTTGCAACAAGAACAATATGTGTTTTTTGGTCAGTGCATGCAACTTTTTGTGTTTTTGAATTACCCAAGAGGGAGAAGAGTTAACATCCTCCTTTTGTGTTCCCTACAGCAGTGTCTAGTATTCAACCCCACCAAACGAATCTCAGCCTTCAGAGCCTTGGCCCACTCCTTCCTGGCTGGACCGTAATGCCCCTCCCCCAGTCTAGAGAAAAGTGAGGGGCTCGCAAGGCAAGAGCTCAGGAAACTCTCCAGGGTTTGTAAGAATAGAGATTAATGGATTTTTTAAATTAAATTGACAATCTATTTTATTATCCCCCTCCTTTGTGTTTCTTGTGTTGTAAAGTACTGTAAAATCAGAGAACCCAGAACTCAAGGTGGTATCCTGAGTAGGGGAAACATGAAAGCTCAAGTCTCAACCATCATGTGTAACAAAAGCAAAATTTCCATTTAATTTCTATATAATTCATGGCAACAGAAAACAATATTAAAATGGTTTAATTATTTTGCCAGATTTCATTAGATAGAGTATACCCTATGAAATCAGAAACCTTTCTGAATAAGTAGAGGGGAGTTTTGTTAGTGAATCATTATTACATAAATGTTTGGATTTATTTATCATATGGGGAGTTCCTGAATACAAACCACAATTATGTAAGCGTTCCTGCATAAGTGCTGAATGATATTTATGTGTGACAGAGAGACATAACTATGGAGGAGAGCAGCATGGTAATGTATTCTTTCACCTCATATTTCAGTTTTTTTGGAATGGTTTTAATTTTACATTTTACATTCATAGTCAGATTTTACCAGCACATAACATATAAATAAATATAAACAATATACAAAGTGAGGATTTTAGCAAATAAGAAAAAGTAAATCCATCTTTCAGTGATTACATTGATTCGTTTCACAGATTAGATGCTAGAGCACATTAGGGTTTGAGTTAAGTTCCACCACTCCATGTGCAGGGCAGCCAATGCTATAATTCAGTCAGGGGGGACGTTGAGCTGCTTAAAGATCTATGAGAAATTGTAACAATGATGAGTGATATCTAAAATTCTATGCTGCTGCAGGTTTTGACCAGTACAAAATCTTTATCTTATTGTCTTTCATGTTTTAAGTGCATGGTGTGGTTTTCATTTGTAGTCTGCTGAATGGGTTGTAAAGTTCATTTTTATGTGATGCTTTGTTGGATGGGGTTTTACTAAAAATATGAAACAAAACAAAAAGAAACCGATTTGTTGGCAATGAAGCACTTTTGTTGGGAAAGGTAGAAGCTACTTGTTTCAGTGCAACATACATTTTCAGTATATGTATTTTTGTTTTTTGGTTTTTATATGATTGTGTAAAATAATATTTAGCTAGCCAATACAAACATACAGTTTTGCAGTGAGCAGCTCTTGTTGTCTGTTATAGAGCTGGTATTGAAGGCAGTTAGAATTAGTGTTGTCACAATACCAATCTTGATACTGGTTCTGAAACGATATCACGGCAAAAACCTAAAACATCAAGAAAAGTAATGGAATATTATATTAGATATCAACATGGAACTTGAAATTATTTATAAAATTATTTTGTATTAATAAAATAACAGAAACTATTTTGACTCTTAAATCAAAAATAATAAAAGTATTCTGTTACAGCTGCTGAGCTATATAGCTATTGAACATGTTTTTCCAAAATTAGGTTCACAATAGAATATCAATAACCAGCTTCAGAACATGCATCTAATGCATCTAGATTCTAGAAGATGAGATATTTTTTGTCACAATTTGACAGATCTTAAGGTGCTTAGCCAGGAAAACAAGCAAGTCAATGTGGTCCTCCATTAGCCTTTAAAAAAATATATATATTTAACCAGGCAGGTCACTTAAGAATAAATTCTTATTTACAAGGACAGCCTGGCAAGAGGTAATTAACTTCTTGAGGGGAAAGGGGAGGGAATAAAAAATCTATTTAAACAAAATTAGACAGACAGAACATTCAACACTGAATTGGACAAGCAGAATGTTCAGTGCTGAAGGACAGATCAGACAATAACAAAGAGTTACATACAGCAAATAGCAAACAGACAAGACAGCAGGAATAACAGGGACAGTAGGAGGCAAACACAATCAATCAATCAATCAATCTTTATTTTTGTATAGCGCCATTTACAAACAGGTTGTCACACAGCGCTTCACAATTGGCATTTTCCAGAGGGAATCAAAAAACCAGAAAACCATTGGAGCCAATGTGGGAGACTGGAAAATTATTCCCTGACCCCTTAAAAGGCGGTCGAGATGAACTCCTGGAAAATGGTGGGATACAGAGAAAAACAACACAAATAGTCCTTGAGGCTCATGAGGCTTAACAGACCACCGGAAGGGCATTCTAAGTGTAGGAGTGGGGTGGACCTCATCCCTCTAGATACCAGGGCAGGGCGGGGGATGGAACCAGCAGCTAGGGTCTGGGCCAGCGGCATCCGGCTAACACATGGCAGGGGTGGGGGGTTGACTCTGGGGCAGGTGAGCTCCGGGCAGGTGCCACGAAGCCGGGGAGAAAAGAGGAAAGGTGCAATTATGACTATGATAAATATCACACCGGATCAGGGGAAGAGTAGTGATAACACTTTTGCACCAGCAGAAGTAATCTAGGGCAGCATAACTAATTAGGTGAGTGGCACAGGGAGCACGCAGCCATGAGGGCACTCAGAGACCATCCCACCACATCATCAGCAGTCCTGATAGGGGTGGATCATCACTTATGATTGGTGACAGTAAGGATAGCTCATTGCACCAGAAGGCTCTATTGCTACGTCCCCTCCACATCTGCACCTAATGACTATAAGAGAGACTAAAGAGATGTGTTTTTAACCTAGACTTGAGAATTGAGACCGTGTCTGACTCCTTCACAGAGACGGGTAGACTGTTCCACAGTAAAGGAGCTCTATAGGAGAACGCTCTGCCACCTGCTGTATTTTTTGATATGGACTACCAAGTTGCCTGCATCTTGTGAGCGAAGTAGAACGTCAAGAGGGGCAATTCCATGCAACACGGATGAAGTAGATCCGTCAAGAGGGTGCAAGTCCATGCAACACCTTATAAGTTAAGAGGAGTACCTTATAGTCTACACGATAGTTTATAGATGGAATGCAAAGGCATAAGGCAATAAATAACAGTAAGCATGTTTAAAATAAATAAACCAACACAAAAATATGCACAACAACAACATCAGAAGAGACAGGACATAAGAACAATTAAGACAAGAGTTGGGGCAGGCATGAGACAAACATCAAAGTATTGATATTATTGTGAGGATGGAAGGCAGTTGCATGTGTCTGAGAATGTCCATGATAGAGTCCTTGAAAGCTGTTGGAGAGATAAGATTGCCCAGTTTTTGTCACGAATGGTACCGGAAAACCAGGCGCGGACCCAGAACTGCAATAATGTATTTTATTGCGTAAACAGGCAATGGTCACACAGGAGCAATCAGGGCAATACAGGGATCCAAAGAGTGGTCGGGGACAGGCAAAGTTTGTTCCAGGCTTCAGTAGTGTCAGGGGCAGGCAAGGCGTAGTCAATGGGCAGGCGGAGGTCGATAACGGGAAATCAGTCCAGGGAACACAGAGAGGAGCGGGACTGGAACCACAAGGAGCACAAACAGGGAGGTCGGGAACGAGACAGATACAGACGAAAACGAAACACGATGAAACAGAGAAAACACTGGAGAGTTGTGTAGGCATAAGCAAAGCACAAGACAATCTGGCAATGAACATGGGAAAACACACAGCTTAAATACATTTAGACATAACAAGAAACAATCAGGAATAAACACGAATGCAGCTGACTGCAATCAGACACATGAGGAAATAAGTGAAAACGATAATACAATAACGAGACAATCAGGAAATGAACATGGGAAACGAACAGCTAACTACATCAGACATAACGAGAAACAGGTGAAACTGATAATACACTGACGAGACTAGAAACAGGTAAGCGAAAGTAAAAACACGGACCAGACAACTAGGATAACATGGAAAAAACTACAAACGCTTAATTACGGGAAACACGAACACGAGACGTGACAGTTTTAGAGATTTTTGCAACTCATTCCAATCCAAGCCTAATGTGTCTAGGACGGGGGTCGGCAACCCGCGGCTCTGGAGCCGCATGCCGCTCTTCAGCCCCTCTGCAGTGGCTCCCTGCAGCTTTGAAAAAAAATAATATATGGAAATAAATAACGGCTATTTTTATTTGATTTTTTCTTTCAAAGGGAACACCTTATTTTGGAGACCGAGGTGATACTGTAACACTGAAATAAAAAAAAGTGTTTAATATTTAGTCAATTAGGCGGCACGGTGGTGCAGTGGATAGCGCTGTCGCCTCACAGCAAGAAGGTCTCGGGTTCGAATCCAGGCCGGGGGCCTTTCTGTGCGGAGTTTGCATGTTCTCCCCGTGTCCGCGTGGGTTTCCTCCGGGTACTCCGGTTTCCTCCCACAGTCCAAAGACATGCACGTTAGGCTAATTGGAGAGTCTAAATTGCCCGTAGGTATGAGTGTGTGTGTGAATGGTGTGTGTGCCCTGCGATGGATTGGCGACTTGTCCAGGGTGTATTCCTGCCTCTCGCCCGGAACGCATGCTGGGATAGGCTCCAGCCCCCCCGCGACCCTGACCAGGAATAAGCGGCTTAGATAATGGATGGATAGATGGATGGATTTAGTCAATTAAAATATGCGTCACATCCCCAGCGCCTCTCCCTGCCGTCTGAAGGTGGCTAATCTTGAGTTTCCAACCCCCGGTAAGCTAACCATGGATAAATCCAAAAAAAGAAAAGTGAGAAATAGAGAGTTTAATTCAGCATGGACAGATTTATTTGACGTTACTGATGATCTTGAAATTGAACTGGCTGACATAGCTGATAAAGAGTTTTGGGTGTCCAAGTTCAAAAGGCTGACAGCTGATCTCGAAGATGTCGCCCGTCAGAAGGCTATTCTCGCTCGGGAGCACAAATGGAGCAATATTGAAAACCTCTCAATGTAGTTGTGTTTTATGTTCAGGCTCGATGGCTGATTGCTGTACGTGGCTGAGGAAAAAACAGAAGAGGATGACAACACACTGAAATGGACTTAAATCATAATTAAATACAAACTGGCCTATTTTTATGTTTACTCTTTTTAAAGCTATTAGGCTGCAGCTACACGTTTTATTTATTTCAAAGTGGGCTACTTTTTATTTGATTAATTTTCCACAAATAAGGGAAGGACTCAAATATACCTGCATGGTTCTGTGTTTTATTTCAAAGTAGGTCTACACATGCCAGTGTTTTTTTTATCCTCTTCATAAGAGTTTGAGGTTTTCCTTTGTTATAACAGGTAAAAACAGCAATACAATGTCAACAGTTTTCTTTTTGTTGTTCTATAATTTCACAAATGCAACAAACTATAGTTATTTTACAGTGGGTGACAAAAACACACATATTTACACATACACACATTTTATTTCCTATTTTAGTTCCTATAATATGTTTTTTAGTATTTTTAGTGATTTTTCCATGATATTATGGACAAAAAAATGGAATTAATTAGTATCTTGTATGACCTCCTTTTGCTTCTGTCAAACCTACTAGAAATAAGCTTTTGAATAAATTCCAATCCCTCTGTATTTTATGTAGTGGGAGAGGGGCCAAAAATGTATAGTAAAGGTTGCCGACCCCTGGTCTAGGACTGCAGATAATGCCTGATGTGCTGAACACTCATTCTGAAGCATAGTTTGATGCTGGAATGCACAGATACTGTCTAGCAAAATGGCCAAGAGTGGGCAGGGTGGCTTTATGGTTCTTCCACCAGGTCTAGAAGCATTCATCTCATTCATTTCATTGTACAACAACAATTCACTGGTAAGTTGGTCAGCAGGGGATGTGTGTTTCTCCTTCAATGTCCTCATCATTTTGTTTGACCTGGAAAAGGCAGACAAGGTCTTCCGGAGCTATGTCTGGCATAAAGCAAACACAGCATTTCACAATAAGAACATCATACCAACAGTCAAACGTGGTGGTGGTAGTGTGATGGTGTGGGGAAGCTTTGCTGCCTCAGGGCTTGGAAGACTTGCCATCATTGAAGGAACCATGAATTCTGCTCTCTACCAGAAAATTCTGAAAGAGAATGTCCGGTCATCACTCCATGATATGAAGCTGAAGCGTAATTGGGTTATGCAGCAGGACAATGACCCAAAAGAGCAAGTCCACCTCAGAATGGCTCAAAAGAAACAAAATTAAAAACAAAACTAGTCAAAGTCCTGACTTGAACCCCATTGAGATGCTGTGGCAGGACCCTAAAACGAGCAGTTCATGTGCAAAAACCCTGCAATGTCGCTGAAATACAGCAATTCTGCAAAGAAGAGTGGGCCAAAATTCCTCCACAGCGATGTGAAAGACTGATGTCCAATTATAGGAAGCGTTTGGTTGCAGCTGTTGCTGCTAAAGGTGGCACAACCAGTTATTAAGTTCAGGGGGGCAATTACTTTTTCATACGGGTGATATGGGCATTGGATAACTTTTTTCCTTCAATAAATTAAATGATCATTTAAAAACTGTATTTTGTGTTTACTCGGGTTCTCCTTGTCTTATATTACATTTTGTATGAATATCTGAAACCATTTAGTGTGACAAATATGCAAAAATAGAGGAAATCAGGAAGGGGGCAAATACTTTTTCACGGCACTGTATATACATATCAACTGCCCTGCTGGTCCAGAGGTCCAGTGGTGCATGCAAAGAAGGGCTGGCCTGTGAGTTGTGTCTGAATAACATTCCTGGTCTCAGTGTATAGCTTTGGGATTTTGGTGTAAATGAAATATTTCTTCTTGGCATGTCATATTCTGTCCAACTGCTGCACAAGGTTCCTGAATCCACTCTTCTCAACTGTATATATCCGCACCTGATCAAGACAGATAAACTGCTACTGCTTTGTTCAATCTTTTTACATCTTTTGAGTCTTTGTCATCTGCTGGAAGGGAAGGCTGCTTCAACGGGGGTGTTGCCGATTCTGTTGGTTTCTGTGTGGGTGTAGGGAGGGGGATTAATTAATTAAGAGATTAATAAATTACATACATGTTTCAATACATTAATATTTCACTATATTTCAAGTTTATGGTAGCCTATGTAGATTGTAATCTAATTTTGAGATAGCCTGTTCTCATTCATTTTCATTTTTAAATCCAATAGTTGACTAAAAAGTAGATAATAGGAATAATTGTTGATAAAAATGTAAGGAATAAAAATACAGAGCAAATAAGGGGAGAGGAGAGGCAGACTTTTTCCACATTCCTCCACACTATCAAATGAGGAGTGTTGTTCTCTTAGCACCAGGCACGTGCACAGATAGGGCCCAAGGGGGGCTTGAGCCCCTGCCCTTTTGCCCTCAGAGATAAAAAGTGCCCTTTTTTGGCTGGTGTTAATTGTATTTTATAATTTATTTATTTGTTATTGAAATTCTATCAAATATAAAGAGGGGAATGTATAGTAGTATCCAATAAAAAATACACCATATCAATTTAAAAAGTACTCCGCTCTCCAACTAGTTTAGTGTAGTCACCCCCAGTAGCCAGTCTTCTAAAAACATGATGTTTAAAAGTGTATTATTGTTTGGGCATGTAGCAGTGTGTTTTCCTGTTAAAATAAAAGTTTCAATCGATCAATCAATCAATTGATTTTGATTGGGAAATAAGAAGCAGCATAAACACTGCTAGAAGAGGCAAATACACCTGTCTCCAATGAGAGGCAAAATACTTCTCACCTCCCTGACCCTGGATCAGTTTTTCAGCCATATGCATAGATGTAACAAATATATAAGAGTGTGTGTGTGTGTGTGTGTGTGTGTGTGCGTGTGCGTGTCCGTGTGTGCGTTTTTGAATATAATATAACACTATAGTTTCTTTCTCTCTCAGTGTGATGCTCAAATACATGTTACTAAAATCAAACTGTAGTTCAGTAGTTGTACCATATGTCTCATTTATAAAATATATGCAGTGTAACAAAATGATACAGAACATGAAAACAGAAGGAAGTTTTGAAACCCCAAATTCAGGGGGCTTATGTATCAAGCATGTCAGAGTAGGACCGCCGATCTAGAATCTTATCATTACTTATAATGAAAGGTAAAACAGGTCCCATGTTATGAACATAGTGTGTGATTATGGATGGCGGCGGTGTGGCAACATCGGGGTGGGAATAGTACGTGAGCTTGAGCCCCTGCCCCCAAAATGTCTGCTTAGCACAGTGGTTCCCAATCTTTTTAACATCACTGCACACGTTGATGAGACACAAAAACAGCACACCCACCTATAGTATCCGGGGCATTTGTTGTGATATACAACTTGTTTTAAATATTTGGATATTTTTGTGATATTATTATTATGATACAGTGGTAGCCTTTTCATTTCTGATAGTGGGGAGAAATGAAAAACCTCCTCGCACTTAATTGTCTCGTCATCCTCCGATGGTGAATAAAGTTTGCCTGTCACAAAACAAATCTCACTTGCTTGACTGAATATTTGAGGGCATGTTGGACAAAACCTCCATCACTGACCATGCTATGCTATCGTATCATGTAGCCTAGCTATTAACTATCAAATTTGCTAACTTGCCGTTCTTTGAACTCTGAACAGGTTGGCATGCCTGTCAGCGAGATGCTTCGGCAAGTTTAATGTGTTGCCTCCCTTTAAGTCTGCGTTGGTTTTAAATATCTTTTACAGATGGGCTTTGAGGTGTCTGTGGGCTTGCCCTCATTGTTGGCTCTATAATCGAAATAATGCCAAATTTTGCTCCGTGCGTTTGTTTTATTTACAAGCCGGGGAAGGTCCGCAATCCTTCTCTGTCTGTCCCTCTCCTTGAATGCCTTGGGGTGTGTTTGTGTTCTGCTGACACTGTGCGCATGGCACGCCCATTATGCATGCAGATGCAATGAATGCAAAGCGTGCACACACACACACACACACACATACTGCCCTGGTCGCGCATTCGCTCAACTAATAGAAAATGGTAGAGGCTAGATGCCCCTCTTCCAGAGGACGGTTATCTGCGCTTGCATTGAGATGCAAGCTACGCGTGACGTTAGGTTAAGGCTTAAAATATACTTCACTACGCCATGCAAGTAGCATTATTCATATACTCCAGTGCATGCTTTTTTGTCTGGCTGGATGTTTAAAAGCTATATCCACTAGGGGGCAGGTCAGCCGAAACAAAGTTGTCTCTGGCCGGTATATGTTGACAACTACATCCGATTCTGCACAACAACATAACAATAAGCATGACGACAGTGGAGAAGGTTGTTTTGATGTACAGTATATCTTGAGAAGACGGCAGAAATGTGTTGTCTTTTTAAAAAAGTGAAATGTCAAATAAACTAAACTAAACAACGGAGATGGTATATGTTACGACTCCAGGAGCCGGGTAGTAGTGGTGTGTCGTTCGTGAACAATTAGTTCCTTTTGAACTAATCCTTTTGATGAATGAAAGGAACTGACTCACCTCCGTGCCAGATTTGTTCCTTTGGTTAATCTAAAGTCGCCATTCCTTGAAACTGCAGCGACTCTTCCTATTAAACAATTTCCACCATTGGGCTCTAGTCTGTAGTAGCCATTAACCAATGACAGCACTGAAGCACTTGAGCGGGGCGAGCTCTCTGAGCCCCTCCTGTCGGGGTGACCGAAAGCAACAGTAACTCCAGTTTCTGAACTGGAACTGACTGAGGACCAAATCCGTGAAGGAGCTGGAACTGGACATGCTTTTGCTCTCGTTCCTCGTTCCACGGGTCCAGATCCAGATTCGGAATGAGACACTAGCCTACGTAGTCACTGCAGCTCTATGTCTCTCCCTCCCCATAACGTCTTCATATTGCAATGACGAACTTGCCTGAGACTGAGAATAAAATTAAAAGCAACTGGTTAACACTAGTTGCGTAGCCCAGCAGTTACATCTGAGAAACACTTAGCCTATAGCCTACTCCCAATTAGTAAATACATAAACCGTGAACGAAAGAAGCTTTTTCCCAACGGAGACGTCGCAATATTTTTTAAGGCAGAGTCGCGAACTTGGTCTAGTCTCAACTCGAGAAATGAAACCACATTGCATTTTTACATTTACATTTGAAACATTTAGCAGACGCTCTTATCCAGAGCGACTTACAAGATGTGCATAAATACATGGTAGGAACAATCATAGTATGCGCAAGAGATCAGTGCAGTAATACAGCAATAGACATCATTGCAGGTAGCTGCGTACCATACCTGTAACACTGGGAAGGAAAAGGTTATTTATTTATTTTTAAGTGGAGTAAGCAGGGGTATACAGTGTAGAGCAAGTAGGCAGTGGTGATGACAATTAGCTAGATTTACAGAGTTCAGTGGTAGTGGAGTCTGAAAAGGTGGGTTTTGAGTCTCGGTCCTGACTGATTGCGGAAGGTTGTTCCACCAGCGAGGGGTCAGGACAGAGAAGAGACGAGACCGCAAGGAGCAGCTGCCAGGCGCCTGGAGGGATGGGGCAGTCAGTTTGCCAGAGGAGGCGGAGCGGAGGGGTCTGGCTGGGGTATAGGGAGTGATGAGTGACTGGAGGTATAGGGGTGCAGTACCTCTAGCCGCTTGAAAAGCAAGCACCAGTGATTTGAATCTGATGCGTGCTGCGATGGGGAGCCAGTGCAGAGAGGAGAGTAGAGGGGTGACGTGGATGAACTTCGGCTGGTTGAAGACCAGCCGAGCGGCAGCATTCTGGACCAGGAGTTCTGTGGCCTCTTGGGTGAGGAACGGTCGGATCCTCTGGATGTTGTGGAGGGAGAATCGGCAGGTCCGAGTGATCGCTGCAATGTGGTCCGAGAAGCACAGCTGGTTGTCCAGGGTCACTCCTAGACTCCTGGCAGACTGGGACGGAGACACTATGGAGCCTTCAACGGTGATTGACGCATCAATCATCGGGGAGCCCTTTGCTGGGAGGAAGAGCAGCTCTGTCTTCCCCAGGTTCAGCTTCAGGTGGTGGGTGGACATCCATGCGAAGATGTCAGCCAGGCATGGAGAGATCCGGGATCTGGGTCTCAGATGGAGCGAAGGAGAGAAAGAGTTGAGTGTCATTGGCATAACAGTGATAGGAAAAACCGTGAGCAGAGATAACAGAACCAAGTGACTTGGTGTACAGGGAGAATAGGACGGGGCCTAGCACCGAGCCCTGCGGGACTCCGGTAGAGAGGGTGTGGGGAGAGGAGAGGGATCCTCTCCAGGCCACCTGGTAGGACTGGTCAGCCAGGTAGGACTCAAACCATGTCAATGCAGATCCAGAGATTCCCATCTCGACGAGAGATGAGAGCAGGATCTGGTGGTCCACGGTGTCGAATGCAGCTGACAGGTCGAGGAGGAGGAGGACGGAGAAGAGGGATTGGTGACTGCAAGGAGAGCAGTCTCTGTGGAGTGGCCTGCCTTGAACCCCAGACTGGTTAGGATCATGCAGGCTATTCTGTAGGAAATGAGCAGACAGTTGGTTATAGACAGCCCGCTCAAGTGTTTTGGTGAGGAATGGGAGGAGAGAGACAGGTCGGTAGTTTGAAATGACAGCAGGATTCAGAGGGTTCTTTGAGAAGGTTTTTTGAGAAGGGGGACAACATGAGCACGTTTGAGGGAAGAGGGGACAGAGGAAAGAGAGGAGTTAATAACATTGGAGTTAAACACATTGTGGTGTCCCCAGGGGTTGGGCGACACACACGGACCTTGCAGAGGGCGTAGGCAAGTTCAAGAACAAGGAGGAGGCAGTATTCAAAAACAAAAACAAAATGATAATTTATTAAATTACTACTGACAAACACAAAACAAAGGGTGGGGTCTTCAGGGGAACACAAACACATAACGTCCACAAATCCTTATCTCGTCGTCGATGTCCAAATCCAATTCCAAAATCCAGGTCCAAGTCCACAATCCAGTCCTCAAACAATCCAATTTCATTCACAAAAAAAACACTCCAACAATCACTCTTTCTCCAAATACTGGCTGGTCAATCGACTTCACAGTTTTCTCTCCTTTCCACACTCACCAACTCCTCACAAACACGTTCCTACTCCTCTCCATGTGTGTCTCAGGATCAGCCCTTTAAATAGGTCTCGAAATGGCTTTCAGCTGGTCGTCAGCTCCATTGCCTTCACTCCGTTCAGGTGTGACTGAAGCCTGCTGGGAAATGTAGTGTTTTGGGCTGCCATGTGTTGGAGGCCAGGCAGCCATTTTCTTGGGCAGCCCCTTGGGCTGCCACACACCCTCCTCCTCAGCTCTGACCTCGGGAGGGCTGAGCGGCCTATGTCCAACGGCCACCAGGAGGGTCCCCCTCTCCAGGTCCACTCAGGCAGTTTTCCACCCGGGTCAAACATCCAGATTCCATCTCCATTCGCCTGAAAAAACATCTGCACGCCGTTAGTGAATGGCACAAGTTGCTCACCTTTACTGCCACCAAGTGGCCATATGGGTGTACCGGCTCTGGGCTCCACAGATGGAGCGGTCACCGCTCCTGCTCTGGTCTTCACCAGCCCTCCATGGCTCCTCCGGTACACTTTGTGCCGTTTCGGAATCCAGTGTCCCTGCTTCAGCCTTTTCTTCCACGTCCCTTTTGCTTTCAGGGGGTCAAGTGGGGTAATTGGGGAAAATACACTCTTCAACAGATAGTTAGCTTTCTCCTTTGATTTCTTTTCCACATTTTCCTTCAAATCACCTTTCCATAGACATTTCCTAGGGTCATGCCATTTCATCATAATTCTGTTAGGTTTCCGGTTTCTCTTCAGGTGAGAGCTTCTAAACTCCCATTCTCTTCTCTGTCTTCTTGACTTTATTGGCGGAGATGTACTCACCATGACAGGAGCTGATTGAGTGTTCAACCAGGCCTCCTCAGCCATAATCAAGAGGCCTTCCTCCACACTATGGTCCCCCCATAGCTCCTCTAGGCTCCCTCGAAGGTCCGGCAGGCTGAGTGGGACTGAGGACCATTGTCCCCACTCCAATGTCTGGTCATCATCTCTTGCCAGCTCCCCTGGCAGTGAGTTCTCCACCTGCGTGCTAGAGTCTTTCACAACAGGGACATGTTTTATGCAGTTAAGTTCCGCGCTCACCCCTTGTGATCGGTCATGTAGATCCAGCAGATTCTCGGTTTGAATTTTGAGGACGTGCCGAAAAGAGTTCTCTGTAGCCTGCTGCTGGGCTTCTTTTTGGTCCAGCCTCTCACCCAAGACATGCACTTTTCCCCTCAGGACCGGAAGCTCTTCACTTTTTCTTTGTTCTATTAGCAGTGCGCGGCACGGTGGTGCAGTGGATAGCACTGTCGCCTCACAGCAAAAAGGTCTCGGGTTCGAATCCAGCCTTTCTGTGCGGAGTTTGCATGTTCTCCCCGTGTCCGCGTGGGTTTCCTCCGGGTACTCCGGTTTCCTCCCACAGTCCAAAGACATGCACGTTAGGCTAATTGGAGAGTATAAATTGCCCGTAGGTATGAGTGTGTGAGTGAATGGTGTGTGTGCCCTGCGATGGATTGGCGACCTGTCCAGGGTGTATTCCTGCCTCTCGCCTGGAACGCATGCTGGGATAGGCTCCAGCCCCCCCGCGACCCTGACCAGGAATAAGCGGCTTAGATAATGGATGGATGGATGGATATTAGCAGTGCTGCATAGGTTGTTTGCTGAAGTTCCTGCAAAGCCTGAATATTTTCTTTTTGTTCCTTTAGTTGAGTCCTCACCCGTTCGAACTGAGCCTCCAGCTCCCGCCTTCCCTCACTCTCCTGCTCCGCTCGGCTCCGGAGTTTCTCTGCCTCGGACGCATGGGTCTCCGCTGCTCTCCTTAGCTCCGCCTCCTTCTGCTCGAGCCTGGTCTGCACATCCAACAACGCCCTGGCCCACTCTTCTTTGGCCTTGTCCTGGGATTTCTGGATGTTCAGAAACTGTAGATGCTTTTCTTCCAACATCCATGTTAGGTTTCGCACCTTCTCTTCAAGCACCAGGTTGTGGGCCTCCACCCGCCTCACATCATCGACAAGGGATGTTTTGTCCTTCTCCAGCTCTCCAGCCATGATTCCCAGCACTCTCAGCGCGTCAGTGTGCTCCTGCAGCAATCTCCCAACGGCCACCAGATGGCGCTCCTCCGAGGTCCCCAACTCAGCTTTCGTCCGATACAGCTCAGTCTGGACACCTTTCAGCTGCTGGACCTCCCGGAGGGTGACTCGCCATTGGTCCTCCACCATGGCTGCCCGTCTCTGGTTCTTCACCAGGTCCTCCCTCTGGTCCCGACAGCATTGCTCCAATTTCTGAATCTTGTCCTCTTTGCCTTTGATCACCATTTGTGCCTCTCCTAACTCCGCCTCTAAACCAGCACACTTGTCTGTGACAGTTGTATGCTGCTTTTGCGGCTTACCCGGGACATTTTCTCTCTTCTCCCTAGGGGGCACCACAGAGCAGGAGTGGCCATCCTTCTTTAGGACTTTTTTCTTTTCTTGTCGTCCCTTCAGGGTTCTCAACACCCTCTCCATTTCACTGATGGCCTCAGCAACGTCAGGCGCCATTCCAGCCAAAAAGGAGCATTTGAGGGCTGGACTTGCTTGAAAGTACACCGTGAGGAAACGTCGGTGCACTTCTGACAGGTGCTTGTGCCCCTCTGCCTCCAGCCAAGACTCCATGTCTGGATCCACTGTCCAGTCCCCTTCCATCATGGAGTAGTTATTTCAAAAATCTAAAATCTAAAATCACACTCACTTGCACTACCTCCTCTTGCCTATAAGTGATGCCCTCTGCCCGCATTCTCCACCATATGTGGTGTCCCCAGGGGTTGGGCGACACACACGGACCTTGCAGAGGGCGTAGGCAAGTTCAAGAACAAGGAGGAGGCAGTATTCAAAAACAAAATGATAATTTATTAAATTACTACTGACAAACACAAAACAAAGGGTGGGGAAATTAACCGTGAAAAGCTTTTACTTACTGACGGAGTCGGACCCAGTCCCTGCATAACTCTCGTTCTCATTCACGGGAGTCTGAACGATAGCAACGAAGGAACTGGTGAACGAATCTGTGAACGAATCCTTTTAGGGAACTGAGTCAAAGGATCCGTGTCCCTGAAAGGAACCGTAATTCCCACTACTACCGGGTAGCGAACCAAACAGGCCGTGACAAACAAATGAAGGGCTTACTTCCAAAACCTGTTAAGTCCATTTTGCTTGTAAGGAGAAAAACGCATTTTTCTGAAAAGTTGTTACCACTAACAGCAATGTTCATTTTATGAAAACTATGTTTGGTTACCATGGCAGACTATTTAAATAAAGGGTGTTTTTGAAATCTACTCTTCTTTGTTCTTATTATTTTGTCACTTTTTGTGCCAAAATGTCATGAAATTCATTCATCGCGATTACCGTGAGTTTCACACCAAGCATTATGCATGTGTTATTTGTTCTTACTCAATTTTCCTGTCACTCTGGCTTACTGGACTATATTTTTTATAGTATTGTGGCATAATAGATGGATGATATAACACAAAGACAACGGTTATAAGAGCTCTAAAATGATGTTGGCACTTTGGTAAAAACAAGTTGCTTAGAAAACTTTTACTTTATTTTCAACATTTTGTTGTCTGAACGAAACATAAAGAGTACAGTCTTTTGTATTGGCAGAACTGTTCAAACGTACATTGGAATAGAGAAATAGTAAATGTTGTAGGAAAAAGAAACTAAAAAACTACATAATACTGACTTCAGACTGCAGACATATTATTTTGCAAGGAACACAACTAAAACGAAAAAATTAAAATGTTGATAATGATATCACAGAAACCGATAAGCAGATGTGTAAACAATAATGCTAATGGTTGTTTATGTTAACACAATCTAAACACACGCATCATTGCCATAGTCAAATAACCATGTCACATTTTCATCTTCCCCGTCATCCACGGACTTGTTATCCAAAGCGGACTGACAGAAAACCTCACGCTATTGGTTATCGACTTTAACAGGTTTTGGAAATGAAACCAGGTGGGACTTAATCGCTTTTGGAAACAACACAATAGTTTTATGGGCGGCTTCTATGGGACTAAACCGCTTTTAACGCTCAATTTACAGTAGAAACATGCGTTGCCATATGTAGTTGCAGGTGGTGCTCAGAACCATTTTTTGGCAAAAATGGACTTAACAGGTTTTGGAAGTAAGCCCTTCAAATATTCCATGAGTCAATGAGTTATTAAAAAATGCAGCATTTTATTTATAACATATAACATATAGTGAACATACTCACATGACTACAAAGGGATATGGAAAAACCAAATAAAATAGTCTGACTAAACCCTAGCACTGTGCACATGGCACGCCCATTATGCATGCGTTGTGTGTTGTATGCTCTAGAAAGAAAAGACTCTAAACTTCCTCCCAGATCCACCCAGATCAAAATGGGTGTTTTCTTCTGCAGACTGGTTCCCCTACTCTACACTTCCCTAACTATCAAAAGGTACTCAAAATAAATAATTAGGGGAAAAAACTGACAAACAAGTAAGGTAAAAAGCCTTTGCAAAAGAGTTTTCCAAAAAGGTCAAAATGTGTAGCTGATTATCATGAAGAAAAGCCTTTACAAAATGTAGCTCCACTCCTTATATTCCCCAGACAGGGGTGTGCCCAGATGAGGTCGAGGAGAGTGCAACTAAAAACAGTCCAATCACAGACAGCTTGATCACGTGTTCCCAGGGTGGCGTCAATTGCCAATCAAGCACCTGCCGTTTAACAATCTCTCGGGTCAAGTTTTGGCAAACTGTAACATATTATTAAATTAAATTAAATGTATAATATAAATATATATAATATGAATATGAATATAAATATAAATATAAATATAAATATAAATATAAATATAAATATAAATATAAATATAAATATAAATGACCATTAAATGTATCCCAGCATAACAACAGAGAGTATGTTTCTCTCATTCTACCGATTAGAGAAATAGATGATGAAAAGCATCATCAGTTTTTCCGTATGTCCACTAGGATATTTGATGACTTGCTTGATGGAGTGGCCCCAGTCATTACACATCAAAACATGCACAGTGAGTAGGTGTGAAGTAGAGAGGCTTGCCATCACCCTCCGCTTTCTTGTCTGCCCCCACTATTTATGTCGGCATTGCACCTCGGGTACATGTAATGTTCATTTCTTGAGGATGTGCACAAAGGACCCTAACCCTAGCCTCTACAAATGGAAAATATGGCATCAGGCACTATTCTAAAAGTATCGGTGCTAAAAACATTTAGTATTTTATCGTTTTTAAAGGCAGGGTATCATGATACTTTGCTAGTGCAACACTAGTTAGAATCTGCACACAAGAGGTTTGAATGAAATACAAAATATTTTGTATGTGTGTTAACACGTATTCTGTTCTTGTTCTGTGTGACCTGGTGGTGTGTTGGAGCATTTTCCTTTCACCTTGTCTTTGCGTGCCATTTTTCATTGTTTTTGGTGCAGCAGTAGTCTTAACCCCAGACAATTTCTAGGGCATCTGGAAAGGGAAGTTATAGTTTGTGAGATCAGTTTCCTGCAATCTGATTAGTTCTACCAAATTTTAGCCGGTGTTATGTTATGGGTCAATGGTTGAGTTGTGCTTGAATCACCATTTCCAATTGGAGCCCCACCTACATGAGATCATGATTCATCAGAATAAGTAACTGATCATTGGTTTATTAGCACATCACCAGATTGGGCTAATAAAGTGTCAGTGTCAACCTGGTCAGGCTCATAGTAACATAAGATTATAAGCCTAACAAGTGAGGCCACTGTAGTGCCCTTCCTTTACATTGTGAAGTTTTGTGCCTCAGCATTAATTTTGATCAATAAAGAAAGCTTTGACTTTACATGACAGAACCATGGGGAGTTATTGAGTTAGCTATACTGTTCATTACTCCAAGGGTTGCCTTTTGTCAATTGAGATGGGAAACAAAGTACATAAACTTCCCTTTAAATAAACATGTTGCCTAATTTGCACAGAAACTCCCACTCCTTCTGGCTTTACTTTGAATGCTATTTCGGCCTCTGCTCATGGATGCTTTTTGCTTGCTTACTGTCTACAAGCTTTTCTATACTGTAAACAGCAGGTGGCACTGTTGCAAAGCTGTAAGTATGCTGATCCATGTTAGTATGTTGATAATTTCTCTGTTAGAACCACTTTGTTGGCATACATACATTACATTTATGAGAGATTGTGTGCCTGTGGCACTACTTTAATAGTAGGATAAATGGTTAATTAAGAGTTCCTCAATGTGTAGGGACATGACTTTTTGAATCAATTGTGCCGGGATATAATTACTTGAAACATTTGATCTAATTTGGGATAAAGTCTTGGGTAAAACATAATTGGTATATATTTTTATTATTATTTATGATTTATTCCCTGTTTTCCTCCCAATTTGGTTTCCAATTGTACCCTCTATTTCTTCAATTCACTTTCTGCCACCTGCAGCTATGGGACCAGCGACTACCCACAGTGAAGCTTTCTGTGCTCGTGGTGAGCTTGTGCCAGCCTTCCGTCTCCCCTGCGGTGGACAGCCAGCCGATTGGTGGGGGTCATGTGTGTATGTCTGCTTGAGTGATTGCTGTGCCTTGCACCACTTGGCTGCACGGCCATGCTGGAGGAATTCTGAGGCATGGGGGGGAGGGGCTGGGTATTTTTATCAGGGTGAGGCTTACTTTCCCTACATGGACTGCCCTGAACTCTTAGGCAGCTCACAGATGGCCTGCCCAGGGCCCCATGCCACCAATCGCCCATCATTCCCAATTCCACAGCTGAAGCAACTCATGTAAGTACCTCTGCAAACTTTTTTGTGTCAGCGCCTGCATGGGTTTTTAGCCATTATGTCTGAGTCCTTTTCTGCTCCCTTATTGAGACCTGCATAATAAGCTATGTTGAAATAATCTAAAATGTTTTATGTGGAGCTGGTCTTCAATTAATTTTACTTTCCTTGTAACTTCGCTATAATAGACAATCTATTTATCAAATTGATTTACAAATTAATTTATCCAGAGCAGAAAAGCAGTTTTTGTCCTAAATTTTGCAAAAAAGCATTCTTTGTTTTTATATGTGCTGGCAATCTTATGTCACTGTATTGAAACTGCCCAAGGTGATTTGTAACTCAACTCCACATGATTGATCAGTGATAAAACGATGTCCCAAACATGTAGAAGTTTACTGCATCCCAGTATGTTCTTTGTAGCATATTCGATTCCCGAATAGTTTTAGTATTGTCCTTTGTATTAATTAATCTTATTAATGCGCTTATGTAGCATTGATTCCTAAAGCACAGATGTAATCATCTGTTAACTAATGGGAAATTGAAGAAGTTTAAAATGGAACAGTATGCCTTGAGATAATATACATAATCAACAGGTGAATTTAAGTAGTATCTTCTCCCTTAAAAACCATGCTAACTTGATGCAGTGTTTTAATAAGGCCAGGAAAGGTGTATCCTTTCGTTTAGGATACTGTCCTTTGTTTAATTTTTTTGGCAAAGCAAAGTTACAGAAACATTTGGATCCCTTTAAGATCCCTACTTCAGAAAGTGCAGTACATGCGATGCGAACATTCAATGTAGGGTTTAGTGAATAGGAATAGGACAAACTACCATTGAGATGACGTGCTGCTGTGTGTTGTGACTTGTAAAATACTGCAGTAACTATCTAAGAACAAGTAATCAACTACTTTCCTGAGAAGATAATTATGTTTTAAATTAAATGGGGTTTCTACCTTTCAGTAGCTGCTGCTGCCAGACCTCCTGAACAACTAATAATTTACTGCTGTGTGCATGAGACTGCGTTTTCGATGGATTTTGTGAGTAAAATTGCTCCTGGCTTTTAAAGTGTCTACATTATAAGTCTGTGTAATAACCTGTAAAATAGTTAATAACCAAGAAACATACTAATGTTTGTTGATGTCAATGTCAATGCCCCTGATGTATTATAGGTAACAAATGTACATGCGTACTGCATGTTTTCCCATAGATGGGTCAGTACTGTGGAGTAGTAATTGAGGACAGTTCCCTATTTTCAGCTGTCACTTGTGTCAGGTAAAGGGACAATAGTTCTTTACTACATTCAGCAACGCTTTGCACTCAAACATAATTTATATCTTAATTAAGACTGTTTTTATAACAGCATTGTAATGAGAATATTAGTTTGAATACGACTAAACAATTTAAACAGATAAATGTTGCAATTATTAGATTTTTGGTGAACTCCGCCACATTTATACTGTAAAAGGTGGTATTTGCTTGTTCTTTGTGTGTGAGGGTTGCTGAATTTGTCTTCTTACTTTGGTGATTTGTGCAGCATCTCTGGTCTGACTATGTCACTGTTCTCTTGGGCACATCCATACATGATTTGTAACATAAGTCAACATAAAAACAGTCAGTACATTTCAAAGTAACCAATATTCTAACTAGAAATTGGAATTGGAAGGCAGTATGTTTCTAGTTTAAAGTTTGAATCCCAAGAAGGGCACTACTTTTCTAACAGTAGGAAAGGTACCTAAAATGCTGTCATTGTAAAATAAGTAATAACATTAGCACTTCTACCAAGTAAATGCATATATGCAAAACTAATGTGATCATGAACAGACTGTCAAATGTGTTGATATTGTGATGACTATAGTATGATGTTATTAGACATGATATTAGATATTTTCCTTCATAGCAGCGATTCAACAACACCTGCATTGTACATTATCTTAACGAAGCACACAAGATATCAGATACCAACATAATGCAATTAATCATAAATAGGGACCAACGGAGAGCACCTGCAATTATATTTGACAATGTATAATCTTGAGACTACAGGAAACCACCAAGCCTCAATCACTTCATCAGTCTAAAATATGTTTTGCCCTAGGCAAGTCCTGCCAAACAGTTTTCGAGGAAGCTTCTCAGGGTTCCAGTTTGGGAGATTGAGAACTAGTTAGACAGTTTCAGAGCTTAGGACTTCCATGATGAGAGTGGATTGGCAATAGCAGTGGCGGGCCGTGCATTTCACACCTAGGCCTTCAGTAGTGCTCCGTCTGAATCAATCCACCCCTCAATAACTATTTTATGGCTATAAAAACCATCTTATTGTTATGTTTTGAGTGTCTGTTCGGTTTGTTTTTGCACTTTGTTTATTTATCTTTCTTCAGTCATGTTTCATTCTCGTTCTGTCATGCACTTCGGGAAATTCTATGTTTCGGTTTTTCCGTCTTCGTTTCTAATCTCGTTTGACTTCCTTCTTACTTTTTAATTACACTTTGTATATATTAGTTAGATGTATATAGTACTAACCAACTAATCTACTAACATTAGGGATTTAGATTAAGTTACTAACACTACTAATCACTAATTCTCACGTTCCGCTTTATTCGCACGCAGATTTCTTTATGCGTTCCTCCTCATCCCTAAAAAAACGAAACAGAATTTCCCGAAGTGCATGACAAGACAAGGAGAGGAACTCGAACAGGAACAATGACAGACGGGGAACAGAACGAGAATGAAACATGACTGAAGAAAGATAAATAAACAAAGTGCAAAAACAAACCGTTGCACAAAGACACCCGTTGCCGTTGCATCGCAGATAGATAACTCGTGTATCCAGAATAAATGCCTTTACTGAAGAAATAAACCCGGGGTGCTACAGCTGCGACACACATAAAAAACCATCAATAATAACCTCATAAAATTGCAATATTATTTAGGAAAATAGCAACATTTTACTCACCAAAAATCCTTATTATTTGTACACAAAATCCATCCTCCTTTCTTTCCTCAAAAAGAGTTCAATTACTCTGTCGTACAGATTATCTGTACTTCAATTTTAATTCGCTTTAGGGCTGAAAATGTCCGCTCAAATGGCTGAATCACAGACTGATGTTAATTATATTTTGTCCATGAATACTTATTAAATAATTCCAAATGGTCTGTTCGCTTCCTTTCATAGCTGTTCCCCTGGTTGCGCTGCATCCAGACGTGTATTTTCATATTAAAGCATTTAACCAATCACATTACATCATAGTCAGACACTCTCTGACTATCCAATCAAAGGGTGTGAATACGCTGACGTTACCTAGGCCTCCTAGAAGGCCTTCGTGTCCCCAACCAAAATCTGATTGGTTGAAGCAACAGTTTTATCAACACTTATTTTATGCTACAGGGCCTGCAGAACGGATTGTGAAGGCCTCCAGGCAGATTTATTTGACCCTGGCAACAAATGATGGCTGAAATGTGATTGGTTAAATGCTTTAATATGAAAATACACGTCTGGATGCAGCGCAACCAGGGGAACAGCTATGAAAGGAAGCGAACAGACCATTTGGAATTATTTAATAAGTATTTATGGACAAAATATAATTAACATCAGTCTGTGATTCAGATATTTTTTAGGCCAGCAGAGAAGGCCTTGCAGGCCCTGACGGCCCACCACTGGGCAATAGATAGAAACTAATTTTACATCCCTAAAATTATTATTTTTCTCTCTGGCACTTTTCACTGGTTGTGTCAGTTGCTGATTGTATAAATAAAGGATAAATAAAATAAAAAATTAATAAAAAATTTGAATGTTGAGCATAGAGCTGCCATTGGAGCCTTAGAGCCATGTTTATACTTACCTTTTTGACTTTGGGCAAGGAAATTAATGTTATTTTTGGTTTTCTCTGAGATGTACCTATTTAGAAACATTGGTTCATTCCTACTGTGATTTGAATGTCTGACATACTAACTGAAGGGTTTCAGTCGATGGTCAAGTTTTTCCAGAGAAGTGATAAATAGTACCCACTGTCTCCTTGCTTGTAACACTAAAAAGTGATGTATTGTCATAATGGCCCTTTGATAACTTAGAGTCCTATGACAACTGAAATGACAAAAGAACTCTCAGAAAATGGGTGTTCCAAGGATTGCTGATAAGCATTAAAAACTGCTGGATAACTGCACCCACACATTGCTTTGTCTGTCACTTTGCCAGTGGCTGCCTCAAATTCAATCCCTCCCACTGAACTTAATAATGTTTAGTGTCAGCCCTACCATTTAATTTCTTGTGAGGGTGGTCTTCTCACCTCCGGTTTGTGTGCAGATTTGGCGTAGCAGCAGAATTTGTCGCAACATGCGTTTGGTTAAACACCTGAAATCTGTGTTATTAACCAAAAAGAGAAGAATGAGATGAAAGGATCAGACAAGGATCACTGACAATTATGAGAGATGTGTGATGGAATTTAAGAAACAGTCACATGCCTTCACACAGAGCTGTAGCCAAGTGGCAAATACAGGAGAGCCCAGGAAGCAAGTTCTGGCTAACACTGAATTGATCCAGAAATTAACCAGAAATTAAAACAACCTTCATGCTTCAAGTTACCTAAAAGCACTGCAAGATCAGCTTATTCTTATTGCCACTCTGTGTGAATCCCTTGTGTTGATGTTGGCGGTGAAGTGCTCACATGGGCGACTATCATTAATTTGGGCAGGGTGGGAGTATATGACAGCCCTCTGTCTGACACACATGACTAGGATTGACAATTCAGTGGCACACTGTGACACCATGTTATTCCTGGACCCGACAGGGATCCTCCCAAGATATAGCAGGGTGGATAACAGCTTTGGTTTATTGCTGTCAAAAATCCAATTATACACAGAGATGTCAGAAAGACAATCGGCTGGTAATTTGTCACCCGCTGCGTGAGCCAGCCTCCACCAATCACATAGGATTTTTCCAGTGCCATATTCGCCCCGCTCTTTGCTCTAATCTTCAGCATTACAATGGCTTTGATGCTGTTGGAATTCCAGTTGCACTTTAGAGGCAGAGAAGGCCATCCTGTTTGTTTAGGTGAAGGTGGGACTTCTGACTGTATGCTGGAGTAAATGGCTTTCCCACAGGAGAGCAGAGCAGGGGACATGTGGAAGGTCCTGTGGGACTGCTTATGGGACAGCTGAAGCACAAACATTCTTGTTCTGGACTTTGCAGTGAACGGGTGGTTTTGAAGGAAAATCTAGATGAGGGATGTTTGTGGTTCTGGATAAGGCTTCAACTGATAACTGGCTGTGGAAGTGTGAGATTTAAATGGAAATACAAAAATAATTTTAACAATAAGTCATCTCAGATGAACTTATTTTTGAACATTTTAAAATTGTTATATTTCAGACTCTTAGCAAGCTATCCCGAATGTGAAGTGTGTCTTCTTGAACAGGTGTTACTTTTTTGTGACCTTTGCAACCAAAAGGTTGCATGACGCAGCTGCCTGGTTCTTGGGTTTGTAGAAGTCAGTTGGCTCAGATCTGCTTCACATCTTATACCACAGTCAGGAGAGCTAGCAGTGGGCAATGGTGTCACGTGCTGTTAGAGGTAGAGACCCACATTTTAGCTCATTTTAGAAAATCACACACATTCATTAGAAAACAAGTGAGTTGGAGTGCCTGGTATCTTCTATTAAAGCTTTTTTTTAAATGTTGCAAGGTCTTACTCTTTTCAGGAGTCTAATAAGTTGAATCCCACCACTGTAGTTAATATTACTACCGGATTTACCAGCTGCAGACCTCAGTTGCACAGACCGCTAGGCACTGGAGTTCTTATCTTCTGTCCCCTGATTGTATATCTATTTACAGGCATGGAGTTTATACATTTACTGTCTATGCATGTATGTTTCCAGTTCTTTCCACCATCGGTATGGTTTAAGCAAGAATGGATTTAATATAGGAAACACATTTCTCTGTCTCTACCCAATTTTTAAATTCTTTTTTTGCAACTAGTAATGCATGACTATAGAGCTGTGTATTTGCCTATGTCATTAGTGAATCATGTCTGCTGAATCTACTGCTTAGTACATGTACATGTCAGATAGAATTATTGGATTACAAGCTGATGATCCATGCTAAGCCCCTTCTCCCCAGGCCGGTCACATGACGCCCAGGAATCACTGAGCGCAGAGACTGTCTCAATGCCATTTTGGTTATGCCCCACCGCACACCCGGGTTTTCCCCCTCTTTAAAAAGTTATTCCGGGACTTGGGGGATCTTTTTCTTCGCCATTATTTCTCAGGAGAAGGTAGGACAGGAATTTGCCTGATACCGTTTTGGTTCTTATGGAAGTCGTTTGTCGTGTGTTTGCCCCACCATTTTTCCCATCTCCACATCTTGTCATGAGTCACAGAGCTGTGTGCCCAGCCAGCCTGTTCAAACTGTCTGGAAAAAAATACTTGTGCAGGGGTCCGGTTGCCTTTTGGCATCAGGACCTTATGGTTGCTTTCGGACAAAAAAAGAAAAGGAATTGCATATAAAATATTGAGGTCTGTTCCAACCGTCATCCTATTGTAGCCTATATATAATACAACTAAAAATATATACTTATTCTGGACTGATTTGTATTGACAGCACTTTAAAGCCCATCAATAATATAATATTTTGGAAAGGATAAACTCTTTTTTTACATGCAAATCTGCATTAATGCATGTCTATGATTGTCAACATGGATGTCTGCAAGTTTTTTCATAGAATGGACACATTGTGACCTCTCTTGCTTACTAAGCTTTAACTATATTAAGAAAGATGCAGATTTATGTCTGTATGTGACCTCTCTCTATCCCCATCTCTACAACATGTTCCGTCAGTGCACAGTGTTTTGTCCATGCACACTCAGCAGTCAGCAGAAGATGCAAAGTCTGGCTGCATTCATGCAGGTCCAGACAGAACAGTGATGTTTGATATAATGCCAACCACATATTTTTGCAGTGTTAGTACCATGAGGTTTTGTGTCTTACACTATGCATAAGTTGCAAATGTTTTTTAACCCCTGATGATAGTACATTGTTCCTGTGTAATGTGGGGTCTGTGGTTTCACATGTGGTGGCTGATATGCCCCCTTAAGGAGGCCCATATGCAGAAATGCACTCAGCTCCACAGTCCTGAACAGTTATAAAGGAACAGGAACAGGGTTTGAGGCAGTTTTGGTAAACCAGTTTTACTATCCAGAGAGGACTCAAAGGTTCTTGTTGACCTTGGTTAGAAGCCAAAACAAGTCTCCTTGCCTTAAGGAATCATGGGCTCAGTTTCCATTAGTGATGCTGGTGTTGAGTGTCCTCAGCGTGAAGGAGATCCATCATGACATCATTATCAGAGCCTTGTTTTGTTGAGGGTATCCCGCAGTAATATTTTCAGCTTGTGTCATCTTAACATTTGGAACTAGTGATCTTGATAATGACTTTACAGAGGAGTTTTGCCAGTTCAGCTCAATGGTAAAGGGTGAACAATCAATGATGGGCATGTATAAGAAGCTCAGAGAGCTAGGGCTGGGCAATGCATTCCCCAACGTGGAAATATGCCTTCCCATATAACTGGCATTACCGATGGAAAATTGCTATAGAGAAAGGTAGTTTTCTTTATTAAAACGCATTAAAATGTACCAGAAATCAACAGTGAAGGAAAATAAACTGAACGCGTTTGCGTTACTGCCGATTGAGAATGAATTTACCACTTCCCTGGATTATGATGACATCATTGAAGACTTCACCTGATTGACAGCCAGGAGAAAGCATCTGTAAATGTACACTTTCCATTTAAAACCTAACTATGAATAATAAATCAAATAATAATAATAATAAAATCAAATGTAAAATACAACTAAATAAATGAAATGTAATGCCCTATAAATACAAGAGTATCAAATTGCGTATAAATACCTAAATATAAATAAACCACAACAAAGTAAAATATATATACCTACCTAAACTAATAATAATAATAGTCTATCCATTTAATCCGGCCCTGGCCAGCAGCCCTGTGGGCCGATGCATAATTCACTGTAGCATTGCCCAGGGAGGGAGGGATTTAGTCAGCCGGGTTGTCCGTGTCTCATCGCACACCAGGAACCCCCACTAATCAATTGGATGCCTACTTTCTACCAGTATAACGTTGCACATGACATGCTTCATGTCTGTGCAAGCTTAACATGTAGACTGCAGTGTGAAAATAAACGGCGGCTGCCAACAAGTATTTCTGAGGAGAGCATGTGTTTGTCTACACTCTCTCACATTGACAGTGGGGGTTGCAGCAAGTATGGCTAAGAAAACAATTGGGCATTCCAAATTGGGAAAAAGGGGAAAAAGCATGAAATAAAAGTTATTATTTTATAGTATTTTTTATTGAGTTATCTTTTATATAATGAACAGATTTCATCATGGGGGGGCATTAAAAAATCAAAGAGCTAGGATAATCAGACTCATTTTAAATAGTTAATCCTGCCAATAAGATGTTGAATTTGGGTGTCATCACGACAAATGAGCAGGCACATGGGAACACCTGCACAAAATATTCAGCAAAGCACTTCTGCAACAAACCTCCATAAAAACATAACAAATCATTCCAAGATCACCTGTATGAAGGTACCCAATGCACCCAGAGAGCACCCATCATACGATATATGATCAAAGATTTTTGTTTCAGTCATGATCAGAAGTCAAGTAGAACCTGCATACAAATGTAAACTGGTGAGCTGAATTTTTTTCAGAATAAAGTCCTAATCTAGATTTACATTCAAAGCCTGGATTCCCAGACAGAAGTTATACAGAGAAGGGTATTTCTTAGCATTTATACATTTGTTTTAAGAGATTCAATGAGAATAGGATCATAAGGAGCTGTTCCAGGTAAATATAAATGATTAAGGAGAAAAGTAACATTGTTTTATACCAGATAATTTCTAAAGTTCAAAGCACAAAACAGTAAAAGCTATATATAATATTGAACTACAGCCTCAGTAATAACTTTGAATTTATAACTTGACCATTTTTAATTGCCATAAATATGTCTATGTTTGCCTATGATAGAACTGTACTTGGTAGATTAGAGTGAGGCGGTAATAGAAGGTAGATTCCCATCACTGTACCACTCACAGTCACAGACTGATCTGTGATCTAACTAAGTGAGCTTAGTTTGACCAGGGTCAGTTGATTTAGGATACATAAATATGCCTAAATGTACAGCCAAGGTACAGAATGCTTTGGATGACTTTAAGATAAGGGACATAGAAGTACTACAAAACTACAAAAACTTAAGACAAATAAGGCAGCAGGCCCGGGTTGATTTAGTACTCAAACAACTTATATATAAACCATTGACAGATATTTTAATTCAATCCATAATCACTGGAGAAATACCAATGACTGGAAGCAGCTAATATATAAGAAGGGGGGTACAGGGAAATGCTTTCAGTTTGACTTGCACTGTAAAATGCTGGAATGTATTATTAGTAGGGCTGGGACTTTATAAGATTAATTAATTACAGAAAAAATACGCGTTAAAAAACATTTTAAGACAAACTCCAGACAGGTTTCTCAATGCTAAACATGTTGCAGCCGCGTGGCCAGAGCTATCCTGATCAGGCTAACGTTACTCAAACAACTTATATATAAACCCCATTGACAGATATTTTAAGAATTCAAATCCAACTCACTGGCTCACTGGAGAAATACCAGATGACTCGAAGATAAGGGCTAGAAAAGGTGCTATAGATTTCGTCTGAACAATTTATGAACTGCCATGCAGAAAGGAAAAAATCCAGCAGCTTCTTCCAAAGGTCCTTTGCACTATCATATTCCTAAAATTGCTGCACTTTGTTAAAAAACTGGTCTGTGTAAGCTAAAATAAACAAGATTTTGCTGCTTAAACTTATGTATTGTCTATTCATTGATTCACTTACCAAAATCCATTTGAATTGAAAAATGTTGCTTCTCGTGTCAAAAAATGCGATTAAAATGCGAATGATTAATTAATTACAAAGCCTCTAATTAATTAGATTAATTTTTTTAAAGTCCCACCACTAATTTGGAATAAGTTGGAATCATTCTTGAAAAAATAATAGTACTTCTCAAAGGGAGGTCATGCCTAACAAACCTCCTGGACTTTTTTGAAGAGGCTACAAAGTGTGTTGACTTGAACCAGGCTTATGATATTATATATTTGGACTTTCAGAAAGCATTTGACAAGGTACCACATGAGAGGCTCATTGCTAACATGAATTCAGTAGGAATTGCAGGAGTAGTTTCAGTGTGGGTTCATAATTGGCTGCAATGGCAAATACAAAGAGTAACAGTAGGTGGGGCCATATCTGACCTCGGTGCTATGGGTAGTGGTGTCCCACAGGGATCGGTGCTGGGACCTTTGCTCTTCCTTATTTGCATAAATGATCCTGATATGGACGTTAGTAGCAAAATAGTTAAATTTGCAGATGATACTAAACTTGGGGGTTTGGCAAACAGTTTGGAATCGACTAAAGTAATCCAAGATGATTTAAACAAAATCCAAAAATGGGCAGATACATGGCAGATGACATTTAATATTGCTAAATGTAAAGTTATGCATGTGGGAAATAAAAACATTAGACAGGAGTATTTTATGGGAGGTGTTCAATTTGAAAAAGACTTAGGAATTGTAGTTGATCAAAGCCTATCTGCATCAAAGCAGTGTGCTACAGCAGTGAAAAAAGCCAACAGGATGCTAGGATACATAGCAAAAAGTATTGAGTATAAATCAAAGGAGGTTATATTAATGTTATATAATGCCTTTGTCAGACCTCACTTAGAATTATGTGTGCAGTTCTGGGCACCACACTACAAGAAAGATATAGAAGCTCTTGAAAAAGTTCGAAGAAGGGCAACTAAACCGATACCTGGTATGAAAGGTAAAAGTTATGATGATAGACTTAAGGCACTCCATTTATTTAAGCTTAGCAAACGGAGACTTAGGGGGGATTTGATTGAGGTTTTTAAATTCCTAAAAGGGATGAACAAAGTGAAATAGCAAAGATTTTTTAAGATAAGTGGGGTCAGCAGAACAAGTTAAAGGCAATAGTTAAAGGCAAATTCTGCACAGATATTAGGATGTTTTTTTCACACTGAGAGTTGTCAATACCTGGAACAGCTTGCCAGGTCGGGCAGTAGAGGCAGAAACACTAGGGCTATTCAAGTCCAGGCTAGATGCAGTACTAGATACTCTTTAGATTAGGACATGACAAGCCTAGATGGGCCGAACGGCCCGTTCTCGTCATTATGTATTCTTATGTTATGTTCTTATGTTTTCACTGCAGAGCTGGAAACTTGCAGGAGCTATAGCTAAATTTGTCTTTTAAGTGGGCCTTTCCAAAATATCACAGTACCCTTAACCAGACCTATAGCACACAACAGTACATTGAATGGTAGAATATGTTTAAATTAAGATGATTACTTGGATTTTGTCTGCAGTCCATGTGTGCCATTTTACCAAATGAATAGACTCCATATTACAGTATTTATCTGACTTAGTGATCTAACTAGGTTGTCTGCTATGGTGGCATGCTTATTTATCCTTTCTGTGTTTATCTCCTCAGTTTCTAATACCAACAACAAGGGAAGCAATGTAGTTTACATACCATGCCATCTCCACCCATGCATCTCTTGTAAGTAGGCCAGTCACAGTAATAGTAGCAGGTTCAGAAGATACTGGTTAAGCTAATGTAAAACCACCTGAAACCTGAACTAGGCAAGCCAGCCTGGATTCCAGTTCTCCAGAGGAAAGGGAGTAGTAGTGACAGGGTTTTGGATCCTGACCCAGACTTTTATAACCACTAGAACACAGCATATGATTTTAGAACATCTTTGGGAGACACTGGGTTCACTGACAGGAAATAAAAGAACATAGGGATGCTAATGAAGTCATGCGGGGTATATGAATGCATGGCTCTGGTTTTACAGAGAGCATTAGATCCACAGGGCATTGCTCGCACTGGCTTTGCTGATGTAGCGCTTCTCACAGCTCCAGCCCCAACCTGTGACACAAAAGAGCAGAATTCAGCCGTGACAAACTACAACACCACAGGGCCGTGTGTAATTCCCATCCTCTCCTTGTAAATGCAGTCTTTCATAAGTGCATTCTGATTGACTGAGAAGCCTTTGTACAACCCGCCCCTGCACCCTAGATCCTGTGAGAAGTGTGAGCTGCCCCCATCAACCCTCGCCCATGAACTAATTCCAGACAGGGTCCTCCCATGCCTAACCCAGTCCCTGGATCTGGACCCCCTTCATGTGGTTTAGCCTCCCCCCCCACTGACTACCTAACTTGGAGGCGCAAAGTCAGCCAGCCCAGCGTCACCTTTGGACTGACCATGTGTGGGGTGGGTCTTTTTTGGACACATCCTGTGCCGGCCAGAAGAGGATGGGCTCCCCCCCTTTTAGTTTGGTTCCTCCCAAGGTTTTTCCCTATCAAGGGAGTTTTTCATTGCCACTGTCGCCTTAGGCTTGGGTTCCCTTTTGTTAAGCGTTTTGTGACAATGCATTGGTGAAAAAAGCTATACAAATACATTTGATTTGATTAGATTTGTGCAGATGATGTAACAAACAACGCATTGTTGAACAAAATGAAATGTGTCTGCTTTAATGTGTCTGCAGTTACATGTGTCCGGTTCCATCAAACCAGCCCTTTTTATTCTTGCCCAGCACTATCTAGAATTTTTTTGAGCTTCAGCCAATTCTGTTTATTTGTGCACTTTGTGATGGATGTTATAGCACGTTTACTATTGGTTTTACTGCACCCCCTTCACTCTGGCACTTGTGCACAACAATTTTATTATGGCATTGCTTTATACAATCACATTTTGTTTTGATTGTGCTGCAGACAAGATCTGTATCTATATCGCTGTTTTGTTTTGCCTTATTAAATGTACTCATTAAAAATGTGATATGTTTATTTGTTATGACCATATGCTAATTGAATACATGTATATATGTCAGAAATGGTTTGAAAATAAGTTGAGCAGCCCATACTTTATCTTGAATTCCTTTTTGTGAGGTCCTTAAAGTGCAGTGGTATCATTTATGACACAAACCCACATTTAAACTTTGTTAAAATTAACTTTGTCCAGGATTTGATTACTGTCCCATAAAAATGCCTTGGGATCAGACTTTTTTCATCTGCTTTTCCAAAAAAATCAATACTTATTTATCCAGAACTGATCCTGCAACAGATTCGTTTCCACAGTATCATTTACACAGTATAGTATTTTTACATGTAAACTTACCAGATAGAGAAAGCATTGGCTGGAGTCTGAGTAGATGCAATGTTTTCTCTACAGTGTCTTATCTTCAACTCGGAATGGCCGATGTGACATATCTTCTTGTTCTCTTATTTCGTGCACCTCCTTAGAAAGGCTGAGTTATTTTTGCTGCCTCTTCTGTTGCTGTTTTGGAGGATTGCGCAGACTCAACATGCACAGTCCCAGCATTGTGAGAGAATCTTGACCTTCAGTGCTTTTTTTCAGTGAGGAGAGGAGAAAGCCAATGTTTTGGGACTTACAGAAGCTTCCTCAAGCCAGAGGTCATCTCAGCCCCCCCTTGGAGAAAATGATCAGATTTGGTGGCTCAGATGTGGCACATTAACCAATGTACTGTGCTGCAGGAATTCAGGATTAGCTACTTTAACATTGAAGCACCACCATGCCCCTCTAAATAAGATTTCCAAAATTAGTGCATACTGATACTTTCCAGTTTTGTTGCACACATTTGTTCCTTGTTACTGCAAATTTACATATGCACAACATACATCACAGAACCTGGAAATCAAAATTTTCTTGTTTTGAGACATATGTAACAACCTTCATCACCTTGAAATATAACTTTTTCAAGTTAATTTCTGGAAATAAGAGGGGTTGACAGCTGGTCGTTTTCCTGGCTGCTTTGACACTTTTTAGTATTTGGAAACTTGTTTGTGTGTGTATGTGTGTGGATGTGTTGGTTTGTATTTTTTATGTGTGTGTGTGTGCGTGTGCATGCATTTGCGTGTCTTCGTGTGAGATGGGTTTCTGCAGTAGGTGGATGTAAATAGTCTCTACTACTCAAAGAGGTGTGTGGATCATGGGGGTCATGTGAGTGTCAGAGCGCACTCAGTCAGCTGTGCTCAGTGCAGTTGCATTGAGCTTCTCTCAGCTCTATCCTGCTGGGCTCCATCAGTGAAGGGATTTGGGCTGAAGCACAACAAAGGAATAAATGCTGCAACAGCGTTCCCCAACCCCACCTCCCTCGCCTGTGTCTCCTAAAGCAAAACACAGACAACCAGAGGACAGCTCTCATTCATTTAAAGGGGAAGACTATGAACCGGAGGGCTTGTGGTGTGTTTGGACCGCTCTACCTGTGAGTGTTTGTGTGTATGTGTGTGTGTGTTTGTGCACATATGTGCACATCCCATTCTTTGCACATTAACCTCAGATCAGAGCTCTATAGAAATGCCTTAGAGTGGGTTGGAAGAGTGATGAGAAAACGAGCATATGCATTCATACAGCAGAGCACTTTGTTATTAGAGTGCTTTGGGACATCTCATTCTGTTAATGTGCTGCTTCTCATTGTCTTGTTTCAGCAGTGGGATGATCTCAGTGGAGTGAGCAGCCCATCAGGGGGAGAGACACTGGAATCAGACCTTCTGCTGTTTGTGCCTTGGAATCTCCTCCTGCTTTAAAATTGCCTCTTGGCACCTTTGACCACTATTCTGAACCCCCTTGGTGTTGCGTTGAAATTAGAGGAAGGCCGGGGGGTCATTTTTAAATGCCACGCTACTGTCAGAAGAGCAGGTGCCACCGAGACCGCTGAATAAGAGGGAGAGAGGGGGGAAGGGGTTAGCATGGACACCATGGAGAGCTCGGTTCTGGAGTCGAAGGCCGAGCGGATTGCCCGCTACAAGGCGGAGAGGAGACGGGAGCTGGCCGAGCGCTACGGCAATGCCGAGGAGCTCCCAATCAAATATGTGCGCAGAGAGCAGAGAGAGGCATCCGACGGCATACCCATGACCCAGCAGGATGCCCCGGAGAACAATGGCAACCTGCCCGTAATCAACACGATTCTCGCCACTGATGCGAGCGACCAGACTTGCATGCAACGCGAGGTGAGCGCCTATGACGTCCCGCTGGAGGTAGGGGGCGGAGGGGGGCCTCGATGGCAGACTACCTCAGCTCCAACGCCTGAGCCCTTCTCCAATGGCACAGAGGCGGATTCTCACATGAACAGGTGAGTTTATTGTACTCCTGTCCTGGATGGCACAAGGCTTGGGCTCTTTCTCATATGATTTGTAACTTTACAGCTGTCAGCTTGGTCAATGGGAAAAACTGCATCAGTGCTCATTCAGATTCAGATTCAGATTCCTTTATTTGTTACATCTGTGATATTAGGTTCACCAGAGTAAAAATCTTGGGCCTGGCCCCTCAACTTCGCAGCATCAGAAATACACACAGAAAAACCACACATTGTAACAAAATAGTAATACCCGTAAGTAATGACAGTGCAAATGAGCATACATGAATAAATATATAAAATATAGGTAACAATGTATATATGTAACAATGTAATATGGTAACAGTACAAAATATCAGGATAGTGCAGCAGATCAAGTAGTAGCAGTGGTACTAGGGGCACGAGGCACAGTACAGGAGTGAGTGGTGTGTGTGTGTGCGCGCGCGTGCGAGTGTCGCCTGGTGCCATTCCCAACACAACAATAATTTGACCCTCTCAGGCAACCTCTGATTTGGGGCTCCATATGAAAGTTATGTTGCTAATAGTTTTGTGTCTGCACTGGAACCTTTTTGTTTTTGCAGTTACATAATTTTACTATTGAGGTGAATTTTACCCTACCCTTACCCATACCCCTTTGAATGATAATATTTAGCATTTTTGTCAAAAAACTAAAGAAAGAACGAAATTAAAACAATACAAGGAAAAATTATTTGTTTGCATCAATACTGTCATTTACAATGAAATTCCCATTGCCTTTACTCTTTATATTATTTGTTGAATCTGTAGTCTACAGAAATGACTGCTGATTTAAAGAATAAAATCCTCTGAAACCCAAGTCCAGACACATACACACACACACACTGTAAATGTGGGATTGACATTATTTTTATTGACATATTATTTTTATTGATTGCTTTTGTAATGGTTTGCATTACACTGATACAGTGTAATCACTCAGCTGACCTGCTGCGATGTGACTTTCTGAGCCCCATGGGGTGGGGTCAGGCGTACCTTGGGTGAGGTTACAGTGAGGTGTGTCAGGGGCAGCTGGATGGTACTGATCCAGCTGCTTGCTTTGTACTGTTTGCTTTGTGGCTTACCCTAAAGGTCAAGTTTGCAAGATCACTTGCATTATAGTATTGGTTGAAGCTTCTACCTTACAAATAATGGATATCCTTCATCCAAATTAAAAATGCAATTGATATATTCTATATCTTCTTTTTTTTGTATTTGCCAGGGCATTTAAATATTGTACATTTAATAGGAAAGTATGTACAGATGTATTAATTAGTGATTCACAATTTCTAAAATGTATGTATGAAGTCACAATTTTATGTAGATGCATTTTAATCTGTTGTTTTGCATGACATGGTAATCTGATTCAGGTTTTGCAGCAAAGCAGCACAGGTTTGATTTAGTTTAACTTCAGCGGCATGTCCTTTCCCTGATCTCACACTTCAGCTCCATGGATAGAGGAGAGAGGTACTGAAGTGGCTCTCTGTGTGTCTAATATCCTTTGTGTATGCGGTGCCAAGCAACAAATCAAGACTAAGCGAGCCTCAAGTCGACCTCTCTTTTCCCCCGTATTCATATATATTTTTTCAAAATGTCTTCGTGGTGGTCTGGCTTTTTCTACCCAAAGAATCAGGAGGCTGAAAAATAGTGGTCTCGTACTTGCTTCCCCTGGACGACCTCCATGGTTATTCTTGGCTGTCTCCCTCACCCCTTCATTCCCCTTCCCCCCACCCTGCCCCGTCCAGGCAGTGTTCCCAGGCTGCTGCCGGTCTGTGTGCTGAGGGCGGACCCACGGACCACCCAGCCAATGATGCCTTGCAGCTGCACACCCGGGTGTCAGTGGGCCAGTTGAGGAGCGCTTTACTCCAGCACACCATACCTGGGTGTCAGGCCGAGAAAGCGTAGGTCACCTGCGTGTGCGCGTGTGTCCTCACCAAGGGCTAACGCTTCGGGGCCGGGGGCAGCCGGACCAGTTGGTCCATGGTCCAGTTAGCCAGATGGCAAGATCACTTTCAGTCAACCCTTTTTTAAGGGGCAACCCCCATCATTTTTGGAACTTTTTAACCATTCAAGTTGTGCATGAAATGGCCCCTTTGGTTAAAAAACAGACTTTGGGTAAAAGGGAAACTCGAATACAGGAATTGAACCAACATTGTAAGAAGGTCATAACTATAGTCAATGTGATGATTCAAAGACATTTTGGTTATTTTGGTGAAGTTGTATGAGGTGCACATCTTCAGAAATGATGGGTTGAAAAGGAATGACTGATGCAAACCCATTAGACTATGCATCTGAAGAATCTGGATTGACCATCCCTGGTGTAAAACTACTAACCATAAGTGCTTTACAGGGGTTGTATTTGTCGAATATCGTCATCTCTCTCACACTGACACATTGTGTCACGCTGCACTGAGAAGCTTGCCTGACCTTGTATACCATTTGTATTTATGTGCTGTTTTATGTCTTTCTCCAAGTGTGATGAACTTGCCTGTGCTCTTTGGGTATTGAACATTTGTTTGGAGCATTACTTTGCAACCCCCCAGGGTGTATTGTTCAGGATATAGAAACACTCAGCCCTTGTTTGTGATTGGATGTGACGGCTGTGAGTGCTGCAGTCTTTGCCTGTGTAAACGTATTCTCCTCCTCAGCCCTGTACTGTTACCTGCTGTTACCTGCTGACTGGGCTCACACATTATCTCACACATTATCATTTATCACTCATAGGGCCTTATTTTCGGTGTTATGCCCTAGCGCAGGCGAATTGCCAGTTTCGTCTGTCGCAAACTGAATATTTCCCGTCTCTGCCGAGTTTGGCATTTTCATGGTGTGCAATGAAGGCGTTTGCACGACTATGGGCTGGGCAATAGGTGTGACTATAAAAACAGTCAACGCTATGCAAGTTTGGTGTCAAATAATGCATTTGCGTTAATGTCCAACTAGACCACCTCTTAGCGCAAACGCTGGCGCTCTGTGCAATTTGGTGACTTTATTGATGCGCACATATGAACATAAGGTTATCTGAAATCACATGAGAATGTTTTGTGAATATTGTGAATTTTCCCCATGTTGAGGCAAATCGTCCAATCCATGGGTAACTTGCAAGCGTAATCAATTAAGCTAAAAACTATTTCACCACAGCTTGTGGTTATTCAATGCGCAGACATGAAAGACTGAAGCCAGCAGCCCATCCATCGCTACCGTTCAGTAAGATACACCTGTTAAATAAATATATGTTTGTAGGCACATTGTTTTTCTTATATGAAAGGAGTTCATTCTTTCCATTTACACTACAGAAAATGCGATAGGCAATATGCGAAGGCGATACCCTGGGTTTGGTAGCCGGTGTTTGCCAGACGGCTGTCAGTTCGGCTGTACATGCAGTTTCTTCCAGTCTTGTCCAACATGCAAATTAGTTTATTACTTTTCCTACACCCGACAGCCAGCAGAGAAATAAACAGGATTTTTATACGCAATGTGGATTCCCTGGGGTCTGCACACATGTGCAGTTGCATGCACCATCTGATCATGGTATCATTTATGTGAATTGGAAGGGGGTCCACTCCAGGTGGTTTGTGATGCACACTCCAGGATGACACACAGGCCTACTGCATGACGAATATAAATGAAACAGGCCTAGTTGTAGTTGTGAGTTTGTTATTTATTGCTTTCCATTTAACAATTACATTAAGTTAGAAGAAAAGAAACATTGTTTTTTTAAAGTTGGAATGCCTACAAATAAGGAAAAAAAGAGATGGTAAAATAAAACACTTTCTTTTAACAATGTAGGTCTCAAAATATAAACGCACCTCCTCACTCTCCTCTTTTGAGAAGTGCTCCTGGCACAGCCGTGCAAAACTATCATGTCAGGAAATTGCCAATTAAAGGGATAGAAAATAGGTTTTCTGATTGGCCATTATGAAACCAAACCTCCACCACACCCACATGTATTTTTTTAAAGTTAATCCAACCTTTTTTACAACTGCGCCGGAGGTGCGCTATCGTCCTAAATCACAAAATTACCAAAATTGCGTTAGACACGCCCTAAAGCGCCACCATCTTCGCTTTGCGTCTGCATTACCGACACCATCCTAATTCACCAAAATAGGGCCCATATAGTCTCAGTGTGAAAGTCAAAGTGGGAACACTGAGGGATTACTGAGGGGGGGTGGTGAATCTAGGCCTTAGACTCCCAGAGATTTATTTTCCACCCTCTCCTGTCCTGTTCTCCTGTACTGTTCGGCTTTTAGTCCTGCACACTTTTATTCTCTGTACAAGCTATTTGCTCACCTAATGACACTGTATTTTAAATCTTTAATTGATTCCGATTTTTATGACTGTTGCATCTGGTAGTACAAATGATGCTCCCGGGCAACTGCAAAGATTTGGGACATAAGCAGCAGGATGATAAATGGCTTTCACATTGAAATGGGAAGGGCTATAGACCAGGGTTTCCGTTAGAAAAAATTGGTGCCGGTCCACGTGTCCTGGAAGATTTCAATGTCCCGGACAAATGGGAGAAATTCCAGTCAAATGTGATCTGTGTTTATTGAGCTTAAAAGCAATTGATAGGCAGGCTATATAAAGAATGACATCATCAAGGCATGTAGATTTATAATTTTTTATAAATTTTTTATTGAAAAGTAGGCTACTTTTGCTTATACATTATATTCCAAATAAAATAAGTCCTGTCAATAGACTCACGTGCATAACGCTATTTTAAAAATAAATAAATAAATATTACGCTAGCCTATGTTCATTGGGGCAACACGTAAACACAAAGAATTTCCTTCAGCTTTAGGCCTACATATTCTCAGATAAAATAAAACAGAATTAAAACTATTTGCAAACAAACAAAAAGTTACATGTAGGCCTATCTGGCTCATAACATTTTAATTACGGCGTGCTGCTGCCAACTTGAAATCAAACAATTTCCGTTCGCTACAGACCTTTTCTCAGATAAAATAAAATAGAACAAAAAAATTTGAAAACAAAAATTTTTTTTTATTGCTGGCTCATATCATTTTACTTCTTACACCTTTTCGCATTGTGCTTCGAGGGAATTATTTTCACCGGACATTATGACCGGAGAAATTTAAATATGTCGGACTTCAACAGATTTTCCCGGTAAAAAAACGGTAATTACCGGATAACGGAAACCCTGCTATAGACTAATGATATGTCTCTGATGAAACCACACAATTGCCAATACAGACCCCACTGTGGAGCCCAGTCATGTGCCTGCTCTGTATGTGTGTGTTTTAAATTAGTAATGCCTTGATCTCCAGGGAGAGTTAAATTGTGACACCCAGGGGATTTTGGTGGTTCAGAGCCACATATGACTGAAGAATGAGTAATGCCCTGCTGAGCTACAACAGGGGGAAGTAGGGCTTTTTCCACGCAATTAGGAGAAAAACTGTGAGGCTTTTGCATGACTCCAGCATTTTGGAACCAGGGCTGCTGGCATTCTACTGGCTGTGGTGTATGTCTGCCTTTGTTTGTGATGTGAAGCATGTATAAATCATGTGTGTGTGTTTTATTTGGGGTGTGTGTTAGTGTGTATGGCTCACCCTCTTCTGTCATTCCTCACAGTTTCCCTGTTTGTCTTTCCCTCACTTAAATCTCTCTCCTCCCTTCCTTGATTGAATAGCAGCAGTGATGGTGGGTCTGTGACCTCATCCCTTGACTTGGCGGTAAGGCCAGGGTCTGAGGGACGGCGACGGACTCGCCGCTACCTACCAGGGGGAGCAGGTGGGGGGCGCAAAACCAATGAGCGCTTCCGGACACAGCCGGTCACAGCCAGTGAGGTGCAGGAGACCGGAGGGTAGGGAATCAAGTGTGCTGCAGATATGTTTGGGCCTGGAGTGTGGTGTGTAGAGAGTTTCAAGTTTCAAGAGCCTCAGGATATTGAAATCATTGCTTCGTGACTGCAAACATCATCGCAGCTGTAATGTGTCATATACGGAAGGTCTAACACAGGTTGGTATTGAATGTAAATAGTATGGAATTGTTTTTAATCTTTGATTCTTTGAGTGGAAAGCAATTACATCCATAGTGCAGGTTTCAAAAAGGATGAACTTCTGTGCTGGATAGCTTCTCATGGGAATCATCACATTTTTAATGTACATATGCAGCAGCCACTGGACAGACTGTTGTCAGTAGAGACCGTCTGAAGAAGCAGCCAGGACAGTAGTGGCGAAGACAGTGTGTATATGCAGAAGGCCCCATATACTGTGCATGGATTCTACAGGGCCTAGCCCAACTTATTACAGAAAGAGACTAGGAAAGAGTCAAAATCTCATTTCATTTTTAAATATTTTTCAATGTTTGACCTAATTTGTCTTATGATTCTCTTGTAGCTTTCTTGACACCGAAGAAGGGGACAAGCCAAAAGGTAAATTAAACCTTTTAAAGGCTTTTTGTAGAACTTGTTTTACCTTCTTTGTTGTATCAGGGCTTTTCCTCTCAAGATTGCAGGGGCAAATCCATTACATGCCCATAGGCAGTATGGTACTGGATGTCATGTGGGGTTGTACTCAATAGCAGATAAATGGGTAAGCCCAATTTGTGTTATGAGAGGTTTGTTTGTGATTTTTTTTTTTGCTGAGATTGTAAACTGCAGATGTGTTTACATCATCTATCACAAAAGAGGTCACAAAAGATGTCCAGTTTGGACAGGAAAAGGAGTACAAGCACAGAAGATGAGATGCACCTAGATGCATCTGAAAGAGACATGGTTTGACCTGGCATTTCTGTTTTAAGCCTCCTCCTGGCATAAATTGTGTCAATATGCAGATTTACATCAGGAATCTTAAAGTAGCAAGCTGTTCACCTCGAGGCAGGAACATTTGACTTACTTTTCATTTTAAAATACTTAATTTGACTGATTCATGGATCAAAGTTCAAGTTGATAAAAGCAGAGGACATTTTTTTCACTGCAGTTTAATGACTGCTATGCTCAAGACCCCACTAAAGACTGCTTCTTGTTCACAGCAGCTCTTGCTGCCCACACAGGATCGACATGGAGCTTCTGAACAAGCATGACAGTTTGGTTCTGATGGGGTCATGAGCTGTTCATAAGATTGATAGCACTACTTTTTAAGTGATCCCTAATCGTAAGAGGAGGCATACAGATTTAATATTTTACAGTGGATCACAGTGGATTGCAGACACACTGAGATTTTTTTGGTGCTGCCCCCAGGGATTTATCTGTTTATGCAAGACCATGGCTCTACTTTGCCCCACTTGGCCCTGTTTGGCCCTGCTTGGCCATGTTTGGGCAAGGACTCTTCCTCTCTGGCACTGAACATTGACACTCTCAGCCTGCCATTAATACAGTCTAGACAGCATCACTGTGAACTGGACTTGGATATTGGATTATGGACAACGACGACGAGTAAAGATTGTAATGTTAATAAATCTATCCATCCATCCATCCATCCATTATCTAAGCCGCTTATTCCTGGTCAGGGTTGCGGGGGGGCTGGAGCCTATCCCAGCATGCGTTCCGGGCGAGAGGCAGGAATACACCCTGGACAGGTCGCCAATCCATCGCAGGGCACACACACCATTCACTCACACACTCATACCTACGGGCAATTTAGACTCTCCAATTAGCCTAACGTGCATGTCTTTGGACTGTGGGAGGAAACCGGAGTACCCGGAGGAAACCCACACGGACACGGGGAGAACATGCAAACTCCGCACAGAAAGGCCCCCGGCCTGGATTAGAACCTGAGACCTTCTTGCTGTGAGGCGACAGCGCTATCCACTGCACCACCGTGCCGCCTTAATAAATCTAATGCTGCCTAATAAAATGTTACATTTCATCACAAGGAATTTCATTTACATCAATGATGAATTTACAAGTTTTAGAAGTGCCTGCGAAGGATGGGACACACAAACATTCCTCATACATTACCAATAGGTTTTGCACCTAGGATCCCCTAAAATGATGTGGTGTCACGACAGTTATAAAGGTTGGCCTCTCCTGCTTTCCCTGCATGTCCTCCTCAGCCCTTAAAAACCACTAGATTAGTATCCTGAGAGTCAGGTCAGGTGAATGACTGCTGGTATCCTCACCTGAAATGATTAGACAGGGATATAATTACCCTGGAACTGCTGAAAGCATGAAATGTAAAAATGAGTGCAGACAGTGGAACACAATGGGCACAAAATCATGGCCCCAAATAAAGTGCTGTAAATGTTAAAATATTGTGGTGTCCCTTGGGCAGGAGCGACACTCACGGACCTTGCAGTGGGCGTAGGCAGGTTAAATAACCCGGAGGAGGCAGTATTACAAACAAAACAATAATTTATTAACTTAATCTTGACAAACAAAACAAAGGGCAGGGTATTTGGGGAATCCAAAACACAAAGTCCACAATCTTTACTCGTCGTCGTTGTCCGTAATCCAATATCCAAGTCCAGTTCAGTTCCGTAATCTAGTCCAGTAGTTGGTACACAAAGGGGGGTCCTCAAACAATCCAATCCAAAACACGATAAACAATCCAAAATACTTCTCAAAACTCTCTCTTCAAAACTCTCTCTCCACAACACTCTCCACTACTCCAACACACCACCCTACTCTTTCCCAGTGCGACATGAACGAGTCCTTTAAATAGGCCTCCAAATGGCCTTCAGCTGCCCCTTGGGATGCCACAATATTGTAAATGTATCTAAAACATGTGTGTATGCCATACCATTAGGTACAGAATACACTTGACACAATACACTGACAACCAAGGTAGGTCTTAATGACCCTCTGTGGACTTTTTTGGATTCGTTTTGGGTTTTCATTATCTATCTTTGTGTCAGCTGACCTTTTTGTGAGTTTGACAATGTTTTGTGTCTGCATCCTTTTCAGTCGATGTGAAAACAGATGACAGAGCCAAGCTGAGTGTTGCTGCCAAGATGTCTCTGTTTAAAGTAAGTATTGCTGGCTTTTGAAACAGGAGCCTCACCCCTGCCACAGTGGCCCATGCTGTTTACCTTAAGACCTCTACAGAAAAGTAACTTCCTTCGACAGTGCACTGCTTCCATATGTAGGAGCCCTTACATTTTTAGGCTTGCATCTTATCTTAGAAGAACTCTAGAGTGCGAAAGGCAACATCACAGTTCATGCATTGATACCATTGGCTCAGTGGTTAATGTCATTCACTCATGCACTGACTTTGAGTATCAGATTCACTTAATCTGCTTTACTCAGGTTCGCTGTGCACTGAAATTAGGGAAAAGTGGAATCCGGTGTTCAGATCGATTGAGTCACATCTTGAATGTCAGCCCAAATACAACAATCTTTGGAAAAGTGCCATGGGATCTTTAACCACAGTGAGCACAGTGAGTCAGGACCTCCGCTTAATATCTTGTTAGAAGGACAGAAATGTTAAAGCCTGTCTTTCAGGAAAGAGCTGCCAGCTGTTTTCACCTCCACCCCCACTGCTCCTTCCGTCTAGTGCAGTGGAATATTCCCTTAAGTATTTCTGCGCACCCGTCCAATAACACATTGCTTTTTGGCCATACCCTGTTGCCCTATTGATCTGACACAATTTTACTTGTAGTGGAAAAATAAGAATGCTCTTAATTTGCTGGGCCCTGGAAGACAGCCAGGTTGTCTTGGCATGGGGCCTGTGTTGGTATTGTTGCCGGCGCTTAGTCATTAGAAGAAAAAATCGAACACAGAAACAGATGCAGGTATCCATATATAGAATGACTGGATTTTAATTTTGTATTTATTTTAATTTGTTTATTTGTAAGGGACAAGCACAGAGAACATTGACAATGCATTGTACTTGTGTATATAGCCGAAGCTAATTTCCAACACCAGTCCCTTGATGGACATTGATAAGTTGATCAGTTGAAAGTTCCAGTTGATTTTCTTGAAACTGTCCTATACAGCATCTGGAGTAGAATCATACTTGTGTTCACAACTTGTATACACATCTTTATACATTCATACACATTTTTATGAGTTGAACCACTGTTGAACCACAGTGATTCTGTTAATACTGTATGGATAGGGAGCTTAGGAATGTAATATTAGCGAACACTCATTTGTTTTGCTGTCCCCCTATCCACAAGCCTGAAAAAACTAAGATTACGCAGAGGAACAAGGTTAGTCAGAAAAGTTAATCAAACATCAGGAGGCTGGGGCGGCGGATAGTGTAGTGGTCTAACGCACCATATTTTGACTGGTCCGATATGGTGTGCGCTGCCTTTCAGGGAAGCGGTTCGAAAATCTGTCTCTACCAGACCGGCCCTGGTCATCAGCCCTGATCAGGGGCGGAATTTGGCTGTCTGCCCCAGGGGGAAGGGGGAGGGTGAGCCGGCTCAGGTCTGCCGTGAAGCACGAGTCTCCAGAACATGGGTGGGTGGATTCTGTTTCGAAGGAAGCAGAGTTTGTTGCCCTCAGATAATTAGCTTGCCTCGTAGTGACGAGCGGCGGACCCGTGTGGGGAGGATAAATATAAAATAAAATAAAATAATAAAATAGAGGGAGTAATTGGCTACTAAATTGGGAGAAAAACAGGAAAAATCTGAAACAAAGGTAAAAAAAACTAACAAAAAAACCCATCAGGAGGCTGATTTTGTTCATACATTTATGTGTGTCATAGCAAAGAACATAACCACTATTCATATGTAAGCATCATATTATGGGCTAAAATAAACATTTTAAATGTTTTTTTGTGTAAGTTCCCTATACATTTTAAATATGTATCAAAATAGGCTGTATTGGCTAATTATAGTTTATCGAGATACAGATAACAGTGTCTCCCAGACCACCATTCAGCCCTCCTTGACAGCAGTGAAAAACATAAGACCTACTTGACAGTGTTTATGCACTTTAGACCCTACCTTTCTTTATTTGCACCTTATCGTGATAAGGTAAGGGTGTTCTGAGGGTTAATATCAGATTTCCCTGTGTTTGGTTTGAAACATGAGTCTTGGCACAGAGTCTGATTGAGAAGAGGAGCCCTCTGAACCCTAGACCTGACTGGGCGCTTGTGAAAGCCAGGTGAAAATTCCCCTGGGAGGGGGAGATGGGGTTGCCGTTAAAAGTGATTACGTGCCTATAATTAGATTCCCCCACCGAGGCCGGTGGTAACGGTAAACCCGGGAGTCCGGTTACCATGTGACCCACACGACAGTGTTTCCATCCATCACACCCGATGGTTGCGTCCGTTCTGGGCCCCTGATTTATTCAGAGGTTTCAGGGGTTTGCTTTGCCAGCCTGTGACCCACTTCTCCCTACTGCTCCTCTCAGTAAAAAGGAAGAATGGCTGCTGTCACAGTGAACCATTTCTCCCTCTACTGAATCTGGGCTAAGGAGGCTGAGCAGGAGTTGCCCCTGAGGGCTGCCTCACCATGAGAGGCCAGCTTTTCATGGCGGGTTGCCATTCAGAATGCTTATTCATGGACATAAAGTTGACCCCCAACATTATCACTAGCTAGCGGTGTAGAGAATTATTTTCTGACTATATTAGGGGTGATTGATGGACTTGGGGTTTGGAACTGGCATTGAAATGAAAAGTTTTGGGAAAAGAGACATTCTAGCCAGTATTAAAACAAAACATCTCAATTTGCTATTGTTTTGCTTCCACGTAGTTTTCCTGACATTGGCCTATAGTGAAGGTGTAGAATACTTGTATTTATTAGATGTGAATAGTAGCAGTAAAAAAAGAGGGTCCTATTACATTCTATGCATGGACAATCACAGGTCGCGTAAACCATTCAACTGTTAGATTTTTTTTAAATCAACAGTACACCCTGTGAGAATATTTACTTTTAATTTACAACAGTTTGTTTCTGCAGTGTAAATAACTGACTGCAAGTTGTGTCAGAAATTGGTCACTGGTGTGGCACGGGGTCAGTGAGCTATGCGAGTATTTATTTGCTTTCATTCTGGCAGTGTTTTTGGAGTGAGAATGGCTTGTTTGTCTCCAGGAGCTGGAGAAGACAGCCATCCCCGAGGTATCCTCCTTCTTGAAGCCCCGCACTGGGAGCAGCACCTATGAGCGGCAGAGTCGCCATGCCAACGATCACAGGGTACTCACTCAGGCAATCACCACTGAGGAGATGGTGGAGGCCATCAGGTAGGCAAGGACCTCATAGCTCAGATTATGAATAGGTATGCACACATCCATGACATAGTTTAGGTGCTTGGCAAAAAAGAGTAATGCAAAAGAAGGAGAGAATGTCAGCACACTGCTGCTCCCAAGTGATTTATTGAACTTATTCATTGAATTTATTGAACCTGTGTGCAGTGATAACATTTCAATTATTCAGTCGTCCTCAGGCCCCAGGTTAATTTATATTAAATAGGAGCCAGAATGAATGAATGAATGTATTAGAAAATTAAAAACACATATTCCACCACACATCAAAGCAATAGTACATACATTAAAAGTACATACATTAAAAACGATCTAGGATAGCACAAAAAAGTCAAGACTTATTTCCATGGTGGTCCTCATTTTAGCACAGGAGTAGGGCGCTTACACTTTGTTCTTTTACCTCATAGCTGAGATCACTTGAAACTGCAGATTCTCTAGAATACAGAGAAAACCCATTCTAGACTTTTCACCTCTTCTTTAATTCAGGTGGCCTTTGTCAGTCTAATTGAAACAGAAAGAAACTTCTCAGGACGGTATCTGGAAATGTCGGTTAAGGAAGTTTGGGTTGTGATGATGCGATTATGTCTGTGGAGAGTGCTGTGGAGTGTTTCCTTATGCTGCTGATGACCTGTGTCAGGAGAAGAATCATAGGCTTCATCAGCTGTTAAGAGGCCATCATTTTATGGGTCCTCATTATGGTCAATAACAATGAAAACTGAAATATTTATATAGAATACAATAGACATATTTATATAAAATAGCTTTAACAATGCTTTAAACAACTCATGACAACAATATTTAGAAATGTGAGTGGTGAAGGTATGTTTAAAACTTTTTCAAGTTTGGTCTTAGTGTCCTGAACTTTCCTTCTGCTCTCTGCACCCTCCCCTGTGTTCTAGTTCTACAGTTTCTGTTTCCCTTAAGATGTAGAAACTCCTTCTCCTTCCTTGATGTTTCAGGAGAGGAGAGAAAAAACACGTTTTTCCGGCTTAGCTCAGTATCTTGTCTATCAGTCCGCATTCTGTTCTTTTCCTTCATCAGAGTATATTTTAGACAGCAGCACTCCTGTGTAGCACCTTGTTGGGCCCTGTAAGTACCATTATTCACTCCTGTGATCTCCACCCAAACAACTGTTAATGCCATGAAACAGATTTACAAATTTACCTATTTGAAAAAAATGATCCCTTTAGGTGCTGGTCAAATTTGAAATCAGCCTGGCAGATCTGTAATAATTTTCAATGAAACATATTAGTAACCAAAACATAGTCATATGAAAGAATAATTGTTAAATATTTTTAAAATCTGCAGGAATTTTACTGGTGTCTAAGGGTATAAAGATTATTTGGCCCTGGTCTGCTGTGATAATGAAATAAGAGCAGAGAAGCTACAGAATGTGTCTGACAGTTATCTGCCAAACAATTGAAACTATTGCATGGAGTGTATAGTAGGGGTCTTGTGAAGGGCAGGCTCCAACAGGATTGTTGTGAATCAGGGCCAGGCCACACCTGTGTGTCCAGGCATTTGGTACGGCATGTGGCCACACTTTTGCAGAGCACAGCCAGCCAATCTACATAACCAACAGGAGTTATACAAGTTCAGACCCTCCTAGCCCCTGGCTGTATTGACCTTTGTGGAATTTGTACTTTTCCATTGAACATTGATTTACTCAATGAGTTTGAATGCCTGAAATAGTATTTATTTATAATATACACTACCGCTCAAAAGTTTGGGGTCACCTTCCATCTGGACTATGGCTAATTGGGCACTCCTTCATTCTTCAGCAAGATAACGACCCGAAACACACCTTGAAGTTGTGCAAGAACTATCTGGTGAAGGAGGAATGTGAACAACAACTCAAACTAAAGACCTGGCCTGCCCAGTGTCCAGACCTCAATCCCATAGAACTTGTATGGGACAAACTGGAAAGGAAGAGTCAAAGCAAAGCAACCCACAAGTTTCTCTGGGAATTGCTGCAGGATAGCTGGGAAAACATGTCGGGTGATTTCCTGCTAAAACTTATTAACCAAATGGCCACTGTTTGTGAGGCTATTCTCATGCCAAAGGGTGACTATTTTGAGGAATCCAAGATTCCATTTTCAATATAATTTTCTTGAACATTTCTTTGATGTTCATTTTGTGTTTTTTGTCATTTTAAAGTATTTACAGAAATGTATACGGTGTAAAGCATTGTCAATTATGAGATAAAAATAGTTTCCAGCAGGTGACCCCAAACTTTTGAACGGTAGTGTATATATATTTTTTTTTTTTTTTCCCGTTTTTCTCTCAATTTGGTAGCCAATGACACCCTCTATCTATTTCGATTTACCCTCCCCACATGAATCCACCGCTCGTCTCTACAAGGCAAGCGGATTCTCAGAGGGCAGCGAACTCTGCTTCCTTTGAGACAGAATTCACCCACCCACGTTCTGGAGATTCCCTTACAAGCTTCACAGCAGGCCCAAGCCGGCTCACCCTCCCCCCTTCCCCTGGGGCGGACAGCTAAATGGCACCCTGATCGGGGCTGACGACTAGGGCCAGTGTGGTAGAGACAGGGTTCGAACCGTATCCCTGACAAGCAGGGCACACCGTATCGGACCAGCCAAAATATGGTGTGTTAGACCGCTACGCTATCTGCTGCCCTCTGAAATAATATTTTGAGTCCTGTTTGAAGCAAACCAAGCAAGCTTTTATAGAACCTTTTGCCGTTAAATAATGCTGGCTCCAATACTAATCTGTGGCACTCACCGTCTCCCACCCCCCCATGCCGCAGCCTCCCAAAGCCAGCTGGGCCCGGCGAGGCCCAGGTTCAGGCTGAGCAGGATGGACCAGAGGGAGCGAAGCCAGATGAGGAGGATGAGAGCTCCAAACTGACCCTGAGCGAAAAGCTGGCCCTCTTCAATAAACTGGCACAGCCAGAGAGCAAGGCGGAGTCTACTGCGGAGACCCCAGACAAGCGCAGGCAGAAGGGGGCGCGCTACCGCACCCAGCCCATCACCATGGACGAAGTCAAGCTGGTGAGCCTGGCCGAAACAAGCCTGTGTCACCGACTCACCTACACAGCACTGACCCTGAGACATGGGCACAAGGCCTTCTCACAAGTTTTCATTAACATTCCATGGGGAAAACATTCCTCCTCTCTGTGGTGTGTATCCAAATTATATATTATTTTTTAGCAAAGCTGACATGTAAGCCCAACCAGCCCACCTGTTCATTTCAACATTATAGTGAAAGAAGTGTACTGTACATCCATATAGAGCACTGTAACACCATTACTGTGAATACACGTGTTTTATTTTACATGTTGAGTAATTGATGGTATTGACATCACAAACATATGCTTCAATGCAGCAGAGTCAGGAGACACCTGTAGGATGGCTGAGGATGTGCAATGCGGAACGGAGTTTGCAAGTGTATAAAAAAGGAATTAAAATCTCTGCTCTGATTGGAGTGGAGCTTTTGGTTGATATTAGGAGGTTGGCTAACTGCCCCCTGTGCTCCCCTCAGCTCCAGAGAGGGCCCATACAGCTGCCCCCCCTGCGCCTGTCTGCCCATCTCTCCGACAGACAGCAGGCTCAGTCTGTCAACCTGAAGCCCAGCGAGATGCGCCAGTCCCCGGCCAGCGAGGAGCTGCCCTGGCCCCCACAGTCTGGATTACAGCAGCAGAACTCAGAGCCACGAGAGATCAGGGGCATCCTGAAGAAGAGCCGGGCCGACATCATGGAGACGAACCAGGGTAATCGGAACGGGGAGACCCAGCAAATGGATGCTGTGGTCAGCGTGGGCCAGCAGAAGGCCCCAGGGAACCAGGAGGCCATGGTGAAGGAAGCAGACATCCGCACGAGCACCCCCACCACTCACCAGGAGAGCACAGAGGGTGCTTCGAGCAATGGTGGTCTCCCACCCATTGCCCCATGGAGAAGAAGGAGCAGGAGCAGGAGCAGGACTTGCACCCACAGCTTTAGGGAGGACCCCTGCACTGCACCCTGCAGCCCCCCTGAGGAGCGCCTGTCCCTAGAGAAGACCTCCTCCTTGGCTGAGGAGGGCGAGGAGCAGGACAGCAGTCCGGCCCAGAGCACACGCTCCACTCTGAGAGACAGGTACTGAGCTAACACCAAGAGTTAAAAAAGTTAACTGATCATGTGATGTTAGGCTGCCTCATTGACTGACAGTAGGGATTGTGTGTGTGTGTGTGTGTGTGTGTGCGTCTCACTCTGAGTTTCTGTCCTTTTGCAGATTGGGAGATCTGCGCAGTGATGAAGAAAAGCAGAACAGCTGTCTTGAAACCAGTGAGGCCAATGATCTGAGCCAGGTGTCCCTGGCTGACCACTGCAACCAGCTGCAGGACACTGAGAACTCCTGGAAGAATAAGGTATTACCACTAATACACAGCCTCCACACTGCATCTCCCCGGTGCTGGAGAAGGAGAGTGGCCCCTGCTCTGTCTGGCTGCTCAGTGGGGAAGGGGGATAGGTCCAGGCAGGTGCTGTTCATTTGAGCTTGTATAAAAATTCCAAACTCCACACACTTCCCTCTACTCCCCCTGGATGGACTGTGTGTGGGAACTACCTCCTGTTTGGGTGAAAGATGCTGTAGGAGAGAGATCAGTAATTTGGATGGCAGAATGCATCAATACCATCATGACTGCAGAACATTTTTGATATTTTAATGTATAAAGTATCACATATTCAGAAGGACACCTTTGGTTAACACCTTTAACATCATTAATTTAAAAAACAAGCGAAATCTTTTTTGAAAACCTAAAACTTGAGAAGTATGTGTGTAGCCATCATCAGATGACCAGTGGGCCTTTCAGGGGACTGGCAGTGTAGTGTAATGGTTAGGGAACTGGGCTTGTAACTCAATTGCCAGTTCAATTCCCAGGTGGGGCACTGCCGTTGTACCCTTGAGCAAGGTACTTAACCTGAATTGCTTCTGTAAAATATCCAGCTGTATAAATGGATTGTACGTAAAGAAATGTAAGCTGTGTAAGTGTGTAAGTGTGTCTGCTAAATGGCTAAAATGAAAGAATGAAATGGCTTCAAAGAGAGTGCTGATAAGAACTAAATGCCATCCAAGACAAATCTGATGATTTCTCACTTTAATCTGTCTCAAATAACCCTGAGTGAATTTGATTGGGTCCCACAGTCTGTCTGAGTGAAAGTTAAGGGTTCACCAGCAGGGCAGCCCTGGCAATACATCAGAGTCACTGCTCAGCTCAAGCAGAAGTGCGCTGGACATCACCAAGCAGGATGACTTTTGTTATCTGGGTTGGAAACACAAGAAGAAAACAAAAACTTGTCTTTGCATCAGAAATAAACACATGGAAGCGGCTCTGGGAATCTGTAGCAGTGCCTGCATCACACTTGCATGTTTTTTCTGAACCAGATTAGCCTGCTCCAAATGCACGTAATGGCACTCATGTTTTAATGGCTGTTGTTTCATTTTCAAGAGTCTTGAATACACAGGGTATGATGTGCACATTACAAAGATTGTCCCTCTTGACCTATTGGCTGGTCTGTGTTTGCACTCATTTCCCATTTGTACACTCCTGCTTATCCAGTAAAGGGAGAAAGGACAAATCGCAGTAGTTCTGTGCATGTTTGAAGGCATGTGAAGAAAAGAGGAAAAGTGGACTCATAATAGATGGAATTTCTGTTTCTTGTGAGGAAAAGCAATTATGTGTAATTTAGTACACAGCCACCTTCTGCTCGTGGGATTGGTTCTTACAGCTACATTTTTGGTATAATATGGTATTTTGGTATTCACCTTCATATGTTTGCTGTGTGTAATTAAACTTTATCGCATTGATTTGAGAACAGAGGTTAATTCTTTGCTAAAGGCACAGAAAGGGTATATGGCCTTTTTGCTTGTAGAGGTGCAATATATCTACTATAACATTATACCTATTTTTTTTACTTTTTTTTATCAGGCAACAGACAACTGCTCTTGGAAGCTGGGCACATAGAGTTAGAGTTCTTGTTTTTTTGTGATTTTAACATTAATGTGATTGCAACATGCTAGTGTTTGTTGGATAAATAGTGATGAGCATACACATGGCCAAACCTATGTATCCTCTACTCTCATCTACCTACTCTCACCCTCTCCTCTAACCTCTGATGTGACCAACCCAGAGAACTGGCATCTGTAGTTCAGTACATCAGTGGATCAGATGGGCATCATAATAATGACCTCACTGCCATTTTTATTCCCTCTTCCCTTGGGTCTACTCTGTTACTCAACATATCTTTATGGAGGTGATAGTCATTCCTTCCTAATTGTCAGATGTTATCATTGGCATCAGTTTTTACAATTAAGCCCCAAATACTTGCTTTTGCATACTTGCAGTTTGGGGCGAACAATTCATTATTTTATTCCAGTTTGTTTAGGAATCATTCTTTCCCTCTCCTCCTTTGCTTTCATTCTCTCATTCCTTTTCCTCCCTCCCTATCTTCCCAATGATTTCCCCTGTAGGTTGAGAGTGAGATTTCCCATGATGCTGCTGACCACATTGTGTTCTGGGTAAGCTTAGGCCTCCAAGCTATCTTGCTGAATAAGCTATCAAAGAGAGCCCATAAAAACGAAACATTGACTTTTCAGGGACTCCAGTTGTTTTGCCCTTGCACTTGATACATAATTCTACAGAAGCAGTTATGGAGCAACTATTAAGTGTTCACTGGCTGTTTGTCCCTATGATAGATACAATTGCAGATCCAACAAGAACTTCACACTTCACACTGGGAATTATATTTTTGTTGTCATTCAAAATGCAGCCTGTGCTTTGAATATTGGACTTTCAAGCAGTCCTGTCAAGATGTGAGATTATACTCTCACCATATTTCTCACAGTCTCAACATAATAATTAAGCCAGACATTTTCTCACACATGGATTTATCATCACACGTAATTCCAACAGTGAGCCCAAGTAAATTGGCTGCATGCTGTGATATTTCTAGCAGTATAGGCTGGATGCCAAGTTTAACTCCCACCCTGTTCTTCCCCTCACCTCCCCCCCTCACCTGCCTATCCCAGGAGCCTGTCTTCTCCTCTCTCTTTGTACCTGCTAGCACCGCCTACCAGTATGTACTCTGTTACAATCAGGTGAGTGTGCATATGCGTGTGTGTGTTTGGAGTTTCTGTGTTCTTTGTGGCTGTCAAAGAAGTGCATGTCTGCTGATTGATTTGGTCTGCTGCGCTTTTGTTTGAATTAAGAGCTTGAATATCAGAGTCCGTTGGAATCCTTCTCTATTTTTGATTCCATCGTGATGCGTTGTGGCATGTGTCCTTTTCAGATGCCACATAAGGCAAACAATTACTGGCTGAGGTGAGGGATTCTTTCACCATGTTGTCAGTTACTGTAGTGACTAGGGTTTCCTGTGAGGGTTAAGGTAGAATGGTCTCTCAAACTATCCATATGAGGATTTCCTCTCAGTAAGGAGCACCAGTGTGGCACAAAAGCAGTACTGTGTACTGTACTTTCTCTCCTCTCTTGAGGCTCAATGTAGAGCTGCCTCCAGAGAGGACCTGACCAAATGTATTTATTTTTGTGAGTCAAAACACGATCAGCACTGGGAATTTACAAGCTTGCATGGCAGCAACAACTGTGGGGGCTGTAAATGCCAGATGTCAGAGTGTGCAGTATTGCTCTCACCAGCTCTCTGGCGCCCTCATGCTGCGGGTTGCAGACAATCATACTGTTCGGAGATTACACAGCTCTTTCGGTGTTGTGTTGCTTGATTAGATTGCCATATAGTGACATCATAAGCCCCTTTTACACAGGGCTGGGCACCTGTGTTTTTCTTGGGTTTGCAATTCCTGGGTTATTGGACCCGGGAACACTACCCGGGTCCAGAGGTGGGTCCATCCCTGGTCTGCTTTGGTTTAAACGAGGAACCTGGTATCCATTATTTACATATGGCCTGTTAGACAAGTTGGAATTAGACAAGTATAATGTTCAATTTAATTTTTATTTTATTCCGCAGCCCTTTAGACATTTATTTGCTGTCATATCTTGTAAAACAACACAATAAAAGGGATAAAATTAAAAAAACTTCAAATTTATGTGGAAGAAAAACTCTGCAGACATATGACATGTGACTTGCAAACCCATATTGAGGTGGTCCCAACGAGGGAACCCAGGAAATTCCTGGATTCCGATTGGTATAAACGGGCCAGAAGTGCCTTGCATGATATCATCCAGCATATAACTAATTAACAGCAGCCTTCTCTGCTGATGCAGGCTGGGTTTTCATGCAGTCAAGCATGATTCTGCCAACCATAGCAAGGATCAAGGCTGTAGGTGATACTGTGATATTGGTCTAATACTTTCTTATGACTGATAAACCACTGCCTATGTAATAAATATCCAAGTAATACAAATAGTAATCGAATGCTGAGTGCATTGTGTGTGGACTTTTTCCCGTCTCCTGTCCCTCTCTCAGTGTCCTATCCTTTCCTCTCTTCTTACTTGTCCAGAACACTCTTTCCTATGAGGCCCAAGAGGTCTCCCCTTCCACTGAGGGCATCTCTCCACCCCATAGGAGACAAAAGGTACAGTCTTACAGTCTCATTCAACATTCACTCACATGGCTGCATTGTTCAAATGTATTCATGATTTGGAAGCTGAAAGGCTCTCCCTGAAACGTTTCTGTTTTGTGCAAATGTCAGTGTCTGTGTATGTGTGTTAAAGTTTAATGATTTTTTTAAGACAAGATTTTAAAAGAATTGCTTTTCACATTGCTGCCCATTAAATCAGATTTCAGAAGTGCTGTCAACTGCATTCTAAGCATTGTCATGAGCTTTGTACAGTCAGGGCTTCTATCAGAGTCAAACTGATAGAGCTGACTCCCGGCCCACCTGGAGAGCTGCGATAGTTACTGAAACCATGTGTGTCTGCGCAGAGAACCACAGCGGAGGTGGAGACAAAGGTGTCATTGGCGGAGTGCATGAGCGTTCTGCAGGAGAAGGAGGAGCAGTGGAAGGCCAGGGGTAACAGCACCTCCAATGACTCTGTGCAGTTCACCGTCACCAGATGCATGGCCAAGAGAGGTCAGAACTCTTCCTGTCTTTAATTAATGCAGGTGGGTTTCTGCATTAATCTGTCTTCTCAATATGGGACCAATTCTACAGAATGCAGATTTTTACCCCAGAGATTGATTTCACACATCATTTATAAGTAATGCCAATTGATGCAATACAAATATCTAATTCACATAGGATGTATTGATTACAAGAACATAATTGCCAAAAATGTATGCAAAACATGTCAAGGTTTATGATGTCAGTCAGTGCCTGCTGTGTCTTTTCAAGGCTGAATGGCTGAATAAGAATAAGGGTTGTGTTTAAGGGAGAATAAGGTGACTCCAAAATGTTTTCTCCTGGCAGGCCTGGTGTCTCATGTATCAGACAGGGAGGACTCCCTGACCCTCAACAGCACAAAATCCCCCACAGGAGCCCCTGTCATGCCCCTAGGAGGTAATGTCCTCTCCTGAACTAATACTGTTCTTGTGCACTCGGGTCTACATTTGGGATGGTGCTCAACTGGGATGTTTTAGTCTGCAGTGGGTATGTCCTGTCTCAGTCTATATATTTGGACTTTCAGAAAGCATTTGACAAGGTACCACATGAGAGGCTCATTGCTCAAATGAATTCAGTAGGAATTGCAGGAGTAGTTTCAGAGTGGGGTCATAATTGGCTGCAAGGGCAAATACAAAGAGTAACAGTAGGTGGGGCCGTATCTGACCTCGGTGCTGTGGGCAGTGGCGTCCTGCAGGGATCGGTGCTGGGACCTCTGCCCTTCCTTATTTACATAAATTATCTTGATATGGACGTTAGTAGCAAAATAGTTAAATTAGCAGATGATACTAAACTCAGGGGTGAATGGGCAGATACATGGCAGATGACATTCAATATTGCTAAATGCAAAGTTATGCATGTGGGAAATAAAAACATTAGACAAGAGTATTATATGGGAGGAGAAAGGTCAGTAGGTGTTCAATTTGAAAAAGACTTAGGAATTGTAATTGATCAAAGTCTATCTGCATCAAAGCAGTGTGCTACAGCAGTAAAAAAAAAAAAAGCCAAACAAGATGCTGGGATACATAGCAAAAAGTATTGAGTATAAATCAAAGGAGGTTATATTAATGTTATATAATGCCTTTGTCAGACCTCACTTAGAATACTGTGTACAGTTATGGGCACTGCACTACTAGAAAGATATAGAAGCTCTTCAAAAAGTTCAAAGAAGGTCTGGTCTAATGGGACTCCTGTGAACTGTCACCCCATTCCCCGTTCCACCAGCCTCTGGTCACAGAGAGACCTCAATCGAGGTGACAGCAGAGACAGTGAAGGAGCTGATGACTCTGGACGACGAGGACACATTCAGCCGCTTCCACAGCTCTTCCACCTCCGAGCAGGACTTCAGCTGCATCCTCCAGTCCACCACGCCCATGTAAGCCACACCCTCTTTCAGATGCATCTTCTACAGTGGAATGAGTTTGCATTATGGATCCTTTGGGTATCTGTCAGTGCTTTTGTCTGTGCTCTCTTTGTCTGTGCTGTCTTTGTCTCCATGTTTGAGGCACTGTATTGATCTGTGTCCTTTTCTATGTCGTGGCCACTTTGTGTCTTTGGACTGTTTTTAATCAAGTATTCAACACACTCAACAATCAAGTTTTCATCAACTTTGACTTACAAATAAGTCTTTACTTTGCAAACATAGATTTGTGTTCAGCAACAATTAACTTTGTTATGTTTGTGAAGAAAAAAGTAATACTTCAATTTATTTGTAAAAGTCAAAAGTTTGTCAAGGACAAATGTTAATTGATTTGAGTTTGTCTCTTTCTCCTCATCTCTATGTCTCTGTGTTTGTGTTTCTCTGTTTGCGCCCATTGCTCTGCTTTTCCCTGTTTCTCTTTGAGTCTGAGCGTCCCTACTTCCTTCTTCTGGTGAGTGTGTGTGAGTGAGTGTGTGCATGTGTGGGTTTGTGTGAGTGTGCATGAGTGGTGAGTATGTGTGTATGTGTGTGTGTGTGTGCTCAATGCTTCTCCTCCTGTGTGTGTCCAGGTTGACATCCTCAGTAACAGAGCATAAGCGGGCGGTGCGTCCGGTGCGTAAGACGCAAGGCTCCCGGAATCCACTGCGAGCTCTCGCCGCACGTGAAGACATCCGGCAGGAGTACACGGAGCAACGCCTCAGCGTGGCATCAGTAGAGACCGCCCGGATACAAGTGGAGAAGAGTGAGTCGGGGGCAGTTAGTATTAATGAAACAGTTTCCTCTAAATCTGATTTTAACAGGCTCACTAATGAAAGGTGTACTCCAAAAGCATAAAGAAGTCAAAGTGTGTATGTTATTCTGCAGGAGTGGGAGATCCATGGGGCTGTGCGGTCAGCTCAGACAATGTTCACTTTATAATATTGAGGAAACATTAGGAACTATTGTTTTTCCAAGGATTATGCTCAAATAATCTTAAAACATCTGTTATATATCTGCAACTAAGTAAATGCCACTGGGTTGTGTCCCCCAGTGGCTAAACATTCCACCCTATCAGATGAGGCTCTGGCAGGACTGGCAAGTAAGGAAAACGACTGCAATGTCAACCTGCGTGACATCAAATCCAACGAGACAACCCTGCCATACAGCAAACTCATGCTCCTTCACATCAAAGGTCAGAGTGAGACTGGGTCTTTCAAGTTTCCTCTTGTTCTGAAAGCAGTGTTAAACTTGATGGCTGGGGATGCTGGGATATGTAGTTTTATGGATTTATTTGTTTGCTATGGCAAAGAAAGAATAACTTTTCTGTCACTGAATTGCAAGTCAAGTGAAGAAATGTGGTTCTGTGTGGCTCAGTAGGTAGAGCATGGTGTTGGCTTAGGTTGTGGGTTCAATTCTCACTGGGACCACCTTTTCCTAAAAACTGTATGCATTCGTTACAGTAAGTCGCTTTGGATAAAAGCGTCTGCTAAATGGCATATATTATATTATAAATGCTGGATGTTTTACAGAAGTGCAGTTATCCAGCATTTGGCTTCAAATAAATGTCCCTTTTTTGGTTGCAATCACTTATCCTCATTTACTTACTTAGTTAGGCTTAAAAGCCATACTTTTGCGTGTGACACTTTTCAAGTCTGTTACCTAATACCACAACATTAGATACTGTTTCAGGTTACTTTGTTACCTTTGGTAGCCAATTACACCCGCTGCCATAGCCGTGACCGGCAGCGACAAAGGTGAAGTATCGTCTCCTCTGAGACGGCACTCGCCAAGCCGACACCCCAGAGCCACTCCTGTGCGCAGCAAACGTCTTGTCGGCTTCCCTCCCACCTCCCTGGGGCAGACAGCCAATTTCCCCCCCGTGGCACTCCCGGCCAGAGCCGACTGTGGCGCAGCCGGGAATCTAACAACGGTCTCCATAGCCAGCATCAGATGTTGAAACCACTAGACCATGCGGGAGGCCCTTCTTTAAAAAAAAATGTTATTTGTTTCAGATTTTATTCAGTTTTTCTCCCAATTTGTTAGCCAGTTACACCCTCTATTTATTTCGATTTACCCACGCGAGTCCACTGCTCGTCTTTACGAGGCAAGCTAATTCTCAGAGGGCAGCAAACTCTGCTTCCTTCGAGATGGAATTCATCCACCCACGTTCTGGAGACGCTTCATTCTGGAGACTCCCTCCCCTGGGGCGGACAGCCAAATGCTGCCTCAATGGCATAGGGCCACTGAGAGTGCCACCCCTAGAGTGTTCTTAATGAGTTCTGACCCATTGGGAGCTTGTAGGTGGGTAAGAGTGTTAGATATTTTCAGACTCTGTGAAAATGCTGCAGAACTTGAGGCCACTGACCATGTGTACGGTTCTGGTCGGCAGGTCGGCAACATGTCCAGGTACGTCTGGTTGAGCCAACAGCTCAGTCCCTGAACAGCGGGGACTGCTTCCTGCTGGTCACACCCACACACTGCTTCCTGTGGAACGGGGAGTTTGCCAATGCCATCGAGAAAGCCAAGGTACTGAACTGTCTGTGTGTGCATGTTGAAAGGAAAAATACATTGAAAAAGCTTGGATAAGCTGTATCTTTCACCCTCTTATCCAGAGCAGTTGATTTTAATGAGTGCTCTAATGTATCTGCGTTTATATCTGCGTGTATTTGCATTTCGTGTAGGCCTCGGAGATGGCATCCTTCCTGCAGGCCAAGCAGGACATGGGTTGTAAGGCTCCACAGGTGACCATCCTGGAGGAAGGCAGTGACACAGACAGCAGCCAGTCCAAGGAGTTCTGGGATCTGCTTGGGGGAAAGGCAGAGTACAGAGGTACAAGATCAGAGCCAGACCTACAGACACACACACACAGACACAGACTCACAGACACACCACACTCACACATGGTTTCTATTCATGTAAGGCTTCTGGTACACAAAAAATAAAAGCAAAGACATTATATACATTTACATTACATTTTGGCAGATGCTCTTATCCAGAGCGACTTACAAGATGTGCATTAATACATGGCAAGAACATAAGAACATTAGAACATAAGAATACATAATGACGAGAACGGGCCTTTCGGCCCATCTAGGCTCGTCATGTCCTAATCTAAAAGAGTATCTAGTACTACATCTAGCCTGGACTTGAATAGCTCAAGTGTTTCTGCCTCTAGTACCCAACCTGGCAAGCTGTTCCAGGCATTGACAACTCTCTGTGTAAAGAAAAACGTCCTAATATCTGTGTGGAATTTGCCTTTAACTAATTTCCACCTGTGGCCTCTTGTTCTGCTGACCCCACTTATCTTAAAAAATCTTTGGTATTTCACTTTGTTAAAAGCAGATGATACTAAACTCAGGGGTGAATTTAAAAACCTCAATCAAATCCCCCCTAAGTCTTAGTTTGCTAAGCTTAAATAGATTGCGTGCCTTAAGTCTATCATCATAACTTTGACCTTTCATACCAAGTATCAACATCCAACATCCGGTGCGCCGTAGGAAGGTTGCACTGACAATGGCTCCGCATTCAACTTGTAGTTTTGTGTTTATTATAATTTGTATTGTTCATATTTTTGTATGTACTGCACTGTCGCTCATACAGTATGATCGACAATCACTTTTGGAAGTTCGTTCGTCACTGGACACAGACTTTTTCTCAATTTACCGAAGTACGTGCTGTGATTCCTTTGTCCTGCCGCCGCTGTGTTTACTAATACTCCGATGGAGGAGAAAGAGAAGAGGCAAACGTGCCGGTATCCTATGCAGATCTCGGACGAGATTCTGCAATCCGCCACTGCTGAGTATTTTACTGGCAAATGTTCAATCCCTGGACAATAAAATGGACGAACTACACGCACGGATTAACTTTCAGCAGGACATTGCGAACTGCTGCGTGCTGGCGTTTACTGAAACCTGACTAGACCCTGCGGTGCCTGACTCGGCTGTTACTCCGGCTGGATTTTCCATCTCCAGGCAGGACAGAACTACGGAGTGAGGTAAACGCAGAGGCGGTGGGGTCTGCATTATGGTTAACTCTCGCTGGAGTTTGGATATAGCAGTAATTACAAAACACTGCTCACCAGCCCTGGAGCTCTTGGCTATAAAAGTCTGTCCCTTCTACCTCCCCCGGGAATTCAGCACCGCTATAATCACAGCAGTCTACATACCCCCGCAGGCGGATAAAACGCGTGCGCTGGAGGACCTTTACGGAGTAATTAATGGACTAGAGAATGCTCATCCAGCTTCTATTGTTGTTGGCGACTTCAATAGGGCTAATATGAGGAAAGTTTTGCCTAAATATCACCAGCATATTAACTTTCCTACCCGTGGTGATCAGACTCTTGACCATTGTTATTCTCAACTACGGGACAGCTATAAACCCCTCCCCCACCCTGCCTTTGGTAAGGTGGATCACACCTCCATTCTTCTCCTCCCAACCTACAGACAACGTCTAAAACAGGAAAAAAACTGTTTTTCGGACAACGCTGAAGTGAGGAATCTATAACTGTCCAGGACTGTTTTGAAACCACAGACTGGCAGATGTTCTGTGTTGCAGCTGAGGGGGACATTGATGAATACACAGACTCTGTCTCAGCCTACATCTCCAAGTGCATTGATGACGTCATCCCGAGAGTCAATGTTAGGATTTTCCCCAACCAAAAGCCCTGGGTTAATGGTGATGTCCGGACTAAGCTCAGAGCACGGTCCTCTGCCTATAGCTCTGGGGATCTGGAGGCCTTGAGGAAGTCCAGATATGACCTACGGAAAGCCATAAGGAATGGCAAAAGAACCTACAGGGACAAGTTAGAGGCTAACTACCACAGTTCCGACCCCAGACGCATGTGGTGTGGACTGCGCTCCATCACTGACTATAAAGGGAGAAATAGCAGTGATGCCCAGCCTGCCGCCTCTCTTCCTGACGAGCTCAACACCTTTTACGCGCGGGTTGAGGCAAGCAACGTCATCCCTATTGCAAGCCCAGCTGAGGACCAGGACGACTGCACTCTGTCCCTATCTACGGATGACGTGAGGAGAGCTTTTAAAAGAGTAAATCCTCGGAAGTCACCAGGGCCAGATGGCATTCCAGGCCGTGTCCTCAGAGCGTGCGCCGACCAGCTAGCAAAGGTATTTACTCTCCCTGAACCAGTCTGCAGTCCCCACCTGTTTCAAACAGACAACCATTGTCCCCGTACCTAAAAAACATCCCATCATCTGCCTGAATGACTACCGCCCTGTTGCACTCACCTCTATCATCATGAAGTGCTTCGAGTGGCTAGTCAGAACCCACATCTGCTCCTCCCTTCCTGACACCTTGGACCCCCTTCAATTTGCATACCGTCCCAATAGATCTACGGACGACGCCATCTCCATGACAGTGCACACCGCCCTCTCCCACCTGGATAAAGGGTAACACATATGTGAGGATGCTGTTTATAGATTACAGCTCAGCATTCAACACAATTGTGCCTGCTAAGCGCGTTCCCAAGCTCAGGATCCTGGGTCTTAACACCTCCCTCTGCAATTGGATCCTGGACTTCCTGACGGGCAGACCCCAGGTGGTGAGAATGGGTAACCTCTCCTCCTCTGCACTGACCCTGAGCACAGGAGCCCCTCAGGGCTGTGTACTCAGTCCCCTCCTGTATGCCCTGTTCACACATGATTGTGTGGCCACTCGCAGCTCCAATATCATCCTTAAGTTTGCAGACGACACCACCATCCTGGGTCTCATCTCCAACAACGATGAGACCGCCTACAGAGAGGAGGTCAGCGTCTTGGCAACATGGTGCCAGGACAACAACCTCTCTCTCAATGTCTGCAAGACTAGGGAGATGATAGTGGACTTCAGGAAGCGACAGGGGGGAGGGGGTCACGCCCCCATTCACATCGATGGAGCTGAAGTGGAGAGAGTCTCCTGCTTCAAGTTCCTCGGTGTGTTCATCAATGATGACCTCTCCTGGGGCCTCATTTATAAAAAGTTGCGTAGAAACTATCCTACATTTGATCTAAGATCATTTATGAAATGTGTGATTCAGAGAAACTGAACGTACGCACAAAAAAACGTGCGTACGCCACTCCCCCAGATGTGAAATCTATAAATCACAAATGATCTTGTGTGTAACTGAATGGTTTTAGATCTCCGCCTTGTAAACGCCCCCTAATTAATATCATTAGCATATAAAGGAGCTCGAATCAAAACATAAATCCTCTACTTGATAATGGCGATAATGGCGATGGCTAATAATTTTAGCGAGGCCGAAATCGAGGTCCTGTTGGCGGAGGTGCAGATGCGTGCAGGGACGCTGTTTGGGAGCCTTTCCAGTAGCTTTACCAGTAAAACCAAGTACGTGGCCTAGCAGTCTGTAGCCCAGGCTGATTTAAAACTGAGGTCAAAATCTCCAATAACTTGTTCCCTTTTTATTGCGTGGTTGGCGATATCTTCGAGAAGTGACAATGCTGCCATTCTTCCTCTTGCAAACCACTGCATTATTGGACATTTTATAGGCTATAGATTGACCGAAATGTTTTACACGTGTGTAACCATAATATGTATTAAATACATTTCCTTCCAGGATGTGTCAATTATGCTAATATGGGTCGTTTTGGAAAACCAATGTGTGTTTTTGTTTTGTTTTCCACAAGTAGCCTAGCGTATGTTGTTTTAATTTATTAATAACTTTATTGTGCAAACCATTACGTATAGCCTAAGCAATGTGTTCAATCTGGTAATACTACTACTACTACTACTACTACTACTAATAATAATAATAATGAGGAAACAATTAGGCAGCAGACGACATGTTGGCGCTCTTAGATTTCCGAATACATTTTACATTACATTTACATTTTAAGCATTTAGCAGACGCTCTTATCCAGAGCGACTTACAATATGTACATTAATACATGGTATGAACAATCATAGTACGCGCAAGAGATCAGTGCAGTAATAAAGCGATAGACATCATTGCAGGCAGCTGCGTACCATACCTGTAACACTTGGAAGGAAAAGGTTAGTAATTTTTTTTTAATGGAGTAAGCAGGGGTATATAGTGTTGAGAAAGTAGGCAGTGGTGATGACAACTAGCTACATTAGCTGTACAGCATTAAGTGGTAGTGGAGTCTGAAAAGGTGGGTTTTGAGTCTCAAGTGATTCTGCGGTCCTGACCGATTGCGTACCTGCAGTACTCCAACATTGCCACAAGGAAACGTGCGTACGCCAAGTTGAAACCTGACGTGGAGCTGAGTACTTTTCCACGTCAAAGACCGTTTTTATAAATCTGAACTTTGGCGTGGATTTGAGCGTACGCACGTTCTAAGATCAAATCTGTGCTTAAGTACGTTTTATAAATGAGGCCCCAGGTCCAAGCAATTGGACGCGGCAGTAAAAACTGCCCAAAAGCGCCTATACTTCCTGAGGAGACTCAAGAAGTTTGGCATGTCTGTCAAAACTCTAACCAATTTCTACAGGTGCACTATTGAGAGCATTCTCACTGGCTGCATTACTACCTGGTACGGCAGCTGCTCCGCTGCTGATCGCAAGGCCCTCCAAAGGGTGGTGAAGACAGCGGAGCGCATCATTGGCTGCCACCTCCCCTCCGTGCAAGGCATCTACCACACACGATGCCTTAGGAAAGCACGGAAAATCACGAAAGACTACAGCCACCTAGGCTATGGACTGTTCTCGCTGCTGCCGTCTGGTAGACGTTACCGGAGCATCCGGGCATGGACTACCAGACTCACTAACAGTTTTTTCCCCCAGGCCATCAGGCTTCTCAACCAGCAACACTAATCTCAGTGTTCACATTGAACACATCATCACCCCAATGTGTACTCTAATCACTTTGTATGTACATTAAATGTACATCACCTACATTTTAATGCACATATCCATCGTGCATCCATCGAGAATGCTCTCAATTGTGCCGTTCTCACTTTATATGTACATATTTACATATTTAAAACTCCTATTCTTAATTACTGCTACAAATGTTTAATGTTTACTGTTTTTCTGTTTTGTATATTTATGTATATTTCTGCTATTGTTAATACTTAGTTGTTGCTTGCCATGTCCCAAGAATTTCATTGTTCAGAATGACTGTGCACTTGATAAATAAAACACTTTGACTTTGACTTTGACTATCAGTTTAGTTGCCCTTCTTTGGACTTTTTGAAGAGCTTCTATATCGTTCTTGTAGTCCGGTGCCCAGAACTGCACACAGTATTCTAAGTGAGGTCTGACAAAGGCATTATATAACATTAATATAACCTCCTTTGATTTATACTCAATACTTTTTGCTATGTATCCCAGCATCCTGTTGGCTTTTTCACTGCTGTAGCACACTGCTTTGATGCAGATAGACTTTGATCAACTACAATTCCTAAGTCTTTTTCAAATTGAACACCTACTAACTTTTCTCCTCCCATAAAATACTCCTGTCTAATGTTTTTATTTCCCCCAAGTTTAGTATCATCTGCAAATTTAACTATTTTTCTACTAACGTCCATATCAAGATCATTTATGTAAATAAGGAAGAGCAGAGGTCCCAGCACCGATCCCTGCGGGACACCACTGCCCACAGCACCGAGGTCAGATACGGCCCCACCTACTGTTACTCTTTGTATTCGCCCTTGCAGCCATTTATGAACCCACTCTGAAACTGCTCCTGCAATTCCTACTGAATTCATTTTAGCAATGAGCCTCTCATGTGGTACCTTGTCAAATGCTTTCTGAAAGTCCAAATATATAATGTCATAAGCATGGTTCAGGTCAACACACTTTGTAGCCTCTTCAAAAAAGTCCAAGATCAATCATAGTCCGCACAAGAAGATCAGTGTAGTGATACAGTAATAGACATAATTGTTGGCAGTTGCATACCGTACCTGTAACACAGGGAAGGGAAAAGTTTGTCGAAAAAGTTAGACATCAACATAGATACATATTACAACATACAGTATTAAACATGTAATTAGTGGTGATGGCAATTAGTAAAATGTACAGAGTCAGTGGTAGTGGAGTCTGAAGAGGTGGGTTTTGAGTCTCTTGCGGAAGATGGCCAGTGATTCCGCAGTCCTGACCGAGTGCGGAAGATCGTTCCACCACCGAGGGGTCAGGACAGAGAAGAGACGAGACCGTGAGGAGCGGCTGCTGGGCGCCCACAGGGATGGGACAGTCAGTTTGCCAGAGGAGGCAGAATGGAGGGGTCTCGCTGGGGTGTAGGGTATGATGAGTGTCTGGAGGGAGGAGGGAGCAGTTCCTCTAGCATCTTGATAAGTCAGCACCAGTGATTTAAATTTGATGCATGCTGCAATAGGGAGCCAGTGCAGAGAGGTGAGTAGAGGGGTGACATGCGTGAACTTGGGTTGGTTGAACACCAGACGTGCGGCAGCATTCTGCATCAGTTGGAGAGGCTTGATGGCACTGGCCGGTAGGCCTGCCAGCAATGAATTGCAATAGTCCAGACGTGAGATCAACAGGGCCTGGACCAGGAGTTGTGTGGCCTCTTAATTGGGGAAAGGTCAGATTCTCCAGATGTTGTGGAGGGAGAATCGGCAGGTCCGGGTGATCGCTGCAATGTGGACCGAGAAGCACAGCTGGTCATCCAGGGTCATTCCAAGGTTCCTGGCAGACAGGGACGGAGACACTATGGAGCCTTCCAAAGACTGATCAATGTCTGACATAAATTTGTGTGTGTGTGTGTGTGTGTGTGTATGTATGTGTATGTAGGAGCCGGAGATCCGGAGGAGGACGAGCTGTTTGAGAGCGGGGTGGTGGAGTCTAACTGCGTGTACCGCCTGGTGGAGGAGAGGCTGGTTCCCCACGATGGGGCATGGGCCACTATCCCCAGCATTGCCCTGCTCTACTCCACAGAGGTCAGAGTCACTACACCCAAAGCCAGGGCCAGCCTGCTGTGAGATGTGGTGTGTCTGTGTTTGTATCCTCATTGTGTATGTGCTGATATGTCTCATATGGCTGTAACACTGTCTGGGTCATATCTGTATGTGGGCATACGAGCATATGTGTCAGTGTGTGTCAGTCTGTGCCTGTGTGCACTATGATTATCTATGAGACAAAGGGAGTATTCCTTTGTCCCTGTGTGGGGGTGACATATCTGTGTTCATCTCCAGGCACTGGTGTTTGACTTTGGCAGTGAGGTGTATGTGTGGCAGGGGAATGATGTTCCCCTGGGCCAGAGAAAGGTGGTGCTACAGCTGGGCAGACAGGTGTGGGGCGGGCCCTATGACTACAGCAACTGCAGGGTGAACCCTCTAAACCTCTCAACGTGCAGCACAGAGATCAAGAAGTGAGTCCAGCCACATGCATGCATACACACACACACAAACTCTCACAAACACACAAACATACACTTATATGCACACACACACACACACACACACACACACACACACACACACACACACACACACACAAGGATGTTTCTGCTATGGTGCTGGAACTGCACCAGAACAGGCACAATGTAGGACTGTGTTTGGAAAGAATCTCAGTACCAGATTCCTGCAGGAAATTAAGCAATGCTCAAATTTCCTTGCACATTCCTTCAAATGATTTAGTTTAAAACAGTTAAATAATACAACCTGGCTTACAGCAGTTGTATTCTCTCTTGTTCTTGGAGAGCCACGGGGTGTGCAGATTTTTGTTGTTATTCAGAACATGATCAATGAAAGTGGTTGGTTACACAGTTAACTCACCTCACCTGGGGCCTTATTTATAAAACGTACTTACGCACAGATTTGATCTTAGAACGTGCGTACGCTCAAATCCACGCCAAAGTTCAGATTTATAAAAACGGTCTTTGACTACCCCTATTAGCATAATTGACACATCCTTGAAATGTATTTAATACATATTATGGTTCCACGTGTGTAAAACATTTCGGTCAATCTATAGGCTATAAAATGTCCAATAATGCAGTGGTTTGCAAGAGAAAGAATGGCAGCATTGTCACTTCTCGAAGATATTGCCAACCGCGCAATAAGAAGGGAACGAGTTATTAGAGATTTTGACCTCAGTTTTAAATCAGACGACTTCTTCTTTACGTCCTTCAGGGACCTTTGCTGCCCCCCCACCTCGTTCACAGCCTGAGCTACAGACTGCCAGGCCACGTACTTGGTTTTACTGGTAAAGCCACTGGAAAAGCTCCCAAACAGCGTCCCTGCACGCATCTGCACCTCCGCCAACAGGACCTTGATTTCGGCCTCGCTAAAATTATTTTTCTTGCAGCTCGCCATTATCAAGTAGAGGATTTATGTTTTGATTCGAGCTCCTTTATATGCTAATGATATTAATTAGGGGGCGTTTACAAGGCAGAGATCTAAAACCATTCAGCTACGCACAATTTCAAGATCATTTGTGATTTAGAGATTTCACATCTGGGGGAGTCACATCACGTTCAGTTTCTCTGAATCACACTTACGCACATTTCAGAAATGATCTTAGATCAAATGTAGAATGGTTTCTACGCAACTTTTTATAAATGAGGCCCCTGGTCTCCTGGGTCTGAATTGGTTACTGATTTTAATGTGAAAAAAAATCCAACCACCCCACAGCCTTCCAAGGGCAAGAATGAATGCCACTTCCTTACAGTGTCATACAAAAATAATGTTATTCCACCGTAGCACCACAGTCAAATCATGAGTTTTCCCCCATGTGTTTGGTTGAGTGGTGACTCGGGGTGTGTTTCTACAGGAATGGGGAGGGGCGACCCAGCTGGGCACTGTTTGGCTGTCTGTCCGAACACAATGAGACAGCCCTCTTTAGGGAGAAATTCCTGGACTGGACCAAGAGGGGCCCAATCAAAGAGGAGGGCACTATGGAGGAGGTGAAGGTGAGGAGGAAGGCACCATGAAGGAGGTGAAGGTCAGGGGGAGGGCACCATGGGGGAGGTGAGGGGGAGGGCACCATGAAGGAGGTGAAGGTGAGGGGGAGGGTGCTCTGGAGAAGGTGACGGTGGGACAGTGAAGGATTGCGAGTCCGAGTGAGTGTGGTATGTCATCCTGTGCATCCCCTTCCACCCAGAGTCCTGTGCCTGCTGATCCCCGTGAGTCTGAGCTGCGGCCCTGTGATGCCAAGGCCCTGCTGGTGGGCGGGGGAGGGCCAGTGGGCATGATCCTGGGGGGCATGGATGTGGAGAGGGGGCACGGCCTGGTGAGAGCAGAGGACGGACAGCTGGCAGAGCTCAGCACCAGAGCCGTGGACGTTTGGCACATCCGCGAGTTTGACTACCACAAGGTCCCGTGCGGGAGCATCGGCCAGCTGCATGAGGGGGACACCTACGTTATCCGCTGGAACTACTCTGTCACTAGCGTGGGTGAGTCACCAGCATTCCACATACAAGTAACCGCCAAAATAAAGACAACAGTTTGGTAATCCGAGTGGACACTGAAACGGCTCTTGTCCGGGCTAGGAAAGTCCCAGATGGGTGGGGGGCTGATTGAAAAGGGGAGAACCTCCGATACTGGCCGTGGCACCCCCTGGCGGACACTTACGACACTGCACCCGTATAAATGATACCTCATTTACACTACATTTTAGATTTACATTTACTTTTTAAGCATTTAGCAGACGCTCTTATCCAGAGTGACTTACAAGATGTGCATTAATAAATGGTAAGAACAATCATTGTTTGTGCAAGAGATCAGTGCAGTAATACAGCGATAGACATCCTTGTTGGAAGCTGCCTACCATACCTGTAACATCGGGAAGGAAGAAGTTAGTTGGTTTTTTCAGGAGTAAACAAGTATTCATATAAAAAAAAAGAAGTAAGTAAGTAAGTAAGTAAAACTTTATTTCTATAGTGCCCTTCTCAGCATGGGTGCACAGGGTGCTTTACATCAATAAAAATAAAATGCATCAATACAAAATTCAATCAAACATCATCTAAGAAATAAGATAAAAACATAAACAGGAACATAGACTACCTATGGATGACTAAAAAGCCTGCCTAAACAGGTGAGTCTTTAATTGGCATTTGAAAGTGAGTTCTGAGGGAGCGGCTCTCAGATCAGCGGGGAGGGCATTCCAGAGCCTCGGGGCCATCACCTCAAAAGCTCTGTCCCCTTTCGTTTTTAGTCTGGTCCTGGGTACGACCAGGAGCTCCTGGTCGGATGACCTCAGTGACCGGCTGGATGAGTAGGGGTGGATGAGGTCAGTGATGTAGACGGGGGCTCGAACACCAGGACTTTGAATTTGATCCTGAGTTGCACCGGGAGCCAATGCAGAGATGCTAGGATGGGGGTGATGTGGCATGATTTCTTTGACCTGGTGAGCAGCCTGGCAGCAGCATTTTGGACCAACTGAAGTTTATCCACAGATGATTTGTTAAGACAAGTGTACAATGAATGTACAATAGTGATGGCAGTGGTGATGACAATTGGCTAGATGTACAGAATTCAGTGGTAGTGGAGTCTGAAAATGAGGGTTTTGAGTCTCTTGTGGAAGATTGCAAGTGATTCCGCGGTCCTGACCAAGTGCGGAAGATTGTTCCACCACCGAGAGGTCAGGGCCCGTATTCACAAAGCATTTTATCTTACCACTAGGAGTACTTCTAAATCGCACTAAAACCTTTTAGTTAGGAGTCCCACCTTAAAACCTATTCACAAAGCTGCAAAGACAAACTCATACTAAGGAATTCCTAGCTAAGAGTGAGGGCGGGGTTGACGTCGTTGCTAGGGATGACGTTGTTTCTCATGAACGAGCTTACTCAGAATGCCCACAGTGATTGGCTGATATAGGGGATGGGTCATCATAGAGAAATAGTTTTTCTGCCGCTGTTTTTACAGTAACAATTCCCTAAATCTCGATGCAGAGTTACAGTGAAGAGATAGACAACCATGTATGTTTTGGTTTGCTTTGTTTTTCATACTAAATGCCTTTCTGGGAGGCAGGTTTTTAGAAACGCGATTGAATTAAATAAAATTGAAACATTAGCAATCTTAAATTTTTTTATTAAATTAATTCAGGCATAAAACCACCCTAGTTAAATCGCCTAAGTACTGAATCTAAAAATGTATTTTGTGAAATTTTCGAATAAAGATTTAGTGAAATAACTTACATTGAAAACTGAAATTATCATTCATTCGAAACGCGCCTTTGGCCCCGTTATTTTTTTTTTTGCTGATCCGAAAAATGATCCGATGCACCCCTATTATATTCTAATAAAGATTCTAAAATACAAATGTAGGCTACGTGTCACTGATTTAACATGAAACCAAGAATACTGACTAGTCAATTGGTTACATGTCTGCATCTCGTAAACATCAGCGGGTATCTATATATAATATATATAATATAATATATATAATACCCTCGCGATTGAGGCGGGCGGTGCCTTTTTATGAGCTCTGTATCATTCAATATCTCCAGTGTTGAATCTGATGCATGCTGTGATGGGAGCCGACAACGATTGCCTGCCAGGAAGGAATTGCAGTAGTCCAGAGGTGAGAGCAGATTTTTGGATCGCACGTGAGTAGGTCTTTAGGTCTTAGAAGTCCTCTTGGCTGCTTTTAACTTCTCCTGGACTTAGGAGCTGTTTTTAGCTCTCAAACCCTTTGTGAAATACTCTTATCCCAAAAATTTAGGACTCCTAAATTTATGAGTGACACGCCCATTATTTTTCGGACTTTCCCACAAGAAATGGGATTGAGAGGTCAGGTGGGAGTGAACAAGTTGAAGGATGTCAGAGTCAGGGAGGGGTGAGAAGGAAGACAGGCGGGTGAGAAGTTTAGGAAGTAAGATGAGTGATGGAGGGTTAGGTGTGGGAGGGGAAGGGGGGAAGGAGTTGTGATTGTCATTGATCTTCTTCCGAAAGAAGGATGCAAAGTCATCCGCGGTTAGAGAGGAGGGGGTGGGGGAGGAGGAGGGGTGAGGAGAGAGGAAGGATTGCGAGGATTGGAAGCAGAAGATTGAATCTTGGAGAAGAAAAATGCAGATTTAGCAGAGGAGAGGTTAGAGGAAGAGTGTGGAAGTCAGGAGAGTGTGGAAGTCAGTCAGGGCCCCAGGGGATTTGGAATTTCTCCATTTCCTTTCTGCCGCTCGTAGTTTGAGTCGGTCGGCTCGAATGGAGTCAGTTAGCCAGGGGGGTGGGAGGTCGGATATGAGCAGGTTTAGAGGAGAGAGGACAGAGTGAATCAAAGAAGGAGGAGAGAGAGGACAGTAGGGTGGCTGAGGCTTCCTCAGAAGGTGGGTGAGAGAAGGCATCAGTTGGGGGAGATCATTCACCTACACAATGTATTTAGGCACAGAGGGGAGGGGAGGGAAAAAGACAGAAAGCAGTGGCACACATATGCAGAGGAGATACTACAATGTTGTCTTCATTTTGGTTGTTACCTGTTATGACACCGGAGGCTGAGTCATTTGGAGCCTTAAACACATCTTTTAACATAAAAATATAAGAAATAAGAATACATAATGATGCCCATCTAAGTTACCTGTCATGTCTTAATCTTTTAACTACATAAATGCCCATCTAAGCTCGTCATGTCTTAATCTAAAGAGTATCTAGTACTGCATCTAGCTTAGACTAGAATAGCCTACCTGACAAGCTGTTACAGGCATTGACAACTCTCTGTGTAAAGAAAAATCTCCTAATATCCAAGCAGAATTTGCCTTTACACCTGTGGCCTCTTCTTCTGCTGACCCTACTTATCTTAAAACATCTTTGGTAGTTCACTTTGTTAATCCCTTTTAGGAATTTAAAAACCTCAATCAAATCCCCCTAAGTCTCCGTTTGCTAAGCTTAAATAGATTGAGTGCCTTAAGTCTATCCTCATAACTTTTACCTTTCATACTAGGTATCAATTGAATTGCCCTTCTTTGAACTTTTTCAAGAGCTTCTATATCTTTCTTGTAGTGTGGTGCCCAACTGCACACAGTACACTAAGAGAGGTCTGACAAAGGCATTATATAACATTAATATAACCTCCTTTGATGTATACTCAATACTTTTTGCTATGTATCCCAGCATCCTGTTGGCCTTTTTCACCACTGTAGCACACTGCTTTGATGCAGATAGACTTTGATCAACTACAATTCCTAAGTCTTTTTCAAACTGAACACTTACACATTTTTCTTCTCCCATAAAATACTCCTGTCTAATGTTTTTATTTCCCACATGCATAACTTTACATTTATCAATATTGAATGTCATCTGCCATGTATCTGCCCATTCTTGGATTTTGTTTAAATCATCTTGGATTACTTTAATCAATTCCAAAGCCTTTGCCAAACCCCCAAGTTTAGTATCATCTGAAAATTTAACTATTTTGCTACTAACAAGATTTATGTAAATAAGGAAGAGCAGAGGTCCCAGTCCCTGTGGGACTCTACTGCCCACAGCACCTAGGTCAGATACGGCCCCACCTACTGTTAACTCTTTGTATTCGCCCTTGCAGCCAATTATGAACCCACTCTGAAACAACTCCTGAAATTCCTACTGAATTCATTTTAACAATGATCCTCTCATGTCATACCTTGTCAAATGCTTTTCGAAAGTCCAAATATATAATATCATAATCCTGGTTCAAGTCAACACACTTTGTAGCCTCTTCAAAACAGTCCAGGAGCTTTGTTAGGCATGACCTCCCTTTGTGAAAACCATGTTGGCTCTCCCTTAAAATACTATTATTTTTCAAGAATGATTCCAACTTGTCCCTAATAATACATTCCAGTATTTTATATGCAATACAAGTTAAACTGACAGACTTATAGTTCCCTGAGTATTGGAATTATACTACCCTGCTTCCAGTCATCTGGTATTTCTCTAGTGTTTATGGCTTGCATAAAAATATCTGTCAATGGTTTATATATGATTTCCCCAGGTTCTTTGAATACACTGGGATATATGCCATCAGGGCACTGCTGCCTTATTTGTCTTAAGCAGTGCTTAATTTGTAAAATTAGAGATGCTGGGGCTCAACTCGTCTCCCCCAACCACATGCCCCCCCGGAGGAAAAAGGGTAAACTTTTCCTACCTCTGTGTTGCTGCATTTCTGTCCCTCCCTCTGGTCTAATGGTAACTTTCCAGTGGTGGAGCAACAAGGGTTAAAAACAGGAGCGATGATATGGTTGCTGTTTTTAAAGACGCTCTTGTTGACGTGCAGATTAGATTCATTTGTGAGAAACCTCTCTCGCACTCTGTGCTGAAAATTGCTACGGTGTTAACAGCAGTTAAGAGATCCGTCAAGGGCTGTGTAACTTGTTCTCCCGATGTCTCTGTGAACACTCTGAAAGCACTAATTGTTTCTCGGCTGTTAAGTCTGTTAAAATATGCATTGTTGTCACACTTTAGATATTTATGAGCCCGGGGCTTTGATTCTGAGTAGGACATTTGCCGGGGCGCAAAATTGGATTCTTGGCATTTGCCGCGGCTGTGCCACGGCTAGCCCCGGCACTGCTAATAGGCCGGAAGGCATATTCATTACTCAGAAAGTCTTAACGGATACAGAGATAGGGGATATGGAAGTATTGGATAAATTACATAAATTAAAGACTAATAAGGCAGCCGACCCGGATGGCATATACCCCAGGGTACTAAAGGAGTTAAGCGAGATCATTTTTAAACCACTGGCAAGTATTTTTAGGCTGACTCTAAAGACTGGTGAAGTACCAAATGACTGTAAACAGGGTATTGTGGTACCAATATATAAGAAAGGGGACCGTACTGATCCAGGAAACTATAGGCCTATTAGTTTAACTTGCATCATATGCAAAATATTATAATCTATTATTAAAGATAAACTTGAAGTATTTCTAGAAAATTACAACATTCTTAGGGATAGCCAGCATGGTTTTTGCAAGGGTGGGTCATGTCTGACAAATCTGCTGACATTTTTTGAGGAAGCAACCAAGTGTCTGCATGAGAGAAAGGCATATGATATTATATACTTAGATTTCCAAAAAGCATTTGATAAGGTGCCACATGACAAACTCATTATCAAAATGAGAGCAGTAGGAATTACAGGTGGCATTTTAGAGTGGGTTCGGAACTGGTTACTGGATAGAACACAAAGGGTAGTAATAGGTGGGATCTTATCCGAGGAGGGTATAGTGGGAAGTGGAGTCCCGCAGGGATTGGTGCTGGGACCACTGCTCTTTATCATTTACATAAATGACATTGATAAGGATATTGAAAGTACATTAGTTAAATTTGCAGATGATACAAAACTGGGAGGCTTAGCAAATAGTCAGGAATCTACTAAAGTAATCCAAGACGATCTGAATAGAATCCAGAAATGGGCAAAAACCTGGCAAATGAAATTTAATACAACTAAATGTAAAGTTCTACATGTGGGGAATAAAAACATAGGACAGGATTATTTTATGGGAGGTAGAAAACTAGAATGTGCACATGTAGAAAAAGACCTAGGGGTACTAGTTGATCTAAGCTTGTCAGGGACTGGTCAATGTGCGGTAGCAGTTAAAAAAGCCAACAGGATGCTGGGATACATAGCCAAGAGTATTGAGTACAAATCGAAGGAGATCATACGCACCCTATACAATGCCCTTGTTAGGCCACACTTGGAATATTGTGTGCAGTTCTGGGAACCGCATTACAAAAAAGATATAGATGCGCTGGAAAAGGTCCAAAGACGGGCAACCAGACTGATTCCAGGCATAAAAGACAAGTGTTATGAGGAAAGGCTAGAGATGCTTGGACTGTTCAAGCTTAGTAAAAGGAGACTTAGGGGAGATTTGATTGAGGCTTTTAAATTTATTAAAGGAATTAACAAAGTGAATTTCAGGAAATTATTCAAGTTGAGTTCGGTTAGCAGAACGAGGGGGCATAAATGGAAACTGACAAAGGGTAAATTTCACACGGACACTAGGAAATATTTTTTCACACAGAGAGTGATCAATGCGTGGAATAGCTTGCCTGGACATGTAGTGGAGGCTGAGACACTAGGGGTATTCAAGGCCAGGCTCGATCCAATGTTAGACACTCTAGCCTTTGGGTAAACTAAGCATTGTGAGCAGATTAGTGGTAGGAATGGACGAGCAGTGTTGGGCTGAATGGCCTGTTCTCGTCTTCCCCTTATGTTATGTTATGTTATGTTAATTTAAGCACTGGTCTTAAGTTTTTGTAGTTTGTACAAAAACGTATAGCAGATTATTTTATTCAGACTAGTGGTAATAGGAAGACATTTTCTGATTATTAAATGTAACCTTTTTTTTATTGCTGGCTAATACAGTGTTTCATCAGAAAAGTGTTTCATCAGCTGGCATGCTTTTCTGTCGGAGACCGTTTGTGCATAGAAATGAGTTAAGCAAATATTTAATTAAAATTAAATTGTACATTTTGCTTCTGGGGTGTGGTTGATAGGCTATTAGAGCTATTCTACATTATTGTGAGATACAGCATGGATGTTTAACCACAGTCCTAGAGGAACAATACAGTAATACAATACAATAATATCCAAAGCGACTTACAAAAAGTGCTTTCAGAAGTGACACAGAATATCACGGGAGTCTTTTAAAAATAATATTTTGTTATAAAAACTGGAGAATGTTTGCAGGCATCATTTATTTTTGGCATCCAAAACTGAAACATTGAATCAGCGAGTTGCCGATATCTGTCTTACAGCCAAAATGCAGTGGTTTTTAAAATATATTTTAACAATAAACACATATATATATATTTTTTTTTTTCAAGAGTGGCTGGAATGATTATATCATGCACTTTGTCCCTGTCATGCACCTTGGTACTCTAGAACTGTGGGGTATCACCAATATATTATTTGCTCTACAAATAAATGTAACCTACTATAATAATAATAATAATAATGAGGAAATATTGTATTTCTATACCATTAGAGACTCATTGGGGTTCCAAGGGTTCAAATATACCTCTGTGAAATGGCCTGAACCTGTTTTTGATTGTTTTACATGATTAATACATTTGTCAATTTACTTGTAAATTGTGGTCACCCATTTGTAGCTGATTCCCTGTAGCTGATATACTGTATGTGTGTGCTTGTGTACGTGTGTGTGTGCCCGTGTCCTTGGGTATGTGCCTTTGGGTGTGCATGTGTGTGTGGGTGTCTGACTTTGGGTTTCTGTGTGTGTGCATGTGCATGTGTGTCTTTGTGTGTCTTTTGCTTTTGTATGTGTGCATGGCTGTGTGTGTTTATCTCTGCAGTGGGGAAAATGCAGTGTCCAGAGGAGCTGGTCAGTGGGGATCAGCGGTGCGAGCGCTGTGCCTGTTTCTTCTGGCAGGGCCGGCACTCCAGCATAAGTAGAAAAGGCACATCTGCGCTCATGACTATGGAACTAGGCAATAACATGGAGGCCCAGGTGAGCACCATCTTCACCTCTCCAACAGCTCTTTACTGTATATATATCTGGCCTCATTAGATTTCTTATATGTCTATTGTTATCTCTCAGGATTGTTCTTATGGTTATTGGTTATGAACTAAAAGCAGAAAAATCTAAGGAATATTCTTCCTCCCAAAATCTTTGAAAGCACCTCTAGAGAAGGTGAAAGGAAAAAAAATTAAGCGAGCTGCTACCTGTAATATTAGTTCTCTAACCTTGACATGTGGCTAATTTTTCATATATTCAAAAAACATTAGGTGGTTGGAGGGATACAGATTGACCTACATAGATTACACAGCCAAATGTGAAATGAAACACTTTCTATGAGATGCCCATTGTTATTATTATCACAATAAGAAATCCATAATAACAATTTTAGTATTAGAAAAATGTAAATAACTTCACTGGCATAATATTATTGCTGGGAAAGGATGAGATAGAGATGCAAATTGACACATTTAGAAAACAATTATGTTATTATATTTAGAAAACAAACCATTATGTTAATCTAAGCTAATGAAAATAAATACTCTTACATGCACACTAAAATGTATTGCCAATTTGCTGCTTTGTTGCTTCTCCAGTTTTTAATTAAATGTACACAATAATACATCATAATTAAAGCATTAATTTATGAGTTCTACTGGAGCTCAAATTAATCTTAAGCTCAACAATCACATTTTTTGACTGAAAATTGAGAAGAGCAGAGGGATGCAGGTATGTATTTGTGCGTGTTGGGTCCAGGTATTGGTGGCACAAGGAAGGGAGCCGCCCTGCTTCCTGCAGCTGTTCCAAGGAGGCTTGGTGATCCACAAGGGCAGCCGTGATGACAGCAGCACCAACACGGGTACAGACAGCACCACCAACATGAGTACAGGCAGAACCAATGGCCCTACTGCACATGGTCACCAGCAAGAAACATTAGTGCATACCATTCCAATTTAACTGAAATGCTGAATGCTTATTTAAGGCCCACCATGTACTGTGTTCAATTTACAAAGTAGCGCTATATTTATTTTTATATAGCATGAAGCCGGTGACAAAGACAGACGTTACGGCGGTCAGGCCATCAGTGTCGGTCATACTATTTTTGACGTTCCATATAAAAAATATTTTTGTTGTTTTCTACATTTCTGTATTAGCTACATAGTCAGAGTGCAGTGGTATGGGAAACCATCAAAACCATTGACAGAGACATTCCTATGTGTCTTTGGCAGGGGGCTGGCGCCTGTTCTGTGTGCGGGGGGAGGTGGCGGTGGAGGGGTCATTGCTGGAGGTGGAGTGCCGCTGCGATAGCCTGCGGTCCCGCGGCTGCCTTATCCTGCTCAATGCCCACCAAGGGGTGCTGTTTCTGTGGTATGGCTGCAAGTCCCATGCCAGCACTCGTGAGGTGGGCAGGAGGGCTACAGAGCACCTGACACAGACGTAAGTCTCCTTGGCATCTGCTCTCAGAGCTTTGCTCAGTGATATGATATCTGAACCTACACTAGCAATGTTTATAGTCTCTAAGATGTTGTTAATGATGTTGTAACGGTGGGTTACGTAATGCATATGTGTGTATGCATGGGAGAGGGGTGGAGCAAGGAGAGGCGCGGGAGTGGAAGAGAGTCTGTGAGGAGAGGACGAGACCCTAACCTTAAGCGGCTACTAGTTTTAGCAATTAAATGGAACGGACTATAAGATACTTTATGAAAGACAGTGCTTGTAAGCTATACTAGGACTGTTGGGAGTATACGTTTCTAGCATTCGAATAAAAGCCTATTTGCCGCTCGCGATGACGAGAGTAGGTCAGCTATGACCTCCACTCCACGTCCCTTTCCGCCTGTGAAGTGAACTCGCAGTGTGGTTCATTAATAAAGATGAATTAACAGCATTGCCATCTGGAGTCTATGGCCAGTGTTTCCCTTATGTCGGTGTGGTTATAATGTTCATATATATGTGTGTGTGTGTGTGTGTGTGTGTGTGTGTGTGTGTGTGTGTGTGTGGTAGATGTCCTCCAGAGCTTGGGCTGAGCAGTAACAGGAGTGTGAGGATGCAGGAGACGGAGGAGGGGGCAGAGCCAGCAGAGTTTTGGAATGCCCTGGGGCAACAGGACAGAAAGGCCTATGACTGCATGCTGCAAGGTACTGAACACATGTCAATGCACCTGCCAGAATTAATTTCTTCAAATATTTATGGAGCTTTGCTTGCTCCCAATTTCACAAAGTGGAAAGTGTTAGGTTGCACGTATTGTAAGAGATACTAAAGCCATGACCAACAGCATGTGAAAAGGTGAAGGAACAGAAAGGTGAATGGAAACATTGACAAATAACTGATGGTTGCTGCAGCTTTGATAGACCAGTTGTTGTTTTCCCACAGACCCGGGCAAGTACAATTTCACTCCGCGCTTATTCCGCTTCAGTGCCTGTTCGGGGGTCCTTGAGGCGGAGGAGCATCTGGGCCCCACCCGGGTGACTGGCATGGTCACACCCATGCCCTTCCAACAGGAGAGCCTGTACTCTGTACCGCAGCCAGGTGGGCACCATGAAACTCTCTTGTCTGTGCACTGGTCTGTTTAAAAGTCTGACTTTGTCTTATAATTTGGTGAGAAACTGTATAACACTGTAAAAAGATGTTGGAAGAGCGCAAAAATATGTCTGACGAAATGCTAATGATTTTCACTGGCAAACAGATTTGTATGAAATTGTGAGGATTAGTTTGAATACTGGAACAGCAGCACCAAATACTACTCAGAAAAATATAATTAATGTATTTGTAATGCCAATATAACAAAGTTATTAATGCTTCACCACACATTATTGCTTTAGTAAGCATTAATTTATAAACATTGAGTATACTTCATGCTTTAATAATAGTTTCGTAATTTAAAGCACTTCACATTTATTTAATCGTGTAAAAAGAAATGGTGCTTGCAGCATGAGCACTACTGTGTTCCAGCGATTTGTTCATGGCCATGCCCACCCTGGCTCAGCCACCTTGATGTGAACAACCTTCTGGTACACTGACAGCCCCAGTGAATGAACCAGTGTTGTTTTCTGTCTCTGTTTCTCCTCAGCCCAGTTCCTCCTAGACAACCACATGGAGGTCTACCTGTGGCAAGGTGAGCAGGCTGATGACTCCACATCCACTGGCTCAGCCCACATCTGCTGGGATAGCGAGAGGAAGTGTGCCATGGAGACCGTGCTTCAGTACTGCAAAGGTGGGTATCAGGAGGGCTGGAGCCCCCTGGTTCATTAATGGAGACTGTGCTTTAGTACTGCAGAGGTGGGGTTCAAGAGGGCTGGGGGCTCCTGGAAAATCAGGTTCCAACAGTGGTGGGCCGTCAGGGCCTGCAAGGCCTTCTCTGCTGGCCTAAAAAATATCTGAATCACAGACTGATGTTAATTATATTTTTTCCATGAATACTTATTAAATAATTCCAAATGGTCTGTCCGCTTTCTTTCATAGCTTTTCCCCTGGTTGCGGTGCTTCCAGACGTGTATTTTCATATTAAAACATTTAACCAATCACATTTCAGCCATCATTTGTTGCCAGGGTCAAATAAATCTGCCTGTAGGCCTTCACAATCAGTTCTGCAGGCCCTGTAGCATAAAATAAGTGTTGATCAAACTGTTGCTTCAACCAATCAGATTTTGAGTTGGGGACACGAAGGCCTTCTAGAAGGCCGAGGTAACGTCAGCGTATTCACACCCTTTGATTGGATAGTCAGAGAGATGTAATGTGATTGGTTAAATGCTTTAATATGAAAATACACATCTGGAAGCACCGCAACCAGGGGAAAAGCTATGAAAGGAAGCGGACAGACCATTTGGAATTCTTTAATAAGTATTCATGGACAAAATATAATTAACATCAGTCTGTGATTCAGACATTTGAGCGGACATTTTCAGCCCTAAAGCGAATTAAAATTTATGCCAGAAATACGACAGGGCAGGCTCGACTTTCAGCATTAGCTTCGATGGCGATAGTACAAATAATAAGGATTTTTGGTGAGTAAAATGTTGCTATTTTCCTAAATAATATTGCAATTTTATGAGGTTATTATTGATGCTTTGTTATGTGTGTCGCAGCTGTAGCACCCCGGGTTTGTTTCTTCAGTAAAGGCATTTATTCTGGATACACGAGTTATCTATCTGCGATGCAAACGGCAACGGGTGTTTGTTCGGTTTGTTTTTGCATTTGTTTATTTATCTTTCTTCAGTCATGTTTAATTCTCGTTCTGTTCCCCGTCTGTCATTGTTCCTGTTCGAGTTCCTCTCCTTGTCTTGTCATGCACTTCTGGAAATTCTATGTTTCGGTTTTTTAGGGAGGTGGAGGAACGCATAAAGAAATCTGCGTGCGAATAAAGCGGAACGTGAGAAGCGTACAGAGAGAGAGAATGACAGCGATAGTTAGAAGCGTGAGATAATTAGTGATTAGTAGTGTTAGTAACTTAATCTAAATCCCTAATGTTAGTAGATTAGTTGGTTAGTACTATATACATCTAACTAATATATACAAAGTGTAATTAGAAAGTAAGAAGGAAGTAAAACGAGATTAGAAACGAAGACGGAAAAACCGAAACATAGAATTTCCCGAAGTGCATGACAGAACGAGAATGAAACATGACTGAAGAAAGATAAATAAACAAAGTGCAAAAACAAACCGAACAGACACTCAAAACATAACAATAAGATGGCTTTTATAGCCATAAAATAGTTATTGAGGGGTGGATTGATTCAGACGGAGCACTACTGAAGGCCTAGTTGTGAAATGCACGGCCCGCCACTGGGTTCCAAGGACCCTGGCTCAAACAATGGTGCAGCAAGACATGAGACAATTTGTAAAAAGGTATTTGGTGGTTGGACACCCCAGCAAGCACAGTGGCGTTCTGTTCTTTGGGGATGCCGCACAGATTATCATCCGTCTCCAATAAATCATGAAAAACTGTCATTTGTTTTATTTTACTTATGGAACAAACTAAGGCCACAGACAGTGGTGTTGGTTATATGTACTGTAAGAACGGCAGAATTTTAGAGCAGTGTGTACCTGTCTGTAGACCTGTTGAAAGCACGTTCTTGGTGTCTTTCAGAAAAGAACTTGAGACGCCCCCTGCAGGCCTACCTGGTACATGCTGGAACAGAGCCGCTCACCTTCACCAACATCTTCCCCTGCTGGGAGAGGGACCCCAAAACCATGCTGCAGGTAGAACAGCCAATCCGAGCAAGTAACAGAGCTGCCCTTGTCTGTGTCCATACTGTGTGGTAATAACTGTCCCTGCCACCAGGGGGAAATGGTGCGGAGCAAGGTTACGCTGGTAAAGGACAGTCTGGCCCAGCTCACTAAAGCCCAGTACTCAGTGGAAGAGCTGTTGGGAAACCCTCTGCCGGATGGGGTAGACCCCCTGCGGCTGGAGATCTACCTCTCTGACCCAGACTTCCAGGTTAGCCGCACCATACCCACAATATTGTCTGCCCACCTGCATGCTTCCTGTCTTTCTCACTGCCTTCCCTATACTCCACTGCACACCTGCATGCTTCCTGTCCTTCACACTGCATCTCCCTATACTCCACTGCCCATATCTCTCCTGAAGACTCCTGCTCCTCTCCCTAAATTAGACCATACACCTTATTTTACAACACTGATTGTTTTTGTTCAATTACACAATGTTCTGTCTGAATATCTTTCAGAGGGTTTTGGAGATGAAGAGGGATGAGTTCAACTCCCTTCCAAACTGGAAACAAGTGAACCTGAAAAAAAGCAAACGACTGTTTTGAACAAGACAGAAAATATTATTTGACTTTATTTCTGTAAACAAAAAAATGAGGGGGAAAAGCTCTGCACTTTTTTGTATGTTGAATGTAGTTTTCCTGTGCTCACTGGTGTGAGCATCACAGAAACCATGACAATAGAGGTGCTTGAAGAAATACTGTGAGTGCAATGCAAAGGCAGTTTTTTAGCTTGAAGCCGTGCTTGCACTCCTCATTGGCCTGTACCCACTTAGAGAGAGAACTGAGAGCAGTCACTCTTCTTGCTGCCTCATTTTCCACACTCCGAGCTGGATTAGCGCCACAGTGATGAATTGCATTCAAAGCTATGACATTGTACAACATATAAAACTTGTGAAAAATTAAAATCTGTAATTTTTTACAAAAAGTGTTACATGATGCTTGATTTCAAGTGCATTTTGAAGTCTTTATAGTGTGCATGCATGGCTGTCAATAATATGTTTATAATTAAAAAAGGTAAACAACACAGTCATAAAGATAAAAAAAAGTCTGAACATGTTTTCAACACATTTTCATGGATACACATCTAACTGGGTTACATTTTTACTACTTGAAAATTATGCCAATATTACTGGCATTTTGCTTTTAAGAAAGCTAAAATTCAAATGTATGGTTTTATTACTGAAATGAATAAAAAGAGGTAACAAAAAATGTGTGTATTTCTAAGAAATGTTAATTTTGCTGTACAAATCAATTGAGAAAAATACAGGAAAGAAGAAAACAACATAGAACATTACATTACATTTTAAGCATTTAGCAGACGCTCTTATCCAGAGCGACTTACAAGATGTGCATCAATACATGGTAGGAACAATCATAGTTAGCGCACAAGATCAGTGCAGGAATACAGCAATAGACATCATTGCAGGCATCTGCGTGCCATACCTGTAACACCGGGAGGGAAAAGGTTAGTGAATTATTATTATTATTTGTATTTTTTAGGAGTATAGTGTTGAAGTAAACAGTGGTGAAGACAATTTAGCTAGATGGACAGAGTTCAGTGGTAGTGGAGTCTGAAGAGGTGGGTTTTGAAGTGATTCTGCGGTCCTGACCGATTGCGGAAGGTCGTTCCACCAGCGAGGGATCAGGACAGAGAAGAGGCGAGACCGCGAGGAGCGGCTGCCAGGCACCCGGAGGGAAGGGACAGTCAGTTTACCAGAGGAGGCGGAGCGGAGGGGGCTGGGAGGGGTGTAGGGAGTGATGAGTGACTGGAGGTAAGGGGGAGCAGTACCTCTGGCCGCTTGAAAAGCAAGCACCAGTGATTTGAATCTGATGCGTGCTGCAATGGGGAGCCAGTGCAGAGAGGAGAGTAGAGGGGTGACGTGGGTGAACTTCGGCTGGTTGAACACCAGACGAGCGGCAGCATTCTGGACCAGTTGCAGTGGCTTGATGGCACAGGCCGGAAGGCCTGCCAGCAAGGAATTGCAGTAGTCCAGACGTGAGATCACCAGGGCCTGGACCAGGAGTTGAGTGGCCTCTTGGGTGAGGAACGGTCGGATCCTCCAAATGTTGTGGAGGGAGAATCGGCAGGTCCGAGTGATCGCTGCAATATGGCTCGAGAAGCACAGCTGGTTGTCCAGGGTTACCCCAAGACTCCTGGCAGACTGGGACGGAGACACTATGGAGCCTTCCACGGTGATTGACGCATAACAGTGATAGGAAAAACCATGAGCAGAAATAACAGAGCCAAGTGACTTGGTGTACAGAGAAAATAGGACGGGGCCTAGCACCGAGCACTGCGGGACTCCGGTAGAGAGGGTGTGGGGAGAGGAGAGGGATCCTCTCCAGGCCACCTGGTAGGACCGGTCAGCCAGGTAGGACTCAAACCATGTCAACGCAGATCCAGAGATTCCCATCTCGATGAGAGATGAGAGCAGGATCCACGGTGTCGGAGGTGCGCAGGTTTAGTAGATAGAGGACAGTGTGAGTCAAAGGAGGAGAAGAGAGAGGAAAGTAGGGTAGACGATGCCTCCTCAGCAGGTAGGTGAGAGAAGGCATCAGTAGGGGGAAGGGAAGATAGAACAGTAGCCGACAGGGCAGCGGGGGAGAGAGAGCGGAGGTTGTGACGGACAAGGACAGTGGGAGCAGGTGAGGATGGTTTAGGCACAGAGGGGAGGGGGAGGGAGAAAGACAGAAAGCAATGGTCAGACACATGTAGAGGAGATACCGTAATGTTGGGTGATGCGCAGTTCCTGGTGAAGACCAGGTCCAGTTGGTTACCGGCCTTGTGGGTGGATGGGGATTCAGCCAGGGTGAAGTCGAAGGACTGAAGCAGGGGGAGGAATGCAGAGGTCTGAGAGGTCTCCAGCGGCAGGTTGAAGTCACTGAGGAGTAAGACGGGAGTGCCATCCTCAGGGAAAGCGCTGAGTAGGGCATCCATCTCATCTAGGAAACTCCCCAGTGGACCTGGAGGGTGATAAAGAACAATGATGTGCAGTTTACATGGCACAGTGACAGTGACAGCATGAAATTCAAAGGAGGAGGGTGAAAAGTGAGGAAGAGGAACAATACCAAATCTCCACAGGGGGGAGATCAGTATACCTGTCCCTCCACCTCTACCTGAGGGTCGTGGAGTGTGGGAGAAGGTGTAGGCAGCGGAGAGAGCAGCAGGGGTGGCCGTGTTCTGTGGAGTGATCCACGTCTCCGTGAGCACCAGGAACTGCAGGGAGAGTAGGGGGGCCTGGGCCGAGATGAATCGGCCTTCTGGACAGCAGACTGGCAGTTCCACAGTCCACCTGCTACCACCACGTCAACACCGGGAGATCTAGGAGGGTGGATGAGATTGGAGAGGTTTCGGGTGTGAGTAGAATCTCTCCTTCTAGGCAATCTAGAAGAGGAGACATGGACTGGGATAGGGAGGCAGCATGTAGTGTTCGATGCAGAGGAGTAGAACAGGGAGATACAAAACTATGATACTTACCGTGCGGCGAGCACTCCCTAGCTGGCCCCCCTTGGTGGACTCCTGTAGGTAGACTCCTTTGTCTTTGTCCGCCGAGTCTTCATTCGGTGAGGCTAGGAAGGTGAGGCTGCCGCGAAAAGCTGCCGCTATCCACAACTATGATTGCTTATATGTGGCAAATGCCCCCTGACAACAATAGAGACTAATTACTCGTCCCACTAATCAACTACAGACACGGGTGCAGAGATAGGCAGTATTTATGTTACTTGTATTTGAAATACGTATTTCAATTACTTTTGAGTATTTTGTAATTTGTATTTGACAGGGCTGAAAAAATTCAAATGTAATTTGTAACAAGATACTTTAGGGTGGAGTAATTTTGTATTTTAAAAATACTCAAAATACTTTATCAACAGTACACTTAGACACACTCACACAGTGATTTTTAGACCCGCTCTCTGTCGGTTGGACAAGGCAGTGAATGCAGGCACACATGGATGCATGCGTGTATCTGGTCGCAGGCAGCTATTGAGAATTCGGCGCTTGTTTTCACACAAGCCTACTCACAGTATTCTAAGTGGCATTTTGAGAAATCGTGACGTGACGTGAAAAGTTAGAAAAGACGATTTCTCAAAATGCCACTTTGTGACTCCAGAAACACTAGCTAGCATGTACAATTCATGCTGATTTGTTTGTAAATTTGTACTGTACTATTTTCAGTATTTTTCTTTTATATACAAATAACATCAAAGATAAGAAATTGGTTGTCAATAGCCCAAACTACCAAAATGGAGGGAGTAATGTGGGCAAACTAATTAGGAGATGCTAAAGATGTGATTGTGCCGCTAACACTTAACACACGGCGATAGCCTATGTGATTTTGGCTTTTTGCTCATATTCATAGAGAAAGGCAGCCACCGATTCATATGTTGGCCTACGATAGCCAATTTGAAAATACAAAATACATGTATTTTATCTGATACATTTTCTGGCACTAGTATTTTGTATTTTGATCTGATACATTTATTTGAGGGGTATTTTGTAAGAAGATACATTTTGATGTATCTTTGCCCATCTCTGCACGGGTGCTACGCCTGTTAAAACAAAACCGATTGAAACGCTAAGTATCAATCAACTTTGAACTAAATCTTCTAAGCAGCGACTGAAGCTAGTAATCGAGACTAATGAACTGTAGAACAAAAGCAACAAGCTACTAATTAAGCTAACAAAGTACCGAGAGCTGCTACTGCAACAGGTGAAAACAGGCAGCGAACGCAGAAAACTACACACGAAGTCTAACGCCGAGTAACAAATGTGTATGTAACAAATGTGAATGCATGAAATATTACTCTAAGTAAAAGGAAATTGAAAAGTACAGTTCTCTTGATCAGTGTCATTGCAGTATTGCTTCAGTATCTCTTGTATAAATGTATTGTCTTTTCTGTAGGTAATGTAGCTCACAGCTGGAAAATTCACCAAAATTACATCAAATTGACTGTTGCCCTGGAATATCTAACATTATTGACATTCAGTACTTCAATGTTGCTCTAAGTGAGCATTCTACAGTATGAAAAGCGTACTACACATAGTAAACCAGAAGTTTATTGTCCATACTCCCTGTTGTTACAATGTTCAGAAATGATCAGGCCGGTGCATTGTGTTCTCCATTTCACAGCCTCAATGCACTGTACACTGTTAAAAATGCACATAATTGCTGGTCCAATCAGATGGGAGCTCTTAAAATCATCCCCATGCCTCTCCCACTGCCAATAAAATCCTGGCACTTTCTGCAAACAGCTGCTGGCCAGGAATGGAACCCTTCCCCTGTGGTCTGGTTTTTGTCAGAGTACAGTCACTTCAGACAGCATTCCACAACACTGTGTTCGCTGCTGATTACGAGCAGATTATGGGTCACCCCTATACCTGAAATCCACAGAACCTCCATACACAGATCTTTTCCAGATCATTTTTTATATTTTTATACAATACAAGGCCAATTACAGCTTTACTTCTGCGCATGGATGACAGTTTTTAGATTTTTCTAATTGTTTTAGAGGCATGAGTAATGTATGCATGAAAAATTAAATACATTTACATTCCCTGTATAATGCATAATCAGAAAAGGCATACTGTGTAAGGATTATGGAATGATCCTTTATTAAGGATTCAAGTGGAACGCCTGCAATCTACTTCCAAATGTGCAAGTGAAAGATTTTGATTACAAATGTCATTTGTTCAAACCTTTTCTCTTACATAATTTTTTTGGTGCTTCATTCTGTTTGAATTCAAGATATAAAAAAAACTGAGTGGACTCCTGAAATATGAAAACGTGTTTGTTTGATGTATAGATTTGCAGTTCTAGTCGGCTGAATGAGCTCCACTGGTAACCGTGCAAGCTGCAAAAGAAAGGTTATTTGAGCAGTTTGGTTCTCAGTTTCAGAGAAACTGTGAAATAGACTTTTTAGGGAGATCAGCATGCTTGTAATTCATGACTGCTCAGGCAGTACAAGGCATGAAAAGTAGGATTTCAGGATTTCAAAAGTTATTTTATTGTGCATTTTTGGTGTGAACAGTTTCACGACAGGGAGTTTGAAATTAAAACCGTTCACTTCCATATGGACATTTTCACAGTGCATTTTGCTGTATTTTTTTCAAATTTGGAACTGTGTGTTGAAATATGTGTAACATAACATGTGTGTGGCTATAGCCGGTATGTGTACGTACAGGTTTTGCATGTATGCTTTTCCGGCCTCATAGTCAGAGCAGATCTAGATGGCCTGCTCCCTCTAGACAACCTCTGATGCATGGGGCAGCTGGGTTCAGATGCCAACGCTGCCTCTCGTAATGCCACCATGTGGTCCTTGGCCGCATGGAGTGAGATGTCGATCCAGCCCATGCTGCCGGCCATATGACAGGCGTTGCGGGTCACCAGCACCAGGTGGCTGACTGACAACAGTGCCACCCTCCCACCCTTCTCTCTATGCTGTGTCTCACATGTAGCACTGTATTATCAAATCTGTTCATATGCATGACATATTGTAGTTATGTAGTGCCCTACATAATTATTGGCACCCTTGGTAAAGATGAGCAAAAAAGCCTATGAAAAAAATGTCTTTGTTGTTCATCAGCTTGATCTTACACTCAAAATATGACATAAATCGAACCTTTAATTGAAGAAAAATTATTAAAAGGAAAGAAAACCCTTGTTTGGACACGTATCACAATTATTGGCACCATTAGAAATTCTTATGAACAAAATCTAAATTCCCATTTACAATTTATGTTTTTTATTTATTTATGTTTTTTTAAATTTCAGATTTTTTTTTTCTCCCAATTTGGTTGCCAATTAAACCCTCTATATACTTCAATTCCCCACCCTCACGAGTCCGTCGCCCGTCCTCCGGGAGCGAGACACACATTCCTGGCCGAGTGTTCCCGCCTCTTTCGAGACAGGAATTCTTCCACGGACTCCTTAACCTTCTCCTCGACGGACTCTCCCTCCCCCCTCCCCCGGAGGCGGACAGCCAAATGCTGCCTCCGATCAGGCTGACGACCAGGGCCGGTCTGGTAGAGACACGGGTTTCGATCCGCATCCCTGACGGGCAGCGCACACCAAGCGTGGTGCGTTAGACCGCTGCGCCATCCACCAGGCCCCCACATTTTATGTTTTTTAAGTTCAGTCTTTAGGAACTCTTAAGTGGTCATCCATGATTTCCTGTTTCACTGGGGTATAAATATGAGGTGACACACAGGCTAAACTCCCTTAGTCATCCATCAACATGGGGAAGATCAGAGAATACACAAATGCAATGAGACAAAAGTTGTTGACCTTCATAAATAAGGAAATGGTTATAAAAAAATAGCTACATGCCTAAAAATGCCCATATCCACTCTTAGGGAAATAATTAAGAAGTTTAATACAACTAGAGCTGTGATGAACCTGCCTGACGCAAGAGTCTTTTGCCCCCACACACAGTGAGGAGGATAATTTGAAAGGCAAAACTTTCTCCAAGGATCACAGTTGGAGAATTGCAGAAGTTGGTTGTATCTTGGGGTCACAGCTTCTGCTGTCATCAAACCACAAACATAAGCACCTGGAGTTTGCTAAATGTCACTGAACTTTGAGTCTAACCGGATTCTATGGTCAGATGAGACAAAAATAGAGCTTTTTGGCAACAAACACCAGAGGTGGGTTTGGCATAAAAAGAGGGATGGTCATGCATAAAATAACTTAATCCCCACTGTGAATTATGGTGGTGGATCTGTGATGTTGTGGGGCTGTGGGAACCTTGTTAGGATACATGGCGTCATGGACTCCATCAAGTCCTAGATTCTAGATCAAAATCTGGCTGCCTATGTCAGGAGGCTAAAATTGGGTCATGGTTGGATCTTCCAGCAGGACAATAATCCAAAGCATACCTCCAAATCCACACAAAGATCGTTCACTGACCACAGAATCAAGCTTTTGCAATGGCCACCCCAGTCCCCTGACCTAAACCCCATTGAAAACCTGTGGGGTGAGCTAAAGGGGAGAGTCCGCAAGCGAGGACCAAAGATCTGGAGTGATTCTGTATGGAGGAATGGTCTGACCAAGGACTCTGAAAGATCTGGAGTGATTCTGTATGGAGGAATGGTCTGATACACCTTGCTATGTGTTTTCCCACCTCATCAAAACTCAGTGCTGTTATCTTGGCAAGGGGAGGGTGCACAAAGTACTAAATATAGGGGTTCCAATAATTATGTTACACATGTTTTTGAGAAGAAAATAATAATAATTTAGATATGGATTATAGATATGGATTATAGATTTTTTTTTCTCTGAATCATTTTACTTCAAGTACAGGTTAGATTTCTCTAATATTTTGAGTGTAAGATCAAGCCGATGAACAACAAATACATTTTTTCATAACCTTTTTGCTCATTTTCATCAAAGGGTGCCAACAGTTCTGGAGGGTGCTCTGACATCCGTAAGGTGAAGCTGTAATGATATACAAGCTGAACTAGAGCCCTTTGATAGCTTTCAAATATAATTGCCTGGCGTCGAGAAGTACTGGGTCCAGAGGTGGGTACATGGATCTAACAACATCATCCACCCTGGAGAGAAACCGAGCAGAACATTAGAGGCCTAAGCAGAGGTGCTCCAGTTGCTCTAAGTCACAGCAGGGTTCACCACACACCATTTTGCAGGGGGGGGGGGGTGTTCTGTTTATGTAGGACCAATGCTACTTATTGCAGACACACCTGGGGCTGATGCGCTTGGCGACAGTGATGAAGTCATAAGGCTGGCTTGGGGTTTGACCTTTGTCCCCGAGCCCATTGTCAGGGCTTCAAGCTTCTCAGTCAGGGTATGGCATATCTGCAGAAGTACATACAAGGCTTAACGTACATTCATTGAATTCCACTCTATAAACAACTTAAATCCATGTTAAACTTGGGGTAAACGTTACCTTTAAGATAGAGATGCAATGTGACACAAAACCACTGTAAGAAAATAAGAGGAATACATAACCAACTAAAGATATTTATTCATACAAATGTTTGCCAACAGTCAAACTAAGTCTTGCTTGTTATTGTAGATTTGATTTAACACAAAGATTGAACCTGTAAAGTTATAATATTAATGTTGGAGTTTTTGATAGCAGCGTTGATGCTGCTGATTATATAACGATGATGATAATAATGAATGTGATGATGACAATATGAGAACTGCTGACAGACGTACGAGGCGTCCTCGATCCAGTCCTCATTTCTCAGGATGGCCTTGATGTGCGGGTTTGTGATGACCACATCATCTAGCTCCAGCTCTGAAGCCTCGCTCTGAGTCTCCATGGCATCTATCAGGTCAACTGTGGGCCTGAGGAGGGATTGGAAATCAGTTACAGTGAAAGACTGGAGACTGACTACACCCTTTGCTCCCACACAAAACAAAAACCATACACTCTATGCTTCCACATACAGTAGGCTCCATTTGTATTCACACCCTTGATAAAGATGAACAAAAGAGGTTATATAAAATAAACTATATAAGTAATGAGGTATATTTTATGCTTAAAAAATTCTGGATCACAATTATTCATACCTCTATTACTTTTAAATGTAATCAAACAAAAACAAATCTTGATAAATATACAACTTATTTGAAGTTCATTGGAAGGTTATGGAACTATACAGTGGCCTACAATGGTTTCTGGTTTTCCTAGGGTATAAAAAGGAGGGAATACACATTTGAAATACTGTATAATTTTCCAATTTCCGACATTGGCTCCAATGGTTTTCAGTTTTTTTGATTCCCTCTGGAAAATGTCAATTGTGAAGCGTTGTGTGACAACCTGTTTGTAAATGGCGCTATACAAAAATAAAGATTGATTGATTGGTCAGCCATCATCATGGTGAAAGACAAATAACTCCCTGCAAGCATCAGACAAACAGCTTATGGACCTCTACAAATCAGGAGATGGCTACAAAAAGATAAAAGATGAAATGATACCGCTTTCCATGGTTGTCAATTATTATGTGGTTTAAGGTCACTGGAACAGTGACTAACCTGCCAGGTAGAGGACGCTAGTCTATCTTGCCCCCACGTGTAGTGAGACGGATGGTTCGAGAGGCAAAAATAAGTCCAAGGGGCACAGTACAAGATCTCCAAAACAACCTGGCATCTTGGGGTTACAAGGTGTCTAAAGCTACCATTTGATGACGCCTACATGGCCTTATGGCAGAGTTGCAAGAAGGAAGCCTGTTTTGAAGACAAAAGAGCCTGAAAAAGGCGTCTTGAATTTGTCAAACTACAGCTGGGCCCGTATTCACAAAGCATTTTAAGGGTAAAAGTTGGTCCTAACTCCGCGATTTAGGAGCAAGTCCGAAAAATAATGGGCGTGTCACTCATAAATTTAGGAGTCCTAAATTTTTGGGATAAGAGTATTTCACAAAGGGTTTGAGAGCTAAAAACAGCTTCTACGTCCAGGAGAAGTTAAAAGCAGCCAAGAGGACTTCTAAGTCGCTAAAGACCTACTCACGGCGATCCGAAAATCTGCAATCGTGTCAACACTGGAGATATTGAATGATACAGAGCTCATAAAAAGGTACTGCCTCAATCGCGAGGGTATTATATATATAATATTATATATATTATATATAGATACCCGCTGATTGTTTACGAGATGCAGACATGTAACCAATTGACTAGTCTGTATTCTTGGTTTCATGTTAAATCAGTGACACGTAGCGTACATTTGTATTTTATAATCTTTATTAGAATATAATAGGGGTGCATCGGATCATTTTTCAGATCAGCAAAAAATAATAATAACGGCCACCAAAAATTGCCAGGAACTATTCTCAAGGAATTGAATGAATGATAATTTCAGTTTTTCAATTTAAGTTATTTCACTAAATCTTTATTCGAAAATGTCACAAAATACATTTTTAGATTCAGTACGCCTTAGGCGATTTAACTAGGGTGGTCTTATGCCTGAATTAATTTAATAAAAAATAAAAGATCGCTAATGTTTCAATTCTATTTAATTCGGTCGCGTTTCTAAAAACCGACCGAAAGGCATTTAGTATGAAAAACAAAGCAAACCAAAACATGGTTGTCTATCTCTTCACTGTAACTCTGCATCGAGATTTTGGGAATTGTTACTGTAAAAACAGCGGCAGAAAAACTATTCCTCTATGATGACCCATCCCCTATATCAGCCAATCACTGTGGGCATTCTGAGTAAGCTCGTTCATGAGAAACAACGTCATCCCTAGCAACGACGTCAACCCCGCCCTCACTCTTAGCTTGAAAATTGTAGGAATTCCTTAGTATGAGTTTGTCTTTGCAGCTTTGTGAATAGGTTTTAAGGTGGGACTCCTAACTAAAAGGTTTTAGTGCGATTTAGAAGTACTCCTAGTGGTAAGATAAAATGCTTTGTGAATACGGGCCCTGAACTACAATTGGGACCAGAATTGGAACAATTGGAATTGGAACAATTGGGATCTATCTTTTTGGACATGCACATCAGCATTATGTTTGGCATCCAAAGAATGCAAGTAATGTTGAAAAGCACCTCATGCCTACGGGGAAATGTGGTGGATCTTTAATGCTTTGGGGTTGTTTTGCATCCTCAGGCCCTGGTGCCCTTATTTTGCACAAAATATACCTCATTACTTATATAGTTTATTTTATAAAATCTCCTTTCTTCATCTTTATCAAGGGTATGAATAAAAACAGAGCCTATTTTATAACTGACCACACCCTCAAAACTTGCACATAGAACTGACTGCACACTTTATACTTCCACACAGAACTGAGCCCCCCACACTTTCACAAATAAATGACAACCCCCTCTACTTTCATATAGAACTGACCACATACTATACTTCCACACAGAACTGACCACACCCTCAAAACCTCCACAGAGGAAATTGAACCTTTTATCATCCAACTAGGATTGACTGCATTTTAAGATTTTGTGGGGTTTCAGCTTTTGTTTAGAGCACAATGCAAGTATAAATTGTAGCACTACAATGAGAGCTAATTGTGTTTGGTGATAAAAACAGAGTGCCTGCAGTAATGCCTGGCTCTAAACTGTATCAAGTATCTCACTGTGTTTGAGAAGAGCTCTAAATTGCAATTTCATGCAATTAAAGTAGTGTGGGACATACAGTGCAACCGGAAAGTATTCACAGCGCTTCACTTTTTCCACATTTTGTTCTGTTACAGCCTTATTCCAAAATGGATTAAATTCATTTTTTTCCTCAGAATTCTACACACAATACCCCATAATGACAAAGTGAAAAAAGTTTTTAACATTTTTTGCAAATGTATTAAAAATAAAAAACACTCAGAATTTAGCTCAGGTGCATCCTGTTTCCACTGATCATCCTTGAGATGTTTCTAGAACTTCATTGGAGGCCACCTGTGGTAAATTCAATTGATTGGACATGATTCGGAAAGGCACACACCTGTCTACATAAGGTCCCACAGTTGACAGTGCATGTCAGAGTAAAAACCAAGCCATGAAGTCCTAGGAACTGTCCATAGACCTCCGAGATAGAATTGTGTCGAGGCATAGATCTGGGGAAGGGTATAAAAACATTGCTAAAGCATTGAAAGCACCCAGGAGAACAGTGGGCTCCATCATTGTGAAATGGTGTAAGTTTGGAACCACCACAACTCTTCTTAGAGTTGGCCGCCTGGCCAAACTCAGTAACCGGGCAAGAAGGGCCATGGTCAGGGAGGTAACCAAGAACCCAATGGCCACTCTAAGAGAGCTAAAGAGTTCCTCTGCAGCGATGGGAGAACCTGGTAGAAGGACAAACATCTCTGCAGCACTCCATCAATCAGACCTTTATGGTAACACTTGGCATTCAGGCCAAAAAGTTCAATTTATGTCTCATCAGACCGGATAATCTTTTTCCTGATGCTCTTAGAGTCCTTTAAGTACCATTTGGCAAACTCCAGGTGGGCTGTCATATGCCTTTCACTCAGAAGTAGCTTCCGTCTAGCCACTACTGCCTTTTAGCTGATCTTATTTCCTTTTTAGCCTTAGCCCGCATATTACAATAATCTACCTTGCTTCTCTCTGAGTTATCCTTTTTATATACTCTGTACAGTCGTTTCTTTTGCCTCAAAATCTCCCGTAAAGATTTAGTCATCCACTGCGGAGACAGTTTTTTCATCCTATTTTTCCTTACTTTGGGGATGAATTTACACTGTACATCTACAATAACCCTTTTAAATATAGTCCATTTTTCATTCACAGTTCTGCAATCTAGAAGTTTTACCCAATCTATATTACTTAAATTCTCTCTCATTTTATTAGAGTCAGCTCGTCTAAAATAAAAATTCGAGAGTTAAAGGAGGCTGTCTTAACTTGCCAAAAAATATCAAGAATAACTGCACTGTGGTCACTTGCCCCTATCGGTTCTCCTACCTCTGTGCTGCAAATTCTATCGGGATTGTTACACAAAACCAGATCCAGTATTGATTTCCCTCTCGTAGGCTGAGTAACAGACTGTACCAAAAAGTAGTCATTGCCCATATCTAAAAACTCCTCTTCACATTTGCCATGACCTGTCACTATCTCCCAATTGATAGAGGGGTAATTGAAGTCCCCCATTATTATCGTCTCTCCTTCAGCACAGATTTGTTTTATGTTACCAAAGAGCGTACTATTTATGTTGCTGTCTGAAGCTGGAGGTCTATAGCATACTCCTATATTAAGGCCCTTCTCACGATCTCCCAATAATCTAATCCAGATGTCCTTACAAGAAACGAATGAGTTTATACCTGGAATTTCCTGCACATTAAGATCGTCTTTCACATATAGGGCCACTCCCCCTCCTCTTTTATTAGTTCTATCCTTCCTAAACAATTTGTAACCCTCTACATTATATTCCTCCCCATCCGCTGCGCCAAGCCATGTCTCAGTAATCCCAACAATGTCATAACCCCCATTCAACATGACAGCCTCCAGTTCCAAAAATTAATTTTTTATGCTTCTCGCATTTGAACACATGAGCTTCAGAGCCTTACTCACACTTACGTTGTCCTTCCCCTCCACACCTGAGTGTGCCGAACCACCTCTATTCACATTATGATCTAAAAAATCTTTATTAATGATATCCTCAGATTTATTATACTCCGCCCTGGTATCTTCCATCTGGGCAGTCTGTACCTCCCTATCCATAATACTACAACTACTCATTTCCCTCCCTGTCCCCCCAGTCCCAAGTTTAAATATTCCTCCGCTACCCTAAGCATATGCTGGCCCAATGCATCTGTACCCCTCCGGTTCAAGTGTAACCCGTCCCACTTGTACAGGTCACCCCTGTTCCAAAAGGAGTCCCAGTGCCCCATAAACCTGTATCCCTCTTTCCTGCACCAGGTTTGTAGCCACGTGTTAAATCTCCATATACAATTCTGCTTGCCTTTGCTAGCACGTGGTATTGGCAGAATTCCAGAGAAGACCACCGTGGAGGTTCTGCCCCTTAACTTTGTTCCTAATTCTATACATTTGTCCTGCAGAACCTCAAACCTACCCTTACCTATGTCATTGGTTCCAACATGGACCATGACCACTGGATCCACCCCTGCTCTGGCCAGGAGCTTGTCCACGTGTTCCAGGAGATCTCCAACCTGAGCACCAGGCAGGCAACATGCCATGCGAGATTCCTTTTCCCGCGAACAGACTATACTGTCTACACCTCTAATGATAGAATGCCCCACTACAATTAACTCCCTTTTCCTGGGTGGCTTGGCTGCCAGGGTGCCCTGGGGCTCATCAGTCCTCCCACTCACAGAGGGCTGTGCCAGATCCTCTTCCTGCAAGGGCTGGAATCGGTTGGACACCACAATCTCTGGAGATGCTGCCCCTGCATGTGCGCGCCCTTTTCTACGCTGGCGCCCTACCGTCACCCAACTCTCTCTCCCTACCTGCTCTAGAGTCTCCCCCCTACCCCGCTTCGGCGTGCAGGCTAACTCTCTAAAGGCGTACTAATTAGTTCCTGGAACTCTACAAATTCTGCAGGGCAGTCGAGACCAACAAGTTGGGCTTCGAGATCAAGGATCTTGCTCTCGAGATGCTTCACAAGCTGGCATCTGTCGCAGATGAAACCCTCCTGGAAGTCTTCTTCCAGAAACACAATCATTCTACAACACTCACACTGCACTGCTGGTGGCCACATTTTCACCCCTGCACTGAACGAATTACTGCCTAAACAGAGACACCAAGTCGATAGAAAATACTATACACCTCGGTTCCGAACACTCAGGTGCAGAAATGTCTAAATGGAAACAACCCTTAAAGCGAATTAAAAAACTTTCGGTCCGGTTTATGTAGCAAGAGCGCTGGTAGCAGCCAACCAAAACGGCTATACGCTCTACGCTTGAAATACAACAATTACATTTTAATTTAAGCCAACAAAAGCTAGTTAGCTATAGTATATTTCCCTACTCTTGGGAGTACCCCCCACTGTGAGAGTATGTTGGTTTCATTATCCCAGGACAGTGTCAAATCCTTTGATGGTTGCAAATTCCCAAGCCACCCCCTTGTCCAATGATGAGTTAACCAGATAACAGGACTCAATGCAGGGAGGGAGAGAGGCTGGCTATTAAAGTCATTGAGCCAGTTCTTTCCAACCCTACAAAGGCGTCAGTCTCGGCAGTGGACTATGGGCGATTAGCGGCCATACCTACTGGGAGAGCAGAAAGTGCACACACCTGTATTATATAATCTAATCCTACCTGTTTGCATAAAACTGCTCTGCTCTCGTAGTAAGGGTCTGGAACATGGAGGCTGTATATAGAAGCAAAAAGCTGGCAGAGAGAGACATCCGCAAGAACAAGACTAAAAGTCTAAAACGTGTGATCTGTGTTTGATTAGTATTTTGCCGAAAGGCTGTTTAATTTAGTTTGTTGTTTTAGTTTGTTGTTTGTGGGCAAAGGGGTGGGCAATCTGAATCTTGGAGAGCTTTGGTCTTGGTTTTCTCATGTCAATATCAAAATCAGTGACTCATCAAATTTAAAAAATCTATGTAATTCAATACAACCTTTGAGCTTGTGTAGGATTTAAACCTAGTCTTTACACATAGTGCAATGAATATAATCCTGACCTAAACTCTTTGTCAATGCTTTGACTCCCTCGTATCCACTCTCATGTTTCACATGTTGAGAAGGGCCAGCGAGCTGCGAGCAGTCCTTTAAATGTACACTACCGGTCAAAAGTTTTAGAACACCCCCATTTTCCAGTTTTTAGTGAAATGTAAGCAGTCCAGTGAATAACCTGAAATGGTACAAAGGTAAGCGGTAAACTGCCAGAGGTTAAAAAAGTTTAGGTTACCAAAAACTGAAAAATAATGTCCACCAGACCACACAGGCCCCACCTGGACCCCCAAACTAATGACACAGCTACACGCCATGACTACCAATGGGACAAACAGGGGCGTCCAATCTGCCGTGATTGGGGGGAGGCGGGCCACCTCCAACGTTTCTACCCACGGCGGTGACATTAACCGACAGGCCGAGCTGCGGGGGTGGTAATGGCCCCAACAGAGCCGCCTAGTAAGCTTTCCTTCATAGGAGAGTGCCCCGGTTTGGAAGTAGAAGTTAATGGCAAGAAAATATCATGCATATTGGATACTGGGTCACAAGTAATGAAGTGGTCCAGAGTCCTGAGAAATCGCCATGGTTGACCTTGCAAGCTGCTAATGACCTCCAGATACCATACATCTGGAGGGATGAGGTCCACCCCACTCCTACACTTAGAATGCCCTTCCGGTGGTCTGTTAAGCCACATGAGCCTCAAGGACTATTTGTGTTGTTTTTCTCTGTTTCCCACCATTTACCAGGAGTTCATCTCGACCGCCTTTTAAGGGGTCAGGGAATAATTTTCCAGTCTCCCACATTGGCTCCAATGGTTTTCTGGTTTTTTGATTCCCTCTGGAAAATGCCAATTGTGAAGCGCTGTGTGACAACCTGTTTGTAAATGGCGCTATACAAAAATAAAGATTGATTGATTGATTGATTGATACATCGGGTATGCCATCTTGGATTTTACCATTGAAGGGGTAAAGGTACCTAACAAGGGTGTTATCATTGTTCAAGATGAGTGCTTGGGCCCAGACCGGGGAATTCTGGGCATGAATGTGATTTCACAATGTTGGGAAGGCCTGCTGAAGGGCTCCCCATTCCAGGGCACAGCCAAGCTCCCACGACAAATCAAATCAAATCAAATCAAATCAAATTTATTTGTATAGCGCTTTTCACAATAGAATTGTCACAAAACGCTTAACAGAGGGGGAACCCAGGCCTAGACCCCCCCAAAAGCAAGCCTAAAGGCAACAGTGGCAAGGAAAAACTCCCTTGGTAGGGAGAAACCTTGGGAGGAACCAGACTAAAAAGGGGGGGAGCCCATCCTCTTCTGGCCGGCACAGGGTATGTCCAAAAAAGACCATGTCATGGTCAGTCCATGGCTCAGGGCTGAAAGACTTTGCCCCTCCTGAGTTAGGTAGTCAGCGGGGGGGGCTAAACCACGCGGAGAGGGTCCAGATCCAGGAACTGGGGTTGGCGTGGGGGTGAGGGTTGATGGGGGCAGCTCACACTTCTCGCAGGATCTAGGGCAGAGGCCGAGGCAGAGAAGAGAACATGCAGTCAGAAAAAAAAAGCAGTGCTTTATGCAGTAGCATTATGTAAGAGCAGGGGAGCACAAGCATAGGAAATATACAGATAGCCCCAACAGGTGTAAGCTATGGCAGCATACCTATTAGGAGAGGGACAGAGAAAACACGCAGCCATGAGAGAGTTCCAAACCATCCACACCTGATCAAGGATAACCAGCATAACAGTGGTGGTAACACATTGAGGAGGTGACAGTATGGAAAGTTTCTCACTCCATAAGACACTAGGGCACGGCCTTCTCCATCTCTCCACCTAGACTATGTTTGGCAGTAGGCTAGGCTGAAAAGATATGTTTTTAATCTACACTTAAAAATTCTAACTGTGTCCGAATCCCTAACATGCCTTGGTAAACCGTTCCACAACAGAGGAGCTCTAAAAGAGAAGGCTCTACCACCAGCTGTGCTTTTCAAAATTATAGGGAGTAATAGATGGCCGGCTTCTTGTGAACGAAGCAGTCTTATAGGGGGCAATCATTTCGGTCAGATATAAAGGTGCAAGTCTGTTCACTGCTTTAAAAGTTAGCAACAGTACTTTATAATCAGCCCGATATTTAATAGGAAGCCAATGTAGCAGTGACGTGCCGTGAGGTTCATGGCTGGTGAGGCACTGACTTCATCACAATCAGATTTACAAACATATGAACCCTACAGAGTAGCTTATTCGTCATTTGATTGGCAGCAGTTAACGGGTTATGTTTAAAATTTCATATCAGCTTTCTTTACACTTACAAACTGTAGCACACAAAAAAGCACATTTAATTAAAAAAACGTCATTATGGTCTTACCGTTACTTATAAATGAAGTCCATGCGCCGCTCCTTCAAAACAAAAGCATCGATAACTTGTTTGTAGAAGTTTTCCTTGTCTTCCTTCAGTTTTAAAATTCTGTCTGTCTCAATGGAGATCACTGCCAGGAAGAAAGTCGTCCTTGATCAGTCCTGTTCCGACTGTATGTTTTTAGTCTTTTCAGTGCTGAGAATGACCGCTCCACCGATGCTGTAGTAGCTGGAATAGTGAGCACTAGCTGGAGCAACTTTGTCGCCTCAGGAACAGTTTGAATGAGATCCTTCTGGGCCAAAAAGCTAAGAAGCTGTCCAGGAGACTTACATTCATCCCTCACCGTTTGTGAGCTATACAGTCCAACGAGATTCGCCTTTAGTTCCACAAAGTCAAAGAATTTGGCATACTTTGACAGGCTCTGCAGTTTCGTGTCATCAAAATGTTGTGACATTTCACGGAATTTTGCGCAATCCACCAAACCAAGGAAAGCCAGCTCACCAAAATGATCAAACCTAGCCTTCATTTGATGGCTTATGTTATCCAGAATGTTACAGAACAGTCGTTTTCGTTCATATCTAATCGACTGTCTGCCTCCACTCTCTGTCAGGCCAAGTGCGCTGCATTTCTTCTCAAATCGGTCATAGAAACTGTAGTCTGAAGCAAATCCTTTAGCTCCGGCGTTGGTCTTCCGTTAGTTATTTACCTCCTGCTTCGATTGAAAGTCCATTTTAGAAAATTGTTTGAGTTTATCCCTCTGAGGTCCGTGCTAAGCTTTTAGATGTTTTTTGATTTTGGCATGGTCTGATATTTATCTCAATTTCATCAATTTAACACACATTTACTCCAAAGTGTTTAATATTTTTATTTGAAGGACAATCACAGCTACATTTGTATGCCATCAATAGTTTGGTCAGTATCATATGCAGCTTGTAAATAGATCTACAAACACACAAGTTAAAAATAGTTAATTTTTCTGCTGTCACAAAAGTTGTGAAAGCACACACTAAACTATAGTGACGAATTGTTTTGCCAATGTGCGTTTGTTCATCAAGGTCTTGGTTATGTAAGGGTGTGAAAATGTTTTAGCACATATGAGATCTAAATAGCTAAAAACCTGTTTTTATCAGAACTGGTCACATTTATTTCAGGCTGTGGGAGGGCTATATGCTAATTTACTGAATATTCATGATCCACACCTGAAAGATCATGGTCAAAGGCCATCAGACAAAGACATCTTGCAGAGTAGCCTACGCATTTCTTGCGACCAACAGAAGCCAGTTTGACAACATCCAAAGTCTGGCATTGGGCACAGGCACATGATCAAAAGTTTAAGATATTCATCTTTAAACGTCTGTAGGAAAACGAAAGCAAAATCCGTGTCTACGAAGACACGGAAAGACATAAACAAGACAAAACAAAATAACCAACGATCAGGAACAAACAAAACGTATCCAAAATCTCGGAATAAACTAAACGCTGGGAATCTAAACCACAATAAGCACACAAACAAGTTCTCGAGAGGCAAGAAACATTAATCACAATAGGTATTATCAAGCTAAGCTAGATAATGTCCAAGCGCCGAAACAGAATGCCAGCTGGTTAAATATCCTCCCGTTAATTATTCGCAGCAGTCCGCAATGATTCTGATTTTTTTCGTATAGCGTCACAAGATGCGGAATTCATATATTTTCACGAGTATTTGAAAATATGGTAAATCAAATAAATATCAGCATACACCGTCTGTTGCTGGCAGCTCGCAACCGTAAACACAGACAAGATCCGATATAATGTCGGGACATTGTTTACGCTGCAATTTCACACACGGAATTCATATATTGAATACGAGTATTTGATAACATGGCAAATCAAATATATTACTTACTCTTCGTCAGTTATTGTCTTCGTCGCTTTCCATCGATGCTCTCAAACACTGCAGCGCAGAAAATCTTTCCATCTTGAATAAAATTGTATGTCTGTATAAAATCTTGCTTCAAATTGTCGGGACAGTTTGTGTTGTTTACGCCGGCGTTTCACACATGGCCCCACGCCCTCCCCACACCTCCCGAAACTCGCACCTAGTTACCATGTCAATAGAAGGGGGACGTTACTAAAAGGTAAAAACAGAGTAAAAAACAAGGTTTACTTTTGGTCTAATTAACCTAATTTAAAAAATCCCATTTGATTTGCCAGTGCTCAAATCGGAAAGTCGCGATTCTAAGGTTTCTGTCAATGTTTTTGTCGCGTGTGTATGATAAAATATCGCGAAATTAGAAATAGTAATATACTTTTATTGCTGCTGGGAGCGGCGCCGCTCCCGTCGACCTCAGGGGGTTAAATATGTAATCCTCCATTGTGAAAGTAAGGCCAGACACGACGAAAAAATAAACTGATGGCGGCACTTTACTTGCTAACTGAAGATCGTAGCTTGCTGTCTTATTCTGCAGCCGAGGAGTCGCAAGAAGAATCACTGGGATCACGACGAGTGCCCCCTACCGTGAGGCAGGAGAACTGCGTGCCTCACTTAGTGCCTCTTCGCAGCCGTTTTATGATTGCTCAGCACAAGAAACACGTTACACACACACAGTTGTTGACAAAAAAAACACTGTACTTTATATACATCAGCTAAACTATGGAAATTTAATTCATATAGGAAAAGTGTTTGAACATTTTAATAGCGACATACAGAGAGACAGCAATACGGTCTCACTGCATAGTCATTGCGCAATCCATGGTGAGGCTCATCTAGCTGCTGCCTCACAGCACGTCTCTTCTCAGTATTTGAACAGTAAATGTGAAAATTCGGCGATTTTGAATTAAAAAATTTAAAAAATAATAATCTAAAACTGGTGAAGTTAGATAAAAAATAACTTTATAGTTCAAATCACTGGATAAATATAGCCATTTAATTAATTTTTTCATTTTACATTTTTTTCTTTCCATGATGACAGGTGAGGCACGGCCTCCCCTGCCTCCCCTGACGGCACGTCACTGCAATGTAGTGATGCTAACACTGGAGTAATGTGCTCATACTTCTTGGATCTAGTCAAAATACGTGGCGCTGTATTCTGTACTAGTTGAAGATTATTTAGAGAGCTACTAGAGGAGCCGGATAATAAGGCATTACAATAGTCTAGCCTCGATGCGACAAAAGCATGCATCATGGTTTTTGCATCCTCTAATGACAGAATGTGCCGAATTTTAGCTATGTTTCTTAGGTGAAAGAAAGCTACTCTGGAAGTGTTTTTAATATGAGTGTCAAATGTAAGGTCCTGATCAATAATAAAACCAAGGTTCTTAACCATAAGACTTGATTTAACTATGCAATCACCTGCATTTAACTGCAGATCCAACTTGTTCCTTAATTTTTTGGGGCCCAAAACCATCATCTCTGTTTTATCTGAATTTAAAATTGTCATCCAATTCTTTATATGAGAGATACAAGCCTCTAATTGAGTGAGTTTAAGTATTTCACCTGGTTTCATTGATATGTACAGCTGTCACATCTCGTGTTCGTGTTCCCCGTAATTAGGTGTTTGTAGTTTATTCCATGTTTTCCTGGTTGTCCGGTCCGTGTTTTTACTTTCGCTTACCTGTTCCCAGTCTCGTCATTGTATTATCGTTTTCACTTATTCCTCATGTGTCTGATTGCAGTCTGCTGCATTCATGTTAATTCCTGATTGTTTCTCGTTATGTCTAAATGTATATAAGCTGTGTGTTTTCCCATGTCCGTTGCCAGATTGTCTTGTGCTTTGCTTATGCCTACACAACTCTCCAGCATTTTCTCTGTTTCCCGTGTTTTTGGTCGTGCTCCCGTATTCGTCTGTGTCCCAGTCTCATTCCCGACCCACCTGTTCATGCTCCTTGTGGTTCCAGTCCCGCTCGTCTCTGTGTTCCCTGGACTGATTTCCCGTTATCGACCTCCGCCTGCCCATTGACTACGCCTTGCCTGCCTCTGACACAACTGAAGCCTGGAACAAACTTTGCCTGTCCCCGACCACTCTTTGGATCCCTGTATTGCCCTGATTGCTCCTGTGTGACCATTGCTGTTTATGCAATAAAATACATTATTGCATTTCTGGGTCCGCGCCTGGTTTTCAGACACCGTTCCTGACAACAGCTGTGTATCATCTGCATAGCAATGGAAATTCACACCATGTTTACGAATAACATTACCCAGTGGTAGCAAGTATAATGAGAACAGTAATGGTCCCAGCACTGAGCCTTGTGGAATACCATATTTAACCTGAGAGTAGTCAGAGAACTCTTGATCTAATTGCACAAATTGAAACCTGTCTGATAAGTATGATTTAAACCATGAGAGTGCCCGTCCACGCAAACCAACCAGGTTTTCTAGCCTATGAAGGAGAATCTGGTGGTCAATAGTATCAAAAGCAGCACTTATGTCAAGGAGCACGAGAATAGAAACACAACCAGTGTCCAATGCTAACAGTAAGTCGTTTACAACTTTAATAAGTGCCATCTCAGTGCTATGGTTTGGTCTAAAACCTGATTGTAGTGTTTCATACAGATTATTAGTTTTTAGGAAAGCAGTTAATTGTTGAGCTACAGATTTTCTGTCACTGAAAGATACAGCATTTATTTTGCCACGTAGTCTTCCGATAAAATGGATGGATGGGCCAGTACATGTACTCCCCAAAAATATGAATAAACTTACTGCAATTAATTTTGATAATAAACTTATTAAAATAGATCAAATCTTGCAGCCATGGAAAGTGAAACATTTGACAATTTATGGTAAGATTACTTTGATTAACTCTAGTTTCATCCCAGTTTATATATTTATTTATGGCTTTACCTACTCCAGGTGAATCCTTTTTTAAATCATATGAGCAAAAAATATTTAAATTTATATGGAATGATAAACCTGATAAGGTAAAACGCATATCTTTATAATGATTTATTAAACCTAAAAGCTTTTAATCTCTCACTATAAGCCTCACTGATTCATACATTTTATCTGAACTCAAACTGGTTTTCTAGTAGAATACTAAACAATGCCCATCCAATGTTCAAGAAGGGGTCTTTCCCCTTTTTGCAAGTAAAAACCTCTAATTTCCTGTGGTTTAAGGATAATATACTTTCTAATGTGTCGCTTTTTTTGAAAGAAGCGATACAAAGTTGGCTGCAATTTCAGTTGTATCCTCCAGAAAATACTGAACAAATATTACAACAAATGATATGGTTAAACTCCAATGTGTTGATAGATAGAAAGCCTATCTTTTGTAAAAGCATGTTTGATAAAGGCATTATTTTTATAAATGATATTGCGAATATGAAAGGTAAAATGATGTCTTATAAACAGCTAATCAATATTTATGGAAATGTTTGCACATTACAAAAATGTAATCAACTCATTGGGGCTTTACCACAAAAATGGAAAAGAGAAATTTGTAAAGGAAATGGTCAGGAACTACACTGCTCAAAGAAATTAAGGGAACACTTAGTCATCACAGTATAACACCAAATCAATTAAACTTCTGGGATATCGATCTGTCCAGTTAGGAAGCGTAAACGATTGTGAATCAATTTCACCTGCTTTGGTGCAAATGAAAGTGACAACAGGTGGACAGGAGAGGCAACAGCAAGACAACCCCCAAAAAGTACATGGTTTTGCAGGTGGTGGCCACAGACCATTTCTTTCTCCTTATCCTTCCTGACTGGTTTTTCTCTAGTTTTGCATTTTGCTAGTGCCCTTGTCACTACTGGTAGCATGAGGCGGTACCTGCAGCCCATTCAGGTTGCACAGATAGTCCAGTTCCTCCAAGATGGCACATCCATACCTGCCGTCGCAAGAAGGTTTGCTGTGTCTCCCAGCACAGCAAATATTAACTTTTTAATTTTTTAATTTTTTGTATCTCTCTCGTCCTCATCAGCCGCCACTGATGTAATGTAATTATGTACTGTATATTGTGTACTGTATGTTGTGTACTGTATGCACATGTGTACATTGTGTGCATAGTATATGTAGGCCTGTAGTGTCTATTGTTTTTGGGAGGGTGTGTCTTTTGTTTGTTAAATACGCATTTTTTTGTTAAATACCGAAACATGACACAAACACACTAATCAGACAGTCCAACCCCCTTAGAGACGTAAGCTTATTTTGGCAGATTTTTCCTTTTCTTACTTTTTTATTGTTGTATTTTATTACACACAGCCAACACACAATGTGTAACAAGATATTTTATTTATGTTTCTGTCACATCAAGGTCTTGGCATGAGAAGAATTTTTTTTAAATAAAACAACCTCACACACACTTCATACAAAACATAAAATATGTGCCAGGCATCAGAGCAGTTTCTAGTAATACAATTTAAAAAATACTTTTTTACTATTATTTTTTTATTTTGTTATTTATTTATATGTATTCAAACAAACTATATACATGTGTTACATATCATAGCAATCTAGCCTAACTATGCCAGGCTGCAAAACAGGACTAAACAAAGTCCAGGACTAAACAAAGAGGCAACTGATACTCTCTGCAAATCCAAGGGGTTTGCTTGTACCCCGACCCTGTGGCCTTACAGTGTGAGTTCCTGTGGCCTGTCTTTGCTATCACTGTTTATTCTGTCTTGTCTTATCTTATTTTTCCCTTGGGATCAAAATGGCTGAATACTTAGTTCCCTAAACTCTCTGGGCGATATCTCAGCCCCCAAATGTCGCGTCATATTGCAACTTTCCGATTGGTTCTACGATGATGCACGTCAAATTGATCTAATGGAAGGAGGCGTTTTCTGTAATGCATAATATATTTCTCGGCCCCCGATTGGCCTAGAAATTGTATGTATTTGAGAACACCACATGACGAGAATCTTAGCTTTTAAATGCATCGGATTAAAGATTAGTTAAAAGGTTTGTTTTATAACTGTTTGAAGAAGAGTAGTGCTTTCATGGCCGCTACACTTGGTCTCAGGGTTAATAGAAAAAAAACGAATTGGCTTGCGATCAGCACTAGAGCGCACCACAGCCCATATGTATTTCCCTATGCAAACTTCATGAACAACAAGAATATTGCCAGAGCAAAACAATTCTTCCAACGCCAAAATGCCACAATAATATAACTCACAAGCCTGAATATAAATGCATTTGTAATCTAGCCTACACCACAACAGCATTACGAAAGTCTGGTGCGCAAAACTAGCAAATAAACCGCTGGACTCACCGTTACAAGAGTTGAAGGCGACAAGTGAAATCTCCTCTGGACCTTGTCTTTCCATTCATTTAGGCATTTGCGCATGAGGTCTCTCTCGACGGCAAGCTGTACTAGCTGGGCCTTACGTGCGTGGCGCATAGACCTACGGTGGTCAGTAAAAACATTCCTCAAAACAATGAATTTTCACACAGTTGAACCACCAATTGTTAATCTAATTCTCATTGCAGTCAGTACACTTGGCCTGGCCTCCAGTGTTTTGTGGTATTTTGAGAGGAGATTGCCCCCCAAAGCCCCCCCAGCCTGCTGGCTGATCACTTAAAACTAGTAAAACTCATTATCTTAATAAAGACAGTCAAAATGAATTAATCAGACTCTTAGCTGAGGCAGTCTCAGAAAACATCAGACAGAAGATACAGACATCTCGATACTACAGCATAAAGATGGACTGCACACCAGATATTTCCTATAAAGAGCAGATGAAAAAGTTGAAGTGCATTCGAGTTTGTTGAGGTAAAAAAAAAATACAACCAGTGAAGCACTAAGCAAATTGTTGTTGGAGCGACTTAACAAAAATGGAACATTAACATTCAAATGGAAGATTGTCGTGGCAAATGTTGCAATAATGGGGCAAATATGAGGGGCGTTCACCACAGGGTTCAGGCGAGAGTGAAGCAGGTGAATGAACAAGCTTTTTATGTTCCATGTTGCCCCCACAACTGGAATCTCACTGGCGAACATGCTGCTCAATCCTCCATAGAAGCTAAGATCTTTTTGGAGTACTGAACAAACTGTAGAAACTATTTGCTAAGTCAACACGGTGGGCTATCCTTGCAAGCAACCTGAAACATAGTTCACTTTGAAATCACTCTCCGAAACAAGGTGGAGAGCACATGCAGATGCGACCAACGCAGTGTTTATGCAATTACATGAGCTCAGAGACACAATGCTCAAGGTAATTTTAGGGGATACGTGTGATGCTGAAAAGCTGTCAGAGGTCACGGCCCTTGTTAAAGCTATAGAGACATTTGAGTTTGTTGTGAAGTTAGTCATTTGGAACACTGTACTGCGTAGCCTATAATGAACCGTGCCAGTCAGCGAAAACTGTCATCATACAGACAGACGGGTTACTAAGATGCAACCGAGAAAACAAAAGCCCTTCGCAGAAAAAAAGAAACATTTTGCCCACTCTCACAGAGCATCGCGCACGGCGCAGAAAACAACTTCCTGGTGAGACAACAGTAGTAGAGACTTTGAATGGATAAGAAAAGTTTAGAGTGAACCTTTTCAATTGCTTGTTAGACACAGTCATTATGGAGGCAGAGCAACTGGTTTCTGCCTTTAATGAATTCAACCGTCTTTTTGTCGTTTTGTTTAACATCAAAATGGCTGAAGATAATCCAACAGAATCCTGCAACCACATTGCCTTGTTTTTGGGAGATATTAACGGCAGCGATTTAGCCACATAAATCAATATGTCAATAAACCCTTTGAAGTCCTACAGTAATTGATGGAGAGAGATTTGAAATACGTTTTCCCAAATGCAAGTACTTTGGACAATTCCAGTGGTCGCCAGCGCTGAACATTCGTTCAGTAAACTGAAATTAATTCAAACATATTTAAGATCCACAATGTCACAGGAAAGACTCTCTTCACTGGCTCTGTTCTCTATTGAAAACCACACAGCAAGGCAATTGTATTTCAACAATATAATCGCTAGATTTGCTGTTGCCAAATCGTGTCGAATCAACAGGAGGAAGGAGCGGGGTCTTGGAAGTTGGCGTCAGAGTCAATTAGATTAGTAGAATATCGAAAAAGCTTTTGGTGAGTTATGGCAATAATGAAAACATTCTCATTACTGGTGCAGGCAGCAGTTATAGGTGAATAGTCTATTCAACACTGGCTAAAACATAAAACCAATTAATTACATTTAATCAATTTAAACGAGTGCATTTCTAAACGTTTCTCTACATGACTAATCATTTAATTTAATACTATTATGCAATTTGCAAAATGGGACACTAAATTATAATTCATATAAAATAACGCCGAAATAATATGTTGCATAAATACAGTAAAGCACCATTATGTTCTAATTGTTTTCGACTATGTTTAAGCAGCAGTTGAGGTGGAGATGCAATTTGAGCAGTTCAACAGGCAGTAGACAGTACGTTTACAATCTATTGCTGATTGTATTAGGTGTGTAGATTTATTTTCTGTTGGATAATAAATCTGAGGATATAATTAATAAAGATTTTTTAGATCATAATGTGAATAGAGGTGGTTCGGCACAGTTTTGTGTGGAGAGGGAGGACAACGTAAGTGTGAGTAAGGCTCTGAAGTTCTTGTGTTTAAAGGCGAGAAGCATAAAAAAATAATTTTTGGAACTGGATGCTGTCATGTTGAATGGGGGTTATGACATCGTTGGGATTACTGAAACATGGCTTGGCGCAGCGGATGAGTATGAATATAATGTAGAGGGGTACAAATTGTTTAGGAAGGATACAACTAATAAAAGAGGAGGGGGAGTGGCCCTTTATGTGAAAGACAATCTTAATGTGCAGGAAATTCCAGGTATTAACTCATTTGTTTCTTGTGAGGACATCTGGATTAGATTACTGGGAGATCATGAGAAGGGCCTTAATATAGGAGTGTGCTATAGACCTCCAGCTTCAGACAGTAACATAAACAATATGCTCTTTGGTAACATAAAACAAACCTGTGCTGAAGGAGAGAAGATAATAATGGGCGACTTCAATTACCCCTCTATTAATTGGGAGGTAGTGACGTGAAGGTAGTAAATGTGAAGAGGAGTTTTTAGATGTGGTCAATGACTGCTTTTTGGTACAGTCTGTTACTCAGCCTAGGAGAGGGAAATTAGTACTGGATCTGGTCTTGTGTAACAATCCTGATAGAATTTGCATAGAATTTGATCACAGTGCAGTTATTTGAGATATTTCTCGGTAAATTAAGACAGTTGTATCCTCTAACTGTAGAATTTTTAATTTCAGACAAGCTGACTTTAGTAAAATGAGAGAGAATTTAAGTAATATAGATTGGGTAAAACAGTTCTTAGGTCAGAACTGTGAATGAAAAATTTCACAGTGTAAATTCATCCAGTTATTTGATGACTAAATCTTTCGGGAGATTTTGAGGCAAAATAAGAGACTGTACAGATATAAAAAGGAAAACTCAGAGAGAAACAAGTTACAGGGGCCCAGATTTGTATCCAAAAAATTAACCCCTAACTGTACAAGTATATTACTATTTTAATTTCAGACAAGAAACCTTAGAATGACGATTTGAGCACTGGCAAATCAAATGGGATTTTTAAAATTAAATTAGACCAAAAGTAAACCTTGCTTTTACTCTGTTTTTTACCTTTTAGTAATATTGACATGTTAAAGGTGCTAATTTAGATTGGGCATAAACAACACAAACTAAAACAGTTCTGATATTTATTTTAGCTTGTCAGAACTGTGAATGTAAAAATTAGGCACAGAAAATATTAGCCTAAAATGTTATAAAATAAAACGCTTGCAATCTGCCAGGTATATTCACAGTATATTTTTATTGTAGATGACTACATACAGCAATGTAACAAATTCACTTTTCCCAAAAGTAAGGAAAAATATGCTATTGATTTTATTTCGCTTGTTTTTTAACAGTTCAATCTGCCAGCAACAGTCTATGCTGATATTAATTTTATTTCGCTTGTGGATGACTAAATTCGTGTTGCAACGTAACAAAGAGCCAAAATGAATTTGTATTTAGGCAAAATAAATGTGACCAGATAAAAACAGGTTTTGCTATTTATCTCAGAGATTTTATACATAACCAAGACCTTGGTGAAAAACATTGGCAAAACAAGTCACTATAGTTTAGTGTGTGACATCTTTTGTGACAGCAGAAAAATTTACTATTTTTAACTTGTGTGTTTGTAGATCTATTTACAAGCTGCATATGATAGACCAAACTATTATGGCATACAAATGTAGCTGTGATTGTCCTTCAAATAAAAATATCAAACACTTTGGAGTAAGTGTGTGTTAAATTGATGAAATTGAGATAAATATCAGACCATGCCAAAATCTAAAAACATTAAAAAAAAATTAAGGACCACCTTTGATTTCCAAGTGATCTTCCTGCTGATGACTGTGAATTTGGGATTTAAAAAAAATGTATTAGCTAACTGGAATTATTTCTGTTTTACACTCACATCGTAACAAACACGTCATGCACGGATATTAAAAATATTTCCAAAGTTCCAAATGGGAAAAGCGGCACATTGTCATTCGCATGCAGTCTGTGCTCACCGCGTTTGTTGTTGTTGCTATGCCAGACTGCAGCAGTCAAGCAAGTTTGCGGAGCGCGGCACATAGACACAACAGCGAGAAACATCTAGTTAGTTAGCTAGCTAACGTTAGCATTCACAGACATTGAGTATCGATATCTGTTGTCGCTAGTTGCTTGCTAACACAAGGCTTAGTAAGTGATCATGGGTTTATCACTTACTAAGCCTTGATTTAGCAAGCAATATCTGTAAACACTAGCTAGCTAGTTACTGTCTATATTCAGTTCAGTGAGCCCTCCCGCCAGGCTTTAGAATTGCTGTGATTTTCCTGCAGTAATTTCTCATCTCCGTCCTACAGTCCAAGCACAAATCATTCCCACATCCCTGCTCGGTTAAATCTAAGAATTATTAGCTAGCTATTACGTTAGCTGCCATACCACGCTTTAGTTTGGAATGGAAAGTGTACGTTATGAGCTTCACTGCTAGGCAGTCCCATGAGCACACGCTGCACAAGTCAAACATAATAATCCGTGTAGAAAAGAAATAACGTTAAAACAGTCCTCCACCTAATTCACCAACTGTGTCTTGTCCGATTTTGGGTGAAGAGTTAGGCGAGTGGTAAAAGCTGCTGTCCAATCACACGGGTTCACTCGTGTTGAGGACAAACAAACATTGTAATCATGCAGCCATTGATGAAAAAAAGTTGGCGCAGATAAGGCCATTTGTTAGGCTTTGAGGTACGGCAAGTAAAACAGTTGGTTCAGAGTGCATCCTGGGATATGGGCCGCTGCTGGTCTGACTACCCCACATATACTCTGTGCTGCAGTGAAACAGAGTTGTGGCAATGTTCTCTCCCAGGGGCCTACGATGTGTTTCTTGCCATTAAAGGTGCACTGGACGAGCACAGAGATCATATTTGCAGCTGCCACTTTCACACGCAATTCAAGGGAACCTATTTGGGAGCTGTGCACACATCATCTCCTCCAGAGGCAGTTTGATGAACCAATGTTGGGAAGGCATGTCTGCCATTCCCATAATAAGTCAAACCATTCAGGGGCACCCACACTAATCAAGAGAGCACATCCTAAAAGATTCTGGTTCTGGTTCTTGGATTTTTAGATCATGGACAAACTGATCCCCAATGTTTTCACCATTAACAATGTGACTGAGTGTTGTTTGAATAGAAATTATGTTATGGGGATACTTTACTTTTATTATTGCCTTCTCCTTTGATTTGGGAGTCATGTCATACACACACAATCACATCCACATTCATGCTTGCACATACATCTTCGCACACACACACACACACACACACACACACACACACATACATACATACACAGTCCCTCACCTCCTTATGTACTGTGCATACACCAAAACATCAGAATGCTTTTGTGTGTGGGCTCTTTTGCAAACCAAGGTGTGAAACCTTCCACCTTCTCATGTTCTATGGCACAAAAGAGTCCTCTGCAGGTCCCTGATACAAAATGGCAGACTATTGGGAACCCAGTTCAGCTCACTCGAGCATCCATTTCTAATATATTGCTACTGATCTTTTACAGTGTAAAGCACTTTGTAACTTTGTTTAGAAAGGTGCTATACAAATAAAGATTGATTGATTGATTTCCAAATTTCACATCTCTTTTAAACACCGCCAGAAACATTATTACTTAATATACTGACTGACCTGACCAATGACTGAAGACAGGTAGCAACTTATTGTTTCAGGAAGTAATGTTGTCATGACAATGGCCTGCTGTTCAATTGTGCTTTTGAGGGACACATGAACATGAACCACAAATATTTCAGTAATGATTGATTCAGGGTGCCTTCTTTTCCCTAATGCAGCCTGTCCTTCCTAAAAGTTACTTGTCCTTAGTCTATTCACCTTCCAATTTTCCTGGAAAGTGCGATCTCTGCTCTCTGAATCTTATTTTCGCTGAGTTTTTAGCTAAAACCAAACCACAGAAGTTTGGTTTTAGTCATTTTATTGGGGGGTGGACTCAATAAATCCCTCAATAAATCTCCACATCTTTGAAAATGTGATCACTATGTCGTATGTAGCCCAAAGAAAGACACGATGGTTAATCATTCAGCACAATCTGGGCTGAAAGATAGCAATAACATTATCATCCAATATTTGCTTTTCTGTTAAATGTAAATGTGTGTTGCTCGTGCTGTGTCTCGCTTTCTGGCCCGGTTGTTTGACCCTCCTTCAATTGCCTGTCCTGTACTGGGCTGCTCAGTTATTAAGTATTTGATATGAAAATCATTGTGCCTGTGCATTACAAACACTGTGTATTTGGTATTTTAACATAATTGTGATCAGCTTCATTTATTACTTATACCCACAAATTCACCTGAATATAATGCTTTATCTTGTTAGAAGAAAGAATACATTTGTTACTGCACTTTGGTGTGAAAGGAAAGGGACATTTTTTTGAATTGCACATACATTTCTTTTGTACTTATTTATAATACATTGAGATGGCATTTTATATACAGTATATATATATATTTTAAAATAAACAAAAGTGAATGAAAAGCAATAATTACAAGTTTGAGTGGCTTAGAGTAGCCTCCTGTATAGTACATGAACTAGATTTACTTTTTAAATTCGACAACAATATTATTATTATTTTATTATATATACACATACACACACACGTATATATATATATATTGTGGTGTCCCCAGGGGTTGGGCGACACTCACGGACCTTGCAGAGGGCGTAGGCAAGTTTAAGAACCAGGAGGAGGCAGTATTCAAAAACAAAATGATAATTTATTAAACAATTCTTGACAAACACAAAACACAGGGTGGGGTCTTCGGGGGAATACAAACACATAAAGTCCGCAATCCTTCTCGTTGTCAATGTCCGTTCCAATTCCAAATCCAAGTCCAAGTCCGCAATCCAGTCCGTAATCAATATCCAAAGGGGGTCCTCAAAACAATCCAAATTCATTCACAAACAATCCACTCCAAAACACTCTTTCCAAATCCTGGCTAGTCAACGACTTCACAGGTTCTTTCTCTCCAAATACTCACACAGCAACTCCTTCACCAACACGTTCCTACTCCTCTCCCAGTGTAGTGGGAATCAGCCCTTTAAATAGGCCTTGAAATGGCCTTCAGCTGGTCGTTAGTCCCGTTACTTTCACTCGGCTCAGGTGTTTCTGGAGGCTGCTGGGAAATGTAGTGTTTCCTGGCTCCCATGTGTTGTAGGCCAGGCAGCCATTTCCTAGTGCAGCCCATTGGGATGCCACAATATATACATATATATAGACTTCAAGACTTTCCAAAAAAAATACCATAGCCAGATTATTAGGTTAGGTATTAACAGGTTCTGGAAAAAAATATTGTAAAAAAATTATATTTTCATTTATTTCATTCCGCTGGTTTCCGCTTTGCCGCTTTGCCTGACGGGATTGCTACGTCATACGTGCTGAGAGTTTGAGCGGATTGTTTGTTGCTGTCGGGATATCGTTTGGATTGTGTTTGGATTGTGTTTGTATTGTTGCTTAGGGTTCTGCGTTTTATCATCAGAAAGGTAAAGGGATGCCTCCCGCGTGGTCCAGTGGTTACAACGTCCGACGCTGGCCACGGAGACCGGGGTTCAATTCCCCGTCTCGCCAAGTGTCGGCTTTGGCCGGGAGTGCCACCAGGGGGCGGCGATTGGCTGTGTCCGCCCCAGGGAGGGGGAGGAAGCCGACGTGGCGTTCGCTGCGTATAAGAGTGGCCCTGTAAATACCGGGGTTCGGTCGACGGCTTGGCGAGTGACGTCTCGGAAGAGGCGTCGCCGCCTTCGTCACTACCGGTCGCAGGACTACGGCAGCGAACTCACATTACTAGGGGGGGATTGACGTAAAATAGCGGGTCTAATTGGCTACCAAATTGGGAGAAAAATGGGATAAAATAAAAAAAAAAAAAAAAAAAAAAAAAAAAAAAAAGAAAGGTAAAGGGATAAAATATTTTCTCTTAAGGTAAACGTTTGTCGCCGTTAGGGGACAGAGAGGGAATTTTCCATTTTTTCCCCCGTCTAGCTTCGGAAAGCTTGTTAAAAAGTTAAATATACTATAGCTAACTAGCTTTTGTTGGCTTAAATTTAAATTTAATTGTTGTATTTCAAGCGTAGAGCGTATAGCCGTTTCGGTTGGCTGCTACCAGCGCTCTTGCTACACAAACCGGACCGAAAGTTTTTTAATTCGCTTTAAGTGTTGTTTCCATTTAGACATTTCTGCACCTGAGTGTTCGGAACCCAGGTGTATAATATTTTTTATCGACTTGGTGTCTCTGTTTGGGCAGTAATTCGTTCAGTGTAGGGAGAGCAGTAGGTATATTCAGGGGTGAAAATGTGGCCACCGGCAGTGCAGTGTGAGTGTTGTAGAATGATTGCGTTTCTGGAAGAAGGCTTCCAGGAGTGTTTCATCTGCGACAGATGCCAGCTTGTAAAGCATCTCGAGAGCAAGATCCTTTATCTCGAAGCCCAACTTGCTGGTCTCGACTGCCCTGCAGAATCTGTAGAGTTCCAGGAACTAATTAGTATGCCCATTAGAGAGTTAGCCTGCACGCCAAAGCGGGGTAGGGGGAGACTCTAGAGCAGGTAGGGAGAGAGAGTTGGGTGACGGTAGGGCGCCAGCGTAGAAAAGGGCGCGCACATGCAGGGGCGGCATCTCCAGAGATTGTGGTGTCCAACCGATTCCAGCCCTTGCAGGAAGAGGATCTGGCCCAGCCCTCTGTGAGCGGGAGGACTGATGAGCCCCAGGGCACCCTGGCGGCCATGCCACCCAGGAAAAGGGAGTTAATTGTAGTGGGGGATTCAATTATTAGAGGTGTAGACAGTATAGTCTGTTCGCGGGAAAAGGAATCTCGCATGGCATGTTGCCTGCCTGGTGCTCAGGTTGGAGATCTCCTGGAACACGCGGACAAGCTCCTGGCCAGAGCAGGGGTGGATCCAGTGGTCATGGTCCATGTTGGAACCAATGACATAGGTAAGGGTAGGTTTGAGGTTCTGCACCTCCACGGTGGTCTTCTCTGGAATTCTGCCAGTACCACGCGCTAGCAAAGGCAAGCAGAATGTTATTTAACATTCGCAGAATGAATGATTTAACACGTGGCTACAAACCTGGTGCAGGAAAGAGGGGTACAGGTTTATGGGGCACTGGGACTCCTTTTGGAACAGGGGTGACCTGTACAAGCGGGACGGGTTACACTTGAACCGGAGGGGTACAGATGCATTAGGCCAGCATATGCTTAGGGTAGCGGAGGAATATTTAAACTAGGGACTGGGGGGGCAGGGAGGGAAATTAGTACTAGTATTATGGATAGGGAGGTACAGACTGCCCAGATGGAAGATACCAGGGCGGAGTACACACAGGAATTTTCGGATTCCAAATCTATAGCAGTGCCAAATTCGCGTCAAAAACACCATCTAATTAGGGAGCAGGAATCTGCTCGAAAGGCCTCTTCTATCGTGCATAATAAACTTGAACCTGCTACTATTCCCTCCATGATTACCGCACGTAGAAAATGTGGGCAGAGACTACAGAGGGGACTGAATGTCGATAACTTGATTAAAATTCTATGTTTTAACTGCCCCAAAAATAGCACACGCTCTAATACGAACATTAATATGGCACTTTTTAATGTCAGATCACTTACTAATAAGAGATTTTTAATTAATGATTTTATTTCCGAGAAGAAATTGCACTTTTTATTCCTTGTCGAGACTTGGCTGAAGAGCGACGGCTCTGCAACCCTTGTTGAATCATGCCCCCCAAACTACGGGTCTATTCAATCAATCAGACAGAATAAAAGAGGCGGGGGTTTAGCCGTAATTTTTTCAGACCAATTTTGCTGCACCCAGATTGATTTAGGTACATTTCTTTCCTTCAAATATCTTGCCATCGTCTTAAAAGCAGAGTCAAACATAGTTATCTTAACAGTTTACAGACCACCAAAACAATCCTCAGAATTCCTGTCTGAAATCTCTGAGCTATTATCTACTGTCATCATGAGTTATAACAGAATAATCATTACTGGTGACATGAATATTCACATCAACCATAGTACGGACTTGAAGGCCATGGACTTCCTGGATATCTTAGACAACCTAGGATTAATTCAACACGTTAAAGAAGCTACCCATAGATTAGGCAACACACTTGATCTGGTAATATCTTATGGGATAGGCATTGAAAATGTCTCAGTATCCAATATAACTGTCTCTGATCATTTCTGTGTTTTCTTTAATGTTCTCTTAAATGCACCGAGCAATAAAAGAAAATGTACTATTCAGAAAAGGTTATTGGACGCCACAGCGGAAACTAAATTCTCCGAGCTTGTAAACTCTCTTAATCTATGTAACGAACTTCATTCTTTAGATGAAATGGTCGATGCCTTTAATGATAACGTGAGTAGTGCATTAAACACTGTCGCTCCAATTAAGACGAAAACAAAGTTATGTAGGAAAACTTCACCTTGGATAAATAGTACTATCCGTGCCCAAAAAAGGGTATGCAGAGCGGCTGAACGAGCTTGGAGGAAATCTAAACTGGAGATACACCGCAGCATTTTTAATTTTGGCCCAACAAGGCGGAGTGTGCCAAATCGTAGGAAGTGAATGTTGCACCTACATTTCTGATGCATTCTGCACCATCCAAGAGCTTAAGGAAGACACCAAGCAGGGCATTAAAGGATTGCATGATGTACACAGGTGGGACCCAATGCAATGGATGAGCGGTTTCACCGGACCATGGGGAGAACTGATTGTTAAATATATTATGTATGGATTAGCCATCATTATATTAATATTACTGCTGCTGATGTGCTTCAAGATCGTATGCCATACCTGTGCCACAAAAGCAACAGCACAGATAATGGTGGCACAGGTAGGTGAAGAAGAAGAAATCGTGCTGAAAGAAATGGGTGGGATCAACATAGCATTATCCCACCCTGGCTGATTGTTGTTGTTTACTTATTTTTCTTAATAATTTAAAAAAAATAATTCTTAATTTATAGACCCTTGCCATACTGCTGTATAATCATAACAAAACTGTTGCCGTAACCAGACAATAACACTATAAGCCATAACAAGACAATTCCGTGGCTCATCCACTCTTGTAGTTTCAGGGCCATGTTGTACAAATACAGAATACAGAAAGCATAATGCAAACTGCAGAAATGTGACTCTCACAGTGGGTAAATTGAATGTACAGTAAATTCACAAGTTTCCAACACCTTCTTTTCCAACTTAAAAGTTTGACATTTTTTATTACAACTGGATTTAGTCTTTGCCCCACCTTCTAACATTCATGAGAAAAGATTTTCCTTGCTTTAATAATGAAAGAAAAGTCCTGTGTCTGTTGTTTCAGTGCATTACTTACACCCGCATTTGAAAGGCACCTCTACTCAACTTCAATATGTCCCATTTTCCCCCAAAGGGCACATCAAATATGCTTCTATATTAAACCCTAGGGAGTAGAGAAGTGTGAGTTGTCTTCCATGCCACCTGACTGGTGAGAAATGCATCACTGCATATTAATACATGCTCTCCTTCACTTGAAAGTTCACCCCCACACTTATAGATCACAAGGGATTTTTGTTGTAAAAAAAAGACTATAATGTGAGCTGGTGCAAGTCTCTGAGTGCTACTTAGAAAGGGAATCGTCTGTGTGTGTGGAATGCATCGTTAATCGTTGGAAGGTCACAACCGAATTGAGGACAGTCTGCAAATTGTGCTAACATAACCAGCTCGGTTGCAACTTCATAACTAGCAGTGCATTTGAAAGAGATTAAATCATGTATTATTGTTGTTGCTGTAGCCTTTAATTAAGCAGCTGCAGGGGGAGGAGAATGGGGGGCAGTGACACGCTGAGGAAATTCCTCCTGAATGATGCCTGTGTGGAGATGGATACACAGGGTTAACTGTGATCATGCATATATTAGGCTCTTTTTACCATCCCTCCTTTTGCCTGGTGCACTGCAGAGGCTCTGGACAGATTGGGCGAAAGAGGAGGGGACTCTTCATATTCAGGTCAATCTGTTACTCCTTTACGATCTCTGGCAGCCATTGAGAATTGTGCTGCATAGAAACCTAAGAGAGCGGAAAGGAAAGGCAGCTCTGCTGGTAATGGATTAGATGATTGCCTACACAGTAGTTCACAAGGACAATTTTGCTACCTGCACCTCTTCATTGCCCTGAGGATTTTTTTTTACCTACCTGGGTTGTTGTCCACAGAGAACTTTATATAACTACTGCTATGTTTTCCCTTCACACAGAACTGAATACGACTGTATGTTTAAACCAATACAGTATCAGTCCCCAGAGCAATACCTGCTGCTGTGAACTAAGATGTATTGATTAGGCGCAGGGTAAGGTTGTGATGGAACATATTCCAAGTCTTAGTGAATCGACCAGCAATCTCTCTGCCATCCCAATGTACAGGAGGAAAAAACATATACAATATTTGTACCGTCCAATCTATTTTTCTTAGACCAGGAATCTCTCTGCCATCTAAATATACAGGAGAGAAAAATGCATACATTATTTGTACTGTTCATTCTATTTTTCATAGTAATTCAGCATATTCCTAAGCGTGTGTTTTGCAATGCATGGTATTGAATTCCCAATACAATTCTTGTAGCACATTCCCAAAACCTATGCTACTGTAATGGCTTTTCTAATTTTATGGTTTATATTAAGGACAAGCAGTGATACAAAGAACAAAGTGTATGCATCCTGATATATTATACATTCCCTTTTCAGAAAACAGGGTGTTGAATTTGATTCAATGTACATTGCTCACGGCTATTACCATTCAGGATTGCAAACAACAAACAATGTACAGCACCTGCTGAGTGTGAAGAAAATAGAATTTTGAGACTATTTACTCAATAGTGTGTGATGTTTTGTATGCATTTACTACATATAGTAAAATACAGGGTGATGTTTGCTTGTCAGATCAAAGTCTCCAAGAGAGCTTTTTTGGGGGGAGAATCTGGGAGTATCAAATGTTGTAAAGGATATGCAGTCAGATTGCTTTTAAATGACATGTTTTAAGACACAAATGACAGTAGAAAGACAAATAAAGTGTTTTCTGATGGCTTTTTGATGGGCATCATTGCATAGAGTACGGTGTGTCATTAATGGGTGTGTCAGTAATTGCAGTAATTAAATAATGTTAATGTTAAATACACTGATTTACCTTGCCATTTTAAGACTGAAGCCATGTTGCCTGCAGCAATACAAAAATAAAAAATAATAATTAACATACGTCATTATTTTAATCATATTATGTTAAATACTTGCAGCAGGACAACAACCAAGTAAATACACTTGAGAAAGTATGCACAATGAATTTTCCCATCATTCTTAAATTGGTGAAAAACATGTGCTTCCATTAAGGAACAAACCTTAATTATAAAAGCACAGAAATATAATTAGCTCTGCAGCTGGCTGGAAAGTGCCAGCCAATCACTATGTAACATAGGCTTGATAATATACTGCTCACTGTGTGGTCATCAGTAATTGTAGGCTATTGCATCCTCCCTCATTATGTATTTGGAAAGTGTTGCAAATCCTAATTAGTGTGGATGTCAATGGCATGGTACATGTTAGGGTGAACAATGCAATTGTTTGTGTGGTACGGACAGGTGGGTGTGCTAAGGCTGCATTGTATGGGAGTTGCATAAAACTATAGTTCATTTAGAGAATAAACACAATCATTTTCCAGGAAATATGCACATTTATTCATCTCAAAATATTGGCTATGCAATGGACTGGTAAGCTTGATTCATGGGAGGGAATGATCATTACAATGCTAAACCAGGGGTAGCAACGCTGTTCATGAGCTTACAATAAGTGCTCTTTGTGTCCATACCTCTGCTCTGAGATTTGAGTCAATTGGCAAAGCCTTTGTAGTTAATGCGAAGCAGGTCTGATCTCAAAGGCTATATGAAGGCTTTGGATCTAAGTTTTGGTATAGTTGCAAAGCATACAGCTTGTAGACCATCCATGTAGACTTTCAACTCATCCAGAACGCTGCAGCCCGTCTGGTCTACAACCTTCCTAGACACTCCCATGTCAGGTCATTGGTCGATTTTTTTGGTTTTATAAACTTTTTTAAAACTTCTGTTCTGCACCTCCTGCAGTTTCACACCGATTATGACACACAGACACAGACATACACTCATATTGTCTTTATATTAAATATTATATACTTATACTAGCTATATAAGAAAACTGTTCATGTCAGCGTTTCTTTGACTGCAATTCGGGCACCAACTATTTGACCTCTTCCAAAATCTGTTATATCTATGTTGCTTTAGAAACTCATCTATTCAAGTGTTTTCTTATTTTATGCTAGGAACATATTGATAATTAATATTGACATTAATGTGAAACACATGCAAACTCCTTTTTAATTGTGATTCAGTTACTTCAAATTAATAAATTAATCAATTTTAGAATAAGGCTGTAACATAACAAAATGTGTAAAAAGTGAAGGGGTCTGAATACTTTCCGAATGCACTGTATGTGTGTATGTAAATATTGGTGTGAATGCACAAGAGTGTGCTTGTGAGAGTGTTTGTGCAAGTGTGCACATGTATATGTGTTTATGTACATGTGCATATGTCAGTGTGTGCACGCGTAACCTCTCCCACAGTAGTGATGTAGGAAATGGTTGGGCCTGCTGTGCTGTGTCATTATCACTCAGCAGTAAGCCAGTGTCAGACCAGCGGGGCAGGTGGGCACTCAGGCCTGAGTGCAAACTCAGAGGCAGTGCACTCCACTGAACAATCTGTACCAGCAAGAACAAAAATGCTGCACAAAACCCAACAATGGATGAAGTGATATATAGCATATATCACTCATAATATAAATCACTCATAAAATAACTCACTAATTGAAATAGTTCATAGTTCATTTTATTGAATGTTTTTTCATCATAGTGACTACTCAGAGTTGCTTCGGTAGGGGTAAACAAGCGCATAGGGTCGTTCATTTTTGAAAAACGTCTGCAAGTGAACCATTTTTCTACGTTTATGAAATTTGCACTTAGTGTTGATTAAGGGTGTATCTGACTTCAGAGACACTGACTGCATCGCTTCTGCATTAGCTTCAACATTTGTGAAGTTTGGGTAGAACTTACGGTCATATAGTTGCAAAGCATCATGGACAATTGAGTATTAGGCTTTTTGAAGTGTGTGTGACAAGTTTTTATTTATTTATTTATAACAGTTAAACTTAGGTATGTTTCTGAGTGATAAATTGTTATATTTTTCATTGTAGTGAGTTTTTTAATAGAAAGAGGTTTAAACAGGGATGCATTTTGGTCAAATTAGATAGACAAACGGTTTAGGAAACTGGAACTACGAGGGCAGTGAAATTGTAGCGTATTAGGCTAACGTCCCATAGACCTTTGTGAACTATGAAATATTATTTATTAGCTAGCTACCACAGTGTACCATGATGGTAGATGTATGTGTAAATAGTGTCCCCTCTGTGCATTTATCGTATTTCTGTGTGCTTCCTAGCGTTTAACTGCGTTGTTAGTGGAAAAGTGATCATTCCTGAGTCTTGATTCAGCGGTCACCACTACAATTTGCTTACATTATTCAATGTATGAACTGCCAGTTCCTCAGGGAAAAAGGGGCTTTTGAGTGACTTTTTAGTACTTTTCACACCAAACTGAGCCTCCGAAACCTTTCTTTCAACTTACGGTTTTATGAAATAACCTTGTAAATAGCTGGTCGGTCATTATTATCTCGTTAGTTGTTTTGTGCAAGTGAACAATTTTTCAGCTCATTAAAGCATACAAGCAGTTCTTGAAGCATGTGGTAAATCAAATTATGTAGTGAAGTTATTCTTTAAATAATATAGAAGTAATATATATATGTCCCCTTCAGAAAGTGTAATTTTTGTATGTTTTGAAATGTTTAGAACATAAGCATACACACACACCCAATAAATGTCAGGACAATGGTCATGCAATACCTAGGTTCATGGCAACATTTCATTCATTGCTTGCTTTCATTTTACTGTTTGAGCAGAATGACAGGAAAGTTCCTCATACTTTATCGTGTTTTTTTCTCAATAAAATCAGTAATTTGAGGGCCTCCCGCGTGGTCCAGTGGGTTACAACGTTCACCGCTTGCCACGGCGACTGTGGTTTGATTCCCCATCGCGCCAGAGTTGGCTCTGGCTGGGAGTGCCACCAGGGGCGGCAATTGGCTGTCCGCTCCAGGGAGGGGGGAGGGAAGCCGACAGGACGTTCGCTGCACACAGGAGTGGCCCTGTAGTACTGGGTTATGGTCGACGGCCTGGCAAGTGCCGTCTCGGAGGAGACGATGCTTCGCCTTCGTCACTACTGGTCACAGGACTACAGCAGCGAACTCACATTACCAGGGGGGGATTGACATAAAATAGCGGTTAATTGATTACTAAATTGGTTGGTTTAGTAATTGGTTACTAAAATGGGAGAAAATCTGAAACAAAATATATATATATTTTTTCATCAGTCATTTGAAATCCCTCAACATGTTAAGCCTTTGACTTCATTCTTTACCCTACCCACTTAATGGAGTGGACCCCCTTCCGATTCACATAAATGATACCGTGATCAGATGGTGCGTGCAACTGCACATGTGTGCAGTCAATGGCACCCAAGACTCCAGGGAATCCACATTGCATATAAAAATTCTGTTTAGTTCTCTGCTGGCTGTCGGGTGTAGGAAAAGTAATAAACTAATTTGCATGTTGGACAAGACTGGAAGAAACTGCATGTCCAGCCGAACTGATAGCCGTTTGGCCAACACTGGCTACCAAACCCAGGGTGTGTTGGAAGGAGCCGGTGGTGAAGAAGGCGAGGCCTGCTGTCACTTTAACAGCGACAGGGAGCGCACAGGGACCAGGTGGGTTTCCCTCGATGTCCAGAGCCACGAGCCGGCAGATCCGAGCGACAACCTGTCAGGAGAGGTGCAGCTTCTGCCTGCACTCCTCCTCAGACAGGTTGATAAATGATACCCGTTGGCGGTATATGCGCTCACGGTATCGCCTTCGGCGTCCAATTATGTACTCCATTTTCTGTAGTGCAAATGGAAAGATGTGCATACAAACATATATTTATTTAACAGGTGTATCTTACTGAATGGTAGTGATGGATGGCCTGCTGGCTTCAGTCTTTCATGTCCGTGCATTGAATAACCACAAGCTTTTAGCTTATAGTTATTAGTTTTTAGCTGAATTGATTACAGCTTGCAAGTTACCCATGGATTGGACGATTTGCCTCAATGTGGGGGGAAATTCACAATATTCACAAAACATTCTCGGGTGATTTCAGATAACCTTATGTTCATATGTGCACATCAATAAAGTCACCAAATTGCACAGAGCGCCAGCATTTGCGTTGAGGTGGTCTAGTTGGATGTTAACGCAAACTCATCATTTGACACCAAACTTGCATAGCGCCGACTATTTTCATTGTCACACCCCCTATTGCGCTGCCCAACCCATAGTCACGCAAATGCCTTCATTGCGCACCACGAAATTGCCAACTCGGCGGAGGCAGGAAATATTCCATTTGCGCCAGACGAAACTGGAAATTCGCCAACGCTAGGTCATAATGACGCTTAGCGCCGGCATGAAAATAGGGCCCTAAATGTGTGTTCTTGATACATTACTGACAAGCCAATTGTTATTCTTTAAATAAGATAAAATTAACATATTTATTTTTCCTACATTTTTTACGTTTTGAAATGTTTAGAACATAAGTGTACACAAGCAGATTATTGATATCTGTTAAGTATGAGAGGCCTCACATGCAAAGTTTAAGTAATAGACTCTGGGAAATTGGGAGCGCTATTCTGAATAATGATCTGAAGTAGTCATTGCTAGATGTTGTAGAGACAGGAATGGTCTCATCATTTATCAATATTTTACCACAGTTGTCACCAGAGTGTTTAGTTTGTAAAGACAAAATGTATTTTACAATTTCATGTTTTCTATCATTTAGGCCAGTTCAAACATTAAATGTGTCTTCTTGATACAATACTGACAAGCCATTTACAAACATTATTTGTAGCAATCAAGGTTATTTTCTGTTTAGGGAAGATTCATGCATCCACCATACGTGTACCATTTAATCACAATGTCTGTTCAATATTGTAACGGTGGGCAGCTAGCTTAGCCACAGGGATGCTAGATGCCCGCCATTTCGTTTTTGTGTAGCATGCTAGGTGGCTACATATTGGTGGATCATCACATGCCCCAGGGGCCCTTGTGGCCAGCAAAACTTAAGAGTGTTCGGCTAGTTATGTTCATAAATGTTCAAGTATGAAAACCAAGGTGGTGTTTGACTGAAAGCCCTTTTTTCCCTCATATGAATGATGTGTGTTTGAGTGCATGTGAAGACATCACTGTCACTGGGGGGGGGATGCGTCGAGAATGACACCTGTGTTCCGATGCATGCGTTGTACTTCACCTGAAGCGCACAGAAATACGATAAACGCACAGAGGGGACACTATTTACACATACACCTACCGTCATCAAATCAAATCAAATCAAATGTATTTGTATAGCACTTCTCACAATAGAACAGAGGGGGAACCCAGGCCTAGACCCCCCCAAAAGCAAGCCTAAAGGCAACAGTGGCAAGGAAAAACTCCCTTGGTAGGGAGAAACCTTGGGAGGAACCAGACTAAAAGGGGGGGAGCCCATACTCTTCTGGCCGGCACAGGGTATGTCCAAGGTGGCTCAGGGCTGAAAGACTCCTGAGTTAGGTAGTCAGCGGGGGGCTAAACCATGCGGAGAGGGTCCAGATCCAGGAACTGGGGTTGGTGCAGGGGGTGAGGGTTGATGGGGGCAGCTCACACTTCTCGCAGGATCTAGGGCTCGGGGGCAGGTGCGAGGCAGAGAAGAGTACAAAAAAAAAAGCAGTCCTATAGCCAGTAGCATTATGTAAGAGCAGGGGAGCACGAGCATAGGAAATATACAGATAGCCCCAACAGGTGTAAGCTATGGCAGCATACCTATTAGGAGAGGGACAGAGAAAACACGCAGCCATGAGAGAGTTCCAAACCATCCACACCTGATCAAGGAAAACCAGCATAACAGTGGTGGTAACACATTGAGGAGGTGACAGTATGGAAACGTTCTCACTCCATAAGACACTAGGGCACGGCCTTCTCCATCTCTCCACCTAGACTATGTTTGGCAGTAGGCTAGGCTGAAAATATATGTTTTTAATCTACACTTAAAAATTGAAACTGTGTCTGAATCCCTAACATGCCTTGGTAAACCGTTCCACAACAGAGGAGCTCTAAAAGAGAAGGCTCTACCACCAGCTGTGCTTTTCAAAATTCTAGGGAGTAATAGATGGCTGGCTATTGTACACTGCACAAAGGATTACATACAATAACCCTCCATACAGGGGAGGGAGAGACTTTCACACAAACAGCATTCCACAATTATACAGCTTGAACATAGCTAGCTAATAAATAATATTTTATAGTTTGCAAAGGCCTATGGGATGTTAGCCTAATGAATACGCTACAATTTCACTGCCCTCATAGTTACAGTTTCCTTTTGTCTGTCTAATTTGACCAAATACATCCCCGTTTATACCTTGTTCTATTGAAATACTCACTGTAATGAAAAATATAACAATTTATCACTCGGAAACATACCTAAGTTTAACCGTTATAAATAAATAAATAAAAATTCTTCACACACACTTCAGAAAGCCTAACAATCAATTGGCCATGATGCTTTGCAACTGTCGCAAACTTCACAAATGTTGAAGCTAATGCCGAAGCGATGCAGCCAGTGTCTCCGAAGTCGATGGACACACCCTTAATCAACACTAAGCGCAAATTTCCCGTTCATAAAAGTTGAAAAATTGTTCACTTGCAGACGTTTTTCAAAAACAAACGACCCTATGCACTTGTTTACCCTTACCGAAGCAACTCTGAGTAGTCGCTATAATGAAAAAACATTCAATAAAACGTTCTTGCCCCCTTTCAAGGAAATCTTTTGTAGCTAGCTTAGCATTAGACAATGCAATTTCCCCGTTCATAATATCTTAATGCTACCAATTCACCCCTACAACTGCGCAGATGCCAAATTCTGATGTAATGTCAGGGGGCGATTTGCATATTACCCACAATTCGTACTGGTGCATTTAGAGTTCCCGTCAATAAGGGAAGTAGAGAGAAATCCTAGGTAGTGTTAACAAGAACACAAATCATAAGATCCTTACCCCGCATTCTAACAGGGGGCGATACTAGGTGAATAAATTGCCCAGTAGGCGTTCACCACGCTTGACTGGCTTCCTCAAAAATGCTTCCGACGTGCTTTCAAAATTTTTGCATGGTAAACGAATAGTTCATCATAGATTTTGAGAATCTTTATTATAAATATTAGTTGGCTAGCAGTATTGTTTCCTTCAATTATGAACCGCAAACTCAAACTCAGAAGGCTTTTTGCAATTGCGGCCATTTACTTGCGCTGGAAACAGCTCGCAATTTGTCTCTGGTACGTTTTCCAAACGTTTTTCCAAACGTACCCATGCGATAAAAAATAGCCTTTTAACCAACACAAACATTAAATAAGATGTATGTAGGCCATATAAGTTTAGCTAGCTATAAATATTTATGCTTTTAGGATTAAATAAAGTATGGGGGTACTGCAGACCGCTGTTAACAGTTTCTCCTCACTCATGTTGAAGTGTCAGAACTAGGAACAAAATGTCGGTGTTGTGTTGGTTTCCGCGTGGAAGGTAAAAAGAGCAAGACATGAATTTGATTGGCTCTTACCGGGCGATATCGCCCGAAAGTTCAGAATTTTCAACTTTTCTGTGTCGCCGCCACGCCCACAAATCGGTCAATCGGCGGAAGTCGCCGGAAGTCACCCACTCTCATAGAGAATCAATGCATTTCCGGCAGCTCGTCGCCGAATCGCCCCCTGTTAGTTTGAGGGGTTAAGCGATGCTAAAATACTGAGGACCGCGGCCTCAGTTGACACACTCCTGTTGTCTAATGGCTGTGCTAGGCACCCCAGCAATGGGGTGGGTATACCAAAGTAACAGTAACAGTAACAGTGGCCTGGTCGTGGCTTTGGTGTAGTCCCCTTGTCTTGTTTGGTATAAGCCTAGGCACCCAGGTTCTGCTGTGGGGATACTGAAGACTGCAGCTTCAGTTGAACCCTCAGGCGCTGGCAGTAGACTGGTTGTTTCTGTCATGTGAACAGCTAATCGAGGAACAGAGGGTTGACCCTGCTGTTTCCTCTTTCATTGCCAGTGTGGTTTCTGCTACAGAAATTGATACCATACATACTGGGTACTTTGTGGTGGACTTTGTTCTTGCAAGAACATAATCTCGACATTCAACATATTCATGGTAAGGATAATATCCTTGCTGATGTATTGTTTCTGGTGAATGAGAGTTGGACCTACTGGAGAATCGCAAAAAGAGTATACAAGTTTTTAAATAATAATAATTAAATTTTTTTAAAAAGTAAGTCATTTGTTTGGCACTGTTAGAACTGTGTCTTGTGTGAAGTGTACTAGCTTCTGTTATTTTTTATCTTAAGTGTGGGGGTGTTACGGTTGAACTTATTTGACCTCGAGAATAACAGGTGCTGTCTGAGACCATCGGGCTGTGTGATCACCCTGGACCTGATTGGACCATCCTCAACTACACTGTCCTCGACCTTGTCTGGCCATGCCCCTGTCTGGAGTTTATAAGGGGTGGGGGGAATTTTTTGCCTTCTGTGATCTTGGGCCAATCAGCTGTGTTTTGAGAAACTTGCAAAGATTTTTGCTTCACTTGCTTGTCTGCCTTGTCTTTTGTGATAGCTTTTCTTATGTACTTTTGGATAGCTAGTCAAGCTAGAGTTGGGGCAGTTTACGGAAGAACATCCTTCGGATGTATACGGGAGAGAGGTTAGAATCTGTCTTGTCTACGGCTAGGGCTTAGCTAGACTGTTCTATTTATTTGTATTATATTCCTTCGATGACCTTCAAAGACTCGTGACTCGAGGGGATATTTGTTTGTCGCGTCCTGTATTGGTTCACCACACGGCTATTGCAGTGCGTGTGGTTTTAACGGGTCGTAACAATTTATAGAAATTCAAACCATCTGATACAGTAGAGGCTCCCTATAAAATGAATTAATATCCAATATTTATTATGTACATTTTATAACTGCATATTCTATTACTAATTTACGAGTCATTCATTAAGTAAGATAAGTTTAGGGGCTAGGGGTTGATTTGTGGCCCTGGACATGAAAGGAGACTATTACTGGCAGGTGAGCAGACATGATTCAAACTCCACCTGGACGCCCTGCAGAATTCATAGTGAAAAGAAAAAGATTGCATTATGTGCATTACACAAATATAATTCTGATATTGATTTAGCCTACAGCCTTTTTGTTCCAGAAAAGAGCAGATAATGAATCTCTTGAATACGCACATATGTAAACAGTCATGCTTTATGACTCTATGCGCTCTAAGGCCCTCCTCTCCTCTCATCTGTGGTTACCAGGTTATTTCAGGGCCTATTTGTGTTTATAAATGTTATTTATTAAATCGTAGTGTAGTGTAGGCCCTTTCAGTCTCAGTCTACCTTTGATAGATGTGTCCTGAAAGCAGTGGGAAGCATATATGTTTTTTAAAAGATTTATATCATATTTATATCAGTTTTGTAGGGTTGTGAAATGCACTGTAGTGTTTCAAACAAGCAATGATGCTTCATTTAAGTTATTTTTGGTTAGTTATTATAAAGGGCACAGTGAGAATGGTTAAAAATGAACTATTTTCCTCTTCCCCGGCTTTCTGCTGTAATGTTTATAATTTGGGGTTATTGAAAAGCAAAACTTGCTCTTCAATCCCCTTTTGCTGTTTGTTTGCTGAACGTGAGAGACAGAGAGAGTGTGTAGACCTTTGAAAGTTTGGAAGTGAAAGTGTATGGTTAAGTTTGTTTGTTCCCACTTAGGCCTTGGGATAGGTAAGAGGGAGGCCTCCATACATTTTCATCGGTAGGTCAATCCTGTGTATAGAGACATTAGGAAAGGGGTGGTTGCCATCTGTGTACCTTTGTTTACGGGTAGCTAGTGTAGATTAGATAGGTAGACTTTTATTTTCTATAAAAGTTTAGATAGCCAGCCTATCTTAGTTTTTGTTTGTAGCTAGCCTGTTCTGTTTTACTAAGTTCATTTCTTTGGCAACACCCATGTCCCTTGGCCTTGTGTCTTTGTGTTTGTATTTGACCTTTGTAAATAGCCTCACTATTGTCTTTAAATATATGTATATAAACTCCATGCACCTTCCCTCTTGCCTTGTCTTTATTATTTACCCTCATTTTTCGTTCATGACCCGATCCAATTAAACTCTTATGTTACGGTCTCCCCCGATGATAACAGATGATCATCCTCACTTCAAGTAATTAAATCATCCCTTCGCATAGATCATGCATTGCATTCATGTTTATTCATAACTGTTGCCAACTGATATTGTTTATGTTTTTTTCAGCATGATATTTGGTTGTTTAAATGATCAGCTGTATGACAGGTTTCTATAATTCTCGATTCACTCTAAGATGTAGCACTGGCTGGTAGTCAGGACAAAAGGGCTGAAGTGGAATCAGGTTCCTAGCTTACAGCACACAATTTGAAATTACATATGGCAACACTAGAAAAAACAGGGGAGGCTCCTTCATCAATACAGTTACCACAAGTTCAGGTACACTCAGATAATCACAGTATGGCCTGGATTCAATCAACATGCAAGGAAATGCAACTGGTAGTCTTTTGCTTTACACATTTTGAAGACTTCAGTGATCACCAAAATTAACTTGGCAAGTTAAGGACTAATGCAGATTGAATACAGGCCTACTGTATGTGTCTGTATAAACATCTTCACTCTGATAAAGGTAATCTGCATACAAATAATTGATTATACATGTTCATTAGATTAATTTTTAATGGATGTGATGCATGCAATCGACACAAATATGCTTTTAAATTCTTAAAAAGGCCCTTTTTGGTGAGTTCTTTATATTGTCACGGTCTAAATGTTGACAGAATGGCATACTATGCTCTCATGTTTTATTTGAATAGGAAAATACTGTAGCTTCACAAATGGGCCTGTATATCATTGAAACACTAAGCAGCAGAAAATAGCAGCTATTACTGAACATAACTCTTCTCAGCTTCTAACTCTTCTGAAGCTGATTATACAAAAAAGTGTATATTTCATCCCATCAAATCAGAGAAAATAACGGAATGGGCCCTGAGATGGCTTGTAAAGTGCTATTGCTCGAGGGGTCGAGCATGCAAATGGAATACATTATGAGCATGGGTAATACTGGGCTTGTACCATCCTTGATGTATAAGCTCTTATTTAGCAGCAATCACTGACCACAAACTGAAAGGTGATACAAAATTCCCATTGTCATAATTGTATGTAGTGAGTAAAATGATGAAATTGAATGAATGATGAGTTTAATGATGTAGTGAGGAAAAAGTTTGTTACAATATTTGTACATTGCATTTATATTCAGCACCCCACAACCCCGCCCCACCAAACTATCTGTTTTAGGTTGTTACTCATTTTATCTTTGGATTTGTTTGGTTTGGGTTCGGTAAGAGGCAGTCGGGTTGGGTAAGGGGGTGGGTGTTAATATCAGATCTGTGTCGACCCTTAGGAGGTAGGACTCCAGTTGAAATGCAAACTGCCTTGTTGAATCACATTAGAATGGCACACACAGCTGAGGCAGGATACTGGAAACTAGGTTTATGTCTTGGGGGCAAATAATCAACATATTTCAACAACCACTGCCTCCTCAGTCAAAACAAAAAATTGCCTGAAAGTAAATAAACATAAATGAACTGAAAATAAAGCCATGTAAAGTTATCAGTGCACCATTTATTATCTTAAAATATAATTTATTCATTCAAAACTGGCGAATGAGATAAGGCTAGAATGCCCTCAATGCATGCAAACAGTGGGGAAGGGAGGAAGTTATAGGGGTGCCAGTATGGATGTGAATGTGGATTTGAGTGCAGTGTTGCCCTCAAGCAGTAAAGGGAAAGAAAACAACACAGATCACAGTAGTCCAGGTTCAAAATGTGTTTTAAAACCTCTCCTCTCACCATGATTTAATATTCCTTCAGATTGACTTTTTTTCTCCTTCTTTCTGTCTAGTCAGGGTGTGATGTTTAGCACCTGCCCCCACCCCCCAGGCCAGTGGTCAGTTGCCAAACCCCCACCCTCCTAACCCACCTCCACCCAGGTCAGTGATCAGGTGCCAAACCCCCACCCTCCTACCCCCCCACCAAGTCAGTGGTCAGCTGCAAAAACCACACCCTCCTATTCCCCACCCATCAGAGCATTGGTCGGTTGCTAAACCCCCACGCTCCTACCTCCCCACCCCTCAGGTCAGTGGTCAGCATTCATTCTGCACAGCTTAGTTGGCAGGTTGTCCTCAGGCCGACCTCCTGCCAAAGGGGGCGGGGATAGGGGCTAGGTTGAGCTGCTGCAGGTCCCGGTGGACTGGGTAATTGGTTCGGACCCCACTTTGAGGGCCTTCAGCTTCAGCCGCTCTTCAGGCTCACCCTGGGCCGGCACAGAGCCAATGCACTGCAGCTTGAGGGGAAGGTCTCCCGTGCTAGAGGCTTTCTCCGTGGGCTGTGAGCTCAGCTTCAGCACCTTCCATTGGAAGTCTTCCTTCCCAGAGGAACTCATACGCTGCAGCTTGCTGGGCAGCCTCCCTGCCCGCTCGTCCACCACACCCACGTCGATGCAGTCCATGGAGAACACGCGCTCCTGTCTGCACAGCATGGGCGTGGCCAAGGGCGAGGGCAGGGAGCTCTTTTCCTCGTGCTCCTTGACGCTGTACGGCGGTGTGGGCACTTCAAATGTGCTGTGGAACTGTGAGTAATCCACCCGGAAGAAGCCCTCCTCCAGGGACATGACAGGCAAGAAGCGGTGACCCCACAGAACCTCGTCCTCTGTGTAGGATGTCCGAGCCTGGCACGTCATACCTGAGAGAGGGCGAGAGAGAATAAGAGTGTGAGAGAGAGTATGTGTGTGTGTGTGTGTGTGTGTGTGTGTTGGTTGCAACATTGGTCCTGATCCAAGCACTGTGCCACATTCAACCAAGTATACTTGTCAAAGGTATAGTTTCCTTTGTTTTCTTTTGTACAAACCAAGATAAATATTTGATTTATGTCCTTGAAGTTTGAATAGTTTTTTGTATCTCCTTGTTGTTTTGCAGCTATTACTATAGACAGTGGCCCTTCCTCAGTGGTATTCTTCACATACCATGCAGCGTCACAGCTCTCGGCTGACAGAACAATTAGGTCACTTACAGTGCAATTCAATTCTGCATTTAGCAAGAACTGACACTAAAAAAAAAAAAAAAAAAAACCCCACCTGAGAATGACTATTTAACCACCTCATGGGTCAGAGAATACCATCACCCTTCATGAGCTGTATTCTAACATATCATTTCTGGCTAAACAGGAAATTATTCCTCTGTGGATTTTAAGAATATGCTTGACCATGGTCATCAATTTGAGACACTGTATTCTTAATGACTAATCACATAAAAACAGTCAGTGCAGAACCTTCTCCAGTTAATGAGAACTGTTGACTACTTTGAGCACCTCTGAGGACCCAGCAGACGAGCTGATACGTGTCTGTTGCTTTTGTGAGCTGTAGTCTCACAGCTTGGTTAATTGTGAGAACTCTCACAGCTCAGTCCCCAGATCCTGGCTGTGTATACTGGGTTTAAACATCCGCACTCCTGTGTCCTGCCATGCTAACAGGGGACAGATTTGACTATTATATGGAAAACAATTCATTCAAGATGACAGAAAGGGAGGGTGTGGGCTGGTCAGGGTGTGATGTCTTTCACATTTGTCAACAAACTAAGCTGTTTGTTGATTGCTGACCCTATTTGGAATGTGCAATCACAACATTGCTGCAATGTCTTCCATACATTTGGGAGGACCAGAATGCATGTCACCTGGTAGGGTTGCACAATGTACTGATCCCTATGGCAGACTGTGATATCAAACATGATATGTATTGTAGTGGTGGTGGCTATTACATTTGGAAGGACTGTACCCTTCTTTTTCATAATTAAAAAAAATATATGTTCCTCATGCAGTAGGCCTACATGCGTCACCCTGTGGTTCACAAACCACCTGGATATTAATGGAGTGGACCCCCTTCTGATTCACATAAATGATACCGTGATCAGATGCGCGCGCAACTGCACGTGTGCAGTCAATGGCACCCAAGACCCCAGGGAATCCACATTGCGTTTAGTTCTCTGCTGGCTGTCGGGTGTAGGAAAAGTAAGAAACTAATTTGCATGTTGGACAACACTGGAAGAAACTGCATATACAGCCAAACTAATAGCCGTCTGGCCAACACCGGCTACCAAACCCAGGGTATCGCCTTCGGTGTCCAATTATGTACTCCATTTTCTGTAGTGCAAATGGAAAGAATAAAAATGTGCATACAAACATATTTATTTAACAGGTGTATCTTACTTACTTAACGGTAGCATGGATGGCCTGCTGGCTTCAGTCTTTCATGTCCGTGCATTGAATAACCACAAGCTGTGGTGAAATAGTTTTTAGCTTAATGGATTACACTTGCAAGTTACCCATGGATTGGACGATTTGCCTCAACGTGGGGGGAAATTCACAATATTCACAAAACATTCTCATGTGATTTCAGATAACCTTATGTTCATATGTGCGCATCAATAAAGTCACCAAATTGCACAGAGCGCCAGCATTTGCGCTAAGAGGTGGTCTAGTTGGACGTTAACGCAAACTCATTATTTGACACCAAACTTGCATAGTGCCCGACTGTAACCCCCTATTGTGCTGCCCAACCCATAGTCGTGCAAATGCCTTTATTGCGCACCACGAAATTGCCAAACTCGGCGGAGACGGGAAATATTCAGTTTGCGACAGACGAAACTGGCAATTCTCCTGCGCCTGCGCTAGGGCATAACGCCGGCACGAAAAATAGGGTCCAGGACCACTCTTATATGCAGTGACCTTGTATCGGCTTCTCTCTCCCCTCCCTGGGGCAGACAGTCAATTGCTGCCCCCTAGTGGCACTCCCGGCCAGAGCCCTTCTGAGTTATCTACTTCAGAGATTGAATTAAGGGTTTCCTCTTATCACAGGGCACCAGCGAATTAATTAATATTAACAATTTATTATGATTTAGGAGGAAATTACCAATACCTATAATTTGAGTTTGTTTAATCAGTAGAGCCCACTTATTAGAATGCAACAATTTATTTATTTTTTGTTTCTGATTTTATCCCATTTTTCTCCCAATTTGGTAGCCAATTACTCCAGCTATTCTCTGGTCAATCCCCTCCCTCATAGTAGTTAGCTGCCATAGCCCTGTGACCGGCAGTGACAAAGGCGAAGTAACGTCTCCTCTGAGACGGCACTCGTCATGCTGTCGACCATAACTCCAGCACCCCAGAGCCACTCCTGTGTGCAGCGAATGTCATGTTGGCTTCCCTCCCCCCTCCCTGCGGTGGACAGCCAATTGTCGCCCCAGGTGGCACTTCCGGCCAGAGCCAACTCTGGCGTGGACCCGGGAATTGAACCCCTGTCGCCGTGGCTAGCGGTGGACGTTGAAACCACTAGACCACGCGGAAGGCCTAGAATGCAACACAATTTTAACACAAAACATTTATTTGCATATAATTTGCTAAATACATAGATAAACAAATTATTGTTAAGATAATATATATTTTGTTCAAACACAATAATTATACGTGGCCGGATGAGTCTTTCGGTTCATCATTTAATTTCCAAATATGCAAACAGAGTTACTGTTTGTGGAGACATTATTAAAATAAGAAGCTTTTTCATTTTGCATTACATTGCAAACATGCTGAATTTTATTGTGTTCTATAATATTATAATTATGAATAATAATGCAACTCACTCACCATTGAAACTGCAACCACATTGCTGTGCTTTGTAATTGCTTTGTCTGTTATTTTGTTCTGTACATGGAAATAGCATCGGCTATCTGTGACTATCTACTTGGGAGGTTGTTGTGCATTGTTGTAAGTGGGACCTTTGTGGCACACTCAAGGTGCTGCATCGTGGACTACATTGCATGTCAGACCAATCTGCTTTTGGGGATTTATGCTGGGCCCCCTCATGCCTTTTTCCATACCTCAGATCTCATATATTTAATCTTCATGCCACAGTACCATCTGAAAACACTGCAAAGCAGTGGTGGGCAGTGGTGCATGAGGGAAGCTACCAAAACACCGCAATATGGATGTAGCTCATGATTTTGGCTGATTTGGGGATGATTGACACCTGTTTTTTATGGCAAAATAAATATCACTGGTGCAGTTACAGAATAAAATTAAACAAGAGAAAAATAAGTTCTTGAACAGGGTTGATGTAAAAAGGCAGATAGAAGCCTTCCTGTGCAATTACCAAGTTCTGACATCTTTGGTTATGAGTTTTTTCCAAGGTGTTCTCCCATGTTTCACTGAGCAGGTTCCACTTTGCAGATTACAACCCTAACCATGACACATGAATAATGTGGATGTGGTCTTATCACACAGCTTTGATGAGGTGTTCAACATCAGCTCCAAGACTGTCCCTTCTCATTAAATAGACCAAAGCAGAACCTGTCAGAGCAGAATCCTTGTTTCAGCACAAAGAGAAAACCTGATGCCCTGCATGGGTCTGTTTCCAGCCTTCAAAAAAAGGAATCTTAAATGAGTTCCTTTTTAAATCGTCCCTCTTTTACATATCCAAGAGCTGAATATCTTCCTTGGGGACCTCACTCCGCCAGATCGTATGCGTTTGTGAAGACCGGAGTGGCTTTCCCCATCGGCCCCACTCACCTGGGAGAACAACGTTCCACGGCTAACATCCGACGGCTTCTGCCTGTAAAGACATTATCTGCAATGCACAGACTGCCTGCCTCCTGCTTCTAATCCCATTGGGCTTCATGGCTGTCTCCATGCAACAGCGTTCAGGGGAAGTGTAGGAACAAGGTGGAGCAGAGGTACGGGAAGATGTTTTGACTTAGGGGTGCGGAAATCCAAGACGAAAAAATAAAATTTTATAATAATGCAATGGGGGTTGAATAGTATTGTTTTGAATAGTACTTGCACTGACCAGTTTTTTTAATCCACTGATTTTACACAGACATAGCAATGAACACGGTCGGTTTCTTTGACATAATGCAACCACTTCCACCTATCAAACCAACCTGGCTTAAAGGAACGTGAAACAGTTTTGGTGCCGATGCAAGTTAATTAAAAGGCATCACCAAAAAAATAGCTTCAACATTCGGATTGAATTAGTTTTATGAGTAAAGCAGAAAAAACTGATTTGTTTGTGAGGGTGGGCGGTGATAGGCGCCACTCGCAGAACCCCAGGGGATCAATAAGTTACACTGTATTGCCCTACAGTCTAACCACTAGCTCTGATAAACAGAGAAATAGGGAAGGGACGAACAAAAGGGAGGAACGGAAAATACCACCCAACGGGCGGCTAGGTGTCATCACTGACACAAACAAAAGAAATAAAGAAAACTCAGCAGAGTTAATAAGGTAAGGGTAGCAAAACACCCGACAAACAAAATACCTTATACTAATTTCTTTGAAGAAAACAAAACACACGGTGGTGGGAATACGTCCACCGGATTACCAAATGGTAATAGAAAACAATCAAATAAACCAAAGACACCGAGTGTCCGAAAACGAGAAAAGGGCTAGGAGAGCCAAAAGAACAAGAATGTAACCCAAAACACAGTCGAACCGATTGAACAAAAGAAACCAAACGGAAACTCCTAATAGAGAGCAAGGTTCTTATTGAAGGTACAATAAAGATGTTCTTAGTTAGAGATGGTTTCGGACAGAAAGAGTCTTTTCTAAAGTAAGTCTTGTGTTACGTATTTAAAAAGACACAACAACCTTACCGGCTAGATCGCAAAGATGGCTTACGATTTCGCCCAGAGCAACTACAGGTGGGGGTTTAAATAGGAAGGTACCAAATTACCAAATGATCCCCACCTGTGTGCCTCCCACAAGGAAGGCGCAACACCGCCACCCAGCGGTCAGTCTGGGGAAAAACCATGACATTGTTAGAATCAGTTAGAAACCTGTTAGAAGTAACTTACATCACCGTTTGGTATTATGATTTTTAACAGACAAAAATAGTGCCTCACCTCACACTCAACTATTTCAAGCCCAATTTTGACACTAACTCCCGCAACGACCCATTGACGAATGGGTCGGAATCACCATTGAAAGGCCTCAGAATCCTCTGTGCGCTGCGTTGGGTACCACATAGGACCATATGAATGGGGTGATTAAGACAACAAAGTGCTCCATTTCATGGACTGATTGTGGTCAAATCGGGTGCTGTGCCTCTGAGGTTGAGGATAGAGGTAGCGGCGTTGAGGAAGTGGTCTTTGGATTTTTTGTTGCAGGCTTTTTGAAGAATTTGCCAATGCATTTTTGAGATATTTTGAAAACATTTAAAAAATGTAAAAGCACAACAGCTGAATCAATTAATTACACGCAATTGTGGAAAATGTGTTATTTCTTCTGGTTACTTCTTGATAGTTGGCTAGGTAACTCGCTTGCTTGCGTTGCTAGTTATGTTGATACAGATATTTTTTTCGTGCACGTATCAGGTGATTGGTCAATCAAATGTTTTTTCACTTCTTTTCACCACCTCCCTAGGCTCCACGCAGTACCTCCTGCCGATTATGACACAGACACAGACGCACACTCATTTTTGTCTTTATTTTAAATATGATATACGTAGTTATACTATATAAGAAAACTGTTCATGACAGCAGCACCCGCAGCACTCCCACTTCCCGTGTGTATGAGGTGGAGGACAGGGGAGATTAATCAGTCTACACTACATAGAGACATGCAGTGGGAAAAGAAAATGGACAAAACCTTGGGAAAAGGTCATGGTCAATGTCAACTTTATTGTCCCCACAGGGACATTTGTTTTACAGACTATGTTCAGGTTAACAAAACAGACAAACAAAGCAGCTCACCCACACTACACCGATACATACAATGATAATCAGGACAAATGGAAGCCACCATTGCTTGTCTCACTCATTGACATACAGGGACTGATAAAACAGAGAAATATACAGTGCCCCTTTAAAGTCTATACCCGTCTTAGAAATTGTGAAGTGAAAAAAGATTTCTCAAAATGTCTGAACATTAATTTAAAAAAATATTTTAAAAAATAGAATAACTTGGATTGGTAAGTGTACACCCTGCTTATAATATATTAATAATATACGCCATTTAGCAGACGCTTTTATCCAAAGCGACTTACAGTAGTGAATGCAAACATTTTCAGTATATGTGGCCCCAGTGGGGATTGAACCCACAACCTAAGCGTTGCCAACGCTGTGCTCTACCAACTGAGCCACAGAGAACCATCTGCTTATCATATCAATTGTATACTAGCTGAGGGGTAACCAATCACCTTCCAGATCACACACCAAGCTAATTGGCCTACACCAGAATAAAATCAGCTATTCCTAGAGGATTCCACTGCTGTGTAGTGCATTTCAGGGTAAAGAATCCACCATGAGCAAAAAAGAGCTTTCAAAAGAACTCTGGGATAAAGTTGTGTAAAGGCAAATATCAGGAAATGGATATAGAAAGATTTCAAAGGCCTTAAATATCCCTTGGAGCATGGTCAAGAGCATAATTAAGAAGTGGAAGGGGCATAACAACACCAGGAACTTGCGTAGATCAGGTCGTCCGTCTAGAGCAAGAAGGCCAATGGCAACTATGAAGGAGTTACAGGACTTTACGGTAAAGAGTGGTCAATGTGTGCATATGTCAACAATACAGGAAGCCCTCAAAAGTCCACATTCAGTACCGTTTGAGGCAAAAAAACACACCGAAGATTCTGGAGCCATGTGGCAAAGTGTCAAATGAAATCAATTAGAAATGTTTGGACCTAAATGCAAAACATCACGTTTGGCAAAACCCCAATACAACACATCACCCAACGAACATAATCCCTACCCTAGCAGCATTCTGTTATGGGGGTGTTTCTTGTCAGCAGGGACTGGGGTACTTGTCAGGATGGAAGGGAAAATGGATGGAGGAAAATACAGAAATATTATTGAGGAAAACCTGCTGCCCTCTGCAAGAAAATTGAAATTGGGGAGGAGGTTAATCTTTCAGCATGACAACGACCCAATGCAGAGCTAAAGCAACAGTGGAGTTTAAAAACAAAAGGTGAATATCCTTGAGTGGCCTAGTCAGAGCCCTGATCTAAAACCTATTGAAAACCTGTAGAATGACTTGAAGAGCACAGTCCATCGATGGTCCCCACACAATCTGACTGAGCTTTAACATTTCGGTAAGAAATAATGGGGGCAAATGCTTGACATATACAAACAGACTCAATTTCAAAGAGTTCTACCAAGTACTAACTCAGTGGGGTGCAGATTTATCAATCCAGATTATTATAGTTTTAAATTTTTTATTAATGTTCAGAAATTTGAGAATTTGTGTAAAATGTGTAAATAAAGGTGGAAAAGGTCTGATTTAATATGTTTTAATTTCAGGCTGTAAGGGAACAAAAGGTTACATTTTTGAGACGGGGTGTAGACTATAAAAGGGGCACTGTATAAATAATGACTGTACATATCAGGCAAGTCAGTATCAAACATCAGCATAGAGCACCTATTGGCTGAGATATAAATTATACTACCTAACTAACTGTCCACCAGGGGATGAGCCCATCCCTTAGGCCCTTACAGTTCTAGCACCAGCCTTATTACGCTTTGCAGTCTTAGGAAGCTTATTCAGCAGGCCTATGGCTGTAAGGTTAAAGGTCCTGACCCTGGGAAGTCCCTGGCTGGATGGTAAAATCTGGATTTGGGGATTCAGGGAGTGTATTCCATCTGAAATAGAGTGCTTTACACAGGGGCAGAGCTAAGGGGTGGCCAGGGGTGGCCATTGCCCACCCCTATGGCCACCCCAGTGACTCAGAGAGAAAGAGGCAAAAAGCAGCTAATGGGTTTACTTTTGGTTTTACAATGTTATGTCCTGCAACATCGCATCATTTAAATGCTTTTGCACAATGTGATAAATTATTATAACGGTCAGCAGGTAGCTTAGCCAGTTTGTGTTTAGTTTAGTTTGTGTGTAGCATGCTAGGTGGCTACATATTCGTAGGACATGGGCTACGAGGTCATCATATGTCCCAGGGGCCCTTGCGGCCAGCTAAACTTCAAGTGTTTGGGTACTTATGTTCATAAATGTTCAAGTATGAAAACCAAGATGTTGTGAAAGCCCCTTTTTCCCTCGGACGAATGATGTGTGTTTGAGTGTATGTTACGTTATCACTGTCACTGGGGTGTGTATGCTTTGAGAATGACCCCCGTGTGATTCCGATGCATGTTGTACTTCCCTTGTACTACACACTGTATTTTAAATAAAGAAGTAGTACTGAAATTGAAAAGCAAAATCTCTTGATTCCGTGGTGTCCACCGCTACATTATCATTTTTAAACACATGTTGGTTGGAAGCTGAGTGCGACGTAGGCGGAGCCGCTTGGTCAATTGAACAAGTAAAATGAACGACTCAACTTAGAAAACAAATCATTACTCCCATTACTCTAAAAAGAGTCATTCAATTTGAACGAATTGTTTGCGAACTGCACATCACTTGTCATTACATCAATGTCCATCGAAGAGAATCATCATGTGCACATGCAATTTTGTGCAAGAACTAACGTTAGCTAGTTTACAGAAGTGAACGAGTCCCTGGCCTTTAGTGGTGTGTCGTTCGTGAACAATTCATTCTTTTTTAACTAATCCTTTTGGTGAACGAAAGGAACTGATCCTCCATGTAGGATTCGTTCCTTTGGTTAATATCTCAGTAAATAAAGTTGGGAACTGCCATTCATTGAAACTGCAGCGACTCCTCCTATTTAACCATTTCCACCATTGCGCTCTAGTCTGTAGTAGCCATTAGCCAACGACAGCACTGACAGCATTGAGCAGGGCATGCTCTCTGAGCCTCTCCCGTCGGGGTGACCGAGAGCAACAGTAACTTCAGTTCCTGAACTGAAAACGGCGAGGACCGAATCCGTGAAGGAATTGGAACTGGACATGCTGTTGCTGTTGTTCCTCATTCCACGAGGCAGGTCCAGATCCAGAGTAGAAAATTTAAAGCAACTGGTTTATACTAGCTGCTTAGCCCAGCAGTTACATCTGAGAAACGCTTGGCCTATAGCCTACTCCCAATTAGTAAATAAATAAACAGTGAACGAAAGAGGCTATTTCCCAACAGAGACGTTGCAATATTTTATAAGGCAGGGTCGCGAAGTTGGTCTTGTCTCAACTCGAGAAATGAAACCACATCATAATATTCCTTTATTCAAATATATGAATTTATCACCACTTTGTTGATAATTCTAGAGGTCAACATTGTTTTAACATTGGAGCAGATAGCTTGATGAACAATGTAGGGCATGATGCAGGAAACCGACACAATGCAAGCCACACCTTGAGTTAGCCAACATAAATACCTAGATGACACATAGGCTACTTTTATTAATGGACGTATTAGTTCATGTGAATGATCACTTGGAAATACGTAGCCTAATTAGAAAGGTTGTCCATTCAAGTGTTTGTTTATGATTTTTTTACATTTGGAGATGTTCCTTCTGATCTGAGAAATTAACCGTCTGAGACTTATGTCCCGGCACGGATCTCTGTATGCCTGGCTGACATCTCCGCATGGATGTCCACCCACCACCTGAAGCTGAACCTGGGGAAGACACAGCTGCTCTTCCTCCCAGCGAAGGGCTCCCCGATGATTGATGCGTTGATCACCGTGGAAGGCTCCATAGTGTCTCCGTCCCAGTCTGCCAGGTGTCTTGGGGTGACCCTGGACAACCAGCTGTGCTTCTCGAGCCACACTGCAGTGATCACTCGGACCTGCCAATTCTTCCTCCACAACATCTGGAGGATCCGACTGTTCCTCACTTAAGAAGCCACACAACTCCTGGTTCAGGCCCTGGTGATCTCACGTCTGGACTACTGCAATTCCTTGCTGGCAGGCCTACCGGCCTGTGCCATCAAGCCACTGCAACTACTCCAGAATGGTGCCCCTCATCTGGTGTTCAACCAGCAGAAGTTCACCCACGTCACTCCTCTACTCTCCTCTCTGCACTGGCTCCCCATCGCAGCACGCATCAGATTCAAATCACTGGTGCTTGCTTTTCAAGCGGCTAGAGGTACTGCTCCCCCATACCTCCAGTCAAACTGACTGCCCCATCTCTCCGGGCGCCTGGCAACCGCTCCTCGCGGTCTCGTTTCTTCTCTGCCCTGACCCCTCGCTGGTGGAACGACCTTCCGCAATCAGTCAGGATTCTTGTCATTATGTATTCCTATGTTCTTATTTGTTTGATTATTTTATCAGGGTGAACTTCCCCAAACTTCCAGTAACATTAATACCAACAGTTAACATGCTATTAGCTTGATAGCTATTTCTAATGTAAACAATAAAACGAAGCCTCAGTGCATTCTCCCTTGCCCTTCCTTTACCTTTTACCAGGGGCGTTTTGTCTCCGAAGAGCTTGTTGAAACCTCAGTTGGTGGCAGGTTTGTTCGTTTTCATCTGAATCTTTTTAGCGCTCTGAGATGCCTGCTTTGCCTCTTTCGTGGGAGAAGTGTTGATTTCCTCACCGAGGAGATCTGCTTCGGTGGGAGAAGGGCTAAGTTTCGCCTTGGTGGTGAGAGGGGGCAACATAGAAAAAAAAGATGAAAATAGTGCTTTGCTTGGACATTGTTATTTAGCTTATTTCACTTTGTATTTTAAATTAAAGCGCTTGATTATTTTGATGAATCCTCCTCTGCAGCCAGCTGAATTAAAGGCTGCCTATTTACTAGTTCCCTGTTCAGTATCTATCATGAAATATGTTTCAATAATGTTTTTGTTATTGCTAGCTAGCTAACATTAGCTAAATAGCTGCATTTTCATTAATTTATTATAAATACAAATATTTCTAATATAGACTACCGTTCAAAAGTTTGGGGTCACCTTCCATCTGGACTATGGATAATCGGGCACTCCTTCATTCTTCAGCAAGATAATGACCCGAAACACACCTTGAAGTTGTGCAAGAACTATCTGGTGAAGGAGGAATGTGAACAACAACTCAAACTAAAGACCTGGCCTGCCCAGTGTCCAGACCTCAATCCCATAGAACTTGTATGGGACAAACTGGAAAGGAAGAGTCAAAGCAAAGCAACCCACAAGTTTCTCTGGGAATTGCTGCAGGATAGCTGGGAAAACATGTCGGGTGATTTCCTGCTAAAACTTATTAACCGAATGGCCACTGTTTGTGAGGCTATTCTCACGCCAAAGGGTGACTATTTTGAGGAATCCAAGATTCAATTTTCAATATAATTTTCTTGAACATTTCTTTGATGTTCATTTTGTTCATTGTTACATGTGTTTTTTGTCATTTTAAAGTATTTACAGAAATGTATACGGTGTAAAGCATTGTCAATTATGAGATAAAAATAGTTTCCAGCAGGTGACCCCAAACTTTTGAACGGTAGTGTAAATATTATAAATACTTGTTAATACAATGTTGAAACCATACCAGCTTGTCTCTTCATTGCTGTTTTCTTTTCATTTGGTAACCCCCTAAGGGTTAGCTACTTTCTCTTTCCTCCTTTGAGGTTTGGCTAAACATCTCACACACTATAGTACAATCCTATAGTTAATTTAAACAATGCCAAATTACTTTAGTTTGAAATGATCACATTTAGCCAATATTATAACATTCTTAAAAACAGATTTTTTTAAAAACAGACAAGCACCAGATCATCTGATGCATGTCTGAAATGACATGCAAATTACCAAAAATATGGAAATATGGGCTGTGTTTACCGATGTCAAAACACAAACACAACATTTTGTCTGATCATCAAGTATACAGATAGATACTGGACAAATGTCTATTTTAATGTTAAGAAGGAATTGTCTAGACCTGGTCTAGTGGTTTCAATGTCCGACGCTGGCCACAGCAACCGGGGTTCAATTCCCCAGCCGCGCCAGAGTTGGCTCTGGCCGGGAGTGCCACTGGGGGTGGCAATTAGCTGTCTGCCCCCAGGGAGGGGGGGGCCAACAAGACATTCGCTGTGCACCGGAGTGGCTCTGGGGTGCCGGAGTTAAGGTCGTTGGCTTGGAGAGTGCCATCTCGGAGGAAACGATACTTCGCCTTCGTGGCCGTCCAGGGCGAACTATGAGGGAGGGATTGAGGGCTAATTGGCAAATTGAGAGAAAAATGAGATAAAATAAGAAACAAAAATGTAAAAAAAAATAAAAGAAAGAATTGTCTTGATTGATGAATGAAAATGGCGGGCTGCAGATTATGATGTGGCATTACCAAATTGAGAGCTGAAAAAATGTGTTGGATAAAATAATGTTTGATCTCCAAACTTAAATAAAATTTAGTCAAAAAAAATAAAAGAAAGAATTGTCTTGATTTATGAATGAATGAGATGAGAAGCATTTTACCAAATGTCAGTAATGAAGTTACTACTAATTTATAGCATTGGTTTGAGTTTTGTGATTTTATGTTCATAAATGTTAAAATGGTTTTTTTTCTCTCCTGAAAAGTTTCAATTTTGGAGATACAAGGTTTTATTCCGACAGCGAAGATATTGGAGCTTGCTGTGTTCATTGAGCCGTTTTCCAGGAGTTCTTTAGATTGTGTAAGCACTGCTGCATGTGAGCACAGCTTCTCGTGCCTGAAGTTGATGAAGACCCATATCCAAGTCCCTGAATCTAGACAAGTTTGTGGATGCCTTTGCCAAAAATCACAAAAACCGTAGAATTCAGCTGCTGTAATGTAGAGAACGTCTCATAGGACATGTTGTTAAGTGAGATGCGAAGTGATCTGGGGGTAGAGTGTACAGTGTAAATATCCTTCTAATAGTAATGTACAGAAGAGTCTGTATTAAATTGGCTGTATTAAAGTTAACATACATGTAGGTGTGTGCCTTTAGATACTAAAGTCTGTACTTTTTATTTTGGGGGAGATCTGAAGAGATAATAGGCTACATACTGTACGTTTTTATTAAATCGTTTTTTGAGAGCCCTGTAAAACTTTTGTTTGTTACTTTTATTATGCATATTGTGACTGTATTGCAAAACTATCAGCCTATCTTATGTTTTTTTCTTCTTTTGAAGAAGAAGGTTAATCCTAATCCTAAAATTCTCTTCTATATCTATGTTTAAAGAGTCTGTCAAATATGTTTGTTACAAAAGAGTCTGTATTAAAGATACCTTAGGTGTGTGCCTTTAGATTCTAAGGTATGTGCCTTTAATATTTGGTGGGGATTCTATTTAAAAGATACTACATACGTTTATTCATTTTGTTTTTCAATAGCCCCATAAGATTTTTGTTTTCTACCTTTATTAGGCCGATGCACATTGTTACTTTTTCTGAATGGCATGGGAAATAAATTGGTAACCTGATCTTCTCTTGTAAATTGTCATCTGTAAAATATGCTTTTAAAATAAATATCCTTTTGTAATGTTTAAAGAGGTGCAGTAACATAAAATCAGTTTGTTACAGAAGAGAAACACCAGAAGAGATGTGTGCTTTTAGATACCTTAGGTGTGTGCCTTTTATGTTTGATGGAGCCACATTAAGTCATTTTCTGTGGATGTGGAGAAGTTATTTTTCCCCACCTCAGTGTGTTACCCCAATAAAATCACTGGGACTAACCTGGCCACCCCATTGTAAAAGTTCTGGCTATGCCCCTGGCTTTACATACCACTTGTTTCTCAAACAGCTCTGATCGATTTTTCTGTTGAGAGCCAAAGATTTTACGATCCAGGTTCAGTGGCGTGTCCAGGATTTTCTGCATGCATGGTGTGTCAAAATGGGGGGGCAAGAGCACAATATGGGGTGGCACCAGCCGGTTATGTATAGGATTAAATAATATATTTGTTATGTGATTGGATACACACAGGATATGTGATTCACAACTATGTGCTAAATGAATGGCCAGATAATGACATATTATTGTACTGGCCTCCTATTAGTTCTATAGTCTGTAATGCTTAAGAGATTTGGTCACAGTACTGTATAAACACAAATTACTCTGGAATAATGATGAATAAACATGAAGAGCTTGATATGATTCAATTAGCCTATATGAAATAGCATAGGTGTGACAGGCCTCTCAGTTGAAATTTAATCAATCTTTGATTTAATGAATCATGACCCATATAGAATTGATTCAAGTTACAAACTTTATTGAAAATTAATCATCCATTTGCAGAAAAATGCACTGAACTAAAAATCATTTTTATGCTTTTGCAAATAAAAAAATGTGTTCCAGTTCAGAAGAGCTGAATACGTCAGTTGCCATGCTGTCCAGCAAAGCATTTTATAAATTCATCCACTTTTGCATTCTGGGATTAAATGCTAAATATTGCTAAATTACTCGCATGCAGAGGCAGAGCTAACTAGGTAGGAGGCTATCTTATTTGTAACCACTTTCATGGCATGTTCATAATTTTATTTTTCAGTATACCGATAGCCTTGAATTTGCTTAAATGTGCTATTAGAGCAATGAGCAATGAACAATACAGATAGCTAGCTTCGCGTTAGCATCAGAAGAATAAAGGACATGTCTGTCTAGTACTGTTTGTTAACGTTACATATCATGCAAAATGTTCCATTGTGAACAACGTTATTGTACTTTTTTTTTACAACTGGTGGTAAATGAAGGCACATCATTTCAGAGCATGTAATTAGCTAACCCACCTGTGTGCAAGCAGAAACCAAAGAGAGTGAACATTCAGAGCTGACCGGGGAAGCGAGTGTTTGAGCGAATCTGAGCGAACAGCATTTTGCGCATGGAAGTTTTGTCGGATTCCGTGTCCTACTATGATAAGATATATAACCGAAAATACTTTAAATACAATTTTACTAATATTTTAATCAACATTGTGAGGTACAACACAGACTTTTGGGGGGGTTTGGGGGGAGTTGGGGTGGCAAGCGGGGTAGCAGAGCTTGTTTCAAGGGTGGCACGCCAGAGGCTTTACAGGTTTACAATTTGATTTAAATTGTTTTTGTTCACTACATTCAAGTTGCCAAAGATAGCAAGAAAGCAAAGACCAAAATAGCAGAAAAAGGAAAAAAAACATAATCAAAGGTCATTCATCAAATTGAGAAACCGAGCAAGGTCTTTCATAACATAATAGCTAATGATAAAATACACTGTCATAAAAAGTTAATGATGCAAACACATTGACATTGCATCCCTGTTTATTCAAACTGAGGAAGAGTGTTATGTTTTTAGTATCTGTTCTGTTGTTTTTGTACTTTGTTTATTTTTCTTCAGTCATTTTTCATTAGTCTTTATTCAGTTTTGCATTTTCACTGTTCTGGTCCCTGTCTGTCTTTGTTCCGTTTATTGTTAGATCCACTCCTTGTCTTGTCATGCACTTCGGGAGTTTATACATTTCGGGTTTTTTCAACCTTCGCTTATTATCTCGTTTTCTTCCTTCTCACTTTCTAGATTGCACTATTAGTTAGATGTGTATAGTACTAACTAACTAATCTACTAACGTTAGGGATTTAGATTTAGTTACTAACACTACTAATCACTAATTATCTCACGCTTCTTACTATCGCTCATTCTCTCTCCCATTATCCTATCCCTGATTAGCTTTTCACTTTCCCTTTCATTCGCACGCAGCTTCTCTCTTTGCGTTCCTCCCCTTTTACTATGCACGCGTCTGCCTGATCTCCCAGGTCGTTTATTGTCTATATGTTTGTATGTTTCCCAGTCCGTGTCTTGCGTTTACCCTCGTTATTAGATTACGATTCCCATTGTTTTCACCTGTGTTCCTACCTCTCTCTCCTCCCAGTCACACCTGATTCCCATTGTGTTTCCTGTCTCTGCCTGTATATATGTTCAGTGTTTTCGTTCACTCGTTGTCAGTACGTTGATCATTATTCCCTGAGCCTACTTTTCCGAAGCCAGTGTTTATTGTATTTTCCGAGACTACCCTTCTGTTGACTACCCCGAGCCTGCCTTGCGATTCTGTTTTGTTTGCCTTTCTGCCTGCCTGTTTAGACCTTTTTGACTGTTTTCTGGACCTCCCTTTTGCCTTGTGATTTTGTACCTTTGCCTTATCGGATTCCTGGTTTTGACCCCTGCTTCCCATTAAACTCCTCTTTTGCCAATATCCTGATCTGCGTCTGGGTCCTTATCACGGTCGTCACAAAGAGTGAGATGGGGGATGTTAAAATTACTATAAAATAGGAATCTTGTATTCTCAGTCTTATATCAGTGGCAGGCAAATGTACAGGTTTTCTGGAAGATGAAAGGGACAAAAGAAGAAAAGAGGAAATCAGAGATAAGAATCTGAAGGGGGTGGGCAGGCCTCACCTGTGGTCTCAACAATGCCCTCCAGGATGACGACAATCTCAAACTGCTCACTCATGAGTGAGCGCTGTGACAGGTCGAAGAAGGGGCTCTTCGGATTGATCTCATGGCAGATGGTGAGGGGGGACACCAGGAACAGCTGGTCCGCCCCCGTCCCGAATCCCACGTTCAGTTCACACTGATCCAGGGGCAGGAACTCCCCCTCTGGGGTCTGCCGAGACTGAAACATACACATGCAGTCTGCTTCAGATTGAAATACACCCAGGCTGTCTGCTTCAGACTGAAATACATACAGCTGGTCTACTTGAGAATGACATACATAAAGTTGGTCTGCTTTAGACTGAAATACAGATAGGATGTTTGCCTCAGACTGAAATACACAGACAGTCTGCTTCAAAGTCCACATATCATACATAGAGGAGTCTGTTGAGCTATGACTAATGATTAAGATGTGTTCACATTTTTATTAATCATTTATACTCTCTTCATACTAACATTTTAATTAGATAAAACATTATTGCAGTGAAACCTGTCACTACCAGAAGAGGTTCTGCAAATGATCACAACTAATTCTACAGCCCAAGAAGAGAGTTGTGTCTCAACTCCAGAGAGTTACACGTATGTGCTTTCTGAACACAGGAAGAAAGATTATTTATGGGTCAAACCCAGGGCTGGTGCCAGCTTGTGTTATGTGGGTGAGCAGGTGGAAGTATTGGATAGGCTATCTAACCAATACATGTGGGTAATTTGAGAGTGCAGAAAAAAGCATTACCTTGTCTGAAGAAGACTTGACTTGTTACAGGGGAGGGGCTCATGCATTTGATTTAGAATGCCTGTCATCTTCACATTGCATGTCCTTATGCAAGACGGTACATACAATTCTAAGTGTATCTTTTGAGCAATCTAAGTGATCAAATGAGCAAGTTAATTATAATAGATGTCTCTCCCAACCATCCTCTAATTTGTTATTAAAATAATTGTCACATCAAAAAAAGTTAGGGCACAGGGCACTCCATCGCAGGGCACATACACCATTCACTCACACACTCATACTTACAGGCAAATTTAGACTCTCCAATTAGCCTAACTAGGAGGAAACTGGAGTACCCGGAGGAAACCCACGTGGACACGGCAGGAGAACATGCAAACTCCACACAGAAAGGCCCCAGCCGTGATTCGAACCCGGGACCTTCTTGTTGTGCGGCGACTTTGCTATCCACTGCCCCACTGTACCCCCCGCATATATATTTCCATTCATTTTCAATGAGATCCTGATTACCGCTGGTTTGATTATTGGTTATTAACTTAAATTAAGGTTTATATCTACAAAATGTTTTTCAACAATTATTTCATTTTCAACTTCATTTGTTGCAATACCAGCAATCAACTGAAGAGGCTTTAACAGGGTGGAATCTAGAAATGTAAGAGTGGATGGTGATAGGCGCCACTCGCAGAACCCCAGGGGATCAATAAGTTAAACTGTACTGCCCTACAGTCTAACCACTAGCTCTGATAAAACAGAGAAATAGGGAAGGGACGAAAAATATCACCCAACGGGTGGCTAAGTGTCACACTGACACAAACAAAAGAATTGAAGAAAACTCTGCAGAGTTAATAAGGTAAGGGTAGCGAAAACACCCGAAAAACTAAAAACCGTATACAATTTATAATCAGTAAACAAAACACACGGTGGTAGAAGTACTTCCACCGGATTACCCAATGGTAATAGAAAACAAACAACTAAACCAAAGACACCGAGTGTCCGAAAACGAGAAAGGGCTAGAAGAGGCAAAAGAACGAGAATGTAACCCAAACACAGTCGAACCGACTGAACAAAAGAAACCAAACGGAAGCTCCTAAAAGAGAGCAAGGTTCCTATAGAAGGTACAATATAGGTGTTCTTATTTGGAGAAGGTTTCGGACAGAGATAGTCTTTTCTAAAGTAAGTGTTTTATGTCACGTCTTTAAACAGACACAACTACCTAACACAGTCGAACCGACTGAACAAAAGAAACCAAACGGAAGCTCCTATTAGAGAGCAAGGTTTCTATTTGAAGTTGGTACAAATAAAGATGTTCTTATTTGCAAGGTTGGTTTCTTATTTGAAGTTGGGACAGAAAGAGTCTTTTCTATAGTAAGTCTTTATGTCACGTATTTAAAAAGACACAACTACCTAACACAGTCGAACCGACTGAACAAAAGAAACCAAACGGAAGCTCCTATTAGAGAGCAAGGTTCCTATTGAAGGTACAAATAAAGATGTTCTTATTTGAAGTTGGATTCGGACAGAAAGAGTCTTTTCTATAGTAAGTCTTTATGTCACGTATTTAAAAAAACACAACTACCTTACCAGCTAAATCGTAAAGATGGCTTACGATTTCGCCCCGATCAAACACCAGGTGCGGGTTTAAATAGGAGGGTGATTACAAATTTAACCCCACCTGTGCACCTCCCACAAGGAAGGCGCAACACCGCCACCCGGTGAGTCTGGGGAACAACCATGACAAGAAATGAACTAGATATGGGCACGTGGCAAGATGTGGTAGCATTTTCAGAATCTGACATCCCAATAGTTGAGAGCACAACACAATCAGCAAGCTGCTCACTCATTGTTCTTTGCCTCTTGGTAGTATGTACCCCAACAGGAACCTGAATGCTCTGCCCAGAAATCATCATATTGGCAGATATTTTTCAATGCTTCCAGGGATGAACCGACTACCTCACCAGCAATGTACATGTCTACTGACTGTGACTGCAAAAACAAATTTGTTGGCTTCGAGATGCCAAGAACATGCCCAAGGAACTTTCCAATATCAAATAAATTCTGCCTAGCATCGTTATCCTCCGAGGCCTCTGAAAGAATATTCAGAATGACATCTTGATTGTCCATAATACACTTTGTCACTTAAAAATGGCTAGTCCAGCAAATTTCTAAAGCCTTCTCAGAGAAGGGGCATTGTATCTCTTTACGTGTCACGTAGTGGCGATGAAAGAAACCATGCAGTGAATTTGAAAGATCAAAATACCTTTTTGCGCATGGCTCTGTCAATTGCATGTACAACTGCTAAATGTAGCTGGTGGTTATAGCAATGTATACAGTATATGGAATGTACACTGCTTGGCCCCAAAAAGTCACCACCTGGATTTAACTAAGCAAATAGGTAAGAGCCTTCCATTGCATAATTACTGCAATGATTAATATGTTTTAGCTGGCAACAAGTTATTTAACCCTAACTGATGCGGTGAGTAGCTTCTCATTTCTTAAACAACCATGTCGGAAGACATATCCTGTGGTCGTGGAAAAGATGTTAATCTGTTTCAGAAGGGTCAAATTATTGGCCTGCATCAAGCAAAGAAAATAACTAAGGAGATTGCTGAAACTACTCAAATTGGGTTAAGAACTGTCCAACGCATTATTAAAACCTGGAAGGATAGTGGTGAACCATCATCTTCGAGGAAGAAATGTGGTCGGAAAAAAATCTTGAATGATCGTGATCGGCAATCACTTAAATGTTTGGTGAAATCATATCGTAAAAAATCAACAGTAGAACTCACGGCTATGTCTAATAGTGAAAGTAAGAGCATTTCCACACACACAATGCGAAGGGAACTCAAGGGATTGGGACTAAACAGCTGTGTAGCCTTAAGAAAACCACTTGTCAGTGAGGCTAATTGGAAAAAAAGGCTTCAATTTGCTAGGGAGCATAAAGATTGGACTCTGGAGCAATGGAAGAAGGTCATGTGGTCTGATGAGTCCAGATTTACCCTGTTCCAGAGTGATGGGCGCATCAGGGTAAAAAGAGAGGCAGATGAAGTGATGCACGCATCATGCCTAGTGCCTACCGTACAAGCCTGTGGGGGCAGTGTTAAGATCTGGGGTTGCTGCAGTTGGTCAGGTCTAGGTTCAGCAACGTTATGTGCCCAAAGAATGAGGTCAGCTGACTACCTGAATATACTGAATGACCAGGTTTTTCCATCAATGGATTTTTTCTTCCCTGATGGCACGGGCATATTCCAAGATGACAATGCCACGATTCATTGGGCTCAAATTGTGAAAGAGTGGTTCAGGGAGCATGAGACATCATTTTCACACATGGATTGGCCACCACAGAGTCCAGACCTTAACCCCATTGAGAATCTTTGAGATGTGCTGGAGAAGGCTTTGCGCAGCGGTCCGACTTTCCCATCATCAATACAAGATCTTGGCGAAAAATGAATGCAACTCTGGACGGAAATAAATGTTGTGACATTGCAGACGCTTATCGAAATGATGCCACAGCGAATGCGTGCCGTAATCAAAGCTAAAGGCGGTCCAACTAAATATTAGAGTGTGTGACTTTTTTGGGGACGGGCAGTGTATTTGCCCAGTTTCTTTTGCAACAAGGCCTGCACACCACCATTAATCCCACTCATTACTGCCGCACCATCATAGCATTGGCTAATTATGTTGACAGCATTGTAGCCAGCTTCAGACAGGTGTTTCAGTAAATGTGTTGTGATGTATTCAGCATCCAGCTGAGTCAGCTGAAGTAAACCAATCCGATGTTTCTCAGGAATTGAATCACACACAAATCTAATCATAATGGATAGATTTGACATTGCACCTATCTCTAGTTCCATCACTTTTGATGCAAAACCCAGTCGAATCTGCCTCCTTGTAGTTCGCTTAGTCAGCACTATCTTACACAGTGTATCGATCACTTCATTTGAAGATCACATATTTGGAAGTGTACTTTGCATTTTGTGGTATACTCTTGGTGATCTCAACTAGTTTGGCATCCTTAGCTAAAGCGTACTCAAAAAGTTTAAGGAAAAGACCAGCAGATACATCATCAGTAGTACTCTCAGTAGTGCCATGGAGAGGGAGTTCATTGACAACAGGAAATTGCATGACTTCACTTATGCATTTTATATAGTACCTGTTCTTTTCGACCTGAGTATGCCCCAACAAGGACAAAATTGTTTCCCCTGTTGTGTGTCTCTGTGTAAATGCCGCCTATGCAGCTTCAGCTTGTATGTTACACTGACTACATATATGCTTTTGGAACCCTCTGTCGCATTTAAGTGTCATTTTCCAGTTATTGAAACCTTGTTTTATAAAGACAGAATATTTTTCATTTACGATCCTGAAAACCCGACAAAGGGAAACAAAAGCACACATCGTGTTTGACAGAGTACTCCAACCACGGTTGAGACTGGTATCAATTAGCATTAAAGGGCTCTCACTGCCTGACCAAAAATGATCCGTCTCGGGTACAAATTTAAAACAGGTTGACTGGGTGTTGTTTGCGGCTATATCTCCATGTTTAAAGTTAAACGCTTAAAATTTAACAAACAAAAGCTGGTGAGCTATAGAATATTCCCCTGCTCTTGGATTTGCTCCTGAGGGGACAAAAAAACACAAAAAATCTCACGGCAGCTACATATAGTGCTGAATTTGGTAATTGGTTAGCTTTTTAACATTTTTTACGGGGGAAAAATGGAAAATTCCCTCTGTCCCCTAACGGCAACAAAAGTTTAAGAGAAAATCTGTTTACCCTTTTTAATGATAAACGTCAAAATATAATCAAAAATACAATCCCAATAATCTTAAAACCCAAAACAAACTGCTAAAATATTCTCTGTTTGAATGACCTCGTTAGGCAAGAGCAATCCCATCAGGCAAAGCAGTAGCAAAGTTCAAAGCAGTAGCAAACTTTCCAAACCATGGATGATTCCCCAAAAGGACCCTGGATGATTCTTTCTGAATCCCCAGCAAGACTCCAGATGGCTCTCCCACTGAATTCTTAGCATGACTCAATGATGACACTCACACTGAAGGACTTCATTATGGGATGACTCAGGAAAAGGAGCAATTTCACGGGATACAGATCCTACTATCAGCTCCTCCACAACAGTCTGGAGGAACATTTGCACTGGCTAAATACAGTGTCATCTGGACAGTCCTTGCTAAGCTACACAGTCCTCAAGATTCCCAGGAAGGACAGTGGTCAAAATTGAAATTAATTGCTATTTTCTGCATAAAGTGGATGTACTTTTTGTTTGTACATGTGTTTTGTTTTGTTTGTTTATATTACATATACATATATGATACATAAATGGAAATAAGCTTTTGGCTATAAACACTTCATGCAATGCATCTGATGCTTGTTTTTATGAACACTGTAACTACTTTTTGTCTTTTAGAAATAAATGAATAAATACATGAAATAAAAGGTAATCTATTCTGTTTCCCTCTGAGTACTGAAGCTTTCAAAAACGAATTTCCAAAGGACAGGGGTAGAAACACACACACACACGCACGCACACACACACACACACACACACACACCTGTACATGGCTGTATGCCAACTAGACCCAAATGCAGAGGGTTTCACTGAAACCCAGAGCAAGTTGGTTAGACTCCACCCCAGAGAGCTAAAATCATCCTGCTTTCTCCTTTCTATCTCTTCAGGTACTGTTCCACTATATGGTCCCTTTGAAACAAGCAATATTTTGAGGGGTGTCTCTATGGAAATCGACAATTTCCGGTTATTACGATTAATCAAAATACATTGAAAACAGAAGAACAATGACCCTTTCCTCAACCCGAAATACTTTAATTATTGCACCAAACATTTTCACCTCAAACGCCTCTCTGAGAAAAATGATTTTAAAAATCTTTTCCGGTATTTAGGTACGTCATTAAAACCGAAATCTTAATATGCATCAGTGATTTGTCCTGTGCTGCAGACTGATTACCATAACATATATTGCGATGCCTGGAAAATGTGCTTTAGTTTAAATGGTTCTAATAATACAGTCTTTGCAGTGCTTATGTCAATCATACAGTATGTAATATTTTAAAACTGTAAATAGTTTTTTCTTTATTGCAAGAAAACAACACTTCGTAAATCTGTTCCTAATGAGTTGTGTATGGGTGAGCAAAATGTTGAAAACAATTGAATAAATCTTACCAGAGCCAGGTAAACCCCACTGTTTGTGTTTGTTAAAAATGTAATGTTAAATGGGGCTATGTGGAGACTACATTCAACATTGAGACAAATTAAGTCATCTGGGAACTAGCTGGAACTGGATTAGTCCAGTTAAGAGCCTCAATTGAAAGTCTCACAATGTATGTATGGTAAGGTGCGGTACTGGTGTGTGTGTGTCTGTGTTTATCAAGAAGTCCTTAGGTGGCCCATTACCAAAACTAAGTAAAGTACAGTCCCTGATTGTGGCCTCATCAATAAAGGCCTAATCCATAATAACAGTGTGGCTGCTTTGAACAAGCAATCGCTAATAAAGATTCATTATTAGCACCCAAGCCTACATTGGCAGTGGACTCTCAGTGTGCTCTTTGCCCACAGCTACCTCCCTCACGTGCATGGGAAGTGCAGTGAAGGAGGACACAGCAACAGGAAAAGAGGGAAGGAGAAGATTAAAGATATTCTGTGTAACCTTCAGAGCCCGATCATGCTGTTCATTGGCCCTAGGCCCAGCCTACTTTTTACACACGTCCCCCCTTCTCCATCCCTAGACGCAATACAACGGATGGCTGGCAAATCAGCACGGAGCACATACATGATGCAATTAAATCATTAATTATAATTAGATATAATATATATGTTACGGTAAATGTGAAAAAATGAGGAATCAGTAGATGTCCTAGTTGGATGCTGAATGTATATGTAACTGTTGGCTGGTTCTGCAGCAGCGAATTTCGAACTGAGGATCTCTGACATGACAAGAGAGCAATTAAGCTCGCTGAGCTAAAGACTCAAGTCCCTAACCTACCAGAGCCCATCCGCTACATATACATTCCAAGTATCCCAGCCACACATCAATTTCTCAATCCTTTGATGTTCCCGTGGTCGTCACACGTTGAAAAACTGACACGTTGTAATTTCTTTGAGCACCTAGCAGTAAACCAGGTAGTAAACTAGGATATGCAGCTAGCTAGCTAATTAGCTTAGACTTGGATAGAGCTACACTCGCATGAATTTTTTTAATCAGCGGCAGTGTTGCCTACTAATGTGAACGCTGCATATGAACCACATGTTTGTGGTGGGTGGTGGTAGAGAGAAGAAAAAAACGAATTGGTCTAAAATGTCAAAAGCACATAGCAAAATGGTAACTTAAGTTTACGATGTTTAGGTAGTTCGCAAATAATAATCTGCGTGTTTGTAAATTTAGCGGATGGGCTCACGTGAGCGCCCGCTGCAGAGTGACGTGGATAAGAGTACGATTAGTTCCCGGAGCTAGGGACTTGAGTCTTTAGTTCGGCGAGCTTAATTGCTCTCTTGTCGCGTCGAGATCCCTCACTTCGAAACTCGCTGCGGGTAGAACCAACACCGTCACATTGGTGCCGTGACTCGGATAATACAACTGATGGTAATCGGTTGGGCCGTGGTTGCTGCCGCATGAGTTTCGAGAGGGAGAGTGTAGCGGATGGGCTCACGTGAGCGCCCGCTGCAGAGTGACGTGGATAAGAGTACGATTAGTTCCCGGAGTTAGGGACTTGAGTCTTTAGCTTGGCGAGCTTAATCACTCTCTTGTCGCGTCGAGATCCCAAATTGCATACTTGCGTTCTATCTAGTGTGTATCAAGTATTGAAGTAAGGGTCATGTGATCAAGTGCATTCCAAACTCAAGTATGCAACTTGGCAGGTACACAAACAATTTACCGGAAGTTCCCTTGGTGTACTTAGGACATAAAATCGTAGTATGCATCGATGTAGACTTTTATGTACAGTACTTACTGTTCCCAGTAGTCATTGTGGTTTCTGTGCTGAAAGCGAAGAGGAAGGGGATTTTTTGTATTATTCAGCAAGAAAATGGAAGGTGACTGTTACGGGTCTAGTTAGATCGATGCCATCGGCAATCGACTAGCTTTGTTGTTTGCTATATGACCTGTGCTCAGGAACCGGTCACCGGCACTTTCGAGATTACATGGCTGAACTTCAAACGCGTCTGTGTCATCATTCTTGTATTACGGTCCTACCAATACTGGAACATGGTGTCAGAAGTTGGTGAACTCGTTTGTTATTCTGTTATTTCGTATGTTAGCCGAGTATTAGGCAGAATCGGAGTCCAGTGGTTCTGCTGAAGACGAGACAGAGGAGCTAACGTTATCCTGTAGCACACAGGCGGTAGCTAGCATGGCGGCTAACGTTAATATTCCACCACCGTCACCTATGAGCTTCACGGGCGATTGGAGCGTCAATTGGGACATATTTCGGGCTGAATATGAAGACTATGTCCTCGTTACTGGCACAGCTGAGAAGGACAAGAAAATACAAGCTGCAACTCTGAGGAGCGTGATGGGAAGCGAATGCAGACATGTCTACCGTCACAACTTGAACCTTTCCGTAGCGGATACGGGGGATCCCGCCGTCATACTGGATGAGTTGGAGAAGTATTTCAAACCAGCGAAGAACACGATATACGAGAGGAATGCGTTTTCGGGAGTTGCAAGCAGGAGGAGGGAGAATCCATTGATAACTTTGTGACGAGGCTGAGAGAAAGGGCAGCAACCTGTGATTACGGACAGTTAAAAGATGAAATGATCCGTGATAAGATAGTGCTGGGCGTTGCAACGAGAGCATTAGGCGCAGGTTGCTGAGAGAAAAGGGACTGGCGTTGATTACCGCCGCCATCGAGATGTGCCGCGCAGCAGAGCAAACGGACATTCGAATGAGAAGCGATGGACATGTCAACAACGAGTCCTCCGCACACAGAGGCTGTGCACGCCGTTGCTAAGCAACATTCTAGGCAAAACCAATGGAAGCAGAGCAACCCACCCAGAACCGGAGACACAGGTAATGCATGCAAATACTGTGGCAATTCGCACTCAGGGGCAGAGAACATTGCCCAGCATTTGGGAAACAATGCAAATCATGTGGAACACATAACCATTTTGCAAAAGTGTGTCAAAAAAGCAAAAAGGGATATACGGATTGGAAAGTAAACTGTGTGGAAAATACTGCAGAATGCTCAGAGCAAAACAGTGATGGAGAGGACTTATACACGCATGAGTCAATCGGTGCAGTGCACACCAAAGGAAAGAAATGGTTTGTGACACTACGACTCCACAACAAGCCACAACAATGTCAGTTGGACTCTGGAGCCACATGCAATGTAATGAGCTTTCAAGACAAGAAAAGGCTGGCTCCTGATGCACCTCTCCGCCCGAGTGACACAAGACTGAAGCTGTACTCTGGGGAAACACTGAGCTCCATGGGCATTTTGAAACTGAATGTACAGTGAGAGGCCAAACGCACAAGCTCTCATTCGAAATAGTGAAGACAAGCCAACATCCTCTTCTGTCAGGCTCCACCTGTGAACGCTTAGGTCTCGTGCAGTTCACAATTCCAGGGGATGTGCTCAAAGTGGAACATGCACAGCCTGGAGCCCTAACCAAGGAACAGCTGATCAACAAATACAGGGACGTATTCAACTCTCCTGTGGAATCTGTACCTGGGGAGGTCCACTTTGACCTGGATCCCAATGTTCCTGCAGTTCAGAGTGCTCTCGCAACGTCCCCATCGCGATGAAAGCAGCAGTGAAAGCCCAGCTGGACAAGTACGAGGCTGATGGCCACATAGCGCCAGTCACGGACCCTACAGATTGGATCAGCAACATGGTGATTGTAAAAAAAACAGACAAACTAAGAATATGCATTGATCCCAAGTTCTTGAACAAGGCCCTGAAGCGCTCTCATTACATCATGCCTACCTTGGAGGACGTCTTGTACAAACTGCCAAAGGCCAGAGTCTTCACCTTAGTGGATGCCGGGATGCATTTCTGCAGTGCAAACTGGACTATGAGAGCAGTCTCATGACCACGTTCTGGACCCCCTGGGGGAGGAAGCGGTGGCTCAAGCTACCATTCGGAGTGTCCGTGGCTCCCGAGGTGTATCAGTGTAAGCAGCACGAGCTCCTGGCCGGTCTGAAGGGCATCGAGCCCATCGCAGATGACATCCTGGTCGTGGGCTGTGGAGACACAGACAAGGAGGCTGAGAGTGACCATGACGCCAAGCTTGTGGCGTTGATGGAACGCTGCCGCGAGGTCAAGTTGCGGCTGGGCCTGAAGAAGCTGCAGTTCAAGGTGGCTGAGGTGCAGTTTCACGGCCACATCCTCTCATCTGCCGGACTGAAGCCTGACCCGGAGAAGGTGAGAGCCATCATCGACATGCCCAACCCGACGGACGCCAAAGGTGTACAGCGCCTCATTGGCTTTGCCAACTACTTGGCCAAGTTCATGCCGCATCTATCAAGTGTCTGCGAGCCGCTGCGCTTTGCTGGACAAAGACACACCCTGGCACTGGCTACCTAAACACGAGGCAGCGGTTTATGAGCTCAAGTCACTGGCCACAACCATGCCCGCCCTGCGCTACTATGATGTGACCAAGCCAATCGCAATCCAGAGCGACGCCAGTCAGAGCGGTCTCGGATGCTGCCTCATGCAGGAAGGCCAGCCCATCGCATTTGCTTCGAGAGCTCTTACCCCCGGAAAAAAACTATGCACAGATTGAGAAAAGAGTGTCTCAGCATTGTCTTCGCCTGCCAGAGGTTTCACCACTACCTATACGGCCGCGACCCAATCACAGCAGAGACAGACCATAAGCCTCTGATCTCTATCTTCAGCAAGCCCTCTCCTTAACGCACCCAAGAGACTTCAGAGCATGCTCATGACCCTGCAGAGCTACGACCTGAGGGTAATCTACAAACCAGGGCCTGAGATGTTCATCAGCGACACGCTCAGCAGAGCTACAGCAGGATGCGCCGGCAGAGGAACAGTATACCAGCGGCACGCTATCTGCTCCCTGCAGCAAGAGCAAGAGGATGTACAGCATGTGAACCAGGCGGACTACTTGAATGTGAGTAGCCAGCGTCTGGAACAGATCAGGCGGCACACTGACCGAGATGAGTGTCTGCAGGCACTGAAGAACACAGTTCTCGTGGGCTGGCCAGATGTGAAGGAAGAAGCACCTCTCATTGCTAGAGAATACTGGCCCTTCAGGGATGAGATCAGTGTGCAGAATGGCATTCTATTCCGGGGGCAAAAGGTAATCATCCCAAAATCGCTGCGCCCAGAGATGCTGACACGCATACATTCGAGTCACATAGGAGGAGAAGCATGCTACCGACACGCTCAGGAGACCTTGTACTGGCCCAACATGCAGACGGAGATTAAGGACTTTGTGAGTACCTGCTCGACCTGCAATGTGTATGCTCACAATCAGCAAAAGGAGACCATGCTCTCACATGACCTGCCTACCAGGCCGTGGCAAATCCTGAGCATGGACATGTTCACCCACAGGCAGAAGGATTACCTCCTCATAGTCGACCACTATTCTGATTTTTGGGAGATTGAGCTTCTCCCCGACATGTCCGCAGAGACAGTCATCAAGCGATGTAAAGCACAGTTCGCACGACATGGCCAGCCAGAAAGGGTCATTACGGACAATGGCCCTCAGTTTACCTCTCAGTTCACGCGCTTCGCCTCTGAATGGGAGTTCGAGCATGTGACTTCCTCTCCGAGACACCCGAAGGCGAATGGCAAGGCGGAGTCGGCCGTGAAGATTGCGAAGAATCTGCTGCGCAAAGCCGCGCATGATGGTGATGACCCCTGGAAAGCCATACTGCACTGGAGAAATACTCCCACCGAAAATATGGGCAGCAGCCCGGCACAACGCCTCATGTCCCGCCGACTGAAGACTTCTATTCCGGCGACGAACAAACTCCTCGAACCAGTCGTCGTGGTAGGGGTCACTGAAAAGCTGCGCCACAGGAAACAACTGGCTAAATCTTTCTATGACAGGTCTGCCCGGGACTTGCCGGAGCTGGAGGTCGGGGAAACTGTCCGGATGAAGCCCCTGCCGGGTGATAACACTGGCCGTTGGAGAGTCGGGACCTGCCTTCGCAGGGGTTGCACCGAGATCTTATCTGGTGGATGTCGATGGCTCCCTGTACCGACGTAACAGGGTTGACCTCAGAGTGGCCGAACCAACTGCGAGAGCCACGCACAAAACGGAGGGGCCTGAGGCAGCACATGCTCCAGAGGCGGCCTCTGCTCCAGAGACTGCCGTAGAGGCTCCCCCAACTGTGACTGAGCCAAGCCCCGTCAGGTCCACACCAAAGGCCCCTTCTAGTCCAGTTGGTGCCCCGCCTTCAGACGGGCACACTTACACTAGGGTTGGACGGCTGTCTAAACCACCTCTGAGATTCACTATGTAACGAGTATGGTGTATGGCTGTTGCCGTGAGGAAAAAAAAAGAAAAAAAAAAGGGAAAATACATGTTACCATACTGTTGTTACATTGTTATGCTGTTACATGATAGGAAAATTTATAAGTTAGCCTACTGCTATTGCATGGTTACATTGTGTATGATGGGAAAGTAATTTACTTTTGCACTATCTTCTAATGTGTTGTGTTTACTTGGAAAAGGAGGATGTTACGGGTCTAGTTAGATCGATGCCATCGGCAATCGACTAGCTTTGTTGTTTGCTATATGACCTGTGCTCAGGAACCGGTCACCGGCACTTTCGAGATTACATGGCTGAACTTCAAACGCGTCTGTGTCATCATTCTTGTATTACGGTCCTACCAATACTGGAACAGTGACAGGCCAAGGACTATTTCTATATTTCTATAGTTTCATGTAATTAGTCAACATTATTCATGATTAAATATTTAGCTATGCACAATTTAGGCATATGAACATAGCTAGCTAGTGGTTTAATGTTATTTTTGTCACAAATGAACTAACTAGCCTGCTAGCTAGCTAACTGTAGCTGACCTCTTGATGCCTCTACCCTCCATAATCTAGGCTATATCTGTCTATCTATCGAACTAACTAATATATCTATCTCACAATTTCTCCTCTAGGTACAGCTAATTAATTATCTCTCAAAATACTATCAAATAAACTCTCAACAACAAATATCTCAGTTATCCTTGCAAATATCGCTCTCTGGCTCTCAGTAATTCTCACAAACCGTATCTATCTCTCTCTCTCAGCAATCTCACAAACGACAACTCGACAAACTGCATTCAATGATTTCGAGCTTTCGCTCGATTTTTTAAACCTTTTGACGTTCGACACATCGATTGGATTATTATTTCTGTCTCGTTTGCTCCCATTACAGATGGCGATATGTCTGTGTCGTGGTTGGTGTTTACTTCCATATCGGAAACCAAACCCTCATGTACGCATGCGGGTTGTTTCAAATGTAAACCGTGTAAACACAGGCATCGGATACGGTCACTTTTAAAAGTAGATGTAAACAGGTGGTCAAAAAATCGGATTATAGGCAAAAAAATCTGAACTGGGCATCCAGGCCTGCAGTGTAAACGTAGCCTATAGTCTTACTCACGTGTGATGTGTACCTGTGTGCTGTATACAAGCTATTATTGTAGTGCTGTAATCCTCACTTGTGTAGGCTATTTGTAGTCTAATCTCATTTGCGTGCGTGCCTAGACGTAGTGTTACTGGGGAAATACCAGTTCACTAGGCTATATCCCGTGAACAGCTCTGTTTAATAGTATATAAAATATATTCTTTGTTTTCTTTCAGTCATTGTTACTACCCCCTCTGGACCTTACCGGATAACCAAAGCTGGTGGCAGCAAACGATACCCGTTTATATATGTTGTAAATTGAAGGTCAGCAACAGGCATAACATGCTAGATTTATAGTTGACGCATTGACACGACCGCAAATCCGCAGTCCGCGAGTCCGCCAGCTGTGACATTGTATCCTACTACACGTCCACTGACCACGCGTTTTTTAAAAATTGCACAAAGATGGTTTCTGTGACAGTTGATTTGTAGCCTACCTACTACACGTCCACTGGCAATGCGTTTTTTTCATGAAGAGGGTGATTTTGTGTGATTGTTTATTATAATTAAACAAAAATTTAACATAAGAACATAAAACATGTTGACCTTTGAATGATAACAGTTTGTAGCCTACTTAATGAAAACACCCTCATCAGCATCATTGTCCAAATGCGTTCGGTGTACACTAGTTCAGAAGAAAACAAATATTTCAAAAGACCTTTCAAGTATTATATTGAAGTATGAACACAAATAACATTTTATGAAAATAATTCATAGAAAACTATTCATATAGCCTAGCTTAGAACAACCAGAAAAAATAAAGCTTTCTGGTATAACAATTAAAGTAAATCTAAGTCATCAATATTTTTATCCCAATCTCACACTGAATCACTCTTTTACATTGTGGGACTTTCAAAACCACTGCCAGCATCCCTACTCCTGCCCTTAACCTTCTTTTTGGCTTTGACGAATCTGTCCCGCATATTCTTCCAACTTTTTCTGGTTGGTTTAGGGAAGAATGCAAGATTTCACAAGAGCAAATGTTTATTGTCTTCTTGTCTCACAAAATATATGAACACGGTGCTACTTGGAAAATATACACTGTATGAAAACACACACACTCACTCTAGATGAAAAACTGATCCAGTTGAAGGGGTCAATGAGGTGATTGAATAATGGTCACTTCACTATCCTTAATTCATATTGAAGATTCAAAAAATAAACTTTACACTGTTATACAGTTAACACACTTTATTGCAGGTACTTAAAACTATTTACATTATCAACTTACACAATACTAAATGAACAACCTAAACTTTGGTCTTGACTTGGAAGATCTTGATGACCTCATCTTTGTTGATGGTGTCCTTCTCTATGGCTTTTGTCCATAGTTTTCTGAGTTTGGATTGCACCAAGTTAACACACATTATTGCAAATACTTCAAACTATTTACATGATCAACTTACACAATACTAAATGAACAACCTAAACTTTGGTATTGACTTGGAAGATCTTGATGACCTCATCTTTGTTGATGGTGGTTTCCTCTATGGCTTTTGTGCTCCAGTGTTCTGCCTGTGGGTGTTAAAGCAAAAACTTTCTGTTTGGTACCATGTCTTGGAATATCTTGATGACCTCATCTTTGTCGATGGGGATGTCCGTCTCTATGGCTAGAAGCAGGAGATCAGATAGCCTTTCTTGTCCACACAGGTTTCGGAGTTTGGTCTTCACCAGCTTCAGCTTTGAGAATGAGCATTCAACAGTGGCTATTGACACAGATAGTGTTGCATAGATTTTCAGCAACTTGAAGAGTGTTGGAAATACCAAATAAGCATCAAACTCTTTGAATATTCCCAACATTGCTTGTGCACTCTTGGGGAATGTACGTATATGCAGAGTGGAATACTCTCAGCTCAGTTCATAGCTGGTCCCCATCCTCTTCAAATCCATAAAACTCAAAGAGAGTATGGGCAGCGTTAAGTGCTTGGGCATTTGCACTTTCTTTCCACTTTGAGGGCTCAGTCAAGCAGTGCAGTGACAACAGGATTTTGTCAGTGTTGCCTTTCCCTTGAAATCACCTCTGGAGTTCCTGAATGAGTGTATCCAAAAAGATGAAGTACAGTCTTCCTCTGTAGTACTCCTCCAAAGTCTGTGGCTGGTGGTCCTCTGTTACCGATGTGGAGCAATGTTTTAGCTTTGCTGGTAACTTTCGGTGTCTTGCTTGAAGTGAATCACTTCAAGCACCTCAATTTCGGCTTGAATGGTGGCATTGTTGAAGATCTCTTTAAATTCTTCTTCAGTCCTCAGTTCCTTCATTCTGCTCTGGACACCATCAACAACAGTGTAGACACCTGCTAAGTTCAGGCCTTGCTGTTGGAGGACATTCGAAGCAACTGCAGTTTGCATGAACACTGCGACAACATCTTTGCTTCTTCTGCAGCCAGATCAGGTGGCTCACGCTTGGTCAGATCCTCCAGGAATTGCACAACAGCAGGGAAGACCTTTCTGAGAGCTCTTAGGGCTCTTTCCACCAGGTGTCTGAGAGCTTCTGTAGCTCAAGGATCCGCTGTCCTGGATTCATGGTGTGTTTTCACAAATGCTGCATGGCGTTTTGTGGAGTTGGCAATGAAAGTGTAACGTTTTTCAACTAAAGTGAAAAAATTCACAAAGTGTATGCTTGACTTTGCACTCTCCACTAACACAAGATTCAAGCAATGTGCATGGCAATGGACATACAGTGCCTTTTCTTTTTGTCTTTTTTTTATAGTCCGCTCATGTTGGCTCATGTTGGCTGCCCCATCGTAACCCTGGCCACGGATGTCTTCCACTTTCAGCTGGTTCATCACTAAGCTTTCAAGCTCTTCCCCTGTTGTTGACTCTACACTACCCAGCTGGATGAAGTGCTCCTTTATGGCCATGTCATGCATAACGCACAACAAAGAATGCCTGTTCAATATGCAAGACATCAGTGGTCTCATCCAGCAAAATGGAGAATATTGACGCTTCTCGCATCTCTTTCTGTATAACCTGTTTCACACAAGTATCCAACGCTCTTATCAGGTCATTTTGGGTTCTGTTGGAAAGGAGAGACACATGGGTTCTTTTAAGTGGGTATTTTCTTTTTGGCCAACTTCCACAGGTTTACCCCCACTGACGTCCACCCAAGCCTGCTCTAATACTTTCCATCATTCATAAAAAGTCGGCAGCTGAAGTATATGATGTCGTTCTCATGAGAATATTCTAACCAGGGGTGTTCTTCATACCAGTGCCCCTGAAAACAATGCCCTTCTTGGTTTTTGGGGAATTACACAATGGGACGACAGGGTCCAATTGGATTAGAAAATTTAATGAAGGCCTCATTTTATTTGATATTGTGATTTTGTACATGAGCTGGATCTGTTGTAATTGAGGCAACAAATCAAATTCTGCTGGCTCCTTCTCCCTTGTGGAATCTGCTGTGGCTGCCTCGCTCTCTGTATCTTCCCTTTCTGTCTCCATCTTTTCCCTTTCTGTCTCCATCTTTTCCCTTTCTGTCTCCATCTCTACCTTTTCTGTCTCTGTATCTTCCCTTTCTGTCTGGAAATCTGGGTCTATTTTTCTCCTTATCACATTTAACCGGACCCTGCTTAGTATAGCCCTTTAAAGTCAGCCACTCTCACCCTCTCTCCTGTAACTCTCTGATGTGGACCCTGATGCTCACCAGGCTCTCCTCATTCTCTAAACTGGAGCTTTCTTGTGGTTGTGCCTCATCTTGAATGGAATTATTCGAATATTTCACTCATCACCATACATAATAGCTATTGTCTCGTTATTCATGGTTAGTTTCCCCTCCTTCTCCTGTACTGCTCTCTGGGCATAAACTATACTGGTGTCGTGACTGTCTATGCTTGCCAAAAAATATGAACACATTTGTGTAATAGTACACTTCCCAAGAGGAGTTTTTTGTCTACTATGCAATAAGAACATAAGAATACATAATGATGAGAATGGGCCATTCGGCCCATCTAGGCTCATCATATCCTAATCTAAAGAGTATCTAGAACTACATCTAGCCTGGACTTGAATAGCCCAAGCATTTCTGCCTCTACTACCTGACCTGGCAAGCTGTTCCAGGCATTGACAACTCTCTGTGTAAAGAAAAACTTCCTAATATCTGTGCGGAATTTGCCTTTAACTAATTTCCACCTGTGGCCTCTTGTTCTGCTGACCCCACTTATCTTAAAAAAATCTTTGGTATTTTACCAAATCAAATTTATTTAATCAAATCCCCCCTAAGTCTCCGTTTGCTAAATTTAAATAGATTGAGTGCCTTAACTCTATCATCATAACTTTTACCTTTCATACCAGGTATCAGTTTAGTTGCCCTTCTTTGGACTTTTTCAAGAGCTTCTATATCTTTCTTGTAATGCGGTGCCCAGAACTGCACACAGTATTCTAAGTGCGGTCTGACAAAGGCATTATATAACATTAATATAACCTCCTTTGATTTATACTCAATACTTTTTGCTATGTATCCCAGCATCCTGTTGGCTTTTTTCACTGCTGTAGCACACTGCATTGATGCAGATAGGCTTTGATCAACTACAACTCCTAAGTCCTTTTCAAATTGAACACCTACTAACTTTTCTCCTCCCATAAAATACTCCTGTCTAATGTTTTTATTTCCCACATGCATAACTTTACATTTAGCAATATTGAACGTCATCTGCCATGTATCTGCCCATTTTTGGATTTTGTTTAAATCATCTTGGATTACTTTAGTCGATTCCAAACTGTTTGCCAAACCCCCAAGTTTAGTATCATCTGCAAATGTAACTATTTTGCTACTAATGTCCATATAAAGATCATTTATGTAAATAAGGAAGAGCAGAGGTCCCAGCACTGATCCCTGCGGGACACCACTGCCCACAGCACCGAGGTCAGATTCGGCCCCACCTACTGTTACACTTTGTATTCGCCCTTGCAGCCAATTTTTAACCCACTGTGAAACTACTCCTGCAATTCCTACTGAATTCATTTTAGCAATGAGCCTCTCATGTGGTACCTTGTCAAATGCTTTCTGAAAGTCCAAATATATAATATAATAAGCCTGGTTCAGGTCAACACACTTTGTAGCCTCTTCGAAAAAGTCCAGGAGGTTTGTTAGGCATGACCTCCCTTTGAGAAATCCATGTTGGCTCTCCCTTAAAATACTATTTTTCAAGAATGATTCCAACTTATCCCTAATAATACATTCCAGCATTTTACATGCGATGCACGTTAAACTGACAGGCCTATAGTTCCCTGGGTCAGTACAGTCCCCCTTCTTATATATTGGAATTATACTACCCTGCGTCCAGTCATCTAGTATTTCTCCAGTGATTATGGATTGAATGAAAATATCTGTCAATGGTTTATATATAATTTCCCCAAGTTCTTTGAGTACTCTGGGATATATGCCATCCGGGCCTGCTGCCTTATTTGTCTTAAGTTTTTGTAGTTTTTGTAGTACTTCTACGTCCCTTATTTCAAAGTCCTCCAAAACATTCTTTACCTTGTCTATACATTTAGGCATATTTATAACCTCTTCTCTGGGTAAAGCTCTCCACAAAGTAACTGTTTAGTGTGTTTGCAATATCCGTATTATTATAAACCAAAGTTCCTTCCTTATTCTTAATGCACTTAACCTCATCCTTAACTTTCCTTTTTCTACTACAATATTGAAAAAACTTCTTAGGATTACTTTTTGCATCTTGGGAAATGTTAATTTCAAACCGCCTTTTAGCTGATCTTATTTCCTTTTTAGCCTTAGCCCGCATATTACAATAATCTAACTTGTTTCTCTCTGAGTTATCCTTTTTATATACTCTGTACAGTCGTTTCTTTTGCCTCAAAATCTCCCGTAAAGATTTAGTCATCCACTGCGGAGACTGTTTTTTCATCCTATTTTTCCTTACTTTGGGGATGAATTTACACTGTACATCTACAATAACACTTTTAAATATAGTCAATTTTTCATTCGCAGTTCTGCAATCTAGAAGTTTACCCAATCTATATTACTTAAATTCTCTCTCATTTTATAGTAGTACACATCTGGATGTATTTACATGTTTAACATAGAGTATTTGTTCTGTGCATAGTGTTCTTCTTACCAAGTTATATGTTTCATGACACAAAGGAAATTAAAATTTGCCTACATAAACAATGCGCAATAGCCAATATTAACATTGATATAATTTACAAAAAAGCCATAAAATCTATTTTAACATTATGTGCTATGCAAAAATGATTTGATTTGAATTTGCTGGTAAATATAATTTTAACATAGCAAGCCTCTCATACTGGAAAGTGAGGCAGCTCCCCATTAGAAAGCAAGCAGTTTCCCACAGTCATGTAAAATAAGTATCTAGGTTATGCCTTTGTAAATATCTGCTAGTTAGGTGAAAACAGTGTCTCACACATAATATGAATGAAGCAACATAGCTAGCTAAGTGGCACTAGCCACATGTGGGTAGCGTTAACTAATGTTAACGTTACAACCGTTATTTAACAAGTCATTCTAGAAAGCCAAGGAGGAGCAAAGGTAAGCTAACGTGACATTAAGCTTGCTAATGTTAGCTATATAATGATCAAATACCTAGGGTTTACATGTTAATATGTAGCTCTAGTTGTCTGCCAGAAAATGATTGCCTAATTTGATTCAGTGGTCAAACACGAACGTTTCTCTCTGAAACTCTGTCCAGAAGAATGAGAACACATTTAACTTACTGTTCACTAACGTTAGCTAACATTAATGTTAGTAATCCAGATGAGACGCTGAGGCAATATGTAACGTTAATGTCAAGCCAATGTGACAAGCTAGTTATTAGCTAACATGGTATATCGCTTTAGCAGTTGTATTTGTCATTAATTATTTGCTTGATTTAGTTTGAATCTAAATCAAGCGAATGGTCGTTTCGGCCGCAATTGCGTCACTTTGGTTGGCCGCGCGCCCCCTTGCGTCCGGGCGAATCCGTCAGGTATAAATTGGCCTTAATCCTTTGATGTTAACGTCAAGTCACGCATTGCAGTATTAAACTGACACTTGGTAGCTAACATTGTCATTTAGGTGATGGACCTATGCTTTTTATTTTTATTTTGTATTTGTGGCAGGTTTGCCGACTGAACGGAAGTGTTTGCTGCCTACTTATCAGAGTATTCGTGGTAGTAATCTGATCACAGAAAAAAACACATCGGTTGGGCTAATAAGAGACACATTATTGCTAAAATGTAAAAAAAGATCACAATTGTCATGGAAGTTTTCAATTCAATGTTTATTCAGTTCCTGCTGGGGAGAGTAGTCGTCTACCCTGTATAGCCTACAGACTTCAATCAGCAATTGGCAAACTAGCTAGCAATCAAATCTCTGATATCTCAATTTTGTGATTGATTAATTGCTTGGTATTTTTGCATTGTCGTTACCAAAATATCATCATCAGTAACTAGCTGGCTAATTAGCAACTTGGGGCCTGTCTCACAAAGCAGGATTAGTGGGTCAGTGAGCTAACTTTGGGCTTAACCCTGGGTTTTCGGTCTCACAACTGTGGTCATTTTTAGCCAGGTTGCATCGCCACGGTAACTTCTGCTATGAACCTAACCTGCACCGGAGTAGGTTAAATTCAGGCTAACTGATCAAATCCTATAAAAATCCCACCCCCTCACCAATCAGCTCTCTGGAAAATGGCCTCACCAATCCTAATGAATTGGGTAATCGTTTTTTTAAATATCAGAGATAGATTCTCCGCGGAGGGAATATTGTATAATTGCAAGCTTCTAGAGCTGCATGTCACAAATGCCACTCGTCGAAGCCATGCGATCACTGCAGCAGTATTTGTTACGACCTGCAAAAAACACACACACTCCAATAGCCGTTTGGTAAACCAAAACAGGATGCGACAAACAAATATTCCTTCGAGCCGGGTCATAAAAAAAAAAAAAATAAAACAGCCTAAGCCCTAGCCCTAGACAAAACAGGTTCTAAACTTACTTCCATACAAATTAAAATGGACGTTCTTCCGCAGGCTGCTTCCCCAACTCTAGCTTCCCTGGCTATCAAAATGTACATAAGAAAAGAAAAATGCAAGTAAAGTAAAAATCTTTGAAAAAGCTTCTCAACAAGACACAGCTGAATGGCACAAAATCACAGAAAGGAAAATGCTGTTTTTTTAATTCTTCGCACTCCACCCCCTTATAAACTCAAGACGGGCGTGGCCAGACTAGGTCAAGTCAGTGCAGTTGGGGACTGTCCAATCAGTGCTGGAGCAATCACGCAGTGGGAGCATGGCCTCAATCAGCAATCAACCATCTGTTGTCTCAGTCTTTGGGGTCAAACTTTAGCCGGCCGTAACAGTATTGCCCTACATTTTATAGTCACCGGTGCATATATGTATTCCGTTGGTGATGTGGAGAACCTGAGCAAACATACCGTTTATATTGTTATATGTATAGTTATCAATAATGAATAAAATTTACGGCTGCATATTAAGTGCGGTGTAATTTTCTCATATGATTCCCGAGTGATTGATGCAATAGGTTGCACTCACATTCTCATCACCCACAGCCCTGGGTGAGCAACAGTCATGAAACGGAAAACCCAGGGTTAAGCCCAAAGTTAGCTCGCTAACCCACCAATCCTGCTTCGTGAAACAGTGCTCTGGATCTGTGCATGTTGCATGTGATTGGCTGTGTTACAAACGCCCCCCTTTTGTGCGCATGCGCTCATAGCCAAATCGGAAAAAACTGGGTTGACAGAGCGAGTTGATAACCACCGCCTTGAGACAGGTTAGCCGTAATTGCCTTTGTTAGGTTTTGTGTAGCCAGCTAGCGCAAAGATACCTTGACTATGCTGAACTTCCTTTGTGGGCATGGAGGGTGTAATGTAATGGACAAGGAGCTGCAACATTCTTACTACAATGTGACCTTGGAGGGCATCAAACTTTACCTGAACCTTTGTGAAGCCTGCCAGCTCAAACACAAAAAAAGGGAGGAAAAGTATTGTTGTCAAGCCGATAGTTTCTAACCACATGAACTCGCGCTGTCAAGTTGATCTTATTGACATGCAGAGCAGATCAAGAATACCATCTTGTAATGGTTTATCAACATCACCTTACCAAGTTAGTCTGTCTCCGCCCTCTGAAAACAAAAACTGCTGAAGAGGTGTCGCATCATTTGCTGCATATCTTCAGCGACAAAGGGGCACCACAGATATTGCAATGCAATAATGGCAGAGAATTTGCAAACAAGGTAATAGAGGAGCTGGTATCTATGTGGCCAGACTGCAAGCTTGTACATGGCAAGCCCCATCATTCACAGTCTCAGGGCTCGGTTGAGATTGAGGACATTCAGGACATTCTCATGACGTGGCAGCGAGACAATCAGACCTCCACATGGGTTGATGAGCTGCCAAGAACCGACGCTTCCACTCTGGCATAGGAAGGAGTCCATATGAGGCCATATGTCAAGCCTGACTGCAGCTATCCAAAGAGATCATCTGTGATGTGAACACAGAGGGACAACTGATGGAGGTGTGTGGTCATTCTGACCTCGGAGGGTCCAATGTGGAGGTTAGGGAGCAAGCAGTTGATGGTCCCTGCATGATGTGTGTGTCCTGTCAGCAGGCAGCCTCTGGAGTGCACAAGTGTGCAATCCGTGGCCAGGCCTGTCATGCTATCCAACCCTTCCATGGGCTTCCTCATCACTGCTTTCAATCTCACCCTCACTACATGAGGAATACCCTGATGTCTTCTATCATACAATTCTGCTACTTTTGCAGCACTTGACATTATGCCCTGCAATAATATGTAGAACATAAAAGAAAACATTCCTATATTAAAACATTGAATGTTAAAATACACATTTTATCCGTGGGAAACCACCTGGTTTTTTTTCTCTAGAGCAGGGGTGTCAAACTCATTTTTTTTTTCTCACCAGGTGATTTATGGTTGAAGAAGTGTGGTTACTGTTGCAACAAAAGGTTAAACCACTTGCTCTAGAGGGAGGGTTTTTTCTTGTTTTTTCTCTATAAAATCAATATGCGTTTATTTTAATAATTATTTTCTGGTAATAACAATTCTTTAACATGTTATCTACAATAAACAATCATAGAAATGGCAAGAAAACAAACCTGGATCAAATGGTAACCTGATTTTACAGTGCAGTCAAACTAAACGTGGACCCAACTTCAAATGTGAACTACAGATAGTACATCGCTTCCAGTGATGTTTCTTACAATATAATCCCAGTAGTAAGGATAAAGTGGTTTTAGGAACAAGCCATGAATATGTGGTTTCTCCCAGTAACCACTCTCCTTCAAAGAGTTGATAGACTTTTGCATATTAATTGATTGTCTTTAATAAAATCAGACTTCGTAAATATCCCCCTTTCAATCAAAGCAGCTTTGGTGCCCCTGGCGTGCAGTACCCACATTGTTTTGGTTGACATTGGTTCCCTTGCTATTTGGTATTGGCTATTGGTCGCATACCCACCCAGTAGGCTACTCAGTTAGATTGACACATTATTAGGCTACTGTTCCTCATTGCAACGGGATTCCGGGACTAAGGTTTCCCCCTCTCTCTCTCTCTCTGTCTCTCGACTTGAATATATATATATATATATATATATATATATATATTGTGGCAGGATCAGGGGTGTTGTTGAGCCATCAAAGATCAATTACAAAATCAGCATACACTGGTAAATAAGGGAATAGGAGGAATTTATTTTAGGAATTTCACAAAGGTGGATGGGGCAATTCGAGAAACAAACACATACAGACCGTAATCCTTTCTGTTTATCCTTGTCCATCATCCAAGCCAGGTCCTCAAACAAACAATGGTCGATACACAAACTGGGTTTTCAGGTAATCCAAGTAAAATCCAGGTAATCAGTCAAAAAATTATCTCACTCTCTCTCACTCACCAACGCGTTTCCCTCTCTGTATTTTCCAACCACACTGAAAAAAAGGTGTTTCTTTTATTTCCTGTTCCATTATTTAGTTAACGCATGTCAAGTATGCCCCGTCAGTCCCGGACTTCCCATTAAGGTGCGGGGGTGGAGCCAGTGGGCTACTATGTACCGCCCCTCAACTACTACCCCTCGGAACCCCTTTCTCAACGCTGTTCTTTGTAGATGTTGAACGAACCCCCAGACAAAAGTCTTCCATCTCTAGTTATTTAGGTTGTGGTGCTTGCAATTACAGTTTGGAAAGTGATGTAATGTATGCAAAAAGGTGCTCTGCCTAATAATTTCCATTCCATGCTATTGTTCTAAAAACCCTCATTAATCAGATTCTAGAAGTAAATGTCACATTTGGTTGTGCAACAAGTAATTAATTAAAAGACAAAATATGTCAGGAGCAGAGCAGAGAGCACAGACAGAATACCATGACTGAAAATCTGAAGTGATGTCTCTTGACTAAAAAAATGTTTTGTATAGTTTTTTTTGCATTTTCACATATGATGCCGAGTAACCTTGAAAAAAAAGGTAGCAGCAAAAGAGAAGGGGGAAACCAAATTGATCTGGTCCATCACAGTTAATTGCACATTTTTGCACAATATAAGGCTAAGGAGAATTAAGGTAAATTATGAAACACTATGCACACTCTGTACATATTTTCCCATGTGAGCAAAGTATATTTATAATTTTTTTCAGCTCCAGGGCACCACAGTCACCAACTGCTCCCGCGTTCTGTGAGCTGCGTTTTCTCTGGCTCGGAGCAACATCTTCTCAGCTGCTGTCAGTCATGTGACCTCGTGCCCCTTAACCCTCCAGAGCTGCTGGAGCAGAAGGGGCTGAGTTGGAGCAGCTGCTACTGCTGTTTCTCTTCCCCTGTGGGGCTTCACAGAGAACAAACAATTAGTTCATCCTCATGTTTTCCATCAGCAGTTAGTTGTAACAATTTTCTTTGTTACAATTATAAGCGCATCACTCTGAACACTAACATCCCTCAATAGTGTAATGCAAAGTAATATTTGTCTTAGATTTTGAGGGCACAGAGGGATTATGAGGACATCTTGGGGGTCCACAAGAATAACTGTATCAGAACTGACCCTGCCAGGTCACATGACATACCAGCCAGAGCTACAGTGTGCCTTATACACAGGGTTCAAAAACATTAGCACTTCCAATATCTCTGTCCGCAAAACCTCTGATCAATGGCTAGAAGGCCATCCTACCTGAAAGGGAATGGAAATCAATAATCTTTCCAGTAACTAGCTCCTGCCCCAGTTCTCCTTATTCCAGTCAGGTTGCAGCTCTGAACAGAATTGGAAATAACTCTACCTTTCTACTGTCACAAGATTTGTTTGGGAAATATTTAGACAGTGGAAGCCCTGGTATATAAAGTTTTCAGATGCAGTGCATTAAGTGTTTATAGCCAAAGGGTAATTTCCAACACCTGTACCTAATAAAAAGAAATAAAAGCATGTTTAAAAAAATAAAAATAAACAAAACCAAAAACATGCACACACACACACACCAAAAAAACTGAATAGCAAATCATAAAAACATAAAACACAAAACATAACACAATAAACTGTTAATTACATAGTGAGAGCAACCATAGATACTTATAAAACTATAAACAAGTTAATAAAAAGTAGAAAAGTTCTTAATCATTTTAAAAACATTATTTTGTCTGAAAGCTCTGTTGCATGTATTCATATATTCTGTCCTTTTATAATTCAAACCTGGAATGTAGCTTGTAAAATATATATATTTTTAAAGAAGTTATTTACATTTAACAATTATAATTATTGCACTGATGTTATTGTTTACATCGTTGCATAATAATAATAATTATTGATACTATTAATAATGTTATATGAATTTGACTTAATCTTAGCTTATTAATTATGCAAAGTTGTCTATTATATCTATTATGCTTTTGATATAACTATTTATATATTTATATTTATATATAGTATTTAATTTAATTTAATGTAATTTTTTTAAATGATAAAACATTTTTTAAATGCTTTGACTATAGAAGCTGCAAGTCCATTTTTAATGTTGGTTTCAAAGTAAAGGCAGTGGAAAGTGGTAAGTTGTAGTCCATGATGTAGGGCTCACTTAAATAAAAATACTAATTGTTCACTAATTCCTCAGTTCAAACCTTCCACAGTCAGAAACCCTTTTCCATTTCAGGATGCAGGAATGCACACACGCCACTGATAGCAATGTGCATTCAGTATTTGAAGGGCAATGTTTGAACTGGATTCCAGTCAGTGGCTCCATTTCATCCTAACGCTTCCGATCACATCAACTCACCCAACATTTAATTAGAATCTGTCAACCACAAAATATTCAATTACCAATCGACTCATTGGCCATCAACATCTGAGTCCTAACAGTTTTACACGCACAAATACAAATTCAAACATCGGCAAAAGCGGGTCACCACTACGTCCTATTTTTAGGAGTTCTTTATTATGGAGACTAAAAACAGGAAACAAAGTTTTGGTCAGTGAACCATTGACATCATATCTTCTGTTTACAGTTCTTTTTTTTGTCCTGCCTATGCTAGGAAAAATTATTGCTCTTTGGAAGAGACACATTTTTTAATTTTATATTTTTAATTTTTAATTTGTTTTTAATTTAAAAAAATATATATATTATATATGGAGATGCAAAGATGTTTGATTGTTCTTTTGTTGTTAATATCAGGTAATGTCCATTTAAATCCTGGCCCAATTGATTCATGTTTAAATACCCCTGCCGACTTGAAGTCAAGATCTGGATTAGGTTTTATCCACATGAATGCACGCAATATGCTTGCTAAAATGGACATGATTCGTATCTGGGCAAAATCAACTGACGCAGATGTAATAGTTATATCCGAATCTTGGCTTAGCAAATCTGTCCTGGACAAAGATATTAGTATTAATGGCTATAATGTTTATAGGACTGATCGACCCAAAAAGGGCGGAGGTGTTGTAATTTTGACTAAAAGAAGGTTTCATGTTAAAGTGTTACTTTCCAAATCAGTGAGTAAACAAGTAAACCTTCTGCTGCAAATGATTCTCTGCCCTCCGTAATGCACCTCTTATCGGGATTAAATTATAATGAGATCATTTTGTTGGGTGATTTTAACTTGGATTGGTTACAACCAGTGTCAGATGATTTAAAAGTTTATACTGACTCGCTCAATCTCTTCCAACTAGTTGATAGTCCCACTCGACCCAATCTTAAAGTTTCTGAGAAATCATCTCTAATTGACTTAATTTTAACTAATGTTCCTCATAAATACTCATCTGCTTCTGTTTTTGTCAATGACATCAGCGATCACTGTGTAGTTGCTACTATCAGACACACCCAAATTCCCAAAACTAAGCCTCGTTTTATTATAAAGCGAGACATGAAACATTTTGTCGAACAGGGTTTTTTTCATGATCTAGCTCTTTTAATTGGGAGAGAATTAGTCTTATTGCGGATGTTGAAAATGCTTTGAAATTATTTTATGACAGCTTCATTGAAATTATTGACAAGCATGCTCCTTTTAGGAAGTACAGAGTAAAGGGCCGTGATAACCCTTGGTTCTCTGCTGATTTATCACAATTATTTCATGATCGCAATGTGGCGTGGGACAAAGCAAGGAATACAAAGGTTGAAGCTGATTGGCTGCTTTTGAGGCAACTGCGTAATAAATGCACACTTGCAGTCAGAAAGGCAAAAGCTAATTATATTCAAACTCAAACCACTACAACTTTAAATTATCCAAATAAATTCTGGAAGGCTATTAAGTCCCTAACTGAAAATTCAAATGGAATAACATTACCACCATGCATTGTTAAGGACTCTTACCATTTCGGATAAATATCGGAGTGCTTTAACAAGCATTTCATTGCTTCTGGCTCCGTTTTTGAATCTCTCAATCCTTCACCAGTGACATCTCTTCCAGTCTGTTCTGACAATCATGAAACACCAAGTCAATCTTTTAGTTTTAATCTAATTTCCACAATAGAGGTTCATAAAGCTCTTAAGCTTTTAGACACCAAAAAAGCAGCTGGCCCAGAAAAACTTGAGCCATACTTTTTAAAATTATCAGCTGATTATATTGCTCATCCATTGGCACATATTTTTAACCTCTCACTAGTCTCAAATGAAATCCCTCTTATTTGGAAATCCGCCCATGTCATTCCCCTACTGAAGGGAGGTGATACTTCACTTTTAAACAACTATAGGCCCATTTCCAAACTGTCTGTCCTGGTTAAGGTTCTTGAGACTTTCGTGAGTGAACAGTTGAAAGAGTTTTTATACACTAATAACATTTCATCTGAGTACCAGTCAGGTTTTAGGAAACGACATAGTACAATTGAATCTCTGGAAAATAAGAAACATTGTGCAGCTCTTTTTATTGATTTAACCAAAGCTTTTGATACTGTCGATCATGTTTTAATGAAGCACAGGCTTCTTGCTGTTGGATTGTTAGAACAAAATGTCCATTGGTTTGAAAACTATCTAACCAGCAGGATGCAATGTGTTCAAGCTGAGGGACTCTCCTCAAGCCTCCTTAGTGTATCCAAGGGTGTGCCCCAAGGATCGGTCCTTGGACCACTTTTATTTACTATTTATATTAATGGTCTTAATCAAGGGGTAACCAACGCACAATGCCACTTTTATGCTGACGATACTGTCATATACTGCTCTGCCCCCACTCAGGATCAGGCCCTCTGTCAGCTTCAAAATGCATTTAATATTATACAAGATAACCTTTCTCAGTTGAAGCTTGTTCTGAATGCGGACAAAACAAAGCTTATGATATTCACCAACTCAAAGAAAAAGCCACTAAATCTACCATCTATTATTCCTCTAAAGGGAAACAAGATTGAGTCTGTTCTGACATATAAATATTTAGGAATTATAATTGATGTCTCTCTTTCTTTTAAACCACACATACAACACCTTGCGAGGAAACTAAAGCTGAAACTGGGTTTTTATTTTAGAAACAAGTCTTGTTTTTCCTTTGAGGTAAAAAAGAGACTCGTTGAGGCAACTTTTATATCAGTGCTGGATTTTGGTGATATTATATATATGCATGCATCCTTGCAGTGTCTCCATGCGTTGGACACTCTCTACCATGGGGCACTCAGGTTTGTTACAAATTGTAAAGCCTTAACTCACCACTGCTCCTTGTACGCCAGGGTTGGTTGGCCTGCGTTGACCACCCGCAGACTAAATCATTGGCATATTTTTATTTATAAGGCAATTCTTGGCCTCCTTCCTTCATATTTATGCAATTACATACATCAGAAAAACTACGCTCTCAGGATTTAAATCAACTGGCAATTTTTATTTATTACAAGACTTCATATTTAAATTCTGGCAACATCAGGAGCTGCCTACGTTTCAAAGGACAATTTATTTTTACTAAATTTAAATCTATCCTAAAGCATAAATATATGAATTCGCGTCTTTTAGCTCCCTACCTAAAATATTATAAAAAACTGGAATAAATTACAGACCATCTTAAATCTCAAGGATGTAAATGCTTTTAAATCTATCCTAAAGATTTTTAGACTGTAGGCACATTAGGATGTCAATGTTTTAATTAAGAAAACTGTCCCTGTTATTTTTAAATATACTTTTATACATATTTATTTATTTTTATAATAAAAACAGGTTTTTTTTTTCTGTCTCTTTCTATTTTAAACTTTGATTCTGTTATATGTTATACGTTTTGTATGTATGCAACTGATTGTTTTCTTGCTGCCTGTCTTGGCCAGGACACACTTGAAAAATAGATTTTTAATCTCAATGTGGCTTTTCTGGTTAAATAAAGGTTAAAAAAAAAAAAAAAAAAAAAAAAAAAAATTGCATGAACGTTTTTATTGTAAACTCATCAGATGATCTTATCTTTTGGTCCATAATGCAAAAATGAACTTTAGATTACATTTTACATGCAGTACATTTACCGGACTGAGCCAGTCCAATTTCCCCCAATTATGTGATTGGAAGCAAACAAGGTATTTCTTTCCAGGGTTTCTCCAGTGTCATTTATCTCTAGGTGTGCAGTCAATGAGAATGTAAGATAATTTAGCATTAATTCTATACCTCTCTTTCTCAGATACGGAATGTAATTAATAAAAAATAATGATTATAACATTTCATAGAACACGCTGTTTTCCATTTTGTTCTTCCACTTTCATTGAGATGTAGATCTTTTCTTGATTCTTGTTGTCGTTCACTTCTATTAGGACAGTATTAATGTTTTCAAATCATATGTAGTGAAGTATGATAGCACACCCTCTACAACATGCTGCTCTAAGAAATGTGTACACCTCGCGCACTGTTACTGTTAAATGCTTCTATTTGCTCCATTTGAAATGCAAGACCTTAAACAACTGGGGAACTTCAGTGACGAAGACTGCTCAACTTGCTGATGTTTCATAAGGAACAGTTACTAAGGTGATGTTGGCATAGAAGTCTGAGGGGCACCTGAATCAGTCTCTGTGGCTCCAGTGGTCTGTAATTACCGCGGACGAGAATCACATAAACAGGGCCCACCTGTCTTAAATTGTCTTTAAAGGCACTAACAAAACAGTCCCACCCCACCCACAAGAATGTGTTGCTATAGGAATGGGCAGTGTGCCTCTTATAGACATCAAGGGTTGTTTCATAGCTATGGGCTGTAGGGGTAGTGTTTTTCTTGGCCTCCCAAGTTAGACTCTCAAAGCAGACAGTTTTTCACCCCCAAATGCTTTAGATGCCAAACTAAACTGCCAAAATAAAAAAAACGACTTTAAATGAGAGATAAAAGTATATTGAATGTAGGTGCTTCCACACAGATGTTGTGCCTGATTTAATTAAGCACTTCACATTCCATCAGGCTTAGGGTCATGTATAAAAATGTTGGGCAGGCCCAGACGCCCATTAATTTGGCTACCATAGCTACAAGAAGAAGAACGATGGGGAGAAGCCTTGTGAGGACCATATCATGGTCAATCCAAAATAAGGCAGTGGTCTACTGAGCAGTGTAAAAAAGTATTATGTTCAGATGAGTCATCCTTTACCCTGTTCTCAACAAGGGGACGCATGTGTGGCACACGCCAAAAGAAACATAGAAGTCAGTACTTCTTTCCCACAGTGAAGGGTTCTGGCGGCTCTATAATGATGTGGGGTGAATTTTACTGGCATGGTTTAGGTCCACTTAACCACTTAGGGGGCAAGGTAAATGCCAGTGAATACAACAAACCTGATCACCTATTTTACATTACATTTACATTTTAGGCATTTAGCAGACACCCTTATCCAGAGCGACTTACACAGTTTACATCCATTTACATACAATCCATTTATACAGCTGGATATTCTACTGAAGCAATTCTGGTTAAGTACCTTGCTCAAGGGTACAACAGCAGTGTCCTACCTGGGAATTGAACCTGCAACCTCTGAGTTACAAGCCCAGCTCCCTAACCATTACACTACACTGCCAGCCAGTGGTATTTCCTATCACATCAACAGAGAAAGGGTCAGCAAACATCTGGAAGGTGTCTCTGTATCTCCTGAAGTCTGCAAACCGCTGGTCAAATTCCTCCAGAAGCAGGTCAAGGGCAGCAGCATATTCTTTGCCACTGAATTGTGAAGTGCCCTGTTCCTCCAAAAGAGACTTGCATGCTGGGAAATGAGTGGTGGTGTTCTGTGACAGCTGACTTCCACAGCCTCAGCTTTGTATTGAAGGCCTTCACATTGTCAAACATTGCTGTTACAAGCTGCCCTGGGCCTTGCAGCTTTAGGTTCAGGACATTCAACTCATGTGTGATATCAACAAGGAAGGCAAGACCCATCATCCATTTTTTGTCTTCCAGTTCACATACTGGCAGATTAATTTTGTCCATGAATCTCTGCACTTCCTTTCTCAATTCAAAAAAACACTTTAAAACATTTCCTCTGCTAAGCCACCTCACCTCTGTAAAGTACAGTAGATCTCCGTATTGTGATTCAATTTCTTCCAAAAATGCACGGAACTGATGTTGCAACCTTCTGGAGCGAATGTAATTAACACATTTCACTACAACTGACATTAAGTTTTCGAACTTTAAGCATTTGCTGCACAGCGATTGCTGATGAATGATGCAGTGCAATGCAACTGGTTTCTCTGCGTTCTCTTCTTCCAGCTTGTGTTGTACCAGCGCCACTAAACCGTTCCTTTTTCCCTATCATTGCTGGGGCTCCGTCTGTGGTAATGCCGGGCAATGCGCTCCACGGCAGCCCAGCCTGATCAATCGCTTCTGAAAGCTGGCCAAAGATTACATTGGCGGTTGTCCGACCATGCATTGTTTTCAAGCTAAGAAGCTCCTCTGTGACATCAAAATGATCACTGGCACCCGAACAAATATAGCGAGCTGCGCACTGTCAGTGGAATCGGTACTCTCATCGAGTGCAACTGAGTATGCACTGAAGTTTTTGCCTTTCTCGCGGAGCTGCACATCAATATCGTTTGCAAACTCAACAGTACGTTCGGCTACCGTGTTTGCGGTAAGACTTGTGTTATTAAACAGGTGTTTATTTTCTGGAAACATAACTTCAGAAACCTTCAGTAGGCAATCTTTAATAAATTCACCATCTGTGAATGGCTTTCCAGCTTTTGCAATCATCGCACTCAACATGTAACTGGCCAACACCGCCGCCTCGGATTCTTTCGTTGCTTTTTGGAAGAGGTTTTGCCGTGAAGATAGTTCCTTTTTAAACTGAGAAACCATCTTCTCTCGTCCTTTTCCTTGGTGTTTGCCGTACTGCTCCGCATGTTTCATTGTGTAGTTTGAGATTATATTCTTTCAGGACTGCAATTTTCTCCTTGCAAATAAAACAAGTTGCATTGCTGTTGAACTCGACAAAAAAATAATCCAGTGTCCACTTCTCCTGAAATTGTCTTTGTTCCTCATCGAATTTTCGCTTAGATTTTGACAGAGCCATTTTCACTAATTGCATTCATTCAATTCTGTGGGACAGAACGAAGCGCTCAGTTAGCTAACTACCGTATAACTGGTTGAATATACGCAGCATTTCGGATGGGAAACAAAGTAATTGAACATATTTATGTATGCTTCCTTGGGGAATTACGAAGTGTGTTGTTATTGAGAAAAATATCCAATAAAAAATATTTGTATTTTATATAATTTATTTGTATTATTATTATTATTTTTAGACTGGTTGCTGGCCTGATTTAATTAAATCTCACAACTACTTCGCGGGCCGCAAGGGGGCGCCACGGGGGCCGGATGTGGCCCGCGGGCATGTTTATTGAAAAATTACTATTGTAAACTACACTCTTTCCTCCTTGTTAACAAAGCGTTGTCATTTTGAACTGTGGAGACACATTTCCAAAATTAGAGTCATGCCTGACTATCTACCCATCAAATGTCACAATCTCACAAAATACACTGTGATATATTGAAATTACACCATTAAAGATTAATTTCATTTTTTAAATGAACTAAAACACACACATACAATCCATCCGAATCAATTTTAGGTCTCTGAGTATCCTATATTGTAGTGGTGTACGGCTCGGAATCAAGAGTCAAGAGACTTTGCTTTTCCATTTCAGTACTATTTCTTTATTAAAATAAAGCGTGTAGCCCAGGTTAAGTACAACACATGCATTGGAATCACATGGGTGTCATTCTCAACGCATACAAAACCCCAGTGACGGTGATGTCTTCACAAGCACTCAAACACACATCATTCGTACGAGGGAAAAGGGGGCTTTCAGTCAAACAATACCTTGGTTTTCATACTTGAACATTTATGAACATAACATTATGAACACTGTACCCTGGGCCATGTGATGCCATTGTATCCCATGGCCTACAAATATGTAGCCACCTAGCATGCTACACGCAAACTAAATGGAGGGCATCTAGTATTCCCACGGCTAAGCTAACTGTCCACCGTTATGATATTGAACAGACATCGTGGTGAAATGTTAAACAGAAAATAACCCAATAATTAAAGTAATCTTTAATTACTTAGCTATAGCCTCCAAATTTTATCGTTCATTTAAACAACCGTCTAGGTTTTGGAAAGATAAATAGGCCGTCAAAGACATGACCATCTAGTGCTAGATTGAACTTATTCATTAGGGAGCTTTTCAATACGCAATGATTTTCGCCACAAGCAAAACACAAAACTTCCTCCAAAGACTACAGTACTCCTATATCATCATTATCATAGCCTAATATAGAGTATTTTCTTTATTACGGATTATCTGTTTAGATGATGAACAGAGTTTCCAACAGTGTGTAACCAGTCATGGTGTACAGCATTAGAATGACTTGTTAACTGTAAAAATTTACATTTCAAAACGTAAAAAATGTATTTCTGCTGGGAAAAGAAATGTGTTACTTGTATGTTATTTAAATAATAAAAATTGGCTTGTCAGTACTGTATCAAGAAGACACATTTAATGTTTTAACTTGTCTAATAAACTAGCTCTATCACCTTTAGATAAGGTTTTATGTTTTCAGAGCAACAACTTACGTTCTTATTCCATTGCTTACAGAAATGTGTTGTGATATCCATTCTCAATTTTGCTAATTGTTTTAATAGAGAAGGAAAATGTTTGTAAGGCTAAACCTAAACATTTCAACATTAGTGTTAAAGGTTAAAGAATGAAGTCAAAGGCTTAACATGTTGAGCGATTTCCAGTATGCTGTATAGAGTTAACATTTTCAAATGACTGATTTTATTGAGAAAGACAAAAACACGATAAAGTATGAAGAACTTTCCTGTCATTCTCCTCAAACAGTAAAATGAAAGCAGGCAATGAAATTGAGATTTCATTTAAAGTAATTCCTCTCTTTCACTTCATGGATAGACTGAGTGTTACAAAATGTACGTGAAACGTGACCTAAATTATAGAAACATTAAATTGTAAAAAGACAATTTGTCTTTACAAACGAAATATTCTGATATATATATAACTGTGCATTGTGTTGATAAAGGATAGTACAGATCTTTCATGTTGCAAGATTTCAAGTCTTTTACTTAATGATATTTCATGGAAACATATTTCCCAAAGAGACGATTACTAAAACACTACGTGAGGCCTCTCATACTTAACAGCCTCTCACATCAACAATCTGCGTGTGTACGCTTATGTTCAAAACATACAAAATGCACATTGTGCATTCCACAATTATACAAGTATTACAGCTTGAACATAGCTAGCTAATAAATCATATTTTATAGTTCACAAAGGCCTATGGGACGTTACCCTAATGAATACGCTACACACACTTCAAAAAGCCTAACACTCAATTGCCCATGCTGCTTTGCAACTGGTGCATTTAGAGTTCTCGTCAATGGGGGAAGTACAGATAAATCCTATGTGGTGTTAACGAGAACACAAATGTTACTTTTTTTATCTTTTTTAAGCTCTTTAACCATGGCTGGAGCCTGATGGCGTGGTGTGGGGATACTGAGGACCGTGGCCTCGGTTGACACACTCCTGTTGTCTAATGGCTGCGAAGGCTATGATGGGCACCCCAGTGATGGGGCGGGTGGGTATACCAAAGTAACAGTGGCCTGTCCACGGCTTTGGTTGAGCCCCCTTGCCTTCTGTGGTATAAGCCTAGGCAACCCAGGTTCTGTTGTGGGGATACTGAAGACTGCAGCTTCGGTTGAACCCTCAATCTCTGGGGCGCTGGCACTAGACTCGGTCGCTTGGTTTGGGTACACTGAAGTACCAGTGGCATGTCCGTGGCTTTGGTTTAACCAGCCACCTTTTTTAAATGGTCAAAGAATAGATGAAAATATACAAAGCATTGATGTATTCTTTGCAAATGCAAAAATCTGAAAGCAGTTCTGTAATGAGGTTTGATTTGATTTTGATTTTGATTTGAAAAAACAAGCCTTTTCTTAATGAATTACAAATAAAAACAGACAATCATTGATTACATAAGTATTAACCCCTTTGACTTAATACTTGGTAGAAGAGCAAGAGCAAGAGTCTATTTGAGTAATTCTCTACCAGCTTTGCACAGACATTTTTTTGCCCATTGTTCTACAAAATTGCTTGAGCTGTATCAGGTTGGATGCGGATCGGTGGTGAACAGCAGATTTCAAATCTTTCCACAGATTCTCAATGGGATTGAGGTCTGGGCTTTGACTGAGCCACTCCAGGACATAGATTTTTTAGTTTTTGAAATCTTAGTTAATATCTTAGCAAAACCCTTGATGCATACAAAGTTAGAAATAAATATATATATGGCACTTTTTAATGTAAGATCACTCACAAATAAGAGTTTTTTAAGCAATGATATTATCTCTGATAAGAAATTGCATTTTATGTTTCTGGTTGAAATCTGGCTTAGGAATGACGGCACTGCAATGCCACTTTCAACTGTATCGAAACTTGTCCCCCAAATTATACATTCTTTCAATCATGACATGACAAATGAGGGGGTGGTATAGCTGCTATTTTCTCTAATCAGTTTCGTTGTACTGAGATTGATTTAGGTACATTTTCATCCTTCAAATATCTTGCCATTGTGCTCAAGGCTGAATCAGATGTGCCAAATAATTCTAAATGGATATGATATATGATATTCATAATAATAATAGTACTTACTCGAAGGCTATGGAATTTATGAATATTTTATACAGCCTAGGATTAATACAACATGTTACTGAAGCCACCCATCGACAGGGTAATATACTTGACTTCGTAATATCACAAGGGATAAGCATCAATAACATTGCAGGGTCTGACATTACTGTTTCTGATGATTACTGTGTTCTTTGATGCCCTGTAAAATACATCTAGTAGCAAAAGAGAATTTACAATTCAAAAACAGTATTTAGATGCAAGAGCAGGACAAAAATATTCTGAACTTGCAAACTTGTTTGATACATGTAATGTACACTGTTTGATAAACTAAATAGTTGATGCCTTTAATAGCCACTTAAGTAATGCATTAAACAGCGTTACACCACTTAAGATTAAAAATAAGTAATATGATAAAGTGTCACTATGGATAAATAGTACTATCCGTGAGCTTAAGAGGCTATGTAGAACAGCTGAACGGACATGGAGAAAAACTAAACTAGATATCCACCGTAGAAAGGACAACATTGCTACCTATATCAATGCTATCCGCGCTGAGAGAAGAACCCACTTTGCAAAGATCATTGCAAAGAATGGCAGCAATTCTAGGGTACTGTTTTCAACTATTGATCGATTATTAAATACAGCACCAGCCTCTGACATTCTTAGCCTGGCTTCTGCCTCAAAATGTGAGGAATTTGCAACATTTTTTAACAACAAAATAACAACCATTACAGCTGGTATTGTTAGAAGCACTAGTAACCCATATGATCTGCCCTGTAACAGGCTGACAACTATGAGGAATGTTAGTAGCATCTCTGATGCAGATTGTAACACAGAGTAAACCTTCAACATGCTGTCCTGACCCTTGACCCTATAAAAAAAAGTTTTTAATACTGTCTCCACATCTGTTCTAAAAATAATGAAACACACATTTTCCCGAACACATTTAAAACTGCTGTTGTGAAACCACTATTGAAGAAATCAAATTTAGACTGTGTCCTAAGTAATTACAGACTTAATTAATCCAACTTACCCTTCATGAGCAAGATATTTGAAAAAGTAGTCTTTAATCAACTTAACAACTTTCTCAATAATATAATAATAATAATAATAATATACGCCATTTAGCAGACGCTTTTATCCAAAGCGACTTACAGTAGTGAATGCATACAATGAAAACAATATTCTAGAGAAATTCCTGTCAAGTTTCAGATCCAATGGTGGTGGTTCTGTGTGGCTCAGTAGGTAGAGCATGGCGTTGAAAATGCTTGTTGTGGGTTTGATCCCCACTGGGACCACATATACTGAAAAATGTATGCATTCATTACTGTAAGTCGCTTTGGATAAAAGTGTCTGCTAAATGGCATGTATATGTATGTATACAATAACAGTACAGAGACTGCTCAAACTAAAATAGTCGATGACCTTAGACTCAGTGTTGCTGCAAAAGAGGGCTCAGTTCTTATTGTCTTAGACTTGAGTGATGTATTCGACACAATTGACCACAGCATGGTAATAAATCATCTAGAAAACTGGGTTGGTCTTCCTGAATGTGCTCTTAACGTTCCGAACATATATTACAGAGACAATATTATATTGGTCTTGGAGATCACGTGTCAGAGAAATATGTAACATAGATATTAGGGGTGCACCGATATATCTATCGCTATCGGCTGATATTTGCCTTGTTGACTGTAATTGGCTTATCGACCGATAAAATTAAATTTACCGATGGCAGTGGCCAATAATTATCTGTCAGTCTGTGTTGCGTAAATCTGGGGCCTGTCTCACAAAGCAGGATTAGTGGGTTAGCAAGCTAACTTTGGGTTTAACCAACTTTTAACTGGGTCGCATCACCATGGTAACTTATGCTACGAACCTAACCTGCTCCCAAGTAGGTTATGTTCAGACTAACGGATCAAATCCTATAAAAGCCTGCCCCCTCACCAATCTCTCTGGAAAATGGACCCACCAATCCTAGAGAATTGTGTAATACTTTTTTAAATCGGAGATACAGATGAGTATCATACATGAGTGTCCACAAAAAAGCAGTGCTATAGCCAGTAGCATTATGTGAGAGCAGGGGAGCACAAGCATAGGAAATATACAGATAGCCCCGACAGTTGTAAGCTATGGCAGCATACCTATTAGGAGAGGGACAGAGAATACATGCAGCCATGAGATAGTTCCAAACCATCCACACCCGATAAAGGATAACCAGCCTAACAATGGTGGGAACACGTACAGTATGGAAAGTTTCTCACTCCATAAGACACTAGAACAATTTGTTCTCTGATTGTCTCAATCTTATCAGTAAATGAGTTCATGAAGTCATTAGAATTGTAGTTAGAAGGATAACTGCTGTAATCTGAGGACAGATTTTTTGTCAGTTTAGCTACCATGTTAAATAGAAATCTTGGGTTGTTTTTATTCTGGTCAATTAATTTAGAGAAGTACAATGACCTAGCTGTAGTAAGAGCGTGCTTGTATTCTATGAGGCTGTCCTTCCAAGCAGAGCGAAAAACCTCTAAATTGGTAGAGCGCCATACAGATTAGAGTGTTTAAGGGCACGGGTATGGTCAAGGGTGCAAGTTTCTTCTGACTGCATTTTTTCCTCTTGAGGGGTGCAACAGCATCAAGTGTATTCCATAAAATATGATTTACCGCATCTGTTTGATGATCAACTGACAAAAACCTGTTTGGATCCTGACTTGATTCTAACGACTCGGGAAGTATGTTTATACATTTTGAAGCCGTCAATGAATTTGTAGAGTGGCTGGAATAGTATCTAGGTTCCGATTTAATAGGAATATTTACCTGAATTTCAAAAGTAATCAAAAAGTGATCCGACAGGATTATGGGGAGACACAATGATAATCTCGACATCAATACCATAGGATAACAGAACTAACGAACTGAATGAACTACAGTAAGACTCGCATGCCTAACTTAAAAGACTTCAATTCCCAAACTAAGAGTCAGTCACGAATAGCGTGAGCAATTAGTAGATTCCTCATTCACCCTGTTCAGATGCGCCTGCACTGTTATAAACATCAGAAATGTCAACATTTTTATTTTTTGATACGGATGTTTTTTTTCTTTGAATAATTTTACTTCAATTTAATGTTATATTTCTCATGTTTATAACAAGCCAAAAGTAGTACAGCCTTTCTTAGGGACTAAACTCGGTTCATCTTCAAGGCTGGCTGTGTTGTGTGTTGGTTGGAAAAAGGCCAAAACAAATTCAGGAACTATTCTCTACGCAACAATGTTATAGTCTAACCGCAATCATCAACGTTTGTCAATTTTCTGTGGTTGATCGTTGAAATTACGATAACGGTGTAAAATGTGGTTATCGCCCTGCGGTGCTGTTTTTGTTGACAGAAAATGTGGGCCCATTGCAAGGTGTCGGAGAAAGACAACTGATTTGCTATTTGTAACAAATACTCCAGTGAGATTTCAAGAGGAGGCAACTCAAGCAAGAATTTTAATACATCAAATCTGTTCAGCCATTTACAAGTAAGACACGTAGCACAGTACAATGAGTATGTGAAAGAATGTTACAATAAAAGCTGTTCCATACATTTGTATGATTAAATTTGTGCTAACTGAAAAGTATAATGAAGGACAGAATTTTCTTTTTTTGCCAGGGCACAAATAGGACAATAAATACCAAGTTATCGGTGTTGGCTGATTGTGTTATTTGAATTATCGGTATCAGTCCAGAATTTTCATATCGGTGCATCTCTAATATATATACATATCCTTTGGTGTTGCACAAGGAAGCTGTTTTGGTCCCCTTCTTGTTTCACTATACATGTTACCCCTAGGTAATATCATCAGAGAACACAATGTTAATTTTCATTGCTATAATGATGACATACATTTCTGTTGAGCCAATGCCCTATGCTCCCTGACTACCTGTCTGTCTGCAATTAATCAATGGATGAGCAATATTTTTAAAAACGAAATGAAGATAAGACAGAAATACTATTAGTTGGCCCAAAGCCAAAAGGGATGCAATTTATAATAGTTTAGGAAATTTGGCTCATCAGAATAAATCGGTAATAAAACAAGTCTAGGTGTAATTTTAGACTGATTTAAGTTTTAAAACCCACATAAACAAGGTGACCAAAACAGCATTCTTCCACCTATAAAATATTGTAATACTCTTTTCACATTGTCTTCCAAAAAAGTCAATTGAGAAATTTAAATTGATGCTAAAGTCCTTTTCCTTGTATACAAAAGCTTGAAATGGTCGGTCTAACACCCTCTGCATCTGTCAATCACAGATTCCCTGTTCTTCTATGTTCCTTCACGAGCCCTGAGGTCCTCTGTAGCAGGTCTTTTAAATGTTCCCAAGGTCCCCCAAAAGAACATTGGGGAAACTGCTTTTGTCCACTACGCACCTAAAGTGTGGAACTCCCTACCAACAAGTCTTACAGAAGTGGGCTCAGTGGACATTTGGCAACTGAAAACAATCTATCTTATAATTAGCTTTATTATTATATCTTTTTTAAATTGCTTTATTCCTTTACATGGTTTTCTCTATGCTATTTGGATGGTCTGATTTTTATTTCTTTTTATTGTTATTATTATAATCATAATTATTATTATTAATATCATTATTATTATTTGATTTTTTCTCTATTCTTTGTGCTGAAATGTAAAAGCATTTTGAACAGAATTCTGTATGAAAGGTGCTATTTTATTTTTTATTATTATTTTTAAACCACTACAATGTGGTTTTTGCTGTATGCTTTGGGTAACCTCTCCGGCCCCTGGTCTCTTGTAGACTGCAGCAGGTTTTCCTCCAAGATTTGTCTATATCTTGCTGCATCTATCTTGCCCTCTATTTTTGACAAGTTTTCCAGTTCCTGAAGCAGAGAGGCATCCGCATAGCATTAGGCTCCCACCATCATGTGGTCTGCCTTCAGTGTCAACTCAGACGACGCGAGCTGGTTTTGCTTTGCTTACGGGAAATCGCTTTGCCTGACGGGATTGCTGTGTCATACGTGCTGAGAGTTTGAGTTTGAGCGAATTGTTTGTTGCTGTTGGGATATTATTTGGATTGTGTTTGTATTGTTGCTTAGGGTTCTGCGTTTTGTCATCAGAAAGGTAAAAGGATAAAAGATTTGCTCTTAAGGTAAACCTTTGTCGCCATTAAGGGACAGAGAGGGAATTTTCCATTTTCCCCGTCTAGCTTCGGAAAGCTTGTTAAAAAGTTAACGATTTGGCATTACACCCAGCAGACGCGATGGTTTTTCGCCCTCTCAGGAGCAAATCCAAGAGCAGGGAAATATACTATAGCTAACAAGCTTTTGTTGGCTTAAATTTAAATTTAATTGTTATATTTCAAGCGGAGAGCGTATAGCCGTTTCGGTTGGCTGCTACTAGCGCTCTTGCTACAGACAACCGGACGGAAAGTTTTCAAATTAGCTTTGTGTTTCCATTTAGACATTTCTGCACCTGACTGTTTGGAACCACCTCGGTGTATAGTATTTTTATCGACTTGGTGTCTCTGTTTCGGCAGTAATTCGTTCAGTGTAGGGAGAGCAGTACACATATCTAGGGGCGAAAATGTGGCCACCGGCAGTGCAGTGCAAGTGTTGCAGGATGATTGCGTTTCTGGAAGGAGACTTCCAGAAGGGTTTCGTCTGCAACAGATGCCAGCTTGTGAAGCATCTCCAGAGAAACATTCTTGATCTCGAAGCCCAAATTGCTGGTCTCGACTGCCCTGCATAATTTGTAGAGTTCCAGGAACTAATTAGTACGCCCATTAGAGAGTTAGTCTGCACGCCAAAGCGGGGTAGGGGGGAGACTCTAGAGCAGGTAGGGAGAGAGAGTTGGGTGACGGTAGGGCGCCAGTGTAGAAAAGGGCACGCACATGCAGGGGCAGCATCTCGAGAGATTGTGGTGTCCAACCGATTCCAGCCCTTGCAGGAAGAGGATCTGGCCCAGTGGGAGGACTGATGAGCCCCAGGGCACCCTGGCGGCCATGCCACCCAGGAAAAGGGAGTTAATTGTAGTGGGGGGTTCTATAATTAGAGGTATAGACAGAATAGTCTGTTTGCAGGAAAAGGAATCTCGCATGGCATGTTGCCTGCCTGGTGCTCAGGTTGGAGATCTCCTGGAACATGCGGACAAGCTCCTGGCCAGAGCAGGGGTGGATCCAGTAGTCATGGTGCATGTTGGAACCAATGACATAGGTAAGGGTAGGTTTGAGGTTCTGCAGGACAAATGTATAGAATTAGGATCAAAGTTAAGGGGCAGAACCTCCATGGTGGTCTTCTCTGGAATTCTGCCAGTACCACGTGCTAGCAAAGGCAAGCAGAATTTTATATGGAGATTTAACACGTGGCTACAAACCTGGTGCAGGAAAGAGGGATACAGGTTTATGGGGCACTGGGACTCCTTTTGGAACAGGGGTGACCTGTACAAGTGTGACGGGTTACACTTGAACCGGAGGGGTACAGATGCATTGGGCCAGCGTATGCTTAGGGTAGTAGAGGTATATTTAAACTAGGGACTGGGGGGGCAGGGAGGGAAATGAGTAGTAGTAGTATTATGGATAGGGAGGTACAGACTGCCCAGATGGAAGATACCAGGGCAGAGTATAATAAATCTGAGGATATCATTAATAAAGATTTTTCAGATCATAATGTGAATAGAAGTGGTTCGGCACACTCATGTGTGGAGGGGAAGGACAACGTAAGTGTGAGTAAGGCTCTGAAGTTCATGTGTTTAAATGCGAGAAGCATAAAAAAATAATTTTTGGAACTGGAGGCTGTCATGTTGAATGGGGGTTATGACATTGATCTACTGAGACATGGCTTGGTGCAGTGGATGGGGATGAATATAATGTAGAGGGGTACAAATTGTTTAGGAAGGACAGAATGAATAAAAGAGGAGGGGGAGTGGCCCTTTATGTGAAAGACAATCTTAATGTGCAGAAAATTCCAGGTATAAACTCATTTGTTTCTTGTGAGGACATCTGGATTAGATTACTGGGAGATCATGAGAAGGGCCTTAGTATAGGAGTATGCTATAGACCTCCAGCTTCAGACAGTAACATAAATAGTATGCTCTTTGGTAACATAAAACAAACCTGTGCTGAAGGAGAGACGATAATAATGGGCGACTTCAATTACCCCTCTATTAATAGGGAGATAGTGACAGGTCAGGGCAAATGTGAAGAGGAGTTTTTAGATATGGTCAATGACTGCTTTTTGGTACAGTCTGTTACTCAGCCTACGAGAGGGAAATCAATACTGGAATTGGTTTTGTGTAACAATCCTGATAGAATTTGCAGCACAGAGGTAAGAGAACCACTAGGAGCAAGTGACCACAGTGCAGTTATTTTTGATATTTTTTGGCAAGTTAAGAAGTTAAGTTAAGACCTCTAACTCTCAAATTTTTAATTTTAGACGAGCTGACTTTAATAAAATGAGAGAGAATTTAAGTAATACAGATTGGGTAAAACTTCTAGATTGCAGAACTGTGAGTGAAAGATTGACTATATTTAAAAGGGTTATTGTAGATGTACAGTGTAAATTCATCCCCAAAGTAAGGAAACATAGGATGAAAAAACTGTCTCCGCAGTGGATGACTAAAGCTTTACGGGAGATTTTGAGGCAAAAGAAGCGACTGTACAGAGTATATAAAAAGGATAACTCAGAGAGAAACAAGTTAGATTATTGTAATATGTGGGCTAAGGCTAAAAAGGAAATATGATCAGCTAAAAGGCGGTTTGAAATTAAAATTTACCAAGATGCAAAAAGTAATCCTAAGAAGTTTTTTCAGTATTGTAGTAGAAAAAGGAAAGTTAAGGATGAGGTTAAGTGCATTAAGAATAAGGAAGGAACCTTGGTTTATAATAATAAGGATATTGCTAACACACTAAACAGTTACTTTGTTGAGAGCTTTACTAGTGAAGAGGTTATAAATATGCCTAAATGTATAGACAAGGTACAGAATGTTTTGGAGGACTTTGAGATAAGGGATGTAGAAGTACTACAAAAACTACAAAAACTTAAGACAAATAAGGCAGCAGGCCCGGATGGCATATATCCCAGAGTACTCAAAGAAATTGGGGAAATTATATATAAACTATTGACAGATATTTTCATTCAATTCATAATCATTGGAGAAATACCAGATGACTGGAAGCAGGGTAGTATAATTCCAATATATAAGAAGGGGGACCGTACTGACCCAGGGAACTATAGGTCTGTCAGTTTAACTTGCATCGCATGTAAAATGCTGGAAGGTGTTATTAGGGATAACAGTTGTGCCATATTCTTTCCATTTCTTTATGATGGACTTAACGGTACTCCAGGGGATATTCAATGTCTTCCTATATATTTCCCCTGATTGGTGCTTTTGAAAAACCTTTTCTTGGATTTGCTTTGAATGTTCTTTGGTCTTCATAATTAAGCTCTTGTTTGGAAATGTACAAACCAACTGTGGGACCTCTCACAGACCGGTGTATTTAATTTGAAATCATTGTACACAGGTGGACTCCAATCAAATATTTATCCAACCTCTGAAGACAATTGATTGCACCAGAGTTGCAAAATGGATGAATACTTATGGAATCAATTGTCTTTTATTGATAAATTATTATAAATTATAAGTATTTTCTCAACTTTTACATTATTTAGTATTGTGTTTTGATTAGAAGATTAGAAGCAAGAAATCCAAATTAAATCCATTTTGATTCCATGTTGCAACAAAATAAAATGTGGAAAAAGTCCAAGGATGTGAATACTTTTTATACCCACTGTACATTGTATAACACTTTGTGTTTTGTAGCCAGCAACCATCTGTAGATAAACTTCTAACTATGGTTTTAAGTAACCAAGCTGATTATGACATTGAGTTACTCATCTTCCAATCTTCAAATAATATTTTTTTTGATAATTTCTGGCCTGCTCTCTCTCCTTCCCCATTATCTCTCCCTCTTGTTCTCTCTCTCCTTGTACTATGGCAATGACAAACAAACAGAAACAAATATTTTTCTATGTAAAAGGGTATAATGATTAGAATGAAACTAACTTTTGTCAATATCCACTAATAACTGTACTAAGTGTATGTCACACGCCACGTGACAATCCCTGGACGGGAACAGAGCAGTCTGGAGACGGAGTGGATTTTTTTTTTTTAGAGCAGGTTAAAATAAAGCAAACACAAAGTCTTCACCCTACTCTCCGCAAAGCTTTCGAAACTACAATAACAAACTAAAATAATCCAAACTTAAAGAATGCCCGCCTCCTCCAAGGGGGGAAATCCCCTTTCGGGGAACACCCACGAAACAATACGTCATACCTGACATTACATCACACAAACACTGCACGCACACGAATGACAAGACCACAACTCCGAATACACACACGAATGCCACAATCAACCACTCAATACACACATAAATGACACAACCCTCCAATACCCACACATCAAGACAAAGACAAACTAACTCTCTGGAAACACACACATAAATGACAAAGACAAAAGACTAACTGATTCCCCACTCGCCCCACCTGCTCTTAAATAGGCTTACTTTCTGCCTGGCTCAGGTGGGACTTGTGAGGCAATCACCCATCTATCAATCACTCACCCAATCACAATCACTCAACACCAAACATTTCACATTCTCACACACAAACCCAATCAGTCAATTGACTTCCACATCAATTACCTGATTGACACCAATTAAATAATAATTAAATCAATTATGGCCTTTGGAGCAACCTTCCGGGCGACAGTTCACTCTCACACCCTGTGAGAGTGGCAAACCTGCCCCCGGAAAGTCTCCCTGCTCCAAAGGCCTCCACAACATGTAAAAACAAAGGCAACCATGCCACTCCCATGTGGCCGAGACCGACGCCCTCCACAGTGTACTTCTAGAAAGTATTTAAAGTGGAAGAAGTGGAAGAACAAAAAAACAACTAGATGTGCAGTTTAGGGCTGACCCCATTTAGTCGACTGGTCGATTGTTTGGTCAATGGGCTGTTGGTCGACCGAGATTTGTTTTGGTCGAGCAGTCGTGCGAAATAAAACATTTAAAGATAAAAAATCTAGATTCGCGCCACAGTTCGGAGTGCTTGTCAGAATAATCCATTCTGGATGCTGCAGGTATGGAAGTGACAGTCCTTCACTCTTAACCCCCTGAGGTCGACGGGAGCGGCGCCGCTCCCAGCAGCAATAAAAGTATATTACTATTTCTAACTTCGCGATATTTTATCATACACACGCGACAAAAACATTGACAGAAACCTTAGAATCGCGACTTTCCGATTTGAGCACTGGCAAATCAAATGGGATTTTTTTAATTAGGTTAATTAGACCAAAAGTAAACCTTGCCTTTTACTCTCTTTTTTACCTGTTAGTAACGTCCCCCTTCTATTGACATGGTAACTAGGTGCTACGTTTCGGGGAGGTGCGTGGGGAGGGGCGTGGGGCCATGTGTGAAAACGCCGGCGTAAACAACACAAACTGTCGACAATTTGAAGCAAGATTTTATACAGACATACAATTTTATTCAAGATGGAAAGATTTTCTGCGCTGCAGTGTTTGAGAGCATTGATGGAAAGCGACGAGGACAACAACTGACGAAGAGTAAGTAACTATATTTGATTTGCCATGTTATCAAATACTCGTATATATATATTCAATATATGAATTCGCGTCTTGTGACTACATATTCCGCGTGTTGCAACGTAACAAATTTCAATAGGCACACAAGATCTATGGAAGAATACTTTTCAAACAGCCTAAAATATTATAAAAAATCTAGGGCTGGGACTTTAACGCGTTAATTTCGATTAATTAATTACAGAAAAAATAACGCGTTAAAAAAATGTATGCATTTTAATCGCACTATATTTTTGCACTCCAGACACCACGGAACGTTTCTCAGTGGACGATCATACCGATGCACAACGTGCATTGAGTGACGATCAGACAACAAAGCCCCACTCTGAGTAGAGCGTTGTAGGCTAACATGGAAGAACCAGATGAGACCGCGTTGTTTGGCCCGGTGGATGGGATATTTAGATATAAAAAACTCCCTGATGGAAGTGTGGATAAGAGAATAGTTGTGTGCACATTGTGCAACAAAGAATTTGCATATCACCGGAGCACTTCAAGCCTACGGTATCACCTCAATGCTAAACATTTTGCAGCTAGCGTGGAAGCCAGAGCTAACGCTGATCAGGCTAACGTTAGTCCTAGTACGAGCAAGCAGAGTCGCCAACCCACACTCGACCAGATGACGGGGTTCAGAGCCAAGATGAGTAAGACCACGTCTAACAAAGTAACCAACTCACTGGCTCACTGGTATGCCGTGGACTGTAGACCACTTTCGGTGGTCGAAGATAAGGGGCTAGAAAAGGTGCTACAGATTGCGTCGTCTGACACAATTTATGAACTGCCATGCAGAAAGACAATTTCGAAAAAAAATCCAGCAGCTTCTTCCAAAGGTCCTTTGCACTATCATATTCCTAAAATTGCTGCACTTTGTTCAAAATTGCACTGGTCTGTGTAGTAGCTAAAATAAACAAGATTTTGCTGCTTAAACGTATGTATATGTCTATTCATTGATTCACTCGTATACCAAAATCCATTTGAATGGAAAAATGTTGCTTCTCGTGTCAAATATTGATATGCGATTAAAATGCGATTAATTTCGATTAATTAATTACAAAGCCTCTAATTAATTAGATTAATTTTTTTAATCGAGTCCCACCACTAAAAAAATCGTATGTAGCATGATCGGTTTCATGATCTTACGTCCTTGTAAAATCGATTCTTGTTTTTGTTTATTATTAGAGTGCTTCTGTTTAGTTAAATCCGTGTTTGGGATTACGTTTTGGATTTGCTATTTAGCTAGCTTTGTTTGTTCAGCTAGCTTTGTTTGTTCCAGTTCGTTTATCATCTTGGTTTGTTTTGTGAGTTATTTGCGTGTCGCCTCCGACATTGTTTTGCCTACGTTTGTGGATAATAAAATAAGAGCCAAAATGGCTGCTGCCACAAGAAGCGCTTGTCGTGAAAGGAGAAATGGTAACTCAAATATTGCTTAGCCATTTAAAATCTAAATTGTGAGTTGTTGTTTTAACTCTAAAGTGAAAAAATCACAAAAAAGTTTAATTGGAAGACCCTTTTTTTCCTTGGGTCTCAGGAGGATATTATGTGCATTATTGTTAGGCTGAATGACTTGTAATATGTGGCATTCCCCTGTATATACTGTATAGTAGTTTGTGTGCTGTTTTCAATAAATCTTCCAAAATGAAAAAGCATATATTCTTCTGCATGGCTCACTGACTTGCTTACTCTGATGGCCTTTGAGAGAGAGAGATGGCCCATCTGACAACTCTTAGAGGTGTGGACAATGAATAATGAATATTCAGGTATTTAGCATTTAGCCCTCCCACAGCCTGAAATAAATGTGACCAGTTCTGATAAAAACAGGTTTTTAGCTATTTAGATCTCAGATGTGCTAAACTGTTTTCACACCCTTACATAACCAAGACCTTGATGAACAAACGCACATTGGCAAAACAATTTGTCACTATAGTTTAGTGTGTGCTTTCACAACTTTTGTGACAGCAGAAAAATTTACTATTTTTAACTTGTGTGTTTGTAGATCTATTTACAAGCTGCATATGATACTGACCAAACTATTGATGGCATACAAATGTAGCTGTGATTGTCCTTCAAATAAAAATATCAAACACTTTGGAGTAAGTGTGTGTTAAGTTGATGAAATTGAGATAAATATCAGACCATGCCAAAATTACAAACCATCTCAAAGCTTAGCACGGACCTCAGAGGGTTAACATAGCTAGGCCTATATATGTTCTCTTTACTATTACCTTAACTGCCTAATATAATTTAATGTTGTGAATAATTCTGCAAAACTCATAAAAGTTACATTTTATAATAAATGTGTTTTGCTAATTGTATGGTTTATATATTTATAACTAACATGCGTAACACCCCCTTTCATGTAGCCTATATTGTATCCTTCTTGTTTTAGGCACCCGAATGTGCATTTTAATTGTAGCCTAAGATCTGCCTACAGTTAAGATTAGTGATATAGTGGCATACTTTAATTAGCCGTTTTGATATAACCTAAGAACATAATGTCAAATAAAAAATCTGGAGTATGGCAGCATTTGGTTTTAGTCGTGGACGATCCAAAAAAAGTGGAAAGTAAACCTTGCAAGTCGTTTTCCAAGGCAGGGTTTATCGTTAATAAAACGAGGAGCAGCCTTTTGCCAAAAAATGTGGAGAAGCTAGTGTTCCTGTGCCATAACATGAAACAACTGGGGAAGTAGGCCATCGGATGGTCTCCGACTCGAGTAAGTTATTTTCGATAGACTATAGCCACTTTATGTTCAGCTTTAGGCTACAATTTAAGACATTAGGCTATGTGTGATCATTCGTTTGTTAGCCAATTTTTTTGCAAAAGAGATTTTAAATCCCAATGAGACCAACCTGGTTAATAAAATAAAACATAGCCTATGCATTAGAATGTGTTATGGTTGTGGTCAAATAAAAGCATTAGCCTATTATGTGGCCATACTGCAACGTGACAAGCGCAACGGCAGAATCTGCAAGGGCAGCATGAACAGGAGGCTCGGAACGGATACGTTTTTTTTTCTTTAAGGTAGTCTTGAACTCCGGTTCCATAAAGTCATTAGCCTATTGTTACTCATTTGTGTCATTCACTTAAGAAAGTTATAAAACACGAGACAAGCGCAGTGTGCATATAATTGTATTTATTCAAACAAATTGGGTGTGTCATATCTAAAAAAAGTTTCAACCAATCTAAAAAAAACGGACGACTGTTGGTCGACCAAGATTTGCTTTGGTCGGGGACAGCCCTAGTGCAGTTAGTATTCCTGCAATACATGTAAGATTGTATTATGCCTGGAATGAGTCTACCTCCTTTCAACATCCCTTAATAACTGTTTCCCTGTCCTCCGAATAGATTAGCTAGTAATTGGCAGCCTACACCTGTCTAGGAGGTAGGTGATAGGGATGCAAGAAAGGGGAAAATCATTTTGGGGTGCACTACAATCAATATGGGCAATACAGGTGCTTTCTGTGAGACACGTATCAGACTATTACTTGCAAGCATTATATAGCCATCTTGTCTTGACTACCTGTTCACTTTCTCACCTGTTTCCTGGTTTCTCCACCCTATCTCTCTCTCTTCACCAGCTGCCACTCCATCCTCCTCTCTCTTACTTTGTACTGAAAATCACAAATATATTTTTTTACTTAATAGAAAATAACATTCTTAAATGTAAAAGGGTGTCATGTGTGTGGATTTGTCTCAATATCCCTTTAAAAGAGTAGTGCTACAGGAAAAAATATATACAATATGTTATGACCGACACTCAAGCAGTCAAAAACAAACATGGAGACCAGACCAGGTAAAACGTTTTAAAGAGTTTTATTTCAATATTCTGTGTGTGTGGATGCGTGTCAGTGTGAATCTGTAGAGGGGTGTTGGAGTGTGAGTGCAGGTGGAGTGTGACAATCCAATATAACAACAATACTTAGTAGGCTACCTAAAGTACCAACCCGATGCCTGCAGCCCAGTCAAGTCAAGTCAAGAGCGAAGTGCAGTGTGAGACAACAATCTCCTGAGATATCATTATCTCCCGAGCACCTGGGCGAAGCCACTTATAAAGGGGCTTTCCCAGGTGCTACCACTAGGTAGCTAATTAGCCACAAACGGCAATTAAGGCAATTCCAGGAAAAGGGAAGGACGGCATGCAACACTGCCACCAGCTGGCCGACAGCCATAACTGCAGTTGAGGAAGACAGGGCATGGTCGTCACATCTCCCCCTCAAGAGAGACCCCCCCCCTGGCCACCAAAGCGGGTCTATTGGGCAAGAACTACAAAAAAAACATAATTAGTCCATCAATCATTTCTTTATTACTACCTACCACTCCCAATCCCAGTAACACCCTCCCAAAACCCCAGATACCAACCACACCCCAATCCCAGCCGCGCGAACTGAGAGAGAGAGCAAGAGAGAGAACCTGAGGGGAGAGAGAGAGAGAGAGAGAGAGAGACAAGAAGAAAAGACAGAGAAACAGACCGACAGACTAAACGGGCGCTCGAGAGAGTGCATCCGCCACAATATTCTCTCGACCTTTTATGTGAGAAACCTGCAGGTTAAAACCCTGTAGGTACAGACACCAGCGCATAAGCCGTTGGTTCGGATTCTGCATGGAGTGCAGAAAGGTCAGGGGATTGTGGTCAGTAAACACCACAATCGGCCCTGCACCTGCCCCCACATACACCTCAAAATGCTGCAATGCCCAAATGAGTGCTAATGCTTCCTTTTCAATTACTGAATAGTTGTACTGGCAAGAATTGAATTTCCTGGAGAAATAGGACACTGGGCGGTCAAGCCCATGCCCATCCTCCTGTATCAACACAGCGCCAGCTCCAATGCCGCTTGCATCAGCCTGAATTTTGAAAGGTGTGTCAAAACGAGGAGCAGCGAGTACGGGAGCGCAACAGAGTAAAGACTTGATGTTTTCAAAAACGTCTTGACAGAGGGGTGACCAGTCAAACACCTTGTGTTTTCCAAGGAGGTCAGTCAAAGGGGCAACCACTGTGGAAAAATTTGGGCAAAAAGCACGATAATAGCCAATCATTCCTAGGAAACGCATCAATTCCTTTTTGGAAGTCGGAGCAGGATAACAAATAATGGCGTCCACCTTAGCCTGTACAGGACGAACTTCACCTTGGCCAACTATTCGTCCCAGGTATGTAACAGTGGCCCGTGCGAACTCACACTTGGCAAGGTTCACCGTTAGATTTGCAGAGACTAACCGGTCAAGGAACGCACCGAGTCGTTGGACATGCTGTTCCCAGCTGTCACTATAAATTACAACATCATCAAGATACACTGCACATCCTTCCAAACCATTGATTACTGTATTCATCAACCTTTGGAAGGTAGACGGGGCATTACGAAGACCGAAAGCCATCACGGAATATGAAAATAAACCATCCGATGTAATAAAAGCAGAGATCTCCCTAGCACGCTCCGAAAGGGGTACCTGCCAATAACCCTTTAGCAGATCCAGTTTGGTTACAAAAACAGCACCACCCAGTTGATCGATACAATCCTCCATCCTAGGTAAGGGATAGCGATCTGGTTTAGTCACTGAGTTTAACTTCCGGTAATCGGTGCAAAAACGAAAAAGACCCATCCGGTTTATTTACAAGTAAGCACGGGCTCGCCCAGGGAGACGAAACATGTTCCAGCGATACCATTTTCCAACATGTAATTAATTTCAGCAGTTAGATGTTTCCGTTTTCCGTATGGTACTCGGTAGAATCTTTGCTTAATTGGGGCGGCATCTCCCACGTCTATATCATGCGTAAGCACAGTGGTTTTAGACGGGGTATCGGAAAACAAAGACGGGTGCAATTTAATTAATTTAACAAGATCTGACCGCTGTGCAGGAACCAAGTGACTCAATTGAGAATTAAGGGTTTGCAACACCTCCGAATTGTTCAACCGACCTTGGAAGACACACTCAGGGGGCATTTGGAAATCCTCCTCACTGGCAGGTAATGATGTCTGCCACTCACGAAATCTTGCCAAATCTTTTTGTTTCTCTCGTTCAAGGACCAACTTGTCTCCTTCTAACTGCACTCGTAATTTCTCTTTTGCTAATTCGAACTCCAATTTAGCTTTCTCTTTTGCTAATTCCACCTCCAATTTTGCTTTCTCTAATTCTAATTGACGTTCTTTCCTTTTTTCCTTTTCTAACTCCAACTCAGCCAATTTTATCTGCAAAGCAGCATCTGCGTCCGCCATCTCTCTCAACAATCCTTTATTTACGGCAAGTTGAAACAGCAAGATTCGGAGTGCAGAGACGCTACGCTTTCCTACCCAAGGCTCACCCCAAAATTCTGCAAGTAACAACAATTCAAACTTTTGCAACAAACAAAAACTAGTTACAGAAGGACGAAGCAAAAATTCATTTACCTTCGGATCCTCATGCAGTATATCGGGAGGCGGCCTCGGCATGAAGAACTTATACCACGGACAATCCTTTTGAACACTACCAGTGCTCAACAATATTACCAGTTTGACTATGCTTGCAAATTACAAACCTGGCAAAACTCCATTCACAACAAAATGCAAATCGGTAGAACAGTAGAAACCCAGTACAACACGGGGAAAACTGTACTCGAAAACTCCACAACACACACACGCACGGCTTTTCAGTCTCCAAAGAGGCCAGAGCGTATTCCCTTCACCCCCAGACAATATACTTACAGGCCCCACCCGTGGTTTACGGCGGGACTTTTAACCCACAAGCTCGATAGCGACCAAACAGACCTGTGGATAGCCTGCCAGGAGCACTACGATTAGGGCACCCAAGCAAGCTTCAACCGACCCCACGAAACAAAACAAACACGCCGACGCTATCCTACTAGGGAATTTTTCAACAGTCAAAAACAAACATGGAGACCAGACCAGGTAAAACGTTTTAAAGAGTTTTATTTCAATATTCTGTGTGTGTGGATGCGTGTCAGTGTGAATCTGTAGAGGGGTGTTGGAGTGTGAGTGCAGGTGGAGTGTGACAATCCAATATAACAACAATACTTAGTAGGCTACCTAAAGTACCAACCCGATGCCCGCAGCCCAGTCAAGTCAAGTCAAGAGCGAAGTGCAGTGTGAGACAACAATCTCCTGAGATATCATTATCTCCCGAGCACCTGGGCGAAGCCACTTATAAAGGGGCTTTCCCAGGTGCTACCACTAGGTAGCTAATTAGCCACAAACGGCAATTAAGGCAATTCCAGGAAAAGGGAAGGACGGCATGCAACACTGCCACCAGCTGGCCGACAGCCATAACTGCAGTTGAGGAAGACAGGGCATGGTCGTCACAAATACAAATAGTAAAACGTTTGATAACAGTATTCCAATCCACTGAATAGCTTAGCTAGTTAGGTGAAAGGGTAAATCATTTTAGGGTGCAATCAATGCAGATGTACAGTCTGTGAGAAACTGTCCTCACTGTACTACCAAGCTGCCAGTTTACTCTCTCACATGGCTGCTGCTGGCCTACATTGCCACGTGGGGTGCATAAGTACTTTCATATACATCTATGGAGAAACAGAGATTTCTTTAGGGTCATCTAAAATTTTGAAGGGGCCTAACTTGTTGATTATGGCATACATATAAATTGCTGTTTGTAAGGAGGAATTGAATCGAATGCACAATACAGCCATATACAGTATAAGCTAGCCTATCTGTCTAACCAGAACCATGCAAGTAGTTAACGGAAATGCTGATATGTTGACTAGCAAGATAATGTTATCCAACATTAACATTATGTTGATATTGCTTCAGCGGGCTAGGTGACACACTGACACTAATGTTAATAGCAGCTTATTTTTTGTTAAATAAATTGGCTGCATTGCAATAATAGCAAAGACCACAACATTATCAGTCAACACTTTTATTTTCTAACGTTACATAAAACCACTCTATATGTTAGCTTACTTGTGCTGTGCAACATCTAAGTCGACATCCCGGTTTAGCCTATCTACACCATGACTGCGCTCACAGTTGAACTCAAGCGATCGCAAATGAAGGACTGGGAAGGGGCCTGGAGTACAGGATGTTGCTGATTGGATATTAAAGATAGGAGAGATAGGAGAGTTTGCTCATTGTTTCTTGCTGACGTTGTTTTCAGTCAATGTACCAGACCGCACACTTTGGACGAGAGCCCAAAATCCGAGGGGCTTAAACGAATTTTAGAAAAGAAAGACTAAACATTTTCAAGGGGGCTGAGATGAAAGACAGGGGGCTAAAATCGCCACTGTCACAGACCATATCGGGGCTTGACATTATTATTCATCTCTCAAACAAACAAAACATTTGATATGTCATGTATTCTGTTAAAAATCTGCAAAAGTATTGTTCGCCCATTACCTTTACAGGGAAGAAAGATTGTACTGCACACCTACCAGTAGAGGGAAAAGGTACTTGCTTCACTAAAAATCTCATAGCATTTCCCCTTGGGACTGCACAATATAAAATATACAACAGCACCACCATTGTACCCTCTGCAGTACTGTGTCAATACAGTGATATACATTAATTTCCTGTTGTATATTTGCACTTTATGTTTACTAGATACAATTAGTCTATTTTCTGCATACTTATATTTGTACATGAAAGAATTTTAAAATACAGGGCCATCTTGAATGACAAATGACAAATGTACAAAAATATATAATCTACAGTTTGGTTTGGTTTTGAATAAGAGAGAGATACAGAGATAACTGAGCACATTGTGAATAATTATTTTACATTCTTTTACACATTATTTTAAATAATTTGTTGGTAATGAATCAATCGAACTCCCATCTTCAACCAACAGATCCCCTATCTTGCCTTCCCCCTTTGAAATACCTTGGGGCTTCTGTGTTGTAAAATCTGTACTCTCCTACATTTGAAACTCTGGTCAATTGGCATTGACTGAAGCACTGATTGAATCTACGAGTTTTGTACAAGGTTAGTAGTAGCTGAATGTTTTTCAACCACAACTGCGGATAACAAACTATAGTTTGAGTTTTGGGGTATTGGTACGGTATCTGAGGAGACCAAAAAAGTGGTAGCTCTGATTTACAGTAGACATTTTCTGTAACATATAGTTATGTAATTATTATGCTCTTGATTTGCTCATTGCTTAGGGGCCATTAGTTCAGTGTTCAGTTAATTGTGACGTGACATCCATGCCCCCCAGGAATGCATGTGCCTCATGGTCTGTTCGGTGTGCTGTAATAACATTGATGTACAGGGCAACACAAAAACAAATAAACATAGTGTGCCAGATTAGTGCTTCTTTCTTTTTTCGTCAGTCCTAGCTCTCACCAATCTGGATTCAGCTTTTGTAATTGCCAATGACTGCAAACCAGTCATTACTCATTACTGTTGAAACAGATGCATGCTCGCATCTATACCAGATTTGTGAGCTGAGACAGGGAGAGGGGGTTTGTGAATTTAACTATGCCAGAATGACACCTGAAAGAATCACAAAGCAACTAATTTACACAGGGTTGTATCCAACAATTAAACTGACAGCTTTTCCAAATGCCACAGACTTATAGGTGCTTGTGTTGAACTGTGTGCTAAATCCAGGGCCTGTGACCAGGGCTGCAAACAATCTCACTATTTTATCGGGCTTAAAAAAACCTGTAACATGTAATATAATCTGTTGGCTTCAGGATTATAATGATAAAGTCTTAAACTAATTAATAAGAAGCAAACAGCAGAAAGGGACATATTTTCATTTGGACCAAGAGGAAAAGTAATTTTACTTGTATCCCACTCTACCTCACATTCGCCAGCAGTTGAAAGTGAGTACAGCGGCAGTTTGACAAATTGCCATCACTGCATTACTTACAAATCTTGCTGGTAGGCCACTTTATACATCTGGTACATGGCTATTCTCTTTCTGAGGCCTAGGATATGTCTTACAGTCAAACTCTGACAATATGTATGCCTTAGGTCTCCTCAGTTCAGCTCCATTCAATATCTATGGACTGCACTGGCTTCACATTTCTTTGGCATCAGTACTGCTCAAACAAATCCCTCATGCTACCAATTTTTCAAAATCTTAATAAATGACTTCAATTATGATGGGTGATAATGCCTCACAAGGGAACTTAAATGACTACACATGGCATCTAATGATTGCTTACAATGCCATATGGTACTAAACTCTCACTAGCCTTAATGAGGGGCTACGGTACATACAGTTTTGTGCTGTGCAATGAATACATATGAGCCTTCCACAAGCTTTTTGAATGGATCGTTTCTGAATATTAACTTCAGGTTTTTTTTGTGAAAGTCTCTATTTCAAAATATTATTTAAATGTTTTATTTCCCAGGGAGGATGATTTTTGACAAATTGTAGGACACCTGGATATATATTTTCGGCATTATAATAGCTGACTACTCTGTATATTGGGAATAAATAAAAAATAAATTAAATATGTACTAAACCTTAGATTATTGTTAGCCATTCAATTCACATAATATACTTATACAATGTCATGTTATTCATTCACTCATTGTTTGGTACAATTTGAGATTCCCTGTATTTGGAAATCGGGCTGCAGTAGTATCTACAACATAATATACAAGAAAAAAAACACAACATGTTCTTACCTTTATGAGTTTGCACCTGATCTGTGCGGACACCATGTGGCTGTTTCTCAGGTTACCCACTCTGAACATCAAACACAATTTACCGTCTCGCTGCGAGATAACGGCGTCTTGGCTGAACATAAGAGTCTCAGCGCGCTTCTTTGGCTGGGACATCTTGATGAACATACAGCCAATGAGGAAGGCGTCCACGATAGATCCTAACAGCGACTGGAATAGAAACAGAATGATGCCTTCGGGGCATTTTTCGGTGATGTAGCGGTAACCATAGCCTATGGTAGCCTCAGTCTCAATGAAGAATAGGAATGCCGAAGGAAAGTTGTAGACATTGGCTACGCACGGAGTGTAAGACTGATCGTGGCCATGGTTTAGATCTCCCCTGATGTAGGCGATGATCCACCACATGGAAGCCATAACCAACCAGGCGATTGTGTATGTCAAAATGAATATTAAAAAGTTCCATCGCCACTTCAAATCTACTAAGGTGGTAAACAGGTCAGAGATATATCTGCTGGTCTCCCCGCCAAGGTTTCCATGCTGAACATTGCATCGGCCGTTCTTCTCCACAAACCTCTGGCGCTTCTTCTTAACTGGCGCTGTATATGCGGTGCTCCTGTTGCTGTTCACAACCTGGTAGTCCTCTCCAAATTTCCTCCGTAGCGCAGACATAACTTGAACGGCGATGAAGTGTGGCAACGTTCCAGTCGAGAATCTACCTGTTCCTTCAATGAGGAGATAATTAACTTGGTGGTAGTGCATAAAAATGCATAACAATCTTAGTTAAACGCACACATGAAAAGCTACGCGTGTTGCCGAAACGAAACCCCAAGGAGATAGGTATTGCTACTGCTTCTGCCCCTCTTGTGAAGTTATTGATTTCACTTAATTGGTCTTGTAAAATAAATGCAAAAACGATGCATCTTTAAGCGTCGGTGGTGTCCCGTCTCATCTCCCCTCTTCCTCTTCACCTTCAAGTGACTTTCAGTGCGCGTTTCGTCTTAATATTAATAATACGCAGACAATGATAGTGCGTGGAGCCTATGGAGTACTCCAAGAAAAATACTATTTCAAGCTACCGATGGCTGCTCTCTGAGATGAGGGGGGAAGGTGCACGCGGTGTGTGTGTTGGTGTGTGAGGGGGTCTTTTAACTAGTCAGGTAAAATATGGGTATAAAAAAAAGTATACGCGTTAACGGCTTTTGGTAATGTCTATTAGAAAGAATGATTCAAAATATATAAATGATTAGTGCTTCGTTATATTTTGGGAATTTAACAAGAGACGGAGGACCGTTTATGCCAAAGAACGTACAATTACGTTTGTATGCAGCTTAAGCGAGATATGCTGCCACCTGCAGAGAATTCGGCGATCGTACAATCATACTGTACATTTGCGCTACTTCCGTTTTTTACCCAAATGCAATGGTATTGTGATGCAAAAGGTGACGGTTACGTTTTCTAAGTTAATATTTGTCCCGTTGTTTTAAACAGTGGAGTATGCCTATAAGCAGGGGTGCACATAAGTGGTACGTCAGTACGCATTCTCGTCCTCAAACGTTAATCGCGTCCTCAAACGTTAATTGCGTACCAAGCAAGACGACAAAGATTTGAAACATACGCGACTTTTGTCCCTCACCGTTACATCCCTTTGATTAGCAAAGCGTTTAAGACAACAGTTAAATGACTCTCTTAAGAGACACGAACCAAGAGACCTACTGTATGTACTCAGCATTAAGTAACTGGGTCTACACAAAGCAATGGAGTGTCCATTACAGCCACAATTTTAAATTGAATGATGTTAAAATATACCATTATAAACATTAACAACAACAAATGCAAGTAACTGAATCAGACAATGAGCAATGTATCAATGGAAATGTATCCTTGTTGGCAGGGGTGCACATAAGTGGTACGCCAGTACGCATTCGCGTCCTCAAACGTTAATTGCGTACCAAGCAAGACGTCTCGTATGGTACGCAATTAACGTTTTTAACGTAACGACAAACTTTTGAAACATACGCGACTTTAAGTTTCAGTCCATCACTGGTAAGTTAATTAATATAGTTAGTTACCAGTGATGGACTGATCAAACTTAAAGTCGCGTATGTTTCAAATGTTTGTCGTCTTGCTTGGTACGCAATTAACGTTTGAGGACGCGATTAACGTTTGAGGACGCGAATGCGAACTGGCGTACCACTTATGTGCACCCCTGCCTACAAGGATACACTTTCAGTGATACATTGTTCAGTGTCTGATTCAATTACTTAATTTGTTGTTGTTAATGTTTCTAATGGTATATTTCAACATCATTCTATTTAAAATTGTGGCTGTAATGGCCATACCATTGCTTTGTGTAGACCCAGTTACTTAATGCTCCATAGGTCCATAGGTATCTTGGATCATGTCTCTCAAGAAAGTCATTTAACTGTTGTCTTAGACACTTTGTTAATCAAGGGGATGTAACGGACCATAACTCACTGTAGATTTACTAGGTATTCCTGATCTGTGAACAGCCCCTTAGATTGAAATGGCCTCAATTAAAGTATTAACCAGGAAATACACATTGAGAATAGCAAGGTATTTTAGAATCTTCTAGTCCAATTGGATTTATAATATAAACACCAGGGAGTTATTTGTTTTTATTGTTGCCTTTGTCAGCCAAATAATCGAGTAAATCCCATCAACATCCATAACATACTTTTCTAGGGTTGGACATAGTGTTGCAGCCCTTGGTTCCAATTCACAGAGTCTCGACTGATGCATAAGGATTTCTTTATTAAAGTTAGTTTTGTGTTGCCATCCTTAGCACCGTGAAAACTAAAAACGAATATAAACAAACAAACGAACATTTCACACACTGGTTTCCACAGTACCGCAAACAATCATTGAATAAAATGAGTATCAAAACGACCATGATTACACAAACATAAAATCATTCATACACGCATTTCAATTCACAAAGGTTACAATCTGAATCAATAAACAACCATGCATACCTCGCTGCGCTCTCCAAGGAATGCAAACATGATGGTCCTTTCTTCCAATATTAAATACACGCTCAAGCGATACAAAGTATCCAATCCTGCTGCCGCTCTCTCAAAGTCGCATCGAGATACAAAGTATCAAATATTCCTGCCAGCTCCGTTAACAGGCGCTCAAAATCGCATCGAGATACAAAGTATCAAACATTCCTGCCGGCTTCATTAACAGGTACTTGCCTACGGGCGACCACAGGGACAAATTGGTGAAGGCCTACTGGCTTCAGAATTGGCCAATAGAATCCTGGTAAATTCCCACACATTTCAAGGCATACAAGTCATCGTCATCATCATAAATGTCAAAATATTATTAAGTAAACACAAAGCATATTATCAAATCATTTGCATAAATAATATTTATCGATACCCCATGACACAGATGCAAATCTTAAAGTGGTCCTTTACACTCCCACCAATCACTTCATGATGAATACAAAAAAAAGAATCATGAATGATTTAAAACTCAAATACCATTATTTTTCTTTGACTTAAGCATCAAGACATGTTAATGTGATGGGCTATGTATGCATCTCTGTGTGGGTGATCCATTATTCACCTTCAAGGAGAAGCACCAACTTTTGAACTGGTCTTTCTATAATTGAGAGTTTAGTGCCAAGCGCTTTCCTTTCTCCAACTTGCAATCTCACTCTTCGCACTAGGCCATCGCTGTCTACAGTTGTTTCCACTATCCGCCCCAACTGCCACTGATTTCTTGGGAGGAGGTCTTCCTTTACGATGACCACATCATTCACCTTGAGGCTAGGGCGGGCCACATGCCACTTCTGACGCGTCGAGATGTTCAGAAGGTACTCTTTCTTCCAACGACTCCAAAACTGTTCAATCAGATACTGAACACGGCGCCAGCGCTTCGTACTGTACAAATCCTCTCTCATGAATTCTCCTGGTGGCGGAAGAGCAACCTTTGACTTCATTTGGACCAGATGATTGGGTGTTAGAGGCTCAAGAGAAGTGGAGTCATTTATACCATCAACTGTTAAGGGACGGCTGTTAACAATGGCCATGGCCTCATAAAAGAGTGTCCTGAGGGAGGCATCATCAAGTCTTCCTTGGCTTTGATCCAGAGTGGCATTCAGAACGTTTCGGATGGTGCGTATCTGACGCTCCCAAACACCCCAGCATGACTTGCTGATGGAGCATTAAGGACGAACTCGCACTGTTTATCGGCCAAGAACATCTGCACGACTTGGTTGTTGCATTGTTCCAGTGCCTTTCCTAGTTCATTTCTAGCTCCTATAAAGTTCCTGCCTTGGTCACAGTAAAGCTGGCGCACAGCTCCTCTTAGGCTGATAAAGCACCGCAGGGCATTGATAAAGGAGTCAGTGGATAGATCTTCTAACATCTCCAGATGGACCGCTCGGGAATAGAGGCAGGTAAGTATCAGGCCATATCTTTTATGTTCCTTCCGATTCCTTTTGATAACGAATGGCCCAAAGCAATCCATTCCGCAGTATGTGAATGGGGCGGCTTCGACCCGCTCTTTAGGAAGTTCAGCCATGCGCTGTTCTTCGACAGGACGCCTCAACTTCCTACATTGAACACACTTGTGTATCAACTTAGCGACCAACGCTGCAGCTGATGATCCAAAATCTGTTTGCTCTAAGCTCCATCTGAGTTTGACTCCTACCCTGGTGGCAAACTTGAGAGTGATAGTGAGACAGGATGAGCTGAGTGATATGACCATCTTTTGGCAGAATGAGCGGATGCTTGAATTCTTCACTGAGAGATGAATGTTTCAGTCTTCCACCCACGCAAAGCATGCCCTCTCTCAGGATTGGATCGAGGGAAAAAAGAGGACTAGTGCCAGGAAGATTTTCCCTGCTTCAAGCGCCTTTATCTCTTGGCTGAATGCCTGCTGTTGTACAAGCTTCATCACTGCACTGGCAGCACATTCACGCTCTTGGACAGTCACAACCTCAGTGGGACACTTTTCCTTGGATGCCAGTCTCTTAATTCTTGCCACTACTTTGAGGAGTGTTGTCCATGAAGAAAAGTTCAGACGGTCAAGGATATCTGTGTGATTACTGCTTCTTGTAGCGAGTACGTTCACTGCTCTGACCTCTGGGTCACCAACAAGCAAGTCAGTCGATGGTTTAGATTCATTGTGGACTTCATCCTTCCACAGGAATCCAGGGCCTGATAGCTAATTTGTTGACAGGATGTCAGAGGCTCGGAGTCCCCTAGAGGCATGGTCCGCTGGGTTTTGTGTTGTGTCAACATAGTGCCACTGGCTCGGACTGGTGTTGTCTCTTATCAGCTGGACACGATTTGCCACAAACACATGAAATCTCCGCGCTTCATTGTTGATATATGCGAGAGTGACTTGAGAATCTGTCCAGAAGAATTCTCCATCAATTTTCATGTTAAGCTCTGCTCTCACGAGAACACTCAACCTGGCTGCAGTCACAGCAGCGGAAAGTTCTAGACGGGGAATGCTCATGATCTTCGTTGGAGCAACTCTTGCTTTGGCCATGACTAGACTGCAATGGACTTTGTCTTCCTCGTTCTTATATCTCAGGTAAGAACACGCACCATATCCCACATTACTAGCATCTGAAAAGTGGTGCAATTCCACCTGCACAATTCTGCCAAATTCTTTAGGATGGTAACATCTAGGGATTGTGACCCCTCTCAGACTGTGGAGACCGGTCTGCCATTCCTCCCACCGTGGATGCAAGTCTTCAGGGAGCAGATCATCCCAGCCAGTGCTTCTACAGCACAGCTCCTGAAGAATGCACTTTCCACTCAAGACAAATGGGGCAACAAACCCCAGTGGATCGTACAATGAAGCTATGATTGACAGAATGCCACGGCGGGTGTCAGGCTTGTTGTTCAAATTTATGTTGAAGCTGAAACTGTCACTCTCAATTAACCACTGGATACCCAGTGCGTGTTCCACAGAGGCTGAATCTGGTTTTAAGTCAAGACGTTCTGCATTTGTTGCCCTTTCAGATGAATTAATACAGCCAAGAACTTCACTCTCATTTGAGTTGAATTTGTGGAGTCGTAACCCTCCTCCTTTACACAACTCTTGGGCTTCAACAATCAATTCTGAAGCCGCTTTGATAGTTGGAACACTAACTAGCCCATCATCGACATAGAAACTGTTCTCCACGAATGATGCTGCAGTGGGATAGCGTGCCTTGTGTTGCTGTGCCAAGTATTTAAGGCCAAAGTTAGCACACCCTGGAGAGGAAGCGGGCGCAAAGAGGTGAACTGCCATCTGATATTCTTTCGGCTCGTGGTCAAGGTCTCCATGCTCCCACCATAGAAACCTCAAGTAAGTGCGATGCTCAGGTGTGACAAGAAACTGGTGGAACATCCTTTCAATATCACAGATGATGGCCACTGCTTCCTTCCTAAAGCGTAAGAGAACTCCCACCAAGGAGTTGATCAGATCAGGCCCTGTCAGCAAGGTGTCATTCAAGGAGATGCTACGGAATTTAGCCGAACAATCGAAGACGACTCTCAACTTTCCAGGCTTCTTGGGATGGTACACACCATGGTGAGGTATGTACCACACGACCTCTCCAGCAGGTGCCTCTGGAGCTAGCTCTGCATCACCATTGTCGATCACATCCTCCATGAAAGTTGTGTAATGATCGTAGAGTTGTTGATTAGCCTTAAGCTTCTTCTTTAGATGTTGCAAGCGAATAGTGGCCAACTTCTTATTGTTTGGCAACAAGGAGGATTACTGCCTCTGAACGGAAGAGGCATCTCTAGGTGGCCATCTTCTTTCTGCTGAATGTTCTCACTAAGGAGCTGTATGAAGCGCACATCATCTTGTGAGACATATTTGCCCTCAGAATTCTTCTCACTGAAGTCCGACTCCAGCACTCTCAAAACATCTGTGGCTAATGGGACTGGCAGCTCTCTTACAGCAACTCTGTGCACATAGCTTTGACTTCCTGCCTGTCCAGGTGGGGGTTGGCTGCTCCTATGATACTCCATCCCAGCTCTGTTTTCTGAGCGAACGGCTCATTCGCATCACCCATGATGACTTCAATGGGGGCCAGAGCTGAAGGACAGTTGCAACCAATCAACAGTCCCACATCACACTCTTGGAATGCTGGCAACTTATTGGCCAGATGTTTGAGATGCGGCCACTGCAGCACTGTAGTGTTGCTTGGTATACAGGACCTATCAACCGGAATAAAGTCACGTGTGTATGATTGCTGCAGCTGTACCTGATTTTCTGAATAGAAACTTGAACTTGCAAATCGCACACACTTTGACTGGCTATTATCGTGTCAATGGCAGTCATTGTACTAAGCTTCAGCTGCAATGGTCGAGATGTCACATTCAATTCTCTGACAAGACTTTCCAAGACAAAGGTTGAATCACTCTGTGTGTCAAGAAGAGCGTATGTGAGAATTTCCTTCTGAGGTTCCTTTACAGATGACAAAAACTGGGACAATGCTAGAGGTGGCGGAAGCATTTTGAACTAGTGCATGGGACAAGACCTTATGGATTTCCAGGCTTGTTTCTCCTGTGGGCGTCTGAACTCCATTTGCCGCTTCCTCAAACCTTGTCTCTCTTTCTTCATGCAAACATGTTGGGTGATGTCGACCACACACTCCGCAGATATGTCGAGTTCTACACTCCTTGGTGACATGTCCTTTGCGCAGACATCCGAAGCACAAATGATTCTGATGGATAAAGGCCCTTTTATCCACCATTGATTTGGAAGTGAAGACTGGGCACTTAGCAGTGCCATGAAGCTCTTCTCTACAAACAAGGCATGGTAGCTTTGGTTTAAAACCAGGGAGGTTTTCTGGTGTACGGTCTTTAGCTTGAGCACTAGTGCTGAATGCGTTTGCCTTCCTGGGCAACTTATCCTCTGCTGATTTGGAGCTAAACAAGAATGGAGAGGCAATAGGATTACAGGCTATGCGGGCTTCCTTTTGCACAAACTCAGTAAAATGTTCAAAGGTAGGATATTCTCCAGATCTGTCGAGTTCTGCTCCATTTGCGTACAACCCAATCTGGTAGTTTTCTCAACAGCTTATGGTTTTCCTCACTATCATTTAAAATAGCCAAGCCTTTAACGTGGGGCATAGCCTCAGCACAGCCCCTTAAGAAGTCTGCAAAATCTCTAAGCGCCAAAGGATCATTTGAGGAAACCACAGGCCATTTCATCAGCTTCTCTCAAAATGCTTTCTGCACGACAAATGGGTTTCCATACCTGTCCTTTAATACAGCCCAGGCACCTTCATATGCATCTTCAGAACTCCGGTAAAAGAATCCCTCCACAGCCTTGCGTGCCCCGCCTGTGAGGTAACTTTTCAGATACAGCATTTTTTCACAAGCAGGGATAGGTTTTCTGTCAATCAGGATTGTGAATGACATCTTAAAGTCGACAAACTTCAAAGGATCGCCAGCGAACATAGTTGGCTCAGGAACAGGCAGACGGTTTAAGCTAAGTGAGCTTGCAATTGCTTCTGCCAGATTGAGTGCAGAATTCTGAGAGAGTTCTTGTGATTGGGATAATGCAAACGTTGTGCCTAATTGTTGATTTGGATTCACAGCTGGAGTTGTTACGACAACTGGGGCGGTGAAGCTGGGCTCTTCCACTATATCGCCTTCAAGTTGATTGTATGTCCGCACTCGAGCTGCAGCCACTTTAACATCCATGTCTGCTTGGATCATTTTCAACTTTGCTTTTTCCTCCTCAAGCTGCATTTCGACTTCAGCTTGCCTCTGTTTCATTTGCACCATCATTTGTGACTCACGGAGTTTCCACTCACTTTCCAGCTTACTGAGTCTAGCTTGCTGCGCCTGTATCTCTTGCATAGACTTTGCTTGTTCCAATTTAGCCGCAAGCTCTGCCTCTGCATCGGCTCGCTTACTAGAGGCTTTGCTGATAACAGACAAGTTGTCTATTTTTTCAGAAATTACACTTTCTGTGTTAGTGCCTGTTACGTTCCACGTGTGTATGCTTTTGTGTTCTCTGTTTCCGTGTTCCGTAGGAGTGCCATCCGCCATTCCATTCGCCTTCCCTACTGTCCATCATTTCTGTGTCCTGGTCCCGCCTCCACCAATCACCTGCCCCTCTATAAAAACCCCATGACTGCTTCCTGCAACTTCCCTTTTTGCTGTTTGTTCGTTGAACACTGAGAGACTGTAAGAGTGTGTTAACCAGTGAATATTTGAAAGTGTATGGTTAAGTTTGTTTGTTCCCACTTAGGCCTTGGGATAGGTAAGAGGGAGGCCTCCATACATCTTCTCGGTAGATAATCCTGTGTATAGAGACATTAGGAAAGGGGTGGTTGCCATCTGTGTACCTTTGTTTACGGGTAGCTAGTGTAGATTAGATAGGTAGACTTTTATTTTGTATAAAGGTTTAGATAGTCAGCCTATCTTAGTTTTTGTTTGTAGCTAGCCCGTTCTGTTTTACTAAGTTCATTTCTTTGGCAACACCCGTGTCCCTTGGCCTTGTCTTTGTGTTTGTATTTGACCTTTGTAAATAGCCTCACTATTATCTATATAAATACCGAATGCACCTTCCCCTCTTGCCTTGTCTTTATTATTTACCCTCGACATTCGTTCAAGACCCGATCCAATTAAACTTCTATGTTACGGTCTCCCGTACCTAAAAAAAGTCCGGGGTCGTAACATAAATGGGGCTCGTCCGGAGATTGAGCGATTGTGTGTGTGTGAATAATATTGTAAAGGTTAGTATTGGTAGTGTGTTTAATAGTAGGCTAGTTCGCGTATGGTGTGCTTGCGCTTGTTATTTGTGGTTGCTATTGTTAGTGTTACTGTGAATATTGTTGTGTAGTGTTGTATAGTACAACTAGCTATATAACAATTAAGACAATGGCTTCCGTCACATTTGATTTGGAAATGTTTATTAATGAACCGTCCATCGTTATTTTTGAACAGTGTCGTAAGGCGGATTTATTAATGATCGCGGAGCATTTGGCGTCTTTGTTAGCCGGTCTCTTCGTAAAAAGGAGATTCGGTGGTCGTGTGGGATAAGCTCGTGGAGCTGGGTCTCTTTATCCGGCCTGTTTCGTCCCTGGTGCCGGACGCTGAACCAATGTTGGGTGCTACGGCTTCCTCTGGATCGGAGGAAAAGGAGGAGACGCCGCCGGTTACCCGGCCGAGGTTTGAGGCGTTCTCTCCGCCAACCTCTTCTGGGTCAATGGTTGGGGCGAGGTTGAAGGTCCGTTTGGCCCGCCTGCAGCTAGAAGCACAGGAGAGAGAACAGGAGAGAGAAATACAGGAGAGAGCCAAGGACAGGAAACTGGCATTGCGGGAAATGGAGATTGAGGCAGAGACTACCCTCAAGCTGCGGCAATTGGAGTTGCAGAACGCCGCTGCACAGTCGGTTGGGTCCACAGCCGCCGCCAGGCACGTCCACGCCATTCACTGGACTCTATGATGTGAGGAGACATGTGGCTCTTCCTCCCTTTAATGAGACAGAGGTGGATACCTATTTTAGCACTTTTGAGCGCCTCGCGACGCACTTCAATGGCCGAAAGACATTTGGACAACATTGTTACAGTGCAAATTTTCCGGTAAAGCGCAGGATGCTACTGCTACCTTGTCTCTTGAGGACAGTTTGAATTATGAAACTGTGAAAGCTGCTGTGCTGCGTGCTTATGAGTTAGTGCCGGAGGCATATAGACAGAAATTTAGGAACCACCGAAAAGTCCCGACTCAGTCCTTTGTTGAGTTTGCAAGGGAGAAGGGAATGCTGTTTGATAAGTGGTGTGCTTCTAGCAAGGCTACGGATTTAAATTCTCTTCGAGAATTAGTTTTGTTGGAGGAATTTAAAAAGTGTACACCAGAGCGTTGTGTGGTATATCTTAATGAGCAAAAGGTTACGTCCTTAAATGAGGCGGCCATCTTTGCTGATGAGTTTACTCTCACGCATAAAACGGTGTTCGTGTCATCCCGTGAGAAGGCTTCTGATGATGACTTACCTGTTAGGTCACAGCTGAAACGCCCGAACTCTCCACCCGATACGCTCCAAGGAAGAGCGAGAGTGTTTCTATTGCCATAAAATGGGTCATGTTATTGCTGACTGTTTTCAATTAAAAAAGAAAAACCCAAGCCCACCACAACCTACCGGTTTCGTGAAAGTAGTCTCAGAAACTACTCAGTCCTCCAGTAGCCGCGACAGAGGTGACGTTGGCTACGACGCCTTCATGTTTGATGGTTTTGTGTCGCTATCTGGTGTAGCGAAGGATCAGAAGGCAGTTCGGGTTTTAAGAGACACTGGTGCGTCGCAATCCTTCCTATTGGCTGGTGTCTTGCCCTTATCAGAGGCGTCTTCCTGTGGTGCGGATGTAATAGTGCAGGGAATCGAAATGGGCTTTGTAACTGTTCCATTGCATCAAGTGCATATTAAGACCGATTTAGTCTCTGGGTATTTTAAAGTAGGCGTGCGTTCCGCTTTACCAGTCCCAGGTGTGGCCTTTATCATGGGGAACGATATAGCAGGTGGTAAAGTGCTACCTGTACTGGAAGTTTTAAAACAACCAGAAACGTGCGCTACGCCCGACATCCGGCAATCTCCCTGAAGTGTTCCCGCCTGCGTGCTTACCCGAGCGCAGTCACGGAAATGGGGCGAGCAGGTGAATCTGTCTGACTATGTTTTAGCGTCCGCATTGGATAACGATGTACAGACTCCTCAGTGCCAGACAGAGAAGGTAAAGGAGAAACCGTTGTCTGTAGATATGCCCTCGATTAAGCTGCCAGTCACGCGCGAACAGCTTATTGTAGCTCAGAACACTGATGTCTCTCTCACGCAATGTTTTGAAACTGCTGTCACCCCAGAAGCTGCTAAAGACAGGCCAGTAGCTTATTTTGTGGAAAATGGCCTGTTGATGAGGAAATGGTCATCACCTGTTACGGCTGGCATGGATTGGGGTGTGGTTACACAGGTAGTAGTACCCACACTTTATCGTCAGCAGGTATTGTCATTGGCGCATGAGAACCCCTGGTCTGGGCACCTAGGTGTAACAAAAACATATAACAGAGTGTTACAGCATTTCTTTTGGCCCAAGTTAAAAACAACTGTTACTCAGTACTGTAAAACATGCCATAGTTGTCAGATAACAGGTAAGCCCAATCAATCAATTCCTCCTGCTCCCCTCTGTCCAATACCCGTTATGGGCGAACCTTTCCACCACGTTATAGCCGATTGTGTTGGACCGTTACCGAAAAGCCGGACAGGAAATCAATTTCTGCTTACCCTTATGTGTGCGACTACAAGATTTCCCGAGGCTATCCCCCTCCGTGCAATTACCGCTAAAGCTGTAGTGGGGGCGTTAACCAAGTTCTTTTCTACCTTTGGTTTCCCCAAGACGCTGCAGACTGATCAAGGTTCGAATTTTCTTTCCAAAATATTCAAGCAGGTGTTGCAAGTACTGTCAATTAAGCACAAGGTCTCTAGTGCATACCACCCCGAATCGCAAGGGGCACTGGAACGCTGGCACCAGGCGTTTAAGTCAGTCTTGCGCAAATACTGTTTGGACACCGGGAAAAGTTGGGATGAGGGGGTACCTTTTGCATTATTTGCTTTAAGAGAAACCGTACAGGAATCCCTTGGTTTTAGCCCCGCCGAATTGGTTTTTGGCCACACAGTGCGAGGCCCACTTAAAGTTCTCAAAGAACAATTAATGTCTGATGACTCGTCCTCCAAGTCCAATGTGTTGGACTATGTTAGTCAATTTCGAGAGCGCTTACATCAGGCCTGCTCTCTCGCGAAAGAAGCGCTTTCCTCCTCTCAGAGAGCTATGAAAGTCCGTTATGACAGAAAGGCTGTTGCACGTTCTTTTACGCCAGGAGATCAAGTATTGGTCTTGTTGCCCGTTCCTGGCTCTGCTTTATCTGCTCGTTTCTCAGGTCCTTATGCTGTGGAGGAGAAAATTAGCGAAAGTGATTATGTCATTCGAACTCCTGACCGCAGACGTCAGTCCCGTGTATGTCATATCAATATGTTAAAATTGTACCATGCAAGAGCTCCTATCCCTGATGTGGAAAAAGTCTTACCTGTCTCGGCTATAGGTTCATTGTCAGTGGTGTCCAATTCCGACCAGGCTGGGGATGAGGACGGTCTTGTGCTTAGAAATGCACCACAGCATTGCGCTAGGTTATTAAATTCAGAGGTAATGGCAGACCTGTCTTCCCACCTGGCCCACTTGCCCGAAGAGCAACGCGCTGATATTATAAATTTAATCGCAGAATATCCAGTGCTCTTTAGTGACACCCCTACGCAAACTTCCGTCATAAAACATGACATAGAGGTGAATAACTCTGCGCCCATCCGACAGCATCCGTACCGAGTCAATGTTGCCAAACGGGCGGCCATGAAAAAAGAGGTACAGTATCTTTTGAAAAATAAATTAGCCAGTCCCAGCTCTAGTCCCTGGAGTTCTCCATGTTTGTTAGTTCCCAAACCGGATGGAACTTCCAGGTTTTGTACTGACTTTCGTAAGGTCAATGCAGTTACTGTACCCGACTCCTACCCTCTTCCTAGAATGGAGGACTGTATAGATAACATTGGCTCGGCTAAGTACGTAAGTAAACTTGACCTGTTAAAAGGTTATTGGCAGGTCCCTTTAACCTCACGTGCCTCTGAAATTTCCGCTTTTGTAACCCCTGATGACTTTTTGCAATATAATGTGTTAGCTTTCGGAATGCGAAATGCACCCGCCACCTTTCAAAGGTTAGTCAATGTTGTATTAGCTGGTGTTCCTAATTGTAACGCGTACCTCGATGACTTAGTTGTATATACGCATACATGGTTAGAGCATATAAACCTTTTGAGAACTGTGTTTGACAGATTGGCGACGGCCTCGCTAACTGTCAATCTGGCCAAATGTGAATTTGGTAAAGCGACCGTCACCTATTTAGGCAAGCAAGTTGGTCAAGGAAAGGTTTGTCCCATAAATGCTAAAATTATGGCCATTACTGGTTTTCCCGTACCCAGGACTAAACGAGAGTTGCGGAGATTCATCGGAATGACTGGGTACTACCGTACCTTTTGCCGGAACTTTTCCTCGGTTGTAGCTCCCCTGACGAGTTTGCTCAGCTCTACCAGACAATTTATTTGGTCTTCGGATTGCCAGCATGCCTTTGAGTGTGTTAAGGCCTTGTTGTGTAGTGCCCCTGTACTCACCGCTCCAGAGTTCACGCTACCGTTTAAGTTAGAGGTAGACGCGAGCGCATTGGGAGCTGGAGCTGTGCTGCTTCAAGAAAGCGCAGACGGTATTGATCACCCCGTTTGTTTCTTTTCTCGGAAGTTCACTAAGCCTCAGCTAAATTATTCAACCATAGAGAAGGAAGCACTAGCAATGCTGTTGGCTTTACAACATTTTGAAGTGTATGTTGGGTCCAGCTCCGTCCCTGTTGTTGTGTACACTGACCATAATCCCTTAGTTTTTCTGTCCCGTATGTACAACCATAACCAGCGATTAATGCGCTGGTCCCTCATCATCCAGAACTATAATTTGGAAATCAAGCACAAGAAGGGTACCGACAATGTGTTGGCAGACGCATTGTCTCGTGTGTATCATGATACATTGTAGCCATGTGTTCTTGTGTAATTTCGTATTTTGAACTGACTGTATTTTGCGTAATAAGTTCGTTCTTATTGGTGGAAGTGTTACGTTCCACGTGTGTATGCTTTTGTGTTCTCTGTTTCCGTGTTCCGTAGGAGTGCCATCCGCCATTCCATTCGCCTTCCCTACTGTCCATCATTTCTGTGTCCTGGTCCCGCCTCCACCAATCACCTGCCCCTCTATAAAAACCCCATGACTGCTTCCTGCAACTTCCCTTTTTGCTGTTTGTTCGTTGAACACTGAGAGACTGTAAGAGTGTGTTAACCAGTGAATATTTGAAAGTGTATGGTTAAGTTTGTTTGTTCCCACTTAGGCCTTGGGATAGGTAAGAGGGAGGCCTCCATACATCTTCTCGGTAGATAATCCTGTGTATAGAGACATTAGGAAAGGGGTGGTTGCCATCTGTGTACCTTTGTTTACGGGTAGCTAGTGTAGATTAGATAGGTAGACTTTTATTTTGTATAAAGGTTTAGATAGTCAGCCTATCTTAGTTTTTGTTTGTAGCTAGCCCGTTCTGTTTTACTAAGTTCATTTCTTTGGCAACACCCGTGTCCCTTGGCCTTGTCTTTGTGTTTGTATTTGACCTTTGTAAATAGCCTCACTATTGTATATAAATATATCTATATAAATACCGAATGCACCTTCCCCTCTTGCCTTGTCTTTATTATTTACCCTCGACATTCGTTCAAGACCCGATCCAATTAAACTTCTATGTTACGGTCTCCCCCGTACCCCTAAAAGCCGTCGGGGTCGTAACAGTGCCACCAAAGATAGATTGATATTCGTCACGATTTAGAGTCATTCGCACTCTTTCTTTTTCAACTTCCGCTTTAAAGGTCTTCTGGTCTAGACCTACTTCCAGTCGTTTACTCACAACATCACCTATCTCTGTAGTCAGTGTGTTACAAGCGTCCATTTTTTGGACCACGTCTGCAGTGTTAAGAGAATTGCGTTGGAGTGGCTCATAATTTTGAATTACACGGTCATATCCACGTTGAATTTCTTTGTTCATTTTCTCAAGATCTTCCTCCTGACAGAATTTCTTAAGTCTTGTCCTAGACTCTCTTGCTATTTTCTTCCAGGATTCATAAGCTTTCAGAAATGCCTTTAAATGCTTTTTCGCTTGTTCTTCGCGCATTTGTTTGCCCTTATCTGTTTGTTGCCGCTGGCGACTACCAGAGGCAGTTTCCTTGTCAGCAGGGTTTTCATCCTCTTCATCTGGTGAAGGTTCTACCTTAGGGCCTAAGTCACTCTCATTTGTGGCTTTTCCCTTTTCTCCGGACACTGACATTTTTATATCTCTATTTGCCAATTAATATGTGAATTTAAATCACTAAAACTAGATGGCTGTGGCTTTAAGACTCCTACTCACTTTAATCATTAAATAGGCTATTAGGCTCCCAAGATCTCAAAACATTTTAAATAGCCTAATCAAAGAGAGCTTGGGCAAAACTATGCAAAAATTAAGATGAATTAAGTTTCAGGCTTTTATCATATGCTACAAGTTCAGATCAAACCATTAATAAACATGAAACATGAGAAAACCATCATAGCAGTTCAATAGGCAAACATATAACCATCTCAACATTTAAAAAATCACTTCTTTCACTAAACAAGAGCATAGCCTAATTTGTATCAATCTCAGCGAATAGCAGTTCAGTTCATTTTGTTAATGTTGATCAGAGTCTCTCACCGCGCAGTCTCTGTTTAAATGGCTGTCAATGTACAACCTAGCCTGCATGCGTGGACCAAACGAAGACAGGGTTGTTGACACGGAGACAGCACTGCTTGGCAGGAGACCCAGACGTAGCGTCGAGTTTTCACTGTTGCAGCCCTTGGTTCCAATTCACAGAGTCTCGACTGATGCATAAGGATTTCTTTATTAAAGTTAGTTTTGTGTTGCCATCCTTAGCACCGTGAAAACTAAAAACGAATATAAACAAACAAACGAACATTTCACACACTGGTTTCCACAGTACCGCAAACAATCATTGAATAAAATGAGTATCAAAACGACCATGATTACACAAACATAAAATCATTCATACACGCATTTCAATTCACAAAGGTTACAATCTGAATCAATAAACAACCATGCATACCTCGCTGCGCTCTCCAAGGAATGCAAACATGATGGTCCTTTCTTCCAATATTAAATACACGCTCAAGCGATACAAAGTATCCAATCCTGCTGCCGCTCTCTCAAAGTCGCATCGAGATACAAAGTATCAAATATTCCTGCCGGCTCCGTTAACAGGCGCTCAAAATCGCATCGAGATACAAAGTATCAAACATTCCTGCCGGCTTCATTAACAGGTACTTGCCTACGGGGCGACCACAGGGACAAATTGGTGAAGGCCTACTGGCTTCGAATTGGCCAATAGAATCCTGGTAAATTCCCACACATTTCAAGGCATACAAGTCATCGTCATCATCATAAATGTCAAAATATTATTAAGTAAACACAAAGCATATTATCAAATCATTTGCATAAATAATATTTATCGATACCCCATGACAGGTGCAAATCTTAAAGTGGTCCTTTACACATAGTTATATCTTTCTAGTTTACATTCCATATTTGCACAACTTATTTTAGTCTAGGATTAATGCCCTTTCATTTTTTGATGCAAGGGGCAATTTAAGGGAAACTATTTACAGTATACATGCTAGCAATTAGGGTGACATTTCATTAATCTCTCACACATACGTTGTAGTGTGGATCGAAGGTGGAAGAGTCACAGGCAGATCTCATGAGTATCTAAAAGCTGAACGCAAGTGATCAGCCACTAAATCTGCGAACAGACTAGGGAGCGGGGAAAATAGATAGAAAAAGAAAATAAATAAGGAAACCCCGGGACAAAACTCGACGAGAATAAAACCAACAGAAACAACCCTAATAGGGCGAACACTCCTCACCGAGGAGCTAAGGATGTCACGATTGTTCCCCAGACTCACCGCTGGAGGGCGGTGTTGCGCCTTCCTTGTGGGAGGTGCACAGGTGGGGTCTATTTACAATCACCTTCCTATTTAAACACGCACCTGGCGTTGATCGGTGCGAAATCGTAAGCCATCTTTACGATTTAGCCGGTAAGGTAGTTGTGTCTTTTTCAAGACGTAACACGAAAGACTTACTGTAGTTAAGATTCATTCTCTGTTCAAAACCATCTCTTATATAGAACTACTCTATTGTACCCAATATAGGAACCTTGCTCTCTCTTAGGAGCTTTTGTTTGGTTTCTTTTGTGCAGTCGGTTCGACTGTGTTTGGATTACATTTTCGTTCTTTTGGCTCTACTAGCCTTTTCTCGTTTTTTCGGACACCCGGTGTCTATGGTTTTGTTGTTTGTTTTCTGTTACCATTGGGTAATCCGGTGGAGGTATTTTACCACCGCGTGTTTTGTTTACTGATTTCTTTATATAAGGTATTTTGTTTGTCGGGTGTTTTTCACACCCTTACCTTATCATTTAGAGATGATTCATCTCCCAAAAAGGCTACCACAGAGTGGTGATGCTAAACCTTTATTTTGAGATGAATAAGTTAGTTCCTTCCAGTTCAGAATACCGTCTAGAGCGTAATAATTAGTTTACACCGAAGCGTTTGCATGAGGGAAAAAGAGACCTTAAGTAGGAGATGGGATTAATACTGATTGCTCTCAGCTGGAAGCAATCAGAGCACCCACCGACACAAGACCATATAAGGGCGGCAGAATGACAATGATTCCTCTCAGCAGAAAAAGAAAAAGACCATCCCATGACCACGTGCCCTCCAGAGGCCGAACGAGGTAAAACCGTGACATAAGTATCATTTATGCTGAAGTAAATGTTTTACACAGAATTGTAAAATTAATGGTGAAACTGGGACACAAAATAATTAGAATCTGGTTATGACATTGGTAGCATTGCATCGCATTCTTTTCCCCCCAGAACCAAAAATATCTAAAGATTGAAATAAAAGAGCTGGAGACAACTGTACAATGATCACCTGCTGTCATTTAACCAGAGTATCTGAATTATGATGACCAGCTTCTTTCCAGTGATTCCATTATTGTATTTCTTTTTACTGAACCCAAGGTCATCTCTCCTATTTCCTTTCCACATTCCCATTGCACTGGGTGCATCAGTAGTAAAAGACTGATACTAATAACCCAACTCCCAGGGCATATCCACTTTTATTACCTCCTAACATGAATACAAACAAAATATCTAGTTATATATGATGCTTCTCTGGACTCATTTCTTGCTGGAATAACAATAAAGGTGGGATTCATCAAACATTGAGAAAATATACCTCCTCCTGATAGCTATATATTTTTTCCTGGTTGAGTGCTTTCATTGCAAAATGTTTATCAGTTTTTTGCCATTTTTTAATGAATGATTGGCGTTTACTATTGCCTCTTAAACGACTATACTTACAAGTTTGTGTTTGGAACAATATCCTATTTCCAATAACTTTGTTGAAAATAGGATATTGCTTTATCTGCCAACATTTATTGTGATTATTAACATTGTTATTTCAAATGATTATTGTCATTTAACCATTCCTGTATAGCCTTTCTGGTTCCCTTTCCTAGGGGGAAGTATAGTATTTCCTGGCATCAAAATACAATGTGGTGCATTGAAAGTATTACAGATTATTGTATGGTATTTGATGGATTGTGCACTGGTGATGCACTGCAAAAAGAGGACTCAGGATAGGCGAAGGGCAACCCACATAAAAAGTAAATGTATTGACAAAACGGTGGTGCAGTGGATAGCACTCACAGCAAGAAGGATCCAGGCCGGGGCCTTTCTGGCGGAGTTTGCATGCTCTCCCGTGTCCGCGTGGGTTTCCTCCGGGTACTCCGGTTTCCTCCCACAGTCCAAAGACATGCACGTTAGGCTAATTGGAGAGTCTAAAAAAGTGTGTGAGTGAATGATGGATTGCAATCCAGGGTGTATCGCCCGGAACGCATGCTGGGATAGGCTCCAGCAGACCCTGACCAGGGCCTTAGACAATGGATGGATGGATGGACTCAGTGGCCACTTTATTAGGTACACCTGTACACCTGCTCGTTAATGCAATTATCTAATCAGCCAATCATGTGGCAGAAACTCAATGGATAAAAGCATGTAGACACGGTCAAGAGGTTCAATTGTTGTTCAGACCAAAAATCTGAATGGAGATAAATGTGATCTAAGTGACTTTGACTGTGGAATGATTGTTGGTGCCAGACGGGGTGGTGTGAGTATTTGAGAAACTGCTGATCTCATGGGATTTTGATGCACAACAGTTTCTAGAGTTTACAGTTCTATGGGCAAAAACGCCTTGTTTCCAGGCGCTGCTCATGTGCCACGCTGGTTTGGGCTGTCAGTGTTGTACTCGCGTTTTAATGTGTTTTTAATATGTTTGTCAATGTTGATCATGCTATGTTTGGGATCTGGTTTTAAGTAATAGTCCACACAACATTTGGACCTTTTACCATGTGTCTGGAACTATCTGATTGCCCAAATGAATCTCCACAAGTTTTCCATGCTGCTTCTGTTCCTCCTGGCCATGGGAACCGACGCTCTGTTCGGATGGAGATCCGCCCTAACCTTTTCGGTGATGTTTCGCTGCTGTCTCGGGAGTTCCTGCTTCATCTGCTTCCCTCAGCGGGTCCTATCGACTTGGCGTGGAGTATACTGGTGGAGATACTGTGTCTGTCAGTGGTCCCCAAAACATTTCATGGAGGAAGATACATCCACAAGAGGAAACGCAAACGAAAGCGGGGCAAACCAGGATGATTGAGGCGCAAACTGAAACTGGCCAAAAGGTACACCCCCTTACCCGCTGTGATATTTGGGAACATCCGCTCACTCCGTAACGAACTGGATGAACTGCAAGCCAATGTGAACTATATGCACGAATACAGGAACGCATCTATTCTGGCATTCACAGAAACCTGGCTGGATAATAAAATGAGCGTTATCGACTTAGCTGTTCAATCAATCAATCAATCTTTATTTTTGTATAGCGCCATTTACAAACAGGTTGTCACACAGCGCTTCACAATTGGCATTTTCCAGAGGGAATAAAAAAAACAGAAAACCATTGGAGCCAATGTGGGAGACTGGAAACTTATTCCCTGACCCCTTAAAAGGCGGTCGAGATGAACTCCTGGAAAATGGTGGGATACAGAGAAAAACAAAACAAATAGTCCTTGAGGCTCATGAGGCTTAACAGACCACCGGAAGGGCATTCTAAGTGTAGGGATGGGGTGGACCTCATCCCTCCAGATACCAGGCCAGGGCGGGAATGGAACCAGCAGCTAGGTACGGGCCAGCGGCATCCGGCTAACACATGGCAGGGGTGGGGGGTTGACTCTGGGGCAGGTGAGCTCCGGGCAGTTGCCACGAACCCGGGGAGAAAAGAGGAAAGGTGCAATTATGACTATGATAAATATCACACTGGATCAGGGGAAAGAGTAGAGTGATAACACTTTTGCACCAGCAGAAGTAATCTAGGGCAGCATAACTAATTAGGTGAGTGGCACAGGGAGCACGCAGCCATGAGGGCACTCAGAGACCATCCCACCACATCATCAGCAGTCCTGATAGGGGCGGATCATCACTTATGATTGGTGACAGTCAGGATAGCTCATTGCACCAGAAGGCTCTATTGCCACGCCCCCTCCACATCTGCACCTAATGACTATACGAGAGACTAAAGAGATGTGTTTTTAACCTAGACTTGAAAATTGAGACTGTGTCTGACTCCTTCACAGAGACGGGTAGACTGTTCCACAGTAAAGGAGCTCTATAGGAGAAAGCTCTGTATTTTTTGATATTCTAGGGACTACCAAATTGCCTGCATCTTGTGAACGAAGCAAACGTGGGGGATTGTAGGGATGAAGTAGATCCGTCAAATAAGAGGGTGCAAGTCCATGCAACACCTTATAAGTTAAGAGGAGTACCTTATAGTCTACACGATAGTTTATAGGATGCCAGTGAAGTGACACTAACACAGGATTAATGTGCTCATGCTTCTTTGTTCTAGTCAGGATCCTTGCAGCAGCATTCTGTACTAGTTGTAGGCTCCTGAGTGAGGTATTGGAACAGCCAGACAGTAATGCATTGCAATAATCTAATATAGATGTATCAAAGGCATGTACCAATTTTTATGCATCTATTAATGACAGGAAGCCCCTAATTTTGGCAATATTCCTCAAGTGAAAAAAGGTTACTCTGGAAATGTTTTTGATGTGACTATCAAATGAGAGACCAGGATCTATAGTAACACCAAGGTCTTTTACCACCAAACTTGCAGCAACAGAGCAACCATACAGATTAAGAGATAAATCAGATAACCCTCTTCTGAGGTTTTTGGGCCCCAAGACCAACATCTCTGTTTTATCAGTATTCAACAATAGAAAATTATCTGACATCCAGTCTTTTATGTCTTTAAAACAGGCCTCCAACTGTTCGAATTGTCCTTCGCCAGGTTTCATTGATAGGTATAATTGTGTGTCATCTGCGTAGCAGTGAAAATGTACGCCATGTTTACGAATGACATCACCAAGTGGGAACATGTAAAGGGAGAACAATAATGGCCCCAAAACAGAACCTTGAGGGACACCATATTCCACCTTGATGAGAGCAGAGGGCTCATCATTTAACTGCACAAATTGATACAGGTAGGATTTAAACCACGAGAGTGCCTGTCCACGCAGTCCAACTAGGTTTTCAAGTCTGCTCAGAAGAGTTTGGTGGTCTATTGTGTCAAACGCAGCACTTAAGTCCAAAAGCACAAGAATAGAGACACATCCACGGTCAGCTGATATCAGTAAGTCATTGACAACTTTAATAAGAGCAGTCTCAGTGCTATAGTGTTGCCTAAATCCTGACTGAAAAGTTTCATAGATGTCATTTGATATCAGGAATGAAGTCAGTCTCTGAGCTACAGCTTTCTCTAGAATTTTTGAAAGAAAATAAAGATTAGAAATTGGCCTGTAGTTACTGAGATTTTCTGGGTCAAGGTTTGGTTTCTTTAAAAGTGGCTTAATTACTGCCACTTTTTGAGAATTTGGCATATAGCCTGATGAAAGAGACAGATTAATAATGTCTAGCATGGATTGCCCCATAACAGGAAGAAGTTCTTTAACAAGTTTTGTTGGGATTGGGTCTAATTGGCAAGTAGATGGTTTGGAGGACATAACCAATTTAGAAAATTCTGTCCACTCCAGAGCACTAACAAACTCGGATCAGTGTACGCTACAGCAGAAGGTGCCATTTTAGTAATTCCATCTCTAGGGTAGCGCAGGATTATTTAAACTAGGGACTCGGGGGGCAGGGAGGATAGAGAGCGAAATGGGTAGTGTGGTGCAGACTGCCCAGATGGAGTCTGTCAAGACTACATATAACAGTGAAAGCAGTAATAAAGTCTTGAGTAAACAAAATTTTAGCAAGTGTGGCTTGGGATGGAAGGGAGTGAGGGAGCGGGAGAGGAATAGTAGAAACAGTAGCAACGTAAGTGTGAGCAAGGCTATGAAGCTCATGTGTTTAAATGCGAGAAGTATAAAAAATAAATTTTTGGAACTGGAGACTGTCATGTTGAATGGGGGTTATGACATTGTTGGGATTACAGAGACATGGCTTGGCGCAGCGGATGCGGAGGAATATAATGCAGAGGGGTACAAATTGTTTAGGAAGGATAGAACTAATAAAAGAGGAGGGGGAGTGGCCCTTTATGTGAAAGACTATCTTAATGTGCAGGAAATTCCAGGTATAAACCCATTAGTTTCTTGTGAGGACATCTGGATTAGATTATTGGGAGATCGTGAGAAGGGCCTTAATATAGGAGTATGTTATAGACCTCCAGCTTCAGACAGTAACATAAATAGTACGCTCTTTGATAACATAAAACAAATCTGTGCTGAAGGAGAGACGATAATAATGGGCGACTTCAATTACCCCTCTATCAATTGGGAGATAGTGACAGGTCAGGGCAAATGTGAAGAGGAGTTTTTAGATATGGTCAATGACTGCTTTTTGGTACAGTCTGTTACTCAGCCTACGAGAGGGAAATCAATACTGGATCTGGTTTTGTGTAACAATCCTGATAGAATTTGCAGCACAGAGGTAGGAGAACCAATAGGGGCAAGTGACCACAGTGCAGTTATTTTTGATATTTTTTGGCAAGTTAAGACAGCCTCCTCTAACTCTCGAATTTTTTATTTTAGACGAGCTGACTTTAATAAAATGAGAGAGAATTTAAGTAATATAGATTGGGTAAAACTTCTAGATTGCAGAACTGTGAATGAAAAATGGACTATATTTAAAAGGGTTATTGTGATGAACGGGATAAGGACCCAGACGCAGACCAGGATCAGGCAAAAGGAACGTTTAATACAGGCAGGGATCAAAAACCAGGAATCAGAGAATCGGAGGTACAAAAACGCGAGGCAGAGAGAAGTCGAAAAACAGGCAGTCAAAAGGTCGATAAACAGGAAGGCAGAAAGGCAAACAAACAAAATCGCTAGGCAGGCTCGGGGTAGTCAACAGAAGGGTAGTCTCGGAAAAATCTATAAACACTGGCTTCAAGGGAAAAGTAAATCAGGGAATAAGAATCAACGTACTGACACGGAGAAATGAAAACACTGAACATATATACTGGGAGACACAATGGAAATCAGGTGAGACAATGAGGAGAGAGAGGAGGGAACACAGGGAATCGATAATTAAATAACAAGGGGGAAACGCTGATAGACCTTCTAAGACACGGACACTGAAGCATACAAACATATAGACAATAAACGACCTGGGAGAACAGGCAGACACGTGCATAGTAAAAGGAGGTACGCAAAGAGAAACGTTGGCGTTTATTTTTTATATATGAAGAGAGAATGGAGAGGCGAACAGGGATAGGATAATGAGAGAATGAACGATAGATAGAAGCGTGAGATAATTAGTGATTAGTAGTGTTAGTAACTAAATCTAAATCCCTAACGTTAGTAGATTAGTTAGTTAGTACTGTACACATCTAACTAATATATACAAAGTGCGATAAAGAAAGTAGGAAGGAAGAAAACGAGAATATAAGCGAATGCGGAAATACCCGAAAAGTAACGACCCGAAGTGCATGACAAGACAGGGAGTGGATCACGAACTAAGACGGAACAGAAACAGACAGGGAGCGGGACGTGACAGAACAATGAAAACACAATACAGAATAACGAATAACGAAAGGGAACAGATGAAACATAAACTACGACCAAAAACCACAGAACAGGGACTCAGAATATAACAGTTATTGTAGATGTACAGTGTAAATTCATCCCCAAAGTAAGGAAAAATAGGATGAAAAAACAGTCTCCGCAGTGGATGACTAAATCTTTACGGGTGATTTTGAGGCAAAAGAAACGACTGTATAGAGTATATAAAAAGGATAACTCAGAGAGAAACAAGTTAGATTATTGTAATATGCGGGCTAAGGCTAAAAAGGAAATAAGAGCAGCTAAAAGGCGGTTTGAAATTAAAATTTCCCAAGATGCAAAAAGTAACCCTAAGAAGTTTATTCAATATTGTAGTAGAAAAAGGAAAGTTAAGGATGAGGTTAAGTGCATTAAGAATAAGGAAGGAACTTTGGTTTATAATAATAAGGACATTGCAAACACACTAAACAGTTACTTTGTGGAGAGCTTTACTAGAGAAGAGGTTATAAATATGCCTAAATGTATAGACAAGGTACGGAATGTTTTGGAGGAATTTGAGATAAGGTATGTAGAAGTACTACAAAAACTACAAAAACTTAAGACAAATAAGGCAGCAGGCCCGGATGGCATATATCCCAGAGTACTCAAAGAACTTGGGGAAATTATATATAAACCATTGACAGATATTTTCAGTCAATCCATAATCACTGGAGAAATACCAGATGACTGGAAGCAGGGTAGTATAATTCCAATATATAAGAAGGGGGACCGTACTGACCCAGGGAACTATAGGCCTGTCAGTTTAACTTGCATCGCATGTAAAATGCTGGAATGTATTATTAGGGATAAGTTGGAATCATTCTTGAAAAATAATAGTATTTTAAGGAGAGCCAGCATGGATTTCTCAAAGGGAGGTCATGCCTAACAAACCTCCTGGACTTTTTCGAAGAGGCTACAAAGTGTGTTGACCTGAACCAGGCTTATGATGTTATATATTTGGACTTTCAGAAAGCATTTGACAAGGTACCACATGAGAGGCTCATTGCTAAAATGAAATCAGTAGGAATTGTAGGAGTAGTTTCACAGTGGGTTAAAAATTGGCTGCAAGGGCGAATACAAAGAGTAACAGTAGGTGGGGCCGAATCTGACCTCGGTGCTGTGGGCAGTGGTGTCCCGCAGGGATCGGTGCTGGGACCTCTGCTCTTCCTTATTTACATAAATGATCTGGATATGGACATTAGTAGCAAAATAGTTAAATTTGCAGATGATACTAAACTTGGGGGTTTGGCAAACAGTTTAGAATTGACTAAAGTAATCCAAGATGATTTAAACAAAATCCAAAAATGGGCAGATACATGGCAGATGACGTTCAATATTGCTAAATGTAAAGTTATGCATGTGGGAAATAAAAACATTAGACAGGAGTATTTTATGGGAGGAGAAAAGTTAGTAGGTGTTCAATTTGAAAAGGACTTAGGAGTTGTAGTTGATCAAAGCCTATCTGCATCAAAGCAGTGTGCTACAGCAGTGAAAAAAGCCAACAGGATGCTGGGATACATAGCAAAAAGTATTGAGTATAAATCAAAGGAGGTTATATTAATGTTATATAACGCCTTTGTCAGACCGCACTTAGAATACTGTGTGCAGTTCTGGGCACCGCACTACAAGAAAGATATTGAAGCTCTTGAAAAAGTCCAAAGAAGGGCAACTAAACTGATACCTGGTATGAAAGGTAAAGGTTATGATGATAGACTTAAGGCACTCAATCTATTTAAACTTAGCAAACGCAGACTTAGGGGGGATTTGATTGAGGTTTTTAAATTCCTAAAAGGGATTAACAAAGTAAAATACCAAAGATTTTTAAGATAAGTGGGGTCAGCAGAACAAGAGGCCACAGGTGGAAATTAGTTAAAGGCAAATTCCGCACAGATATTAGGAAGTTTTTCTTTACACAGAGAGTTGTCAATGCCTGGAACAGCTTGCCAGGTCAGGTAGTAGAGGCAGAAACGCTCAGGCTATTCAAGGCCAGGCTAGATGTAGTACTAGATGTTCTTTAGATTAGGACATGATGAGCCAAGATGGGCCGAACGGCCCGTTCTCATCATTATGTATTCTTATGTTCTTATTTCTAATTTTCTCAATCTTCTCAGAGAAAAAGTTCATGAAATCATTACTATTATAGGCTGCCGGAGGCTTAGCATTGGTTTCAGTCTGGTTCTTTGTCAGTTTGGCCACTGTATCAAAAATAAATTTTGGATTATTCTTATTATGCTCAATCAGATCAGACAAATAGGTTGACCTTGCGGAGGAGAGAGCATATTTGTACTGTATCAGACTGTCTTTCCAGGCAGAATAAAATACTTCTAATTTAGTGGATCGCCACTTCCGTTCCAACTTGCGAGAAGCTTGTTTAAGAGCACGTGTGTGTGGTCAGTATACCATGGTGCAAGCTTCTTTTGGCTAGTTTTTTTCTTTTTGAGAGGCGCAACAACATCAAGAGTGTTGCACAGGGTGTAATTTATTTAGATTGTCCGTCAGCTGGTCAATAGATTGTAGACTAGTGGGATCCTGATTAACAGTAAATGATTCTTGGAACAAGCTGACAAAGTTAGGTATCGTAACTGTTGATGGCTTTGCTTCTCCATTTCGTATGGACAGGGATAAATTGAGAACAGGAAAAGAGTGAGGTGGAGGAGTTTGCATTTATGTTAACAAGCACTGGTGCAATACAGTGATAATTCGAGACAAAATCTGAGAACCTCTGCGAAGAGGTGAGGACAAGTAAAACATGGACTGCATCAAGCATTGAGGCCCTTCAAGGTTGTTTTGATTGCACTACATGGGAACTGTTCCTTACATTCTGTGTTGATATAATTCCATCAAAACATATTACTGTTTTCCCCAATAACAAACCCTGGGTGACTAAGTAGCTTAAAGGCATCCTTAATGAAAAAAATGGGTGTTTTTCACAGGATCTGCTGAGGAGAAAAAACAAGTCAACAGGGAGGTGAAATGGGCCATCAGTCAGGTTAAAACCCAATACAAAAATAAGATTGAGCAGAAGTTTGAGCAAGGCAACTACAGGACAGCGTGGCAGGGAATTAAAAACATGGCTGCTGTCAATACAACAACCGAGAGGCGACATGTTAGTGTGAAGGGGGTCAGTGATTCCTCTCTACCTAACAAACTAAACAAATTCTACACCCGCTTCGAGAGGTCTGACCTGGCATCCAAAATGGCGGAATACAAACTCCTTACGCCATCCACCACACTCACCCTCCAAGAACAGGATGTGCTAAAGTTGCTCAAAGCCACCCCAACTAACAAGGTCGCTGGACCAGATGGCATCTGTGGCAGGACCCTCAGGCAGCCTGCTGCAGCTATCCTCCTGCAACTATTCCAGTCTTTGCTGGACTAAGAGGTTGTCCCACTGCCATGGAAAACCTTGACCATCCAGTCCCCAAAAACAACAAAGCTCACTCTCTCAATGACCACAGACCCATAGCCTTAGTATCACTGGTCATGAAGGACCCACATGTGAAGTCCCACATTATGTCTAGTACTGTTGCCCATTTGGACCATCTCCAGTTTGCCTACCGTACTAAAATGGATGGTGCCAAAATGGTGGATGATGCCGAACTGTTCCTGCTTGATACCTTGCATAATCACCTGGAGAACAGTGGAGCTTTTGCTAGGCTCTTATTTGTGGATTTTTGTTCTGCATTCAACTCCATGCAGCCTGCCATCCTTGCCAGTAAACTGGACACTCAGTTAAATTTTGACCAAGGTTTAATTTTGTCGATTATGGACTTTTCAACAGACAGACCACAGAGAGTCTTTACTAATGGCTCACTATCAGACACACTGTCCACCTACACTGGCTCACCACAAGGGTGCATCCTGGCCCCCCTCCTGTTCATTCTCTACACTAATAACTGTAAGAGCGCCCATGCCAACAGCCATCTCGTCAAATTCGCTGATGACACCATCCTTCTCTCACTCTCCTCAGGGACTGAGCAGGACCATGGCCCTGCCCTCTACAGACCCAGTGGTCATCCACAGTGAGGAGGTGGATGTTGAGTCTTTGATAACACCCTGAAGTTTGAACAAAACACAGAAGCCATAATCAAAAAAGCACATCAACGACAATACCTCCTCAGGTAAATTCATTTTGTCCAAAAAACATTTTACAAACCTTCTACAGCTCCGTCATTGAGAGTATTCTGTGTTTCTCATTCATCTGCTGGTTCACATGCCTCACTGTTATAAACCGGAACCGCCTCCAATCCTTAGTAAACACTTGTTGCAAAATCACTGGGGTACCTCTCAGAAGCCTTAAAAAATAATAAATTTATAAAATTGTGTTGTATTGTTAATGAGAGAGGTCAGAGGAGAATGGCCAGACTGGTTCAAAATGACAGGAAGGTGACAGTAGCTCAAATAACCACGTGTTACAACAGTGGTATGCAGAAGAGCATCTCTGAATGCACAACACATTGAACCTTGAAGTGGATGGGCTACAGCAGCAGAGGACCACACTGGGTTCCACTCCTATCAGCTAAGAACAAGAAAGTGAGGCTACAGTGGGCACAGGCTCACCAAAACTGGACAGTTGGAAAAACATTGCCTGGTCTGACAAATCTCGATTTCTGCTGCGACATGCAGATGGTACGGTCAGAATTTGACATAAACAACATGAATCCAAATTGCTCGTCGGGGATTAATAAAGTTTAACCTCTGGCAGTTTACCACTTATCTTTGTACCATTTCAGGTTATTCGCTGGACTTGAACTGCTTAAATTTCAGTAAAAACTGGAAAATGGGGGTGCTCTAAAACTTTTGAGCGTAGTGTGTATACATACAGTCATATGAAAAAGTTTGGGCACCCCTGACAATTTCCATTATTTTCATTTATAAATCATTGGGTGTTTGGATCCGCAACTTCATTTTGATCTATCAAATAACTGATGGACACAGTAATATTTCAATTAGGTTTATTGGATTAACAGAAAATGTGCAATATGCATCAAAACAAAATTAGACATGTGCATAAATTTGGGCACCCCAACAGAAAAATCACATCAATATTTAGTAGAGCCTCCTTTTGCAAAAATAACAGCCTCTAGACGCTTCCTATAGCCTCTAATGCAGGGTTTCTCAAACTTTTTTACTCCAGGACCCCATTTCATGGGTGGGAAAAAATCGCGACCCCATACATAAATGATAGTGCAATTGACCCTTCGCTAAACCACGCCCTGAAACGCAGACTGGCCAATCACAGTGCAGTATTTGACAGACTCTGACAGAGGTCCGACAGTTTTTTGCTGCACTCCATTGACTTTGACAGAAAAATTTGAGATTTTCTTCATTTTCGAGCTGGTTTTGTGGATTTTTAGCTAATTATGGTTAAACGTTGTGCCTGGGGCACTTGTAACAGTGACACTCATTACCCAGAGAGGTTGGAAGGAGATATACGTTTTCTTTCCTTTACAAAACCAAAATCTAATCCTGAAAAGTGTTAGCCAGCTAAGCTAACGTGGCTACGGTCTGGATATACAGCTCCGGGTTGTAACGTTGGTAAAGTTAGACTAAATGTTAGCTTTGTTATTCGTGATCCAGCCAGCTTGCTAACGTTAAGATGTTACAGTCAAGCTCTAAAAAACCTGTGGGTAACGTTACCTTGATGTCAAAATGTAATACTATTTTTTCATTACTATTTCAGCACTTTGTCAATGGGAAGCCCAGTCCCAAGTACCCAAATCTTGTGGAGGACTGGGCTGACACACTGCTGATATTTTTTGCTTTACAGAGGTCCAGGGTATGGAGCTACCTGTGGAGCTAACCAGAGTAATGTCGTTACAGCACACTATAGGCTACTAATGTTACGTTAGTTAGCTAATGCTAGCTAACTTACTACTGAATGTAATGTTATATAGGCCTACTGCTTTTGCTTTTTAATGATTATAATAGTGAATAGAGACCTACCCAGCTTTACAGGAACAGTGTTGCTCCTTAATGTCGCTGTCCTCTGTCTCAATCGCCAGGTGATGCGGTGGTTCACTTTTACTCTGCTCTGTAGGCTTTCGCTTCTATCTTAATTTTTTTTACGTCATTTTGTTGCTGAGTCAGTGTGATATCTTGAATATAACCTTCAAATGCATATTGTAGACCCTTCTGTCTGCTTCTATCTGAAATCGCTTTTTCTATTTTCGAAAAATTGGACAATATTTCTCCAGGGAGTGCAGTTAGCGACAGTGGGAGCGCCATGCTGGCTCCGAAAGCTTGACGGACTTAGCAACAGTAACTAAGGGGGGCGTGGTTTAGCGAAGGGTCAATTACAACGCTGAAAAACTTTATTCTGGAAACATAGCTATATTGGTGGTCTATTTCCAAAATAGTAGCAAATGCATTCACAGGCTATATCTTTATGAAAAATAAAACGGACTGCTTAGCCTACTTAATGGGATGGATGTGCTTGGAGTGTTGAACACAGTTCATCGATGCGTGCCTGCGCTGGGCTGAGAAAGAGGCGGAGATCCCCTTCAACTCTCAGACGCGATCTATATTTATTTTTAATTAAAGTCAATGCCGAAAACCCGGATTCACACAGGTAAGTTGACGCGAAGGGGACAAGCTTTCTCAATGCAACATTAGACAACTCGGGGTATTCACTGCGCACCGATATCCAGAAGTTTGCGAGGGGTTGTTTTTTCAATTTTGTCTGTGAGACCAAAAAGGTTGGTGTCCCGACCTTGTAGTCCAGCATGTAACACATTCAGGCGATCAAAGATATCGGCTAAATATGCTATCTGGGCCAGCCACTTAGGATCAGCAAATTTCTCGGCTAATGGGTTGTTTTTGTCCGCAAAGAAAATCCGTACTTCCTCTTGGAAGTACCAATGTGTACTTGCGATCCAATGTGCGACGACAAATGAAGCCTGTAGCCCCCGTTTGTTTGCTGCTGTTGCAGTTTTAAGCACGGTTTTCTGTCCTTGTAAAACTTTTTGTTTCCTCTGAAAGAAATCTAGCGGCTTTGCTTGTAATGCGCTGTGTTTAGTTTGCAAGTGGCGTTGCATTTTACATGGCTTAAAGCTCTCGTTAGCTAGAATTTACCCACACACGACACATTGTGGTCTTGGGTCCTCCTCATGTCCTGTCCATGTAAAGCCATAGGTGAGGAATTTCGGGTCATAACTTCTTTTATTCCTTTTTGTTTTATTTGTATTTTTGTAATTTTCTGCTGGTCTTTTGCTAGAATTTGACTCACCTCCAGCACCACTCCTGACAACAACAATTTTAGTGATTGCTGTATTGGCGCGCTACATATGCAATGGGGTAGTGCAGTAACGTTAAACGCGTTGGATTAAACTCATGCATGTCGGTAGATTGAAAATAATCGGTCAGAAAAGACAGATTTTACGAAAAAACTGGCAATTTGTTTTTCATTAAAAAAATGTAAAGAAATGCTTATGGTAAAAACAATTAAAAAAATTTATTTTAAAAATTAATTTAATTTTTTGGGCGACCCCACCATGACCCTTTGGCGACCCATAGTTTGAGAACCGCTGCGCTAATGAGTGTCTGGATCCTGGATGAAGGTATTTTGGACCATTCCTCCTTACAAAACATCTCCAGTTCAGTTAGGTTTGATGGTTGCCGAGCATGGACAGCCCGCTTCAAATCATCCCACAGATTTTCAATGATATTCAAGTCTGGGGACTGGGATGGCCATTCCAGAACATTGTACTTGTTCCTCTGCATGAATGCCTGAGTAGATTTTGAGCAGTGTTTTGGGTAGTTGTCTTGTTGAAATATCCAGCCCCGGCGTAACTTCAACTCTGTGACAGATTCTTGAATATTATTCTCAAGAATCCGCTGATATTGAGTGGAATCCATGCGACCCTCAACTTTAACAAGATTCCCAGTACCGGCACTGGCCACACAGCATGATGGAACCTCCACCAAATTTTACTGTGGGTAGCAAGTGTTTTTCTTGGAATGCTGTGTTCTTTCGCCGCCATGCATGACGGCCCTTGTTATGACCAAATAACTCAATCTTTGTTTCATCAGTCCACAGCACCTTATTCCAAAATGAAGCTGGCTTGTCCAAATGTGCTTTTGCATACCTCAAGCGACTCTGTTTGTGGCGTGTGCGCAGAAAAGGCTTCTTCCGCATCATTCTCCCGTACAGCTTTTCCTTGTGCAAAGTGCGCTGTATTGTTGAACGATGCACAGTGACACCATCTGCAGCAAGATGACCTTGTAGGTCTTTGGAGGAGTCTGTGGGTTGTATTTGACCATTCTCACCACCCTTCGCCTTTGCCTCTCCGATATTCTTCTTAGCCTGCCACTTCTGGCCTTAACAAGAACTGTGCCTGTGGCCTTCCATTTCCTCACTATGTTCCCCACAGTGGAAACTGACAGCTGAAATCTCTGAGATGGCTTTTTGTAGCCTTCCCCTAAACCATAATGCTGAACAATCTTTGTTTTCAGGTCATTTGAGAGTTGTTTTGAGGCCCCCATGTTGCCACTCTTCAGAGGAGAGTCAAAGAGAAGAACAACTTGCAATTGGCCACCTTAAATACCTTTTCTCATGATTGGATGCACCTGTCTATGAAGTTCAAGGCTTAATGAGCTCATCAAACCAATTTTGTGTTCCAATGAATCAGTGTTAAGTAGTTACAGGTATTCAAATCAACAAAATGACAAGGGTGCCCAAATTTTTGCACAGCCTATTTTTCACGTTTGATTTAATTTCATACAACTTAATATTGCTACAGTAAAAATCTGTGTCTGGAAAACACCCCAGTACTCAGCTTTTATTAGAAAATGAATGGCATGCCACTGTGATAATTTTCTGTGAAGACAGAGTAAATTATTATGCAGCCTCAGAGGGGTGCCTAAACTTTTTCATACGACTGTATATACAATATACAACATTTTTCCCAGTAAATGTATTTCCAATGAGGCCATTCAAGTGAAATTTGCACCAGACTTTGGTATTAACTCAAGAAATCCAGACAAAAAATCTAAACATTAAAGTCCATATGTAAATAAAGTTATGTGTAATAAAGTGGAATGACATAGGAAAAAAGTATTGAACACACTAACTGAAATTAATTCAATACTTAGTGGAGAAGCCTTTGTAATGACAGCTTCAAAGCGGTTTCTGTATGAAGTAACTAATCGCCCGCAGTATTCAGGTGTGATTTTGGCCCATTCCTCTACACAGATTGTCTTTAAATCTTGAAGATTGCAGGGGGGCCTCTTGTGAATCTGGATCTTCAGATGCTTCCACAAATGTTCAATTGGGTTTAAGTCAGGTGATTGACTGGGCCATTCCAACAAGTTGATTTTCTTTCTCTGAAACCAATTGCGAGTTTCCTTTGCTGTATGCTTTGGATCGTTGTCCTCCTGGAAGGTCCACCCACGTCTCATCCTCAGCATCCTGGTGGATGGCAGCAGGTTCATTTCAAGAATCTCTCTGTACATGGCTCCATTCATTGTTCCTTCAATGATATGAAGTCTGCCAGTACCGCGAGAGGAGAAACAACCCCACTTCATGATACTCCACCTCCAAACTTCACTGTTGGTATAGTGTTATTCGGGTGATGTGCAGTGCCATTTCTCCTCCAAACATGGTGTGTTGTGTGACAGCCAAAAAGTTCATTTTTGGTCTCATCTGATCAGAGTACATGCTCCCAGTAGTTCACTGGCTTGTCCAAATGTTGTTTGGCAAACTTTAAACAAGCTTCAACATGTCTTTTTTTCAGTAGTGGAGTCTTGCGGGCTGAGCGTGCACAGAGGCCATGGCGGTGGAGTGCATTGCCTACTGTCCTTTCTGTCACAGTTGTACCTGCTGCCTCCAAGTCTTTCTGGAGCTCTTTCCTAGTGGTCCTTGGCTCTTTGGCTACTCTTCTAAGTATCCTTCTGACTCCCTGATCAGAAATCTTGCAAGGAGCTCCTGTGCGTGGCCGGTTGATGGTGGAGTGATGTTGCTTCCACTTACGGATAATGCCCCCAATGGTGCTTACTGGAAGATTCAGAAGTTGTGAAATACGTCTGTAGCCAATTCCATTTTCATGTTTTGCAAAAATCTGGTTGCGAAGGTCTTGAGAGAGCTCTTTGCTTGTACCCATCATTAGATGTTTCTTGTGTGGCACCTTGGTAACAAAAAAACAACCTTTTATAGCCCATCAATATATTCTAACCCAGCTGACATTAATTAGCACAGATTGGAGGTAGAGTTGCCTCCTAATTAGTTATGGTTTTCAGCTGGTTCCTTGCCTTTCCTTGCTGTGGTGTACTGCTTTTTCTTAGTGTGTTCAATACTTTTTTCCTGTTTCATTCCACTTTATTACACATAACTTTATTTACATATGGACTTTAATGATAGATTTTTTGTCTGGGATTTTTGAGTTAATACCAAAGTCTGGTGCAAATTTCACTTGAATAGGCTCATTGGAAATACATTTACTGGAAAAAATGTTGATGTGTTCAATACTTATTTCCCCCATTGTATATATATATGGTTAAGGACAACAGTTCAAAGCCAATTTAATGAATAATTTACAGAGGATACTCTCCAGAACACTGTGCCTAAGGATTTAATACATGGATTGTGACATATTGCACAAGAGTGCTTTGGTTAAAGTCAGGAATGACTTGGTTCACATTTTCAGCACTGATATAATGGCTGTTGGGAGTGCCCCTGAACGAGAAGGCCCTGACTAAAGGTACTGCATGTACACACACACACACACACACACACACACACACACACACACACACACACACACACACACACAGACAGTGCTCAAGGCCATAGCCACTCACCTTGGGCAGTCAATCATCTCATCCCTGGCTTCCAATAATAAATAAACAATGCAATGAAATATTTAATAATCCAATTTTATATGAGCCATCTGCAGGGGATGAGCCTGCTAATGCTTCTTCTGTTGAATTATAGATGATCGGGGGGAGCAGTGGCATGTGAACAGATAACCATGTATCCACAGTCCCAAGACAGAGAAACCACTATAAATACCCAATGGCATGATGATTAGGAAGGGGGGGGTTGGGGGTCATTTTCTCTTTCTCCTTCAACTTGTTAACCTCGAGAATCCAAGGCAACCCATAAGCAGGACTGTTTGCTGGACCTTTTGTTTTTGAAGATATTAGGGGTTTCCCATGCAACAATACTCAGATGCCTTCTTGTCCCATCATGAACCTGAAAGCAGTCAGTGCTTACATGTCATGGTATGTGCTTCAGCTGACACTAATTCACCCCTTAACATAATTTCTGATGAAGTTATGAACATTCTGCTTTTCTAAAGAATGTATAAATGTACAGCATGCAGACATAAAAATACACATGAAGCAAACTGTGTCTGGTTGATTGTGCATGCATGTGTGTGTGTGTGTGTTTTTGCATGCACCCATATGTTCATATGAAGCACAGGTGGGAATTTTGGATCTTGGTGGGCCACAGTTAGTCCTGTTTTCCTTGTCTTGGTTTTCATCCTGCAGGGCTAGAATTGCCAACTCCTTACATGAGATATGTGCAAGGAATTGTTTATTATTTATTTAAAGTGTATCTTGGTCATTGGAACCTGAATTGAACAGTTAGATAAAAGCTCAGGGATTTTTGGTCCCTCTGGCCAAAAGGTGACAGGAGATGAAAATGACAGGAGCATAGAATGCTTGGCTGAGCCTTGAATCAATTAATGTACATTATATATTCAAACATGGGCACCACATCAACTCCAATTATTAGTCATTTTCTCAGGAGTGCTGTCATCACATATGTCTGTGTGTCAATATATTATCTTATATGTACTCTTTTGGAATATGGGGCAAGAAATTATGGCAGTAATTGTAATTTATACTTAAACACATTGGATCCTGAGCGATTTCATTGCTGATAGTGATTGGAGACATGAGTGGACACCAGCAATCTCTTGGTGATCCTTACTGACCTTCCTGCATAAAAAAAGGTAACTGCCAAAATAAGGGCAACACTTTGGTAAACTGGGGAGGGGAATCAAACGGCCCTGGCCCGGCACAGCTCATTGGAAAGGGGAGGGCTAGGCCTGTCATGGCCTGGTCATGGCACCACCCCCACAGACTCTCGTGGTACTGCACCCATTTAAAAGATCCCTAATTTATTCAAGTGTTGCCTTTATTTTGCCAGTTACCTGCACATGCTTGAGCTGCAGTGATTCTTGTGTGGGTGTGTATATCACAGCATTGACTTAGGAGGCACAATTATTTATTAAAATGTAAGGAGAAAAAAGGAAAAAAAGGGGGGGTGATGGAAAACAGAAACCTGGCATTTAATTTATCAATCTCAGACTACTGGAGCTGCACCTCTGCTGAATAAACTGAAAAAGAGCCACCTCTAGGTTTTAGAGGATATTGCACCTCTAGTCGAGATTGCATTTTAACCAAATGCGTTACAAAATTTGATCACTCAGCATTTTCTATAAAAAGCCTCTAAACATTGGAATTCAGTACGAACTGATATTAAGAGATTCAGTCATTTTCATAATTTCACCTCAAATGTAAAAACAGGAAAATCAGATCTGTCATCATCAATCATAATACATATTCTCACTGATACCAACAGTAATACTAAAGATCCCAATAGCTCTTTAACTGTATTTAAATAAGAGGGGGTTAAAAGAGGAGACGGGAGGGGGTTAAACAAGACAACACAGACACTAACAGCACAGTACCACAATCATATTGACAAAACATACTGGGAAATTGACTATGTTTATTAAGTTACAGCAGACAGATACATAAGGATTATAGGTATAAAAATATAACTAAAAATAAATATAGCAAATACTAATCACATCAGTAGCAGCTGAGAATTCTATAATGACATTTACAATTATGATCAATAGCAGGGTTTTTTAATATGCCATTTAGCAGACGATTTTATCCAAAGCGACTTACAGTAGTGAATGCATACATTTTTCAGTACATGTGGCCCCAGTGGGGATCGAACCCACAACCTAAGCGTTGCTAATGCCATGCTCTATCAACTGAGCTACAGAGAACCACGGGTTGATTCTAGGATATGACCTTTAGGGGGGCGCAGCCCTCAATGAGAATGTGAGATGTACACATGCAAAGCACAAGCCTACATTTTGAATTAATTAGCTGTTACATTCCCCAAAACAAAAAAACAAAAAAAATTGCCACTGATCAATAGTAATACTAATTATACAATAATGATAACAATAATAACATAACCCACCAGGGGCAATTAGCTGTCCGCCCCAGGGAGGGCGGAGAGAAGCCGACAAGACGTTCGTTGCGCACAGGAGTGGCTCTGGGGTGCTGGAGTTACGGTTGTCGGCTTGGCAAGTGCCGTCTCGGAGGAGACGATACTTCGCCTTTGTTGCCACCGGTCACAGGGCTATGGCAGCAATCGATGAGGGAAGGATTGATCTAAAAATAGCGGGTGTAATTGGCTACCAAATTGTGAGAAAAACTGGAGAAAATCTGAAACAAAAAAACAAAGAAAAACATAAATAAGCAATTATTCCGATAATTTGATAATAGCTCCATCCCAGGATTGAATTACAGAAGGACAGGTTTTATTAAAGCATACAACAGAGCATTCAGACAAAATAATGTTTTAAAAATGGTTGAGAACCTTTCTAAACTTTTCTAAATAGTTGTTCTCCAGCTATCATCTTTCCTAACTTGCCACTGTTCTAAAAGATTACACCAGCTAATTCATATGAAACTGTTTTAGGACTATTTATTTCTTGCTAAATTTGACAGTATATATGACAATTTGCAAGCATTATATTTTATTAATAATAATAATATGATTGATCTTTTTTAAGCTAATAAGCTTTTTTGAAGTATGTACACAATAATGTACACAACACATTATGTATGTTCACATTATTGTTAAATTGTACAGAAAATATCAAATATGATACATTTACGGTATGTTATGTGAAAATAGCCCTCTACTTTATTATTCTTGAAATTAACTATTGAAAGACTGGAAATGATATCCTTGACTTATTTGCTTATCAACCCCTCCATAATATAACTGAACCATTCGAAATAGAAAGGGGAGGAGGGGGCCTTGACTTGAATCATGTGTAAATGTTAGCAATTGAAGTATCTCCTTGGCGTGTGGGGCCACCCGTGTGTCCTTTATGTAGTTCAATGTCGGCCAGTGCTCCCCTGTCCCGGATCACAGCGCTCGTCTGTCTCCTCGCAGGACCCGTCCGCCAGACCCATAATTCCCCGCGCCGAGACAAGATGGAGGAGAGCAGCAGCTGCAGGAGAACAATGTTTGGGCTTTGAACACTCAAAGCAACGACTCAGAATAAAAAATACAAACGGAAAGAGTCAGCGGTGGTCATGTACTGGTGAGCGAAATATAAAAACGACATTTGCTTAAAATTAAGCCGCGGAACCGAATGAGTATTACGATAAAGCGTAACGCACTGGCTAGTTAGCTAGCTGGCGATAAAGTCGAGCATCAATTGTTCGGCTGTGTTGCATGGGCCATTTATTATGGGGTTAACGTTACTGCTTGCGTCGCTGCACCATTATGGCTATTTAATATCCATCGTCACTTTGTTGTTCAGCCGACATGCATAACCTGGCGAAACGATTATTTAGCCGACTTAGTATATATTCAGTGTAATATTTGAACCCTCCCCCTACGAAATATCGATACCTTGCTTGCTAGCTAGCTGGCTAGCTACCTTACCAACGTGATTGGAAAAATATGTGCGCCTTCTACTCGGTGTTGTGGTTTACTTGGCTAGCTAGTTAGCTAGGCCCTTTGTGGTGCAAGGCGATGTATTCATATGTATACCGCCGTAACGGTTTGTTGAACTAGCTTGTTAGCTAAATCTTTGACATTTTTAAAGGCGTTTAATCAAACATTTTGTACAGTACGGGTGGATTTTGATTTTGGTTACTGATATTTTTTTTATGGATGGCCAGCCAAGCAGAGCTTTATTCGTTTTTTGAGTGATTGGCGTTAGCTAGCGAGAGCTTGCCGGCTAGCACTACTTGGATCTCAAGCTAATTAGCTAACATTAGCTGAACCCCCATTTCTGTCCTTACACGGTTAGCTAGCTAGCTAACATTAGTGAAGACACAAAGGCTTTGGTTCGTTTAGCAAGCGCGAGCAAAGATAGATCAAACTGGTGTGTGTTAACCAGTAAAGGGAGCGATACGGCTGGATACTTGCTATTAAGCTCGCTAATCTGTTTGGTTATATTCGACATATGTACAACAAAAGACTGTATTTATCCATAACACTAACAGATATGCCCTTACACTGAACAAATGATTGAATAGCTATCTGTATACTAGACAATAATCTTGCCCGTGATGTAAGGTTTATCTATCAGCCAAGACTAACGAGAGATCAGATGACGTGTCTAGTACTAGCCAAAATTAAACGATACATTTTATAACAAGTCTATTGTGAGAAATGATTTACCATGCATCCTTTTAAAATCTAGCTCGCTAACGTTAACGTAGCGGCAAATAACTCTTGAAGTCAGCATTGACGGTCGTCATCATGCTAATTAACTTAACATTTAACAATATTCCATAACATTTTATAACCGTTCAACTTTTTTAACTCCGAGCACTCACATCAGAATATTTTCTCCTACCCTAAGTAACGACAGCGTTCACTGTAATCTAGTTAACACTAGTTAATTAGTTAATTTACACTTTGACGTTGCTTAAACCATTAACCTACTAAAGTAGTCTAACATTGATAGTGGCATTGGCATCATTGTTGGTAGTGAACCAGTGCTGCTTTCATATTGTTTGATGCAAGATTCTATGGCACGTGTCAGTAAAGTTATTGTGATTGCACTGAGTCAAACGTGATGTCATTGTTTACCGTTGCGTCCTGGAAATTTCCGTGTATCAGCTGGTGTTGTTAACCCCCCCCATCGGCCTGGACAAGGGCATTTGAGAGACCTAATGCATTCATAAACGCATCTAAAATGTTACCAGTCCTAAATGCCGCAGTACCTTACAGTTGCATGGGGAAATGATCAGTATTCTCAACCGCATTATGTAAACTATCCGGCAGCGTTGTGCTCAGCAATGTTGAATAATTCAGCAGTTTACCGTTTATATTGCTGTCATGTATTTAACGAATGAAATACGGCAATAGAGGACTAGTGTATAAGAGGAATAGTATGGCAAATAAAAGACACATCTTGCCTTAGCGAAAAGTAACATTTGTAATGTCAAAATAGATATTGGCCTCTTCACTGCCCATAGCTCAAGTTTCATAAGTAGGAAACATTGTCACATATATTTATTTAGTCATGTAATCCTTAGCACAAAGAGCTGATTGCTACTGTTGAGACGATTAACCTGACCTGATTAACACACCTACTATTACATCTCACCTCACAACTGATGAAATCCAATAAATATTTTGTGTATAACAGGGTAAGAAAAGGAAGATGTCTGTTGTGAATTCACTGGCACAGAATGCGCATACGCAAACAAACATAGGAAACATTCAAATTGGTAAACATCAGCACAAACTCTCCTGTCTCAAACGGGGTGCGTTGTTCACAAATTGGTGTAGTGGTGTGAAGTTGAGCAAGCAACCCTGTTATATTCTATATCTATATTCTCACTCTGATGGTTTTACCAACTCCCAGCGTTAGGCTCTAACATATTGCCCTGCCAACCACTGTTGGTTCAGTGTTTATGCCCATCCAAGAGGAGATGATCCTGTGTTCAGCTGTTACTTTTCACCATGCTGGCAACCTGATCAAAGGAATCCAATAAACATTTTGTGTATAACAGGGTAAGAAAAGGAAGATGTCTGTTGTGAATTCACTGGCACAGAATGCGCATACGCAAACAAACATAGGAAACATTCAAATTGGTAAACATCAGCACAAACTCTCATGTCTGCAAACGGGGTGCGTTGTTCACAAATTGAGGTGTAGTGGTGTGAAGTTGAGCAAGCAATTCTGTTATATTCTATAGCTATATTCTCACTCTGATGGTTTTACCAACTCCCAGCATTAGGCTCTAACATATTGCCCTGCCAACCACTGTTGGTTCAGTGTTTATGCCCATCCAAGTGGAGATGATCCTGTGTTCAGCTGTTACTTTTCACCATGCTGGCAACCCGATCAAAGGAATGTGTTCCTCTCTAATACAGACTAGTAGTGTGCTGGTCCCCAGGCCTGTGTGGATTTGCTGGAGCATGCCCTCAACAGGGTTTAAGAGCAGTCTTTGATCTTTGACCTGGCAAGATGAGGAAGAGACTCAAGATTTAGCCTTTAATTTCAGTGCCCTGTGATAATGCCACAAATAAAATGCACGCATCATCTTACATGGGCCATTAGCTGCAGCTTGTCACTGATTTATAAACTTAAGATGACTTTTAATCACTTTTATTGGCTTACCTCCCCAGTCTTCCTTAATCTTGTCAGATGAACCATGAAATATCACTCTTGTCTCAGTACAATTTGCAATTCAAAACCTTATTAAGGAGTTAAGGGCAATAAACAAATTCTTAATTTTTTTCCCCTCTAAAACTAGAGCTGTCGCCATAATCAAAATTATGTGAATGTTGCTTTCATGTTTATTTTTCTGTTTTATCAATATTTCTTTTCAAGTAAGTAACAAATGTTACACCCACGACCAGCTAACAAGAGATCAGATACTGATCTGGCCAAAATTAAACAATGCATTTTTCTAACCAGTCTGTTGTATGAAATGATCATGCATCATTTCAAAATCTAGCTTGCTAATATTAACATAGTTGACTCACTAGGCAAAGAACTCTAGAAATCAGCATTGACTCATCATCATGCTTGTTGACATAACATTGAACAATATTGCTTAACATTTTTTTTGTAACAGTTCAACTTTTCTGAACACTCTAGTTGGCACTAGTTAATTAGTTAACTTGCACTTTTACTTACTTAAACCATTAACCATTGATTGTTGATAGTGTCACCTGAAACCAGTGCTGCACCTTTTGGGGGAAACAGCGGCGAGATTGAAAGAAAACCTCGTCAAACATAGCATACATCGAAACAAACCTAGAAAGCTGGGCTTTATGATGGTCTAAATTGTTTATGGTTGTGTTTGAGGGTGCATATAGTAATTACAAGCAATAGAATCCTAAAGCGTTCACTCCACGCCACAAAATAACGTGACTATTTACCATTTTGTCATATGTGCATAATGAAAACATAACAAAATATTGGAAAAAGTAATATTTTTAGAGAATAGTCAAATGATTACACAAATTACATGTTATAGCTGTTTGAGTGAACACTTTGAGCAAATAATCACTTTCACTTTACAAACCGTCTCACGGTACACAAACATGTTAGAATGTTTTCTATACATGCTGGCTATGTTAAATATCACAATATAATGATGAAACATCACTAGGGTCCTGATCTTTTCCTGGCCTATTTTAACCATATTCTGGTGTATAGTCTTTGAGATATCAACCCTAGTAGATGGTGTGCACTTCCATGAAAGCTGAGAATGTTGTGGCGAATTTGCCATACGATCAAACCAACTCTGTGCCTATTGCGCTTTAGTTGTGTTTGCATTGTGTTATGTTCTATGTGTTATGTTCTTTAATCCCCACTGGGGCCACATATACTGAAAAAATGTATGCATTCACTACTGTAAGTCGCTTTGGATAAAAGCGTCTGCTAAATGGTGTATATTACATTATATTATTATAATCAATAAATGGCTCTTCCATTATGAAAAGGTTGCAGTGTATGCATATTAATAATAACAATAAAATAAATGAGACCATAAAAATATGACAATAAGCAATTCATAGCACCTTTCATACAAAAACATTTGCAACCCAAACAGTAGGTCTCCCTGTAGTAGGGAGGTTTAATATTGGGTGAAGATCAATAAATAATTTAGTTAAAAAATGGGCAGTTTAACCATCAACTGTGGTTATAATTATGGCAGTTAACTGTCAACCAAATCTCAATTCTCACATTAAATCTATCCAAATGTTGGTTGAACAAAAGTTTAGAAGTAGTACAGCTTATTTGTTATTTTTGTGGTAGTGTAACGTTGAACCATTTCAATTGTTCAAAATGAAACCGTGAAGGACATGGAAGTGTCCCACTGCATTGTGTGGAGGTGAGGAATTGGAGGCCTCAGGGAGAGCAGCCGTGCTCCTAGAGTGTGGCATATGTCTTGGACTGTCTCTGAATTATAGCAATGTTCCCTCAACACATTATCCTAACAACTCATAAGGCCATCTAAAGCACAGACGGGTCAAAGACACCTCTCCTTGACCCTCTCTTGAATCTTTTAGTTTTTATTCCTTTTGACATTTGGACGCAATGCGACCTAACTAGATTCTTGAAGTACATCAGGGTTTGTTCATAGAAAAACATTTAGATTACCTTGGTTATCTTTCCATATGTATACACTACCGGTCAACAGTTTTAGAATACCCCAGTAAACTGCCAGAGGTTTATAAAAATAAAAATAAAGTTTAGGTTACCAAAAACTGAAGGCCCTTATATAAGTTATAAAAAAGTTATAAAAAAGGCCCTTTTCAGGGAACAAGTAATGGGTTAACGTGGGTTAACAGTTGCCGACTCTGGATCCAGCAAAAGAGCCCCAGACCATCACACTTCCTCCTCCATGTTTGACAGTTGGTGTCAAACACTGAGGAACTATCCTTTTGCCTACTTGACGGCCTACAAAAATCTTTCAAAATGTCAAGATTTCAGACCATCCCCAGACCATCACGCTTCCTCCTCCATGTTTGACAGTTGGTGTTACACACTGAGGAACCATCCTTTCGCCTACTCGACGGCCTACAAAAACCATTCAAAATTTCAAGATTTCACATTTTTATTCATCGGTCCATAATACCTTCTTCCAGTCTTCAATAGTCCACCGGTGGTGCTTCATGGCCCAGGCAGGCCTCTTTTTCTTATTTTGCCATCTTAGCAATAGCTTTCTTACTGCCACTCGACCTGTCAAACCTGCAGCTCGAAGTCTTCTCTTCACAGTTGAAACTGAGACTTCCTTACTTCGACCAGTATTAAGCTGTGCTTGAAGCTGTTGTCCTGTGAGCCACCTATCACGCAAGCTGTTGACTTTCAGAAACTTGTCTTCTGATCTTGTTGTGGCTTTGGGTCTGCCAGACCTCTTCCTGTCAGAGTTTCCTCCAGTTTCCAAGTGCCTTTTCATGGTGTAGGAAACTACTCACTGCCAAAAAAATTACATTATTTTTCCATTTTTGGTAACCTGAACTTTAAAAAAAACCTCTGGCAGTTTACTGCTTACCTCTGTATCATTTCAGGTTATTCACTGGACTTGAACTGCTTAAATTTGAGTAAAAACTGGAAAATGGGGGTGTTCTAAAACTTTTGACCGGTAGTGTATGTAGTTGAAACTATTGAGGAAACTACTAGTTTGGAATTATTTTGAAATAGTGTTTAGATGCATGTATTAGTAGAGCATGTAGATGCATGTATTGGCTTAGTAGAGCCAATCAAAAATGTGTTCACAGAAACATTCAAAGGTATTTCATTTTCTTGCCTGGTTTTCTTTCCCTCTCCCAGTATATTTCCGGTTGGCTCCAGTTAGTTTCTCTGCCAGAAGATCACAATGAGTATTATTCAAGACAAGCTAGGCAACGAGTTCCTGCGCAACGGGGGCATGGAGCCCAACTTTGCACCAGGCATGATCATGTTCAGCCACCTGCCGCCCGTCACCAGCTTCACACGCATTGCAGCTCAGTCTGTCCTGCAGGACCTGCCACCGCAGGAGATGGTGCTGAAGAAAGAGCGGGACTCGCCTGACTGCAGCAGCGATTACGCCTACGCCATGGGCATCAAGCAGGAGAAAGTGACGGAGCACGACTACCGTCTGCCCCTGTACCCCGGCAGCATGGGGAAGAGTGCCGACCTGCTGGAAGCCTCGCTCAGCAACCACCAGAACCTGCTGGTGCACGACCTCAGCCTGGGCAATGTGAGTACTACGTTGGGGGATGGGGTTGGGGTGAAGCTGGAAGGTCATATTCCATGCCATGCCACGATGTTGGTGAGATACTACCAAAGCCAGGAGCCAAAAAAACTGATAAAACATCACTTTTGCGTTTTGTACATTGTATGAAACCACAGCCACAAGGAACTTTCTGAAGAAAGAAAACCTAGGGAAATCTGGTGAAGGTGCCTAGTATTGTTCAATCATACATTTAAGCCTTAGCATGTCCTTTTCACATAAGAATAAACACTTCGCCTGGTTACATATTTAAAATACACATTTATTCTGATTGACAAAGTGCATCTCAATGTTCAGACGTGTTAAATGTGCAATAAGTACAATTGTCACACATGACTTTAACAGAAGTTGAGCATGCTTTAATCATCAACCGTTAAGGGGTGAAACAATTCACCATAACGTTCAGTGGATCATTCGTTGTTTACACGTGCCGTTTTATTTTTTCCTGCTTTCCCTTTTCTAGGTACAAATACCTGATTTCTCAGTAAAAATGCCCTGATTTACATTTTTTCAGTAAAAAAAAAGAAAATAGGTATACATTGTAATTTAGTCTTTATTAAAATGCTTAATTATACATATTAACAATTAAATGAAAAGTGAACAATGGCAAACAAACTGAATTTGTAGAGGGCTCTTCGTGGTGAAATGGCATGGTGTTAAGAGCTAGCTAGTTAGCTACCTCAGATAACCATTTGTAGGGATACTTGTTACCCTGCACCCTGTTACAGTTAAGATCTGTAAGTTAGTAGAAAAAAATGTCCGCACATCCGACAATGCTTTTGCCCAGGTGCAACGAAGATAAAAAATAGTATATGAATGAAAGGAAACTTGCCATTTCTCGATTCCTGTACCATGTCACCTCCCCTTGAGAGCCTGCAGGTCAAATTCAAGGTTTAAAGAAACATGTAACTTGGGATGCACTTAATATTTAATATAAATTTTACGCTCAACATTATCTTAGCATCATATTGCTGAAATGTACTTGGTACAAGGTCACATGCTGGAAATATTCACAAAGGGTTATAGACTAGGCTATGAATGCCCTGGCTTGTAAAGACCAAAACAGATCAAACCAAATTCAAGGTGACGTGTGGAGAGAGCCGGTCTATATTCCATGCTGGTATCTGCAGCATGCCTCTTTCTTTCATAGTAAGTGCAGGAATGGTAGTATAAATTAATTCACTGTGCCAGAAATCCAAATATTTACTGAAGAGCGCATGATATCAGTGTACCTTTGTCAGCACAAACGAAGCCTAGCAAGTCTCTACACATGTTAGTTCATCTACTCAACATCTTGCAGCAACTCGTGACCAATCATCAGCCCACAGCTCTTTGTCTAACAATAGCCAAGCCACCACGTGGGAACTTGGCAGATGCGTATAAAAAGCCCAAAATAATGATTGGTGCTTTCGTCATATGTTTTTTAAATAGCCTATGTAATATGATCCACTCGGGAAGCCCGGAAACCAATCTCACCTGTAAAAATTAGCTATAACTTTTGCAATGAGACACTGGTACACGGTGACTTCTGGGATATCTTTGTTCTTACCTTGTATTAATGCACATCTTGTAGGTCGCTCTGGATAAGAGCGTCTGCTAAATGCTTAAAATGTAAAATGTAAAAATGGATATCTGTCTGAAATTAGACTAGCCCTGTCTTTTTATTCCTCTTTATTTTCCCTCCATGTGAATAAGAAACAATTGTAATTGAGACCAGTAGTGAAGGGCTCAATCACAGTGGAGCAAAATTCCCCACAGTATTGTTTTACGTTAGCCCTTCATTCATGTCTGATTTGTATTTAATTAAAGGAAATTCATTTAGGCTTATTTTGGCCTGCTTGACAACTACAAATTTGACACTTCATACAGCTAAATCTTTCATCCCGGATTTATTTGAGCAATTGGCTCAACTGAATAGAGCAACTAAAGATAAGTATTCTGTGAATTATGCATTTACACTAAATTATGCATTACCAATAATAATCATAAAAATGTTGAACCGTTGTGAACGAGTAATGCCGCTTTCACATCTATAGTTCGATAGATTTGGTCCGATTCAAGAGCAAGTTGCTCGCGTACAACATGGAGCAACAGCAGCGTATTGCGATTGTGATCATCGCTTTCATAATTATGATTTGGTGTTCCAACCAAATAAGAACAGCGGAAACGTGTGAGCACATCTCAAGATGTGTGACCAATGTAGGCTTATTGCTTCACATAATTCAGAGGAGACGTACAAGAGGGTACCAAAGTGTCAGCATCAGCTTTCAACCCACAATGCACTGTATTTTGGTTTGCTTCCTATATTAGGTCCTATATTAAGTCTGATTACGTTCACACATGTAACGAACCAAACCGTGGTTCACTTAGAACCGGACCGAGTCCCGACTTTTCGGGAGGACCATGGTTCAATTGTTTGGTCTCCACCAGAGTTCAAATGCTTGTTCTCACCTCTCCAAACGAACCGGACTAATGGAGTAAACGCACCATGGTTCGATTAAAACGAACCAAACGGTAGGTGTGAAAGGGACATAAGTCAAAGTTGTCCATGCCTTCTTGGTTAGTGTGAATGAAGAAAGTTACTTTCTTCCTTTGTCCATCACAAGAGGTGTTGTGAAATGTTTTCACTGTCATGCTTCTGTGGCATTAATGTGTATGACTTGTGTTTGTAATGAAGATTAGTTCTGTGTAGGTTTAGTATGTAACCGCGAGTCTCCAGCCGTGCTCGACCCGAGGCCCACCAGCTGGTCAGAACGTTGTGATCCTCACTTGAAGTCAGCCGTGACCTCTGCAGTAGCTGGAACGTGACCATAAATATCAAAATATCAATGTATTGCTCTGCCTATCGGATCCTTAAGATGTCAGACATTCAATTGGGTGAACCTGGCCGTCATTGTCGCCCTTATTTAGATTTCCTCATAGCACTGCTCTCAAGTGCTGTTTTTCCCCCTCTTTTCATTCTTGCAGCTGTCACAGAGATTAGTGAAAGACTCGGGAAGAAGGGGGCGGAGGTCAAATGGCGACGGACAGGAGGGGAAGCCCCGGAGGAAACGCGGGGACTCCTCTAAGGTGCGGTTCGTTGTCGCCTGGGTCTTGTCCCGGCAGCCGGACCTGCTTGTGAAAAGCAGAACTCCTTGGGTGTTCATTCTATAGTATGTTTTTTCCTTTGCATATTAAACTGCCATTTGAGGGATCATTCATTTCACTGGTTTTTGTATTCAGGAATTGTCAAATGTACAGTGTGATGGGATAACATTGAAATGTTTTTTTTTTTTTTTTTTGACATGCATTGTCTTGCCAGTAGTTTACTTCAGAAAACTGGAGCAGAGAAGACCTAGATTCAAACTTAGTTACTAGTGACTAAAGTGACAGTGGAACAATGGGATGTGAGAGCCATTGTCTCTAGTAGACTCTTAGCATGATGGGCAAGGAGTGGGGCATGGCTGTGCAGTCATTGTTGTGGAAGAATAGGAAAGATCATAAGGACTGACCCCGGCCGGCACCCCTCGTGTCTCTGCAGTCGATGATGCTGGACGGCGATATGGGAAGCCTGTCCCCTGGCTCCAAGCCACACATCTGCGAGCACTGCAATGCAGCCTTCCGAAGTTCTTACCATCTGCGCAGACACGTGCTCATCCACACAGGTATGGGGGCGTTTTCTACCTCTTCACCCTACACTGTCACTGGGATTTATGATTTTTTCCTCTTGTATGGGTATTTATGGCAGATTATTTTAATGATGCTCACCCTGGTCTGTGATTGAGTCCTAACTGCCATGCCGATTATGGTCATATCAGGGACAAAAACTGGTTAAAATGGTGCGGACCCATTGGCTGGAGGAGACACAGCAGGGCACAAGACTAACAGACAACCGGGAACTACCCCACCATCTTGGAGTAGTTGGGCTATTCAAGTCCAGGCTAGATGCAGTACTAGACACGCCTAGATGGGCTGAACGGTCCGTTGTCGTCTATGTGTATTCTTATGTTCTGTTTTCATTTTTTTCTTAGGATGAATGTAGTTTTCCATTTTATGATTACCTTTTTGTCACTAAACTACTTTCCCCCCATTAATTTACTTGCCTCATATTGTGTTTTTATTCGTTTTAAATCATATCAGGAATTGTTGTTGGAGATGCATGTATACCCAAATGTAAACTGTAACCGTATATTTGATATCGCCCCCACAGTTAATTCTTACCAATATATTATTTAAACGGCTAACCAAACTATTCCTCATGGTTTAATTTCAGATATGTTTATGGTTTCTAAAGCACTTTCAATTTCTCAAGGGGAAAATAAATAAATCTTTCTGTAGGTAAAACCCTGGTTACTATTAGAGTAGTTAACCTGAGGAAGTCATTGTTGAGTGAGCTGTTCAGTGTGGTGTTGGAATGGCATAGCTGACAGCTGTGCACTCTGTCCCGCTTTCCTCAGGAGAGAGGCCTTTCAGATGCAGCCAGTGTAACATGAGCTTCATCCAGAAGTACCTTCTGCAACGGCATGAGAAGATACACAGTGGTGAGTTTGGGCAATAAACAGCCAACGCCAATCCTGGACAAGAGGAAAAGAAAATGAAAAGCTCTTGTGGATCACATATCAACAGTGGCTATAATCTCTACAGAATCATGGTCTTTGAGGCAGATGTATTTTTTATTTAAATAACCTTCCTGTTTGTTGCAGTATTTTATAATGATGGCTGGGGCTGGGGCTGGGGCTGGGGGTGGGGGTGGCGGTGGGGGTGGTTGAGATGTGTTCCAACATCTGCGGTTGACTTTGTTGTAATTCGTGCTCAAGGAGAGAAGCCCTTCAGCTGTGACCAGTGTAATATGCGGTTCATTCAGAAGTATCACATGGAGAGGCACAAGAGGACTCATAGCGGAGAAAAGCCATACAAATGTGACACCTGCCAACAGGTGAGTCAACAGGAGCGGGGGGTCATTGGTCACATAAGTAGCTTCTGATCTGGTTGCATCAGCCAGGTTCCCTTTACTCTTGTTCACCAGTACGGTCTATTTTTCTTGAATTCCAGTTTCATAGGCCATAAGCCAGTGTATAAGATAGTATTTTCAGCTGGCCTCAGTTGTTTCCTTCTCCTGGTGACTAAGTTTTCATGCATGTGTGTTCACCCCTTCCCCTTTGCAGTATTTTTCCAGGACTGATCGATTGCTGAAGCACAAAAGAACCTGTGGAGAAGCCATAAAGAAAGGACTGGATCCAGGGGTGTTGGACCAGGTACCTGGGGAAATGGGACAGGGCAGCTACGCCATCACTCAGGGAAACGCAAGTGCTTCTGGCCGCAAGAGGGGGAAATCCAAAAGTGAGTGTAGTGAACGCAAGAGGAAGAAGGGCAGCGAAGCACTGGGGGCCGGATGCCTGCAGAACTATGAGGCCAACTCGGGCATTGCCTCTAGCAGTGGACTGCACATTCAACACAGCCGTGCCCCCAAGCTGGTATTCAAAAAAGTTAATCGCAAGGGCATGGACAAGGGCTCCCTCGGAGAGCCCCCCTCTGGCCTCCACGGCCAGAAACTGCTGTCCGACAAGCCGGGCTCCATGGACCTGGCGGGTACAGGCGGCATGGATGGCATGGGGCTCCTGCACGGCGCAGGGGCCAAGCAAGGCCCCACCAGCAGCAACTACGACGACGCCATGCAATTCCTGAAGAAGCGGCGCTACCTGCATGCCGCCAACAGCACCGGTGACTATGAGGCGGGTGTGGCCCACCTGCCTTCACAGCAGACGGTCATACAGGGCGTGGTTACTGGGGTGATGGACAACGACGCCCCCCTCAGCCTGCTGGACTCGTCGCCGATGAGCGCGGATATCAAGCACGACAAGTCAGGCATCCCGGACGAGGTCCTGCAGAGCCTACTGGACCACTACTCCCAGAAGGCAGAGGGGCAGCACGACGTGCCCTTCGACCTAGGCGACCAGCACGTGGACCTGCACCCACCCCCTGATAGCGAGCTGGGGCAGGATGAGGACGTGCCCCACTCCACCGGCGACAAGGCAGTCATCATGCACGAGTACTCGCGCTTCCTGCTGCAGGCGCTCGAGCGCACCAGTCACAGTGTTGGCTTCCCACTGGGCCCTAGTGGGCCCTTCCCCACCCTGGCCCCGGGCCCCACCCACACCGGTGCCTACACTACATCCCCCCTGGAGTGTGGCTTCAGCCAGTCCATTACCTCAGCCCTGCCTAACTCCTTGCCAAAGTCCCACTTTGGGATGCTGGTGGGCTCCTCGCAGCCTAGCTTCCACCTGAGCAGCCTGGAGCCCACCCACCAGCAGCTCACCCCCTCTCAGGAGCTCACCGAGCAGATGGAGAAGCAGCACTCCCCCAACACCTACCAGATCACACCTCAGGAGATAGGCGGCCAGAAAGACCCGCAGCCCAAGAGCAGCTCCAGCTACCAGCTGTCCCCGCAGGAACTAGCCCCCATGGACCCCTCCAAGGGCGTGGACATCCGGTCCCCTTACCAGATCGAGAACTTTGCCCAGGCCTTCGGGTCTCAGTTCAAGTCGGGCGGCCGAGTCCCTCTGGCGTTCAGCACTGACTCTAGCGGAGAGGTTGACCACAGAATAAGGACTCCCGTTTCAGAATTCTCAGGGTATACTAGTTTGTTAGCTGATGTCAATGAGCCAGTTAGTTCAGGATCCAAGACCCCAACAAGCCAAAGCTACAGGTAAGGCTTGAGGTGGTAGACCTAGTTGGAGGATTGTTCAGTTTTTCTTATGTTTGTTTTAAATAAGGTTATGTTTTAATTATTATACTGCCATTATAATGTTTATATGAAATCCTACCAGGAAAGGTCTGTGTGACCTTCAAATGCAATTTTTTAAATTTTATCTGTTTAGTTGGTTTTATTCATATTAGTGTAAAATTAGTTCTGATTGTTAAATGATAGATTTAAAAGTACTTTTTAAGCAAAAATATAGGGTAGCAAAGGACTGGCTTGATTTTTTTCCCCCATGAACATATGTGTTTTAGCAATCAACTTTACAATTGTAAAAATAATAATGATAAAGATGATGGCAGGGAATAGCCCATATTTGAAATAGCAAAAAATTAAGATATTGTCTGTTACAAGGATTTAAAGTATAACTCAGGAAAAAGTGTAATAAGGAGAATTTTATTATGAAATGCAGCAAGAGCACTCTTTTTTTAGAGGTGTAAGTTTGCAAGTACAAAGAAGAGGCTTTGTTTTTTATTCCTTTAGAATTGAGTGCTACAAATAATGAAACTGCTGCCTGTTTGGTTACACTGATAACACTTTCCACTTCGCTGTATGGAGATTATGGTACTTTTTTGTCAATGTGAAACACTCATGTTTCTTTCAATAAGGGCCATGTATATTTATAAGTATATATTACAGATTTAATTGTTCTGGGGGGGCACTGCAACTTGAGAAAGGAGGGAGTGTGAAAAAGAAGGCCCTGTAGTCAGTTTTGAAGAGGAAAGTGATTAAAACCCTGCCCAATTAAATTTTTCACTGGGTCGGATTTACGGCACACAATGGAGCCGTTTGTATCAAATGGTTACGGCGGTGTGCCATTTCAGCAGATGGGGGTGCAGCAGCAGTTCGCGAGACCTTCCCCTGGTGTGGTTGATGGCCCCCCTTTGGTCGAAACTGTGCCACTTTTACCTTTAGCGTAGCGGCGTCGGCGTGCATGGCTGATAGCCGGTCCCGGCGGTGCATGGCAGAGTGGCCTGCACTGATGGGAAAGCCTTTTCCTTCTTTTAGTTTGGCCTCCCTCTTTCTTCCTCCTCTTTCTTAAAGAATCCAACAAGCACTTTTTCCCCCAATTTTTTTTCATTGAACAGACAACTCGGTCAGACAATGGATTAAACAAAAGGGAGAACTGACTTGCTTTTAAAGAGAGATGTTCGTTGAGGATAATGTCAGGCGATTTTGGGGGTGGGGGTGGGGGTGGGGGCGGGAAGGGAAGGGATTCTTAGTTTTGGAACGGCCCACTGAGAGGCAGACGCGGGTTGGAGAGGGTGGTTGTGGGTGGGTGGGTGGGTGGGTGGGTGGGTGAGTCGGTGTGGGTGGCAGGGTGGGGTTGTTGGTGGGGGGGGGGGGAGTTGTTTTTGCATTGTCACCTGGAGGTTACCAGAAATGTAAGACAGGTTGATTGGGGGACAAGACCTCTTTGTAAATTATATAACAGTTCAAACAGGTAAGTATTGCCCACGGACACTTTTACCAGTTGAGTCTGAACAGAGAAACTGACACATTATATGCCCCATGGATGCAAATGTCATTTGTTTTTTTGATGTTACTTAAATGAGCCAAAAAAATGCCAGGTCGCAGATAAATAAAAAAAATAAAAAATTAATTTTTTTTTAATTTGAGGAATAAAAAATACCCAATGTGCATGCCTAATGAAGGTTAGTGTTATATTTCGATGGCAGTTTTAAAATTAGTAAACCGAACAACAATTGCTTTGTCTTCCACTGCTACTCGTTCACTGTCCTGGGAATGCAGCAGCAAGGTTATCTGATCAGTTTTATTTTCTTTGGAGCCCCACCCTGTTCTACTTGGACTTGCAGAGCCCTAAAACAGCAAAGACTGCAAAGTTATAATATCATAGGGAACAATGACTGACCACTCAAATCATGCGCTATGTTTTAATGACATGAGAAATAACTAAAATTGACCTTTATATACCTCATATCACTTAAGGCATAACCAGGGACAGGTGTTCATGTATGTAGCGGAGATACTGTAGTGTGTGCTGAACATTACATTGAACATATTGTATAACCATATTACAGTTTTGTAAACAGTGTTTACATTTACGGAAATAAATGGGTTCACTTTAAAGTACTATAATTATTTTTGGCTCTCTAAAGCATTAATGCCAAGCAGTGTTTGTCTGTGATTACCACATTGAATTTTTTCATTTACATGTTTTGTTTTTCTTTTAATTGCCATATTGTATTTTAACGATCTAGACATGTTTACAAAAATGTAAAAAAAAACACTAAAAATGTGTTTTTTGGGGTGGGGGGGGTTGGGTCAGATTCGCATGATATGAATGATTTTGTACTTTTTTGTCGGTTGTCACCACCACACCAAACCTGTAGCAAATGTCTTCTTGCTCTCCTGTCTTATTTTGTCATATGCTTATTTTGTTCTGGATTCTTGTGATATGATTTGCAGGGCTGTACCTGTTAAATGATTTTATAAATGATTAGGAAAAAAACAATAAAAAAATTCATATCAACATTTCTCTCCTTCAAACCAGAATTTTATCACCTGGAAGGATTTAGGTGATATTTATAGGCACTTCATGAATTGTTTCTGTTATGGCTTGTGGTTTGGCTCAGTAAACAAAGTACAACCTCCACTGGACCCAATTTTCAGTCTTGACTTTGACTTGACTTGATTCTAAAAGCTTCGCCTTATGTCATTGTTGCTGCTCTCACCTGTTGAGAACCTATTGAGGTAAAAAAAGATAAAAAGTTTTTATTGATTTTCATTCAAGTAAATAACCCCCCAACAGTCCCACCCTCCCCCAGTTCCAGTGCAAACAGTGATCGCGTAATCCTTACCGTCCTAATCCTATATAACAAGCTAAATATAGCAATGATAGCCATCCAAAAATATATATATAGAAATGGTTAATAATGATAATAATAACTGTAATAATACAACAGCAACAATAAAATAAAATAAAAAAATAATCAAAATATAAAAATAAACAAAAAACAAGTTAATTAAGACAACAGGAATAGCTCCATCCCATTTTATCTGCATGTCTTAGTTCTCCCCAAAACAATCTACATCCCAGTATTGTACACCTCCATCAAAACAAATTAGTATACATACACAAATATAAATTGGCATCATGTAATACATGTAGATGTATCATTTCATTTCAGATGTTTCATTCAAGTTGACAATTACTATTAGCTGCTAGCAGCTTCTATACTTATTTCTATGTTTTGAATACTATTAGTGAGCCCCACACTTTGAATTTCCAAGATTGGCCTTTGACATTATACATGATTTTTTCAGGGGTACAGTATGACAGAAGTTCATTAAACCATTGTTTAACAGAGGGGTGTTTGGAGTTTATTTACATCCCCAAAACGTGTGAATATGGTCCCGTTTCTTGAAGTCACATCTGGAACATTTGGGAGATGCTCTACTGTATAATTGGTGTACTTCATATGGAGTGTAATAAGTTCAATGCAAGATATTGAATTGGATCATTCAGAACAAGAGGCCACAGGTGGAAATGAGTTAAAGGCAAATTCCGCACAGATATTAGGAAGTTTTTCTTTACACAGAGAGTTGTCAATGCCTGGAACAGCTTGCCAGGTCGGGTAGTAATGGCAGAAACACTTGGGCTATTCAAGTCAAGGCTAGATGCAGTACTAGATACTCTTTAGATTAGGACATGACAAGCCTAGATGGGTTTGTCATTATGTATTATGTTCATTCAATGTTTTGTGCAGTTATATGGAGTGTAATAAGTTCAATGCAAGATATTGACTGGATCATTCTGTTTTGTGCTGGTTAACATTTTTTGGGAGCTCTGTAATATCTTATGCCATTCTTTCATTGTGTACTCATGCGGAATATCTTTTTCCCATTTATGTTTATATAGTTCATCTCGTTATTTAGAAATTATATAATTTACCTATAAACCCTTTTACTGAAGCGCTATTACTACCGTATTGACCCGAATATAAGACAGGGTTTTTTTTTCCTAGAAAAAAGTCTGAAAAAGTCTTATATTCGCGCCCCAACATTTTTAAACGTAAATATTCATTCACAACAACAGAGGGCGCCAAAGGACTGTTCCCCAAGCCAGCCACTGTGTTTCTGCCTGTCCACACACACACACGCAGTGACAGGTGCCTGGAGAGATGGAGAGACAAGCGGACCCGCTCGAACAAAGTGGCTCTAAAGTTTTATTGCAATCTAGACAATTGTTGAATATTGAAAACGTGATTTTACCAAAAGATGTTACAAACAGCCTACATTGTTTTATTCAATGTGAAGACAAATAAAATGATTTTCTTTATACAAACAAGATTTGGTCTTCAAAAAAGTCTTTTTCCAAAAATGAGTCTTGAAAAAGGGGGGTCGTCTTATAATCAGGGTTGTCTTATATTCGGATCAATACGGTAATTGCCTTTTTGATTGGAGTTTCTAAAATGTTAAGGAATTGGGTCAAAACGGTTACTTTTAGGAAATTCCCTGGTACAAATTTCTACCCGGTAATTGGAATGAGTCTCTTAAATACCCCAAATCAGGGAATGTGTCCTCACACTAAAGGTCAGACACTTTTTCCTATGCCTCTCTCTCCAGCAGGCGATGACACCATTTATAATTTTATCTGGGACAGGAGGGGTTCCCCACAAAGGAATGGAATTATATATGTTTTTCAATCCCAGAAGATTATGGCAATCCCACCAACCGTTAAAAGTATTACAGATTATAGGGTTTTTAGTAATATTGTAAAGGTTCTTCAACGAACCTCTGAATGGAATAACTTTCAAAGGGGTAGGCTTGACCATGTGGTGCTCAAGGGGTATCCAAGCAGGACTGTTTTAGAGTATCATTTTGAAGCCAATGCCAAATGGCACGCACTTGTGATGCTAGATAATATAGTTTAAAATTGGGTACATTCAGTTCTCCCTTACATAGGGGGGCTTGTAATGTTGATATCTTTCTTCTTACATGCTTTTGAGACCATATACATTTTGAGATCATCTTATTCAGCATTAAAAACATTCTAGAGTAACATTTTAGGGGGATTGATTGAAATATATAATGGACTTTGGTAAAACATTTTGATTACATTAACTCTCCCAATTAGTGATAGGCAAATCCCTCCATTTTTGTATATACAGCACTGTGCAAAAGTTTCAGGCAGGTGTGAAAAAATGCTGTAAAGTAAGAATGCTTTCAAAAATAGAAGTGTTAATAGTTTATTTTGATCAATTAACAAAATGCAAATTGAATGAACAGAAGAGAAATCTAAATCAAATCAGTATTTGGTGTGACTACCCTTTGCCTTCAAAACAGCATAAATTCTTCTAGGTACACTTGCACAGTTTTTGAAGGAACTCGGCAGGTAGGTTGTTCCAAACATCTTGGAGAACTAACCACCGATCTTCTGTGGATGTAGGCTGCCTCAAGTCCTTCTGTCTCTTCGTGTAATCCCAGACAGACTCGATGATGTTGATATCAGGGCTCTGTGGGGGCCAAACCATCACTTCCAGGACTCTTTGTTCTTCTTTACGCTGAAGATAGTTCTTAATGACATTGGCTGTATGTTTGGGGTCGTTGTCCTGCTGCAGAATACATTTGGGGCCAATCAGACGCCTCTGATGGTATTGCATGATGGATAAGTATCTGCCTGTATTTCTCAGCATTGATGACACCGTTAATCCTGACCAAATCCCCAACTCCATTTGCAGAAATGCAGCTCCAAACTTGCAAGGAACCTCCACCATGCTTCACTGTTGCCTGCAGACACTCATTATTGTACCGCTCTCCAGCCCGTCGGTGAACACACTGCCTTCTGCTACAGCCAAATATTTCACATTTTGACTCATCAGTCCAGAGCACCTGCTGCCATTTTTCTGCACCCCAGTTCCTATGTTTTCGTGCTGCCATTTTTCTGCACCCCAGTTCCTATGTTTTTGTGCATAGTTGAGTCGCTTAGCCTTGTTTCCACGTCGGAGGTATGGCTTTTTTTGCCACAATTCTTCCATGAAGACCACTTCTGGCCAGACTTCTCCGGACAGTAGATGGATGTACCTGGGTCCCACTGGTTTCTGCTGATGGCACTGCTGGACATCTTCCGATTTCGAAGGGAAGTAAGCATGATGTGTCTTTCATCTGCTGCATTAAGTTTCCTTGGCCGACCACTGCGTCTACGGTCCTCAACGTTACCAGTTTGTTTGTGCTTCTTCAAAGGAGCTTGAACAGCACATCTTGAAACCCCAGTCTGCTTTGAAACCTTTGCCTGGGAGAGACCTTGCTGATGCACTATAACTACCTTGTGTCTTGTTGCTGTGCTCAGTCTTGCCATGGTGTATGACCTGTGACATGAAACTGTCTTCCACAACCTCACCTTAGTAGCAGAGTTTGGCTGTTCCTCATCCAGTTTTAAGCCTCCTACACAGCTGTTTCAGTTAATGACTGTGTTTCAACCTACATGTGAAATAGATGATCATTAGCACCTGTTTGGTATAATTGGTTAGTCATACACCTGACTATAATCCTACAAAATCCCTGACTTTGTGCAAGTGTACCTATAAGAATTAATGCTGGTTTGAAGGCAAAGTGTAGTCACACCAAATATTGATTTGATTTAGATTTTTCTTCTGTTTGCTCACTTTGCATTTTGTAAATTGATCAAAATAAACAATTCAAATTTATATTTTTGAAAGCATTCTTACTTTACAGCATTTCTTCACACCTGCCTAAAACTTTTGCACAGTACTGTATATATATTTCTTTATATATATTTTTTACTTTCTCCAATAGTGTTACATAATTTAGTTGATAACTGCTTATTCAGATTTGTTGTTACATATATTCCTAAATATTTTAAGCCCTCATGTTTCCATTTAAATTTAGTTATTGTCTGGTGGGTATAAGCATTTAAAGCCATTACCTCACCTTTCTCATGGTTAACTTTATATCCAGAAATACTACTATACTTATTTAATGTCAGAAGTAATTGCTGTAATGATTCATCAGGGTTAGAAATGTATACCAGCAGATCATCTGCATATAGAGTTGGTTTACATTATTTCCCCACAATCTGTATGCCACTAATATTTGGGTTTGACTGGATTGCGACAGCAAGAGGCTATATTGCCAAGCAAATAGAAGTGGGGATAGGGGGCATCCTTGTCTTGTGCCTCTTTCTAGTAAACATGTTTTGAGATATCACCATTTGTAAGAATCTGAGCTTTGGGAGATCTGTACAATGTCATTATAAAACCAATGAATGTCCCACCAAAGTTAATTCGCTCTCAAGTCAGGAACAAAAAATCCAATTCAATTTTATCAAACGCTTTTTCAGCATCCATTGATATAACCAATCTTGCTTCTTTTTCATGTCCAGCCTGTTCAATAATATTAAACGGTTTTTGTTTGTTATCTGAGCCCTGCCTTTGTTGAATAAATCCTGTCTGATCTTTGTGTATTAAGTCTGAAATTGCTGTCTAATCTGCCAGCCAACATTTTTTATAGAATCTTAAAATCTACATTGAGCAGAGATAAAGGCCAGTAGGATCCCCATAATTGCTCATCATTAGATAGTTTTAGGAAAACATTAATTGTTGCAAGTTTTAGTGTTGGTGGGAGCGGGCCATTTTGGAGAGATTCATTGAGAATCTCTGAGTGGCTCAATTATATGGAACAATTTGTCCATGAATGTCTTAAACTCAATGGGAAACCCATCAGGTCCCGGTGCTTTCCCCAGCTGCAATGCATTAGCTGTTTTTAGAATTTCATTTTTTGTTATACAAGCATCATGTTTTCCTTTTGATATATCTGCCAATTTAGGAAAAGGTAGATTATTAAACAACTCCTCACACAAAGTTCTATTCATGTCTTCTCCTGATTTATAGAGATGATGGTAAAATATTTCAAAGCAATTATTTATTTTGGATAATATACAATATTTCCTTCTTTAGTTTTTATTGAATGCATTATCTTTGCGCTGTCCTTAATTTGCCAGTTTAATAATTTCCCTGTTTTCCCCCCTTTTCATAATAGTGATATCAAGTTCTAGCCATATCTGATTCTGCCTTTCTGGTTGTCAAGTTATATTCAAGTCTTTTCTGAGTCAGCAGACTGTTAGTTTCTTGCTTGTTAGTAATTGCATGTTCATTTTCAAGGTAATGAATTTCTTCTTCCAGTGTGTAGAGATCTTTCTTTTAGTTTGTTAGAGCTATATGAAATTATTTGTCCTCTTAAGAAAGCTTTTAGAGATTCCCAAATAACACTTGGGGATGCAGAGTTCTTATTAAATTCCCCAAATTGCTCTGTTTTTCTATATCTAAAACAAATTCACGATCATTTAAAACATGAGGCTTGAATCTCCATCTATATATTGGAAGCAGCTAGGTATTGGCAGCTAGGTATTTACATTCATTCATATAAATACTTAAGGATTTAGTTACCAATATCAAGTCTTCATGTACTATTGAATGAAAGGAGAAGTCCCTATCTTTTGGGTTGTGTGACCTCCAAGCATCAATGAGCCCGGTATCAACCATACCTTCCCTTAATGCTGTTGCAGCAGTGTATAAGGGTTAATCTAAAATTGGGTCAAGCATCAAATTAAAGTCCCCTCCTATAATACACTGACCATGGGCTTGAGTTGAGTAAAGTAATATATCCTTATAAAATTGAGGGTTGTCATTGTTAAGTCCATAGATATGAATTAAGGTATATTTTTCATTGTTTCTCGCTTTCACTATAATCTTTCTTCCTAATATATACTTTTTCAATTAGATGGATTTTCATAGTAATCAGTTTATGAAGTGGTATTGCCACTCCTCTAGATCTTGAGTTACACTACCGGTCAACAGTTTTAGAACCCCCCCATTTTCCAGTTTTTACTGAAATGTAAGAAGTTCAAGTCCAGTGAATAACCTGAAATGGTACAAAGGTAAGCGGTAAAAAAAAAAAGGTTTAGGTTACCAAAAACGGAAAAATAATGTACATTTTTTGGCATTGAGTAGTTTCCTACACCATCAAAAAGCACTTGCAGGAAACTGGCAGGAAGAGGTCTGGCAGACCCAAAGCCTCAAAATCAGAAGACAAGTTTCTGAGAGTTAACAGCTTGCATGATAGGCGGCTCACAGGACAACAGCTTCAAGCACAGCTTAACACTGGTTGAAGTAAGGAAGTCTCAGTTTCAACTGTGAAGAGAAGAGAAGACTGCAGCTGCAGGTTTGACCTGTCGAATGGCAGTAAGAAAGCCATTGCTAAGATGGAAAAATAAGAAAAAGAGGCTTGCCTGGGCCATAAAGCACCACAAGTGGACTACTGAAGACTGGAAGAAGGTCTTATGGACCGATGAATCAAAATTTGAAATCTTCGGTTCATCACGCAGGGTTTTTGTACGCCCTCGAGTAGGCGAAAGGATGATTCCTCAGTGTGATACCAACTGTCAAACATGGAGGAGGAAGCGTGATGGTCTGGGGCTCTTTTGCTGGATCCAGAGTCGGCAACTTACACAGAGTGACTGTTAACCGACGTTAACCCATTACTTGTTCCCTGAAAAGGGCCTTTTTTTATTTTTTATAACTCTGACATTTACATTATTTTTCAGTTTTTGGTAACCTAAACTTTTTTTTTTTTAACCTCTGATAGTTTACCGCTTATCTTTGTACTATTTCAGGTTACTCACTGGACTTGAACTGCTTAAATTTCAGTAAAAACTGGAAAATGGGGGTTTTAAAACTTTTGACCGGTGGTATATATGATGAAAATTCAACTTTGCCCACCCATTCCCTGTGTAATTTATCATGTTCTATATCTGTTAAGTGGGTTTCTTGGAGGAAAGCTATATCACATTTATGAGATTTAAGATAATTACAAATGTTCTTTCTTTTAATAGGGTTATTGATACATTTGTATGAGATTACTATTACAGTGCTAAGCATTTCACTTTATGGTTTTAAATATTTAGTGCAAAAATAATATGGAAAAAATAAATCAACAAAAAATAATAAAACCAAAAAAAAGATAACTATAATTAATGGAATATTGAGTTAAAAAAATGCATCATTGTAGTAGAAAATAATTCACTGTTGGGGAACATGACATATACCATATTCTTTACCATATTTGTTCAAAATTACACCAGAAGGAAACCCCATACCTATTACTTGTAGTGTGCTTCACTACTAACTACCCTTCACCTTGCTGGGTTCCAAACTGCAAGTGATCTGCTATAAAATGTATCTCCTACCTTTAAGATGCATTGTTTGATGGGAAAAGAATAGAAGCAATATGTCTCAGTTCCTCTAGCCTATTCATTTCACCATCATCCTAGCTTGCTGGTCTAGCAGCACCTAATTTAAGTCTACTCAATACTCATAATGTGAAATGAATGTTCGCTTAGTACCACTTTTTCTAGTCACTGTTATCATATGAAACCCATCACGTATAACAAGTGTCACAGACCCGTTTTAACTACGATCAGCATCGCAGTATGTTACCATGTATGGCATCGTTTTTTTACATTTCCCCTTCTCCTCTCCTCCCTTCCTTTATACACTGCCGGTCAAAAGTTTTAGAACACCCCCATTTTCCAGCAGTTCAAGTCCAGTGAATAACCTGAAATGGTACAAAGGTAAGCGGTAAACTGCCAGAGGTTAAAAAAAAGTTTAGGTTACCAAAAACTGAAAAATAATGTACATTTCAGAGTTATAAAAAAGGCCTTTTTCAGGCAACAAGTAATGGGTTAACGTGGGTTAACAGTCACTCTGTTCTAAAACTTTTGACCGGTAGTGTATATAACATTAGAAATCATCAGTCATGTGTCTTATGGTCAGGTGTTAGAGGCTGGAATCTCCTCGTATATATTAATTTGAGGTTATCGCCAACTCACCCAGAACCAAAAGTCCATTCACATCTCCAAGGTGTGGTGTTACTATGAGGATATTGCCTATTCAAAGTCATCCAAGTGAGCTCCCAGTTTACCGAATGCTAGCTAAAAAGTTTAGTTCTGTCTCCTCGGAGATGGTATTCCAGAGATAGTGCCATTTTAAAGCAATCTGAGTGCATTCTCGGGGGGAGGTGGGGGAGGGAGAGCAGATTCCATTTCTTGGATAAAGTTATTCACTTCTACTGCAGAGTGGAATATATTGTTATTATATTGGAAGACTCATATTACCCCATCGTCCTGAATTCAGAGTTTAGCGGGATACATTAAAGAATACTAGATACCTTTTTCTCTCAAATTCCATTACACCAGGTCATACTCTTTACGTTTGTTCTAGATTTGCACTAAAGTCCGGGCTTTGCAGCCTGATTTAAATGGGTCAAGGTTTTCCTGGTTTCAAAATCTTTGGTGTAATCCGATTAATAATGGGACATCAAAGTTCTCCTCACCGAGAAGTTTGGGAATCCACATCGTAAGGAATCCAATCAATCTTGTCGTTCCAGATTCTCTTGGACGCCAATCAGCCTCAGATTTGCTCATCTCATATTGACATCCATTTCTTGTTTTTCTTTCTTCAAAATCCTGACTTCCTCCTCTAGTTTTACAATCGTTGTGGAAGCACTCTGAATATTATCCTCGTTAGCGCTAACTCTTTGCTGAACCTCCTCTACTTGTTCAGCTAATACTGAGAGGGAGCTTTGAATCGTGGTCAGTTTGGTTTGAATGTTATTTGTTTTAGAAACAAAACACATTTGTGAGATTTGTCTTTTGTGTGATGCCATTGCTTCGATTAGCAGAAGTTAAAACAAAGCAATTAAAACAGTAAATTAATAATCAATATATATATATATAAAAACTATTATGTTGCCCATTTAAACTAGCGATGTGACAGTGATTTCTGTTAATTAAAGCAGATGGCTTGTTTTAAAAAAGTAATTGCGGGGAACCTCAGCACAGCGGCCATGCTGCGGCCGCCATCTTTTACTCGTGTCTTACTGGGTTGTAATGTAGCCTGGCAATGAGTTATAGTTTTGCTACAGCGCATTACATAAAACGATTGCATATTGGTCAGGTGAAGGACAAACCTATTCCTGGACATAATATGGCTTTAGAAAGTTGATCATAGTAAATGGCTAATCCAGAAAGTACATGATTTACCTGCTTCTTACACAATTTGTGACTGCAATTTGATTTGGAACAAAAGGGAGCATGCACAGGTGGCCTGAGGACCACGTTTAGGAAGCCCTGTGTCGTGTGTGCACTTTTATCATGTTGACAATGCTTGTAAACTGAATATATTAACTGCTGCAGAGAGCATGTGACATTATTTTGGCTGCTGTGTGTGTGAGGATGGAATTGATTGTGCTATAGGGAGCAGCAGTGTACAGGTGAAATAGTGTTGCTTATTTGTAGTAGCTGCCTGTCATGGGTAGTCATTCTTTTATAGAAGGTCCTGGAGGACCACAGTGTCTGTTGGTTTTTTGGTGTGTTTCAGCACAGTGCTTCATTGATTGTAAGTCGTTGATTGGCTAGTGTCGGCACACCTAGTTTCCAAGTCCTACATTGGCTGCTGATTGAAAGGAAACCACAAAAACCTGCAAATTCTGGTCCTCCAGTACTGGAGTTTGAGATTATTCCTGCTTTAGATCTTTGTGTATTAGGAATCCCCCAGGGTGTTGGTTTTCATTGCATTTCATTGACCAATTAAGGCAGTTGATTGCACAGTAAACTCACCTCACTTGGTTTCTTGGGTCTACATTGGTTGATTTTTACGGTGAAAACAAAAACCAATAGATCATGCGACTCTCCAGGACCAGCTTGTTGCTAACCTGTTAACACACTGTTCTAGTGTGTGGATGGGCCTCTCGGTCTGGTATTGAATCTGGAAGACAATGGGGGTTAACATGTTTTGATATGAGATTTGTAGAAACACTGAATGAGAGGTTTGTGTAGATTTGCGTGCAACTACCATGACTACTTCTAATGGAATTTGGAGAAGTTCATAACTTCCTGTTTACATTTTGCCCACAATAGTGAAATTATAGTTGTAATCTATTCCACAGTTCCACAAATGATGCAAAGCCACATCTGATGTCCTCCAAACCATGAATTCTAAGAAGCGAGGTTTTTCTAAATGGGTTTCGAAATGCTAAAGTGTACCAGGAAAGTAATTAATTAGGGTCGATACATATTCCACACACACTTTTATATCTTATTTTGGGCACGTTGCAATGCCATAATGCAACATAGGGGTGTTTCCCTTTAAAAAAGGCATATTTGCATATTTGTCACACTGAATGGTTTCAGATGTTCATATAAAGTAATATAAGACAAGGAGAACCCGAGTAAACAAAAAATACAGTTTTTAAATGATGATTTCATTTATTCAAGGAAAAACGTTATCCAACACCCATATGAAAAAGTAATTGCCCCCCTGAACTTAATAACTGATTGCGCCACCTTTAACAGCAACAACTGCAATCAACCGCTTCCTATAATTGGAGATCAGTCTTTCACATTGCTGTGGAGGAATTTTGGCCCACTCTTCTTTGCTGTAATTCAGCGACATTGGAGGGTTTTCGAGCATGAACTGCTCGTTTAAGGTCCTGCCACAGCATCTCGATGGGGTTCAAGTCAAGACTTTGGCTAGGCCACTCCAAAGCCTTAATTTTGTTTCTTTTGAGCCATTCTGAGGTGGACTTGCCCTTGTCTCTTGTCTTGGACAGGTCATTGTCCTGCTGCATAACCCAATTACACTTCAGCTTTAGATCACGGACTGATGACTGGACATTCTCCTTCAGAATTTTCTGGTAGAGAGGAGAATTCATGGTTCCTTCAATGATGGCAAGTCTTCCGGGCCCTGAGGCAGCAAAGCATCCCCACACCATCACACTACTACCACCATGTTTGACTGTTGGTATTTACATTTTAGGCATTTATCAGACGCTCTTATCCAGAGCGACTTACAGTGTACATTTCATTACATACAATCCATTTATACAGCTGGATATCTTACTGAAGCAATTCAGGTTAAGTACCTTGCTCAAGGGTACAACGGCAGTGCCAAACTTGGGAATTGAACCAGCAACCACTGAGTTGCAAGTCCAGTACCCTAACCACTACACTACACTGCCGTACTGGTATGAGGTTCTTATTGTGAAATGCTGTGCTTGCTTTATGCCAGACATAACGGGACCCGTGTCTTCCAAAAAGTTGCACTTTTGACTTGACTGTCCACATTACATTCTCCCAAAAGGCTTGGGGGTCGTCAATGTGGTTTTTTTTCAAATGTGAGACGAGCACTCATGTTTCTCTTACTTAGCAGTGGTTTACGCCTTGCAACTCTCCCATGAATTCCATTTTTGCCCAGTCTCTCTTATTGTTGAATCTAATTGAATCCAATGATCAATTAAATATGGTGAATTGGTTGATTGAGTAACTAAGGGGGCAATTACTTTTTCACACAGGGCCAGTTGGTGTTGGATAACTTTTTTCCTTCAATAAATGAAATGATAATTTAAAAACTGTATTTTGTGTTTATTTGGGTTCTACTTGTCTTATATTACATTTTGTATGAAGATCTGAAACCATTCAGTGTGACAAATATGCAAAAATAGAGGAAATCAGGAAGGGGGAAATACTTTTTCACGGCACTGTAGGTGTGACCTCACCTGGGAGGGAAGCGGTATGGCTTTTGGTATTGGTATGGCTTTTTGCACACTTTGGAGTTGTAGGGGTTTGGTTTGAACAAGAATTGTCTTACCAGATTTGGAACCCAACTTCTGCTCTTAATTATTTAATTAGCCCAGTCATTTAAGTTATCAGACATTTTAGCTAAATTTCTTGATCAGCTGATGAATGACCGCAGAATACCGTTCTTGTGTCCCCATATGAACGACCGCAGAATACCGTTCTTGTGTCCCCATATGAACTGTGGTCTAATCTACCTAAGAAATAGGATTTGGTGTATAGCTAATTACATTATACTACTGTATACACCATAATATCCCACCAATGAGAGCCAGTTGAGGACCAATCCAGGATCCTGGCAGCGGTGTGTCTGGAATACAGCTTGTAAATGAGAGGGGACAGTGTGCTTCAGCGACAGAACCATGTGTTGGAAATGGATGGAATGCAAAGAATGAATATACTGTATATATTTTCAATCAGTCAGGTTAGCTCTCAGACAGCTATTGCTTTCATTTTCTGTAATATGCTGTGGAATAATTATGAAAGCAATTTCATTTTTAATTGATCTATTGACACAACTAAAAACAGTGAAGATCTAAATGCTGAAAGTGTGGGAACCTGCTCATTGAAACTAACCTATTTTGTTAAAAAATTAAGCAAATGGCAATGAGTCAAACCTGCATTGTGTTAAAATCAGCACAAAAGCATGAAACCTATACACAGGTTTGTTTTAATCAAGAGATTGGTTGAAACAAAAAACTGAATACATGGGGGTTCCCCAGGAACCCAGGAGCTCTGGGTGATTTGGATGTGTGCTACACTTACTTTGAAATCCTTGAAAGGGATGGCAGGTGCTATATAACTAGCATATATATAACATACCACAGCTTGGTTAAATGCTCGATTCTGATTGGTCAAGCCATTGGGGGGGTTCCATTATTTTTTTATATTGGATGTGTTATGCGAGTCTCAGGATATAACATGTAAAAATATCAAGGCACCGACCATTGAACTTAACATTAGGCTCCCGACAATGAAAGCACAGTTAATTCAATGGACATAGTCCGGTTTACAATCAGCGACAGCTTGGTGCCACCATTTTATTGCAACGGGCTTGGTGGACTTGAAATGGCATCTGATTTGATGAATAAATGCACTTCTAACATAATTCACTGATTATGTATTAATTCCTTTGGTAAGTAGCAATGATATTTGCAGGATAATGTACTGTAGACAAGAACTTCAGGGTGAAAACACCACTCCGCTTTGTGTCGGGGTTGTATAATGTGTTATTTTCAACAACCGACTTGTCCGCAGTGCATTACCTTGCAGTCCACTGTCCATCCCTTATCATGTGAAGTTTCCAAATAGCATTGACAAGAAGGCGAGGAGGGAGGAGGGCAAGGAGGGAGTTTCAATAGTCTCTGTGAAACATATCTCCTTGCTGGGGAGGCTGAGTGTAAAGATGAAAATAAAGTGAAATAGATTTTTGAATAGTTTGGACCTCCACCCTGGTCCTGGGAAGCCACAGCATCTGCTAGTTTTTGTTGTTACTCCACATTTAATTGATTAATTAGTAGTCAATTACACATTTAACTCATGTCACTTGATTTTTGGTTCTTGATTTTAAGGTGAAAACAGAAACCAGCACACCCTGCAGCTCTCCAAGGGAAAGGGTGAAAACTGCTGCTGTAGAAGTAGACTACTGACGTCAATGAGCTCTGACTGTTTTTGAACTGGGCTTGTAACGCAAAGGTTGTAGGTTCAATCCCAGATGGGGCACTGCTGTTGTAACCTTGAGCAAGGTACCTGGATTCCATCCATCCATCCATTATCTAAGCCGCTTATTCCTGGTCAGGGTCGCGGGGGGGGGGGCTGGAGCCTATCCCAGCATGCGTTCCGGGCGAGAGGCAGGAATACACCCTGGACAGGTCGCCAATCCATCGCAGGGCACACACACCATTCACTCACACACTCATACCTACGGGCAATTTAGACTCTCCAATTAGCCTAACGTGCATGTCTTTGGACTGTGGGAAGAAACCGGAGTACCCGGAGGAAACCCACGCGGACACGAGGAGAACATGCAAACTCCGCACAGAAAGGCCCCCGGCCTGGAGGTACCTGGATTGCTTCAGTAAATATCCAGCTGTATAAATGGATTGTATGTAAAGAAATGTGAAACTGTGTAAGTCGCTCTGGATAAGAACATCTGCTAAATGCCTGTAATGTAATGTATTTTACTGCTACTTTATTTGATACCATTAATTCATAACAAAAGTAAACATCATTTACTATTTATTTTTAGGAACCATTTCTTTCTGGTATAGCATACTGCCAGTTATTTTGACACCTTTGGCATGCAGGCTTATCTGCACCACTGTACAGTCAGATTTTTGTATGTGCATTGAAAAAAGGAGTAGCATTGAGGTCTGTTGGTTTGCTCAATGTACTATATTCAGTAAGCACCTGTGACATGCAAGCATTTTCATTCCCAACTTGGAACATCCAGGATTATGTTTAGCACATATGATTTGATTTTGTGTTGCATAGTCTGAAAGTTCCAAAAAAGAACTCAACGTTTTTCCAAAATCTGCAGTTCATGAACTTAATCCTGTGAGCTGTTTTCCAGGATTTGCTGCAGATCACCATTGAGCCTATAGTTGGCACTTGTGTTTATTTTCTAACCTGTCTGCAAGCAGGCTTAATACAGACAGTTACACTCATGGAGGTCAATTGAGTCCACTTGCAGCAGAGTGAACTGAGGCAAGACTACCAAAACCCATCTATTGAAATATATGTAATGTATTGATTATCCATACAGACATTATATGGTTGATTTAAAAAGAGAACAGTATTTACATAGGTATTTGCTCTTGATTTTCCAATTTGTTTCATATAGTTTACTTTCTCATGCATATCAAATTTGGGCTTCCTTATTAATCAAATCAAATCAAATCAAATTTATTTTTATAGCGCTTTTCACAATAGAATTGTCACAAAACGCTTAACAGAGGGGGAACCCAGGCCTAGACCCCCCCAAAACCAAGCCTAAAGGCAACAGTGGCAGGGAAAACTCCTTGGTAGGGAGAAACCTTGGGAGGAACCAGACTAAAAAGGGGGGGAGCCCATCCTCTTCTGGCCGGCACAGGGTATGTCCAAAAAAGACCATGTCATGGTCAGTCCAAGGTGCCCCCGAGTCAGAGGCCGAGGCAGAGAAGAGACCATGCAGTCAGAAAAAAAATCAGTGCTATAGCCAGTAGCATTATGTAAGAGCAGGGGAGCACAAGCATAGGAAATATACAGATAGCCCCAACAGGTGTAAGCTATGGCAGCATACCTATTAGGAGAGGGACAGAGAGAACACGCAGCCATGAGAGTTCCAAACCATCCACACCTGATCAAGGATAACCAGCATAACAGTGGTGGTAACACATTGAGGAGGTGACAGTATGGAAAGTTTCTCACTTCATAAGACAGTAGGGCACGGCCTTCTCCATCTCTCCACCTAGACTATGTTTGGCAGTAGGCTAGGCTGAAAAGATATGTTTTTAATCTACACTTAAAAATTGAAACTGTGTCCGAATCCCTAACATGCCTTGGTAAACCGTTCCACAACAGAGGAGCTCTAAAAGAGAAGGCTCTACCACCAGCTGTGCTTTTCAAAATTCTAGGAGTAATAGATGGCCGGCTTCTTGTGAATGAAGCAGTCGTGGTCGGCTTATAGGGGCAATCATTTCGGTCAGATATAAAGGTGCAAGTCCGTTTACTGCTTTAAAAGTTAGCAACAGTACTTTATAATCAGCCTGATATTTAATAGGAAGCCAATGTAGTGATGCTAACACTGGAGTAATGTGCTCATACTTCTTGGATCTAGTCAAAATACGTGCCGCTGTATTCTGTACTAGTTGAAGACCCCTTAGGGAGCTACTAAAGGAGCCGGATAATAAGGCATTACAATAGTCTAGCCTCGATGCGACAAAAGCATGCATCAAGGTTTTAGCATCCTCTAATGACAGAATGTGCCGAATTTTAGCTATGTTTCTTAGGTGAAAGAAAGCTACTCTGGAAGTGTTTTTAATATGAGTGTCAAATGTAAGGTCCTGATCAATAATAAAACCAAGGTTCTTAACCATAAGACTTGATGTAACTATGCAATCACCTGCATTTAACTGCAGATCCAACTTGTTCCTTAATTTTTTGGGGCCCAAAACCATCATCTCTGTTTTATCTGAATTTAAAAGCAGGAAATGTACTGTCATCCAATTCTTTATATCAGAGATACTAGCCTCTAATTGAGTGAGTTTAAGTATTTCACCTGGTATCATTGATATGTACAGCTGTGTATCATCTGCATAGCAATGGAAATTCACACCATGTTTACGAATAACATTATCCAGTGGTAGCAAGTATAATGAGAACAGTAATGGTCCCAGCACTGAGCCTTGTGGAATACCATATTTAACCTGAGAGTAGTCAGAGAACTCTTGATCTAATTGCACAAATTGAAACCTGTCTGATAAGTATGATTTAAACCATGAGAGTGCCCGTCCACGCAAACCAACCAGGTTTTCTAGCCTAGAAGGAGAATCTGGTGGTCAATAGTGTCAAAAGCAGCACTTATGTCAAGGAGCACTAGAATAGAAACAACCAGTGTCCAATGCTAACAGTAAGTCATTTACAACTTTAATAAGTGCTGTCTCAGTGCTATGGTTTGGTCTAAAACCTGATTGTAGTGTTTCATACAGATTATTAGTTTTTAGGAAAGCAGTTAATTGTTGAGCTACAGATTTCTCTAAAATTTTTGACAAAAAGGGCAGATTTGAAATGGGCCTATAGTTCTTCAGATTAACAGGATCAAGATTTGGTTTCTTTAGAAGAGGCTTGATTACTGCCACTTTTAAAGACCTAGGTACGCAACCCAATAATAGGGATGCATTTATGATATCTAACATGGTCTGGCCTAGCACAGGCAAAAGCTCTTTAATAAGCTTTGTTGGTATGGGGTCTAACAGACATGTAGATGATTTGGAGGACATAACCAGTTTACTAAATTTGTCCAGATCCAAGGGAGTGAAAAACTCAAGGGTCTCTACGCAACCCTGCTCCTGATAGCCCTGTGCTATCTCGGGAGTTGGAGTGCTAGATATTGGAGTCATTTTCATAATTTGTTCTCTGATTGTCTCAATCTTATCAGTAAACGAGTTCATAAAGTCATTGGAATTATAGTTAGAAGGATAACTGATGGAAACTGTCAGTTTAGCTACCGTGTTAAATATAAATCTTGGGTTGTTTTTATTCTGGTCAATTAATTTTGAGAAGTACGATGACCTAGCTGTAATAAGGGCGTGCTTGTATTCTATGAGGCTGTCCTTCCAAGCAGAGCGAAAAATCTCTAAATTGGTAGAGCGCCATCTGCGTTCTAATTTCCTGGAAACTTGTTTAAGGGCACAGGTATGGTCAGTAAACCAGGGTGCAAGTTTCTTCTGACTGCATTTTTTCCTCTTGAGGGGTGCGACCGCATCAAGTGTATTCCGTAAAATGTGATTTAGCGCATCTGTTTGATGATCAATTGACAAAAAGCTATTTGGGTCCTGACTTGATACTAACGATTCGGTAAGTACGTTTATACATTTTGAAGCCGTCAATGAATTTATAGAGCGGTTGGAATAGTATCTAGGTTCCGATTTAATAGGAATATTTACCTGAATTTCAAAAGTAATCAAAAAGTGATCTGATAGTACAGGATTATGGGGAGACACAATGATATTCTCGACATCGATACCATAGGATAAGACTAAATCTAAGGTATGGTTGTGGCGGTGGGTTGGTTCAGATATATATGAATAAAACCAACAGAGTCAATAATAGCTGCAAAAGCCAGTCCTAAAGGGTCACTGTCATTGTATGTTGAAATCTCCAACAATCACAACTTTATCTGCCATAGTTGCCAAGCTTGATAAAAACGCTGCAAACTCAGAAAGAAAGACAGTATACGGTCTATGTGGTGTATAAATAGTTACTAAGAGGAAGGATTGCACTGAGGTAACTACAGTGGCACCTCGGCCCACGAACTTAATTCGTTCGTTGACTCCGTTCGCGAACCGAAATAATTTTTCCCATTGAAATTAATGTAAATCCAATTAATCCATTCTCCAGCCCCAGAAACACTTTTTAAAAACTTTTTTATGGGTTTATGTGTGGCAAAAATATAGAAAGGAATTAAAGATAACCTACCTATTAAAAATACATTAATACTAAAATAAAACATAATAATTGTTTATAACACGAACACCACTCTCACGTTTAGCTATTATTTCCTTCTTCGTTTCTACTGTAATACGCTTAGACTTCTTAACACCACTATCAGTAGCACTTTACACTTTCTTGGGAGCGATAGTGAGGGCAAATTTAATGTTAATAGCACAAAAAGAACGTGTATCAAAGGAGAACACAACGACGAACGATGTAAACAACGCTGAGTACTAAGCACAACTGACGCTATCCACGACGCGCTACGGCGAGAAGCCCGCGAGTTTGTGTGTTTGTGCGTTCGTGCACCGAGGGCTTGTTCGCGGGCCGAGTGAAAATTTGTTCGGAAAGTGTGTTCGTGGGCCGATTTGTTCGTGAGTAGGGGCGTTCGCGGGCCGAGGTTCCACTGTATATCTTTTGACCGTCCAGAAAGCATAGCAAGCGATTCAAAAGAGGTGTCTTGCAGTAATTGTACTGTTTTTCAAAAAAAATCACTCAGTCGACATTTGGTCAAGGGACTGAGTGAGTTTTGGAAAAACACTCTTCAATTGTCAGGTGTTTGCACCTGTCCTGTCACACTCAGTAAAATTAGATGCAGTTCCTCCTCATTTTTACAGTGGTGGAGTTCCTTCTATTTTATTTTTATATCAATACATATAATTGGTATTACATGATTGGTTTTATTGAGAACATGGTTTTTGAGTTCATCCTCAGTATTGTGTTATGTTCATGGTGAGAACACCGTAGCACATATCTTCCTGTATACCTCGAAGGCTGACGCATATATAACCTTCCTAAATTGTGCTGCCTGAACTTTGGAAGCTGCTGTGTGCGACTTCTTCAAAAGATAACAACATAATTCTGGTTTATTTTCCACCTAGTGTTGAAAACTGCACATGGGACTATGGCTGGTGGTTTGTGATAGAAGAGGATTGGCTTATCTCACAAATGAGAAAATGATAATGAGTTGTGTAAAAAAGAGATGGTAAACAGAGGAACATTTTGCTCTATGACTAGGAACACAAAAATGTCCTAACATCAGTCCCTGACAGTGTTAAGGAATAAGAGATCTCAGCCACATTTGCAATACAAACATGATTGCTATCACGATATTAGAGCTTGATTCAGTTCATTGTTATTTTTCTTTTGTAATTTATTTCTGTTAATATTATTGTTATGCCAGTTTGCAGCTGTTATTTATTTCAAATTCATATCCCTGGCCAACAAACTGTTACTGAATTGTAACTACTGAACTATTTAAGATGGCAGCAGGTCCCAGTGGTTAGAATCAGAGTTGAAGATTAAGATGCTTGGCTTTTGATTGCCAGTCATTTTTAATACTCTACTCATAATGCTCCATTGTATCGCATGTAATCGCATTCTGTCACTTTAGATTATTTCACATATAAACTAGGGCAACTGGAGCAATCCTCAGCTATCTTATTTTAAACAAGAGTCCTTGCATCAGTCTGGAGATCAAACAATTCAGACACAAACATGCTTTGTACGAGTTTTCCTCCAGCACGAGCACCCAAACATTATCATCTTTTAAATAGAAAATAATGCTATAATAAAAGGGGAAGGAAGAGATTTAAAAAATGATAGTTTAGACATTTGGAAACATTTTTTAAGTTTGAATTTGAATGACTGAAATTATATTTCAATTTGAAATGTACTCTTTGTTGGGGCTCTGCCTTTCTAACAGATTTTGCCCTTTTTGTTAATATGGAATGTGACTAGAGGCCTACAGAGTCCATATGATATTGAGATTCTTACAGCTTGGCTTGCCTACATCAGTGTATTTTTAAAATTAGCCATTTCCTCCCATGACTGCCCTGATGCTCACCAGTAATCCACTAGCGATTCTTTAAAACAACAGTAACACAGAAGGAAATAAAAAAAGTAATACATTCATACACATCTGCTTTATATGTGAACAATCAATAAGGTTGTGTTGGAAGGAGATGCATAACTCAGAATGGGTTGTCAACAACAAAAGTGTCCATGTGTCTCCATCAATTCATACAATTAGTTACTTTTTTCTGTGCCTCATCTTAATTGAAGTTGCTCTGAGATGTTCTTGGTGAGTACGTTGAAATGTGCACACATCTTTCATTCATGTATATTCAGGGCAAAGCTAGCATATCGTTAAGCATTGTAAAAATGTATCTTGTTACAGAAATACAATTCTGCACCACACCCACACAGGTGCGTTGATGTGGACCCTTCTACGCCCCTTTTTCAAAGACAAAAAGTCAACAGTCAGTTCTGTGTAAACATTGATTTGTCCAATAACCCAAATATAGTATCTGGTGTGGTTTAGCCGTGGCAGGTGACATGCCAGCTCCACGTGTTGTACATTTTACATTACATTTTAAGCATTTAGCAGACGCTCTTATCCAGAGCGACTTACAATATGTGCATTAATACAAGGTAAGAACAATCATAGTTAACGCACAAGATCAGTGCAGTAATACAGCAATAGACATCATTGCAGGCGTCTGCGTATCATACCTGTAACATTGGGAAAGAAAAGGTTAGTGTTTTTTTAAATTTAAATAGTGTAGAACAAGTAAACAGTGGTGACGACAGATTGACTAGATGGGCAGTGTTCAGTGGTAGTGGAGTCTGAAGAGGTGGGTTTTGAGTCTCTTGCGGAAGATCGCAAGTGATTCCGCGGTCCTGACCGATTGCGGGAGGTCGTTCCACCAGCAAGGGATCAGGACAGAGAAGAGGCGAGACCGCGAGGAATGGCTGCCAGGCGCCCGGAGGGATGGGGCAGTCAGTTTGCCAGAGGAGGCAGAGCGGAGGAGTCTGGGTGGGGTGTAGGGAGTGATGAGTGACTGGAGGTATGGGGGAGCAGCAGCTTGAATAGCAAGCACCAGTGACTTGAATCTGATGCGTGCTGCGATGGGGAGCCAGTGCAGAGAGGAGAGTAGAGGGGTAACGTGGGTGAACTTCGGCTGGTTGAACACCAGGCGAGCGGCAGCGTTCTGGACTAGTTGCAGTGGCTTGATGGCACAGGCCGGAAGGCCTGCCAGCAAGGAATTGCAGTAGTCCAGACGTGAGATCACCAGGGCCTGGACCAGGAGTTGAGTGGCCTCTTGGGTGAGGAACGGTCGGATCCTCCGGATGTTGTGAAGGGAGAAACGACAGGTCCGAGTGATCGCTGCAATATCAATCAATCAATCAATCAATCTTTATTTTTGTATAGCGCCATTTACAAACAGGTTGTCACACAGCGCTTCACAATTGGCATTTTCCAGAGGGAATCAAAAAACCAGAAAACCATTGGAGCCAATGTAGGAAACTGGAAAATTATTCCCTGACCCCTTAAAAAGGCGGTCGAGATGAACTCCTGAAAATTGTGGGATACAGAGAAAAACAACACAAATAGTCCTTGAGGCTCATGCGGCTTAACAGACCACTGGAAGGGCATTCTAAGTGTAGAGTGGGGTGGACCTCATCCCTCCAGATACCAGGGCAGGGCGGGGGATGGAACCAGCAGCTAGGGTCTGGGCCAGCGGCATCCAGCTAACACATGGCAGGGGTGGGGGTTGACTCTGGGGCAGGTGAGCTCGGGCAGGTGCCCACGAAGCCGGGAGAAAAGAGGAAAGGTGCAATTATGACTATGATAAATATCACGCCGGATCAGGGGGAAGAGTAGTGATAACACTTTTGCACCAGCAGAAGTAATCTAGGGCAGCATAACTAATTAGGTGAGTGGCACAGGAGCACGCAGCCATGAGGGCACTCAGAGACCATCCCACCACATCATCAGCAGTCCTGATAGGGGCGGATCATCACTTATGATTGGTGACAGTAAGGATAGCTCATTGCACCAGAAGGCTCTATTGCTACGCCCCCTCCACATCTGCACCTAATGACTATAAGAGAGACTAAAGAGATGCGTTTTTAACCTAGACTTGAAAATTGAGACCGTGTCTGACTCCTTCACAGAGATGGGTAGACTGTTCCACAGTAAAGGAGCTCTATAGGAGAAAGCTCTGCCACCTGCTGTATTTTTGATATTCTAGGGACTACCAAGTTGCCTGCATCTTGTGAGCGAAGTGAACGTGGGGATTGTACGGATGAAGTAGATCCGTCAAGTAAGAGGGTGCAAGTCCATGCAACACCTTATAAGTTAAGAGGAGTACCTTATAGTCTACACGATAGTTTATAGGAAGCCAGTGAAGTGACGCTAACACAGGACTAATGTGCTCATATTTCTTTGTTCTAGTCAGGATCCTTGCAGCAGCATTCTGTACGAGTTGTAGGCTCCTGAGTGAGGCATTGGAACAGCCAGACAGTAATGCATTGCAATAATCTAATCTAGATGTAACAAAGGCATGTACCAATTTTTCTGCATCTATTAATGACAGGAAGCCCCTAATTTTGGCAATATTCCTCAGGTGAAAAAAGGCTACTCTGGAAATGTTTTTGATGTGACTATCAAATGAGAGACCAGGATCTATAGTAACACCAAGGTCTTTTACCGCCAAACTTGCAGCAACAGAGCAACCATCCAGATTAAGAGATAAATCAGATAACCCTCTTCTGAGGTTTTTGGGCCCCAAGACCAACATCTCTGTTTTATCAGTATTCAGCAATAGAAAATTATCTGACATCCAGTCTTTTATGTCTTTAAAACAGGCCTCCAACTGTTCGAATTGTCCTTCGCCAGGTTTCATTGATAGGTATAATTGTGTGTCATCTGCGTAGCAGTGAAAATGTACGCCATGTTTACGAATGACATCACCAAGTGGCAACATGTAAAGGGAGAACAATAATGGCCCCAAAACAGAACCTTGAGGGATACCATATTCCACCTTGATGAGAGCAGAGGGCTCGTCATTTAACTGCACAAATTGATATCTATCTGATAGGTAGGATTTAAACCAGGAGAGTGCCTGTCCACGCAGTCCAACTAGGTTTTCAAGTCTGCTCAGAAGAGTTTGGTGGTCTATTGTGTCAAACGCAGCACTTAAGTCCAAAAGCACAAGAATAGAGACACATCCACAGTCAGCTGATATCAGTAAGTCATTGACAACTTTAATAAGAGCAGTCTCAGTGCTATGGTGTTGCCTAAATCCTGACTGAAAAGTTTCATAGATGTCATTTGATGTCAGGAACGAAGTCAGTCTCTGAGCTACAGCTTTCTAGAATTTTGAGAGAAAAGAAAGATTAGAAATTGGCCTGTAGTTACTGAGATTTTCTGGGTCAAGGTTTGGTTTCTTTTAAAAGTGGCTTAATTACTGCCACTTTTTGAGAATTTGGCATATAGCCTGATGAAAGAGACAGATTAATAATGTCTAGCATGGATTGCCCCATAACAGGAAGAAGTTCTTTAACAAGTTTTGTTGGGATTGGGTCTAATTGACAAGTAGATGGTTTGGAGGACATAACCAATTTAGAAAATTCAGTCCACTCCAGAGCACTAAAAAACTCAAGAGTAGCCATAGGACCCCTGTCCTGGTAAGCCTGTGCTTTCTGATCAGTGTCCGCTACAGCAGAAGGTGCCATTTTAGAATTTCATCTCTAATTTTCTCAATCTTCTCAGAGAAAAAGTTCATGAAATCATTACTATTATGGGCTGCGGGAGGCTTAGCATTGGTTTCAGTCTGGTTCTTTGTCAGTTTGGCCACTGTATCAAAAGAAATTTTGGATTATTCTTATTACGCTCAATCAGATCAGACAAATAGGTTGACCTTGCGGAGGAGAGAGCATATTTGTACTGTACCAGACTGTCTTTCCAGGCAGAATAAAATACTTCTAATTTAGTGGATCGCCACTTACGTTCCAACTTGCGAGAAGCTTGTTTAAGAGCACGTGTGTGGTCAGTATACCATGGTGCAAGCTTCTTTTGGCTAGTTTTTTTCTTTTTGAGAGGCGCAACAGCATCAAGTGTGTTGCGCAGGGTGTAATTTAGATTGTCAGTCAGCTGATCAATAGATTGTAGACTAGTGGGATCCTGATTAACAGTAAATGATTCTTGGAACAGGCTGACAAAGTTAGGTATGGTAGAGGAATTTAGGAGCGACTAAAGTAGAACACTGGTTTTGATCTAATAGCAGTGGTAGCATGAATTTCAAACGTAATAAGGAAATGGTCAGAGAGCACAGGATTATGAGGAGAGACAACTAGATTGCTAATGCTAATACCATAGGATAAAGCTAAGTCCAGTGTATGTTGATGACAATGAGTCGGCCCAGACACATTTTGGACAAAACCAACGGAGTCAAGAATAGAAGCAAAAGCCTTCACTAGAGAATCATTTCCATTATCAACATGAATATTAAAGTCGCCTATAATCACAACTTTATCTGCCATAACTGCTAGGTTTGATAAAAAGTCAGAAAACTCTGAGAGGAAAACAGCATAGGGTCCAGGGGGTCTGTAGATAGTAACTAGTATAAAAGATGAAGTAAATGCAGATCTATTATCTACATTAGTCTGTATGGAGCCGAGGGAAAGCACTTCAAATGAAGGGAATGTGTTTAAAGATTTCTTAGTAAGGCGTAGTCTAGTGTCAAAAATAACAGCCACACCGCCACCTCTGCCTGACTGTCGAGGGTTGTGACAACTAGAGTATCCAACTGGGGTAGATGCATTTAATGCTATGTACTCATCAGGTCTAAGCCAAGTCTCCGTCAAACTTAAAATGTCAAGTTTATAATCAGTGATCAGTTCGTTCACAAGGGCAGCTTTAGGAGCTAGTGATCTTATATTTAGCAACCCAATTTTAAGGAGAGTTCTATCGAAATTAGGTTTAGCATTTGCATTACGATGGTTCGTGTTGATCCTTATCAGATTATTAGAAAAAATCCCACGGGAGGTTTGAGTTTCAATAGACTACGGTTTTCTCTACGTGGAACAGACACAGTCTCAATTATGTGGGAACTGGGGTGGAAACTAGTCACGAGTTCAGGGAAACTTGCAGACAGTTGTTTAAGACCGTCTGTCTGCTGCCTGGCTGTAGCTCTTGAATGTCAATTTCGCCGATTCAGACTATGGCCTATGTTATTAGATAACAGAAGAGCACCCCTCCAGCTCGGGTGGAGTCCGTCTCTCTTCAGTAAACCAGGCTCTCCCCAAAACGTAGGCCAATTATTAATAAACCCTATGCTATTTGATGTACACCACTCAGTCAGCCAGCGATTTAGCGACGTTAATCTACTGTAGATTTCGTCACTTCTACGAGCTGGGAGGGGGCCAGAGACTATTACTTCCCGACACATCTCGTTTGCCAATTTACACAACGAGACAAAGTTTGTTTTAGTGATCTCCGATTGCCTCAACCGGACATCATTAGCGCCGACGTGGATAACAATTTTGGAAAATCTACGTTTACTTTTAGCCAGCGCTTTTAAATTGGATTCAATGTCGGTAGCTCTAGCCCCCGGAATACAATTGACTATGGTCGCCGGAGACGCTATTCTCACGTTTCGAAGAATGGAGTCGCCAATGATAAGAGCTTCTCTTTTCCTCAACAGGTGTGAGTGGGGAGAATCTATTTGAAACGTGAGTTGGGTGGTGTACGGCCGGCTTAGGCCGACAACTATGTCCCCGCCGAACCGTGACAAACTGGCCGTGCTGCGTCGGCTCTTCTGCTGGTGCGATGGGAGAGGCGCTAACAGGTGCATCCGGCGTAGCTACACACGACTGAATAAAACTCTCATGATCTTTAATCTCTCTGAGGGTCCGGATGCAGGCCTCTAACTCAACTATTCTCTCCGCCAAAACTAAATTAAGCTCACACTTATGGCATGTAAAATTATCATTAACAGTAACATCGGCAGGAGAGCTAAGATGATACATGCTACAACCAGAGCAAGAGAGGGGAGAGGAAGCAGCCATCGTTTGTGCTTACCTTATAAGTTGATGAGATAGGAGTAACCGAAAAAGATTTAAAATAGAAAGGAGTTTTGTATTTAAACCAGTATAAAGATGCAGAAAATGCGGGCAGTAAAACTTGGAGCAGCGGTGACTAGAGCGCGCGTCGCGAATATGGCTCGAGTAGCACAGCTGGTTGTCCAGGGTCACTCCAAGGCTCCTGGCAGACTGAGACGGAGACACTATGGAGCCTTCCACGGTGATTGATGCATCAATCGTCGGGGAGCCCTTCGCAGGGAGGAAGAGCAGCTCTGTCTTCCCCAGGTTCAGCTTCAGGTGGTGGGTGGACATCCATGCGGAGATGTCAGCCAGGCATGCAGAGATCTGTGCCGGGACCTGGGTATCAGATGGAGAGAAGGAGAGAAAGAGTGTCATCGGCATAACAGTGATAGGAAAAACCATGAGCAGAAATAACAGAGCCAAGTGACTTGGTGTACAGAGAGAATAGGACGGGGCCTAGCACCGAGCCCTGCGGGACTCCGGTAGAGAGGGTGTGGGGAGAGGAGAGGGATCCTCTCCAGGCCACCTGGTAGGACCGGTCAGCCAGGTAGGACTCAAACCATGTCAACGCAGATCCAGAGATTCAAATCTCGACGAGAGATGAGAGCAGGATCTGGTGGTCCACGGTGTCGAATGCCGCCGACAGGTCGAGGAGGAGGAGGACGGAGCTAAGGGATTGGGACTTAGCCCCGTGAAGAGCCTCAGTGACCGCAAGGAGAGCAGTCTCTGTGGAGTGGCCTGCTCTGAACCCAGATTGGTTGGGATCAAGCAGGTCGTTCTGTAAGAGATGAGCAAACAGTTGATTATAGACAGTCCGCTCTAATGTTTTGGAAAGGAATGGGAGGAGAGAGACAGGTCGGTAGTTTGAGATGACAGCAGGATTCAGAGAGGGTTTTTTGAGGAGGGGGACAACATGAGCGCATTTGAGGGAGGAGGGGACAGAGCCAGAGGAAAGAGAGGAGTTAATGACATTGGAGACAAAGGGGAGGATGTCCATAGCAATGGACTGGAAGAGGGGGGAAGGAATAGGATCAAGAGGGCAGGTGGTGGGACGGTGGGAGAGAACAAGTTGAAGGATGTCTGAGTCAGGAAGGGGCGAGAAGGAGGACAGAGGGGTGGGAGGTTTACGTAGCGAGATGGGTGAGGGAAAGGTTGGGGGGGAAGGAGTTGCGAATTACATCGACCTTCTCGTGAAAAAAGTATGAGAAGTCATCGGCGGTTAGAGAGGAGGGGGGTGGGGGAGGAGGAGGGGTGAGGAGAGAGGAAAACGTAGAATAGAGTTTACGTGGGTTGGAAACAGAAGATTGAATGCAGCAGAGGAGAGGTTAGAGGAGAAGGAAGCCAGGAGTGTGTGGAAATCAGACAGAGCTACAGGGGATTTGGATTTTCTCCATTTCCTTTCTGCCACTCACAGTTTCAGTCGGTTAGCCCGAATGGAATCGGTTAGCCAGGGGGCGGGGGGGGCGGAGACGAGCAGGTTTAGTGGATAGAGGACAGAGTAAGTCAAAGGAGGAGGAGAGAGAGGAAAGTAGGGTGGATGATGCTTCCTCAGCAGGTAGCTGAGAGAAGGCATCAGTAGGGGGAAGGGAAGATAGGACGGTAGCTGACAGGGCAGCGACGGAGGTTGCGACGGACAAGGACAGTGGGAGCAGGAGAAGATGGTTTAGGCACAGAGGGGAGGGGGAGGGAGAAAGACAGAAAGCAATGGTCAGACACATGCAGAGGCGATACCGTAATGTTTGGTGAGGCGCAGTTCCTGGTGAAGACCAGGTCCAGTTGGTTACCGGCCTTGTGGGTGGATGGGGATTCAGCCATGGTGAAGTCAAAGGACTGAAGCAGGGGGAGGAATGCAGAGGCCTGAGAGGTCTCCAGTGGCAGGTTGAAGTCACCGAGGAGTAAGACGGGAGTGCCATCCTCAGGGAAAGCGCTGAGTAGGGCATCCATCTCATCTAGGAAACTCCCCAGTGGACCTGGAGGGCGATAAAGAACAATGATGTGCAGTTTACATGGAACAGTGACAGTGACAGCATGAAATTCAAAGGAGGAGGGTGAGACGTGAGGAAGAGGAACAATACCAAATCTCCACAGGGGGGAGATCAGTATACCTGTCCCTCCACCTCTACCTGAGGGTCGTGGAGTGTGGGAGAAGGTGTAGGCAGCGGAGAGAGAAGCAGGGGTGGCCGTGTTCTGTGGAGTGATCCACGTCTCCATGAGCGCCAGGAACTGCAGGGAGAGTAGGGAGGCCTGGGCCGAGATGAAATCGGCTTTCCGGACAGCGGACTGGCAGTTCCATAGTCCGCCTGTTACCACTACGTCAACACCGGGAGATCTAGGAGGGTGGATGAGATTGGACAGATTACGGGTGTGGGTAGAATCTCTCCTAGGCATTCTAGAAGAGGAGACATGGACTGGGATAGGGAGGTAGCATGTAGTGTTAGATGCAGAGGAAGTAGAACAGGGAGATACAAAACTATGATACTTACCGTGTGGCGAGCACTCCCTAGCTGGCCCCCCTCGGTGGACTCCTGTAGGTAGACTCCTTTGTTTTTGTCCGCCGAGTCTTCATTCGGTGAGGCTAGGAAGGTGGGGCTGCCGCTATCCACAACTATGGTTGCTAATATGACCGAGTGATGCTAGGCACTAAGTGGCGAGTGCCACCTGACAACAATACAGACTAATTAACAACTAACAGGTTTCTTCTGCTACTCAAGGAACGCTCAACTACAGTCACGGGCTGATATAATAGAACCGATTGAAAACAGCTAAGTAGCAATCAGCTTTGAAATAAAACTTCTAAGCAGCGATAGAAGCTAATAACCGCTGGACATCAGCAACACAATACTTATTAAGATAACAAAGTAGCATTAAGTGCTACTTGCAACCAATGAACAGGATACGAACACAGAAGCTAAACACCAAATCTAACGCCGGATAACTTACACTTACTAGCACGCGACGAGACGATTCCAACCGAGATACAATGCAATACAATGTGAGATACAATGTCCTGAGAAACAGCTGGAAAGTGCTCAGCTTATCTATTATGCATCATCTCCCTGTCTCTTCCAATGAGTTGAGTCAGGTATTACTTTGGAAATGACCCAGATCAAAACAGAAGCATTAGTAAATATTGCCAGAAGGTCAGCTAATACACGTTTCTTTTATTCCTTAGTCAGTTCAGCAGGGCTTCCTTATTGATTGCTCTACAATTATAAAGCCATCAATGTTGCAATCATTTTCATTTCCAAAGAATTCAGTCAGGCTTAATTCCTACAACTCCCTATGAAAACGATGAAACCGTCATTATTATCCATTAAGGCAAAATGACACATAGATTTATTTGACTCACACATTTGTCAACCTGTGATACAATGAGCACATTTTAATATCAATATGATAGCAAAGCAGACAACGTTGCATTCTTTGGCTGTGATCACATGCATTTGTCAGAAGGGAATTGGTCACTTGCTTAATATGGCCTGGTAAATTATGGCTTTATTGCTTATTTTACTGTTTTATGTTCAGGAAATTATTTCTGTTTTATATCACGTTTGCTTGTGTGTCCCATCACTTTTGGGATTGATTGCAGTAAAAATTCAACACATTAAGTTACAAAAAAATCTGTTGTTTTTATGTAATTTCTTTATGCAATCTTGAATGTCCGTTATGAATAATGTATTTTTTTACAGGATACATTGGCAACAACAACAACCTACAGGAAGGTTCTACAAATTACAGGTGAATGGAAGACTCACTGTTTTGCCTTTGAGTTTCTCATTAAGTATGCATGCTGGAACCACATTAGGCCCATGCTAGTCACAAGAATGAACATATTTAACATAGTGTTTTTTGACCAATTGCAAATATGTGCCACATATTATTTTCAAATGAATTCCATTCCTTGCCAAAGTCATACCAAACTGTCCTACCCAGTATTCCAGGCAATCATTGAAACTACCTCTTTGAGTGAGCAGTATAGTGGAAAGCAGGCCTTTAAGAGATGTCTTACTACAGGCAACATTTGCAGTAGGCTGAGAGGTTTTAATATAAATACGATTATGTACACAAATGCCACGACAGCCAGTGTGCTCAGATAGCTTTTTATTTCTAACACCATTTCCAAAAGGAGGGACAGACACAGTCTCAAAAGCTAAGCTAGTCACGGGTTTATGGAAGCTAGCAGACAGTAGTTTAGGACCAAAAGTCTGCTGCCTGGCTAGCGCTCTGAAAGGTCACAAATTTGGGGAGTTTAGACTATGGGAAAGGTTTCTAGATAGTAGAAGAGAACCTCTTCAGCTTGGGTGGAGTCTGTTTCTCTTCAGTAAGCCAGGCTTTCCCTAAAAAGTAGGGCAATTGTCTATGAAGCCCAAGTCGCTGTCAGTACACCAGTTAGCCAGCCAGCGATTTAGTGACGTAAGTCTACTGTAGACATCGTCACTCCTACGGGCTGGGATTGGACCAGAGATAATTACTTCCCGACTGAGTGTTTTTGCGAGCTTACACACTGAAACAAAATTACTTTTAGTGATCTATGACTGCCTAAGTCGAACATCATTGGTGCCAGCGTGGATAATAATTTACAACTATTTTTAGCTAGCACCTTTAAGTTTGCCTCAATGTCGGTAGATCTGGCCCCAGCAAATATTGGACTATGGTCGCTTGGGATGGCAACTATGCCTCCCTCGAACCGTGACAAAAACGCCTTGTTGTGAATGCTCTTCTGGCGGAATAGCACTGATGTCTGGGCTATTTAAACTCCTTGGTGCGTCCAGTGCTTGTAGAAAATACTCTCTTCCTCCTGAATCTGGTGAAGGGTCCGGGCGTGGTCCTCAAGCTCAACTATTTTCTGAGCCAGTTCTAAATTAAGTTGACACTTACTACAAGTAGCAGTTATGCTAAACTTGGCATCAGAACTAAAGCTAAACATATTCCTATTAAATATCAGGCTGATTATAAAGTACTGTTGATAACTTTTAAAGCAGTGAACGGACTTGCACCTTTATATCTGACCGAAATGATTGCCCCCTATAAGCCAACATGACTGCTTCGCTCACAAGAAGCTGGCCATCTATTACTCCCTAGAATTTTGAAAAGCACAGCTGGTGGTAGAGCCTTCTCTTTTAGAGCTCCTCTGTTGTGGAACGGTTTACCAAGGCATGTTAGGGATTCGGACACAGTTTCAATTTTTAAGTGTAGATTAAAAACATATCTTTTCAGCCTAGCCTACAGCCAAACATAGTCTAGGTGGAGAGATGGAGAAGGCCATGCCCTAGTGTCTTATGGAGTGAGAAACTTTCCATACTGTCACCTCCTCAATGTGTTACCACCACTGTTATGTTGGTTATCCTTGATCAGGTGTGGATGGTTTGGAACTGTCTCATGGCTGCGTGTTTTCTCTGTCCTTCTCCTAATAGGTATGCTGCCATAGTTTACACCTGTTGGGGCTATCTGTATATTTCCTATGCTTGTGCTCCCCTGCTCTTACATAATGCTACTGGCTATAGCACTGCTTTTTTTCTGATTGCATGGTCTCTTCTCTGCCTCGGCCTCTGACTCAGGGGCACCTTGGACTGACCATGACATGGTCTTTTTTGGACATACCCTGTGCCGGCCAGAAGAGGATGGGCTCCCCCCCTTTTTAGTCTGGTTCCTCCCAAGGTTTCTCCCTACCAAGGGAGTTTTTCCTTGCCACTGTTGCCTTTAGGCTTGCTTTTGGGGGGGTCTAGGCCTGGGTTCCCCCTCTGTTAAGCGTTTTGTGACAATTCTATTGTGAAAAGCGCTATACAAATAAATTTGATTTGATTTGATTTGATTTGATTTATAATTGAGTCCCTTCAATTATAAAATCCACACAGATTTGATGAAACGTAGGTTAGGAATGAAATGAAAGCATTACAGCCAATGTATTTGGTATTTTACATGATTGTAATACATTTTACATTACATTCCATTTTAGGCATTTAGCAGATGCTCTTATCCAGAGCAACTTACACAGTTGTACATTTTCTTGTTTACATACAATCCATTTATGCAGCTGGATATTTTACTGAATCAATTCAGGTTAAGTACCTTGCTCAAGGGTACAATGGCAGTGCTCCACCTGGCAATTGAACCAGCAACCTCTGAGTTACAAGTCCAGTACCCTAACCATTATACTACACTGCCACCTAGTGATGTAGATGAAGTTATTTTGAAGGAGTTGACTAATCCAACCATATGACCTTCTTCCACTGCCCAGTAGCTCCTGACAAATGTGCCCCAACACTCACCCTTCTTTTAAAGTCGCTGAAATCTCTTATAGCCATGGTAGCCAAAATAAAATAATTGTATATATGACCCTAAGCATGATATAGTTATTTGCTGAATTAATTCAGGAACCACATCTATGTGGAAGCACCTGCTTTCAATATACTTGTATGTTTCCTTTATTTTGGGAGTTACCTGCAGTTCCTTAGTTTTTGTTTCCCCTCGTAGCTCCGTTGTATTTGTCAGATTGCACACCATGATGTTTGTCATGTTGCCACTGTTCTAGCAAATAATGGTTTTGTTGTCCTTATAACTTCACAAATCACTTTTTAAAGACAAAGAGGAAATATATTCTGCATAGTGTTTGACATTAAAAAGATACCCAATTTCATTCCTTTGAAATTTCATTCAAAATGTAAAATTAATTATGAACACTTGCAATTTTATTTAGGGAAGCAACTAGCATTTTCTCAGCTACACCACACTAATGCACATATTGAGTGTGTGGACTACTCCTATAACCCTCTACAAGCCTGCCAATTTTTGAGAATTTTTGAAAACTTGCCTGGGTTATATATACATACACAAAGTGTCGGAAAGAAAAAGACAAAAAATCTTCTGAACAATAACAGTAAATTACCTATGGACCTGCAATGCTTGCCCCTCTAATGAAACACAAGGCCTACTCCAAACCCCCCAAAACATCATTAATTTCCTATCATTAAAAAATGCATATACTGTATCAATAAGATGGCATAAATGGCATATTCAAAGCTTTTTTTTTTTTATCTTCTGAGGTATTGAAAATAAGTTAAATAAAATAAAAAATAGATCTTTAATTACACATTTTCATTGAAAAAAATATTTTAATGATATGTTTGTAACAGTTGTGACAGTGACAGTTGGAATATTACCTACTACCTACTACCTACCTATACTAGGCTATTTGATTTGACTAGTGTGGTTTGCCTGTGCCATTTGGGACTATGACATAACATTTACATTTTCATTTTACATAAGATAACCAACTAATCAGTGTTGAAGCTACAGGGTTACCTGCCTCACGATTCAGGATTAGCTGAGTACGTGCACTAGCCTACTAGTGTTATATCGTATTGAAATCAAATGAATTACATACTTCCCATTATGATCCTGTTTTCGCATGAATGACTCGATCGCATCAAGGCTCTTCAATGCTAGTCCCTCCCCAGCGAGGAGTGGTTGGCATCTACTGCTCTGGTCCTATAACTTACAGTTAGAAACACCTGGGACATATTTCTAGCAGAGAGAAGGGTATAGATCTCCCGTTTCATTGACTCAAAGAGTATCACAGGAATAACTGCTAAACTATCACCAGGAAACTTTAGGCTGCCTTGTTTATTCTTTGAATTTTATAACAAGATCACCACGTTTTTATTTAGACAATGTATTCTATTTTGAATATGTTCCCTAAATTTACCATCATCTACTGTCTTGTCGCAGCGATTTTCGCAACAGGTAAGCGATTTATATATAGACCACCCGCTCCAATTAGTGATTTATAAGGAAGACAACAAAGTGGCTAAAAAAAAAATGGAAGTGATTGGACAATGATAAAAATTGGTATAGATACAAAAGCTGTCAATGCAGGTCAGGTAAATACGACAACTGTTTGATTCGAATTGTGGTCAAGCTATCTAGCAACATGTGGTGATATGTTATAGTTTGTATGGCAACGGAATGATAGGAACGTAAATTGACTAATACAATAGTTTTAAAAGTGTAATGAGCACCAGATATCTTGCAATAAGCTACAAGGTGCGAGTTGGTAAATATTTGGCTTTGCGCATGTCGCGTTTTACATTATGTTTATTCTATGAATGATTGGACGAAGAATGAATGACATTCGCTGAACAACGGTATTTGTTTTTAGACTTGTAATGTAAATATTTGGAGCTTCTCTGTAGTGACCTAATTTGAATGAACTAATGTGCGTCGTATAGCTACCAATTTCGGATAACGTAAATAATGGAACACCTTGGGTTCATATTTATCAGAAAATTAAACGTAAAAATTACAATGTCAAAAGTGTCAATAAAGGAAATACCATAGAATAACTCCAGAACGTATGATGATGATAATAATAATAATAATAATAATAATAATAATAATAATAATAATAATAATAACAGCGCTACGCTGGGATACCAGCAGGTTCAACAGGTTTCACGACTTTAAAAATGCAGTCAGGTTTTGGTACCCATGAAAAGCAGATGAGATAAGATAACAAAAATTCATTAATTATATCCAAAAAACGTTTTTCATCATGCAAACATGCACAAAAATAAATGGCATATATCAAAGCTCCAAAAGTTCTAACATGTTTTAGGACAAAAATTCAATTCAGTGCAAACATGCAAAAATAAATGGCATATATTGGGGGCATCCCCAAATTCAGTTCAAAATGTCCTCCTGTTTAGGACAGCTGATATAAAAAATTAAATTAATTCCAGTCAATGTTGACTCCATTTACGGCCTTGGTAGGGGGCAATGACCTTGGCCCGTATCTGTGCCGAAATGTGTATATATTGCTCAATTTATTTTTATTCAGTCCACTTTCTTTTCAGTGCCTAGTTATGAGAAGCATTGATCTGAAAAAATGTATATGCACAAATTAGTTTCCATTTGGATGATGTGTGCAGATTACATTTTCTTAAACATTTATGCATATTGAAGACAGGATCGGGAACCAAATACTCTGGTGCTCCAATAGACCCTACAACTATGTAATGTGTAAGTATGGAGGTGTTTCCTCCATAGTTACATTTTTCAGTGCATCTCTTCAGGCCTTTTTGATTTATGAAAGCCTTATGTCAGTTATACAAAACCTGTGATTACACTCTCTACCCCCAGCACCAATGCTACCCCCTCAGCTGTTTTGTAAATGCTGAGGACTCTTTCCCTCAACTCTTCAGATGACTGAGACAGCAGGGTGACTGAGTGATGCCTTACTACTGAGTCACCACTCTGCAGATTCACTGACTGCACGTGAATCACTGGCAAGAATGGTGACTCCAATTTGGTGATCAGAGAACCCCCAACCACTCCTCTCTCCTTTCCAGCCTGTTCAACAGAACATTTTCTGATTGTTTGTAAAACATTGTGGGAACAACACGACAACACAAACAACTCGTTTATGCAGTGAAAATGGCTGTCAGTGAGCTCACAGAGGGCAATATAGGTTTTGGTGCATTGATCTGCAGGAAGTGACTACCTGGGCTGAACTGCCTGACATGGGATTTCAATCAGGTATTAGGATGGGAATCAAATGAAGCTGCTGGTGTTTCAAATGGAAATTGTTGACTTTCAAGCTCTGACAGTAATATCTGGTAGCCTTGCTGGTTGCCCTGAAGGCTGTGGTTTCAGGGGCTTTTGATTGCATAACCTAGCTGGTCCTGTGGTTTTAGAGCCATGTCCAGGAGTGAGAGACTCCTACATGTCCTTGAGCCAGCTGTAAAATGTTGAAAATGAATGATCAAAGTCAAGTCTAATTATCAAGTTGAATGATCATAATCTTTAAAGATACCATTAAAAGATAATTTTTGCTTTATGCATATGAAGAGTTTGGATGCAAAAGGGCGAATACAAAGAGTAACAGTAGGTGGGGCCGTATCTGACCTTGGTGCTGTGGGCAGTGGTGTCCCGCAGGGATCGGTGCTGGGACCTCTGCTCTTCCTTATTTACATTAATGATCTTGATATGGACGTCAGTAGCAAAATAGTTACATTTGCAGATGATACTAAACTTGGGGGTTTGGTAAACAGTGTGGAATCGACTAAAGTAATCCAAGATGATTTAAACAAAATCCAAAAATGGGCAGATACATGGCAGATGACATTCAATATTGCTAAATGTAAAGTTATGCATGTGGGAAATAAAAACACAAGACAGGAGTATTTTATGGGAGGAGAAAAGTTAGTAGGTGTTCAATTTGAAAAAGACTTGTAGACTTGTAGTTGATCAAAGCCTATCTGCATCAAAGCTGCGTGCTACAGCAGTGAAAAAAGCCAGCAGGATGCTGGGATACATAGCAAAAAGTATTGAGTATAAATCAAAGGAGGTTATATTCATGTTATATAATGCCTTTGTCAGACCTCACTTAGAATTCTGTGTGCAGTTCTGGGCACCGCACTACAAGAAAGATATAGAAGCTCTTGAAAAAGTTCAAAGAAGGGCAACTAAACTGATACCTGGTATGAAAGGTAAAAGTGATGATGGTAGACTTAAGGCACTCAATCTATTTAAGCTTAGCAACGGAGACTTAGGGGGGATTTGATTGAGGTTTTTAAATTCCTAAAAGGGATTAACAAAGTGAAATACCAACGATTTTTTTTTTTTTTAAGATAAGTGGGGTCAGCAGAACAAGAGGCCACAGGTGGAAATTAGTTCAAGGCAAATTCCGCACAGATATTAGGACGTTTTTCTTTACCCATAGAGTTGTCAATGCCTGGAACAGCTTGCCAGGTCAGGTAGTAGAGGCAGAAACACTTGGGCTCTTCAAGTCCAGGCTAGATGCAGTACTAGATACTCTTTAGATTAGGACATGACGAGCCTGGATGGGCCGTCATTATGTATTCTTATGTTCTTATGTTCTTAAATCCATTTTTGTCATCTTCGGTAACTCAAGATTTTTTATTAGGCTTTCTTGGTATAATTTATAAATTCCAAAAAGGGTGACCCTAAATTGATGTAAGCAAAGTAACAGAAAGACAGATTTCAAATCTACATTTAAAAATAAATATATAATTTGATATTTTTAACTTTGTTTTGTGTCAAAAGCAGATAAATCCACAATCAGATTTTTAGCAAAATTGAAATTGGTTCACCCAGAGTGAGACTCAGCCATTGTACTCCAGTTGTGCTAACCACTGCAAATTTCCCAAATGTGGGAATCTTGACTGCATCATTTCTTGTCGTTGGGGACTGCATTTGCTTGCAAAGAGCAAACGTAGAGAGTGCGTTGTGTCTTTTAAAGGATAAAATAAAGTAGTGAATATCTCGGATTGTGCTAACAAGAGGGCATGGCGTGTTTCGGTTTCTGCAACAAAACGTTAAATAACTGTACATACAGCATGAGATATATTGAGTTTTGCAACGCCGTGAGACAACACTGTGATCTCAATCACGGTTTGTTTGTTTTAGTTTTGGCAGGAATGTGTTTATTGATTTTTGCATATGAACTCTTCATATGTTCATTATGTCTCCTCCTTAAACACACACAATCGGGAAAATAAGGTATAAAAGGTTCCATTGTAGGAGAGTTAGGAGGATATTTTGCCTGCTAGAAAGTTGATCATAGAGGGAGCGAAAGCTAATTTGTGACCGATTTTATGGCCATGATAAACCCTTGTCGCTGGAACGTAGCTGAGTGTGTCATGACATCCATTGGTTAATTACTGTATGCAATATTGATAATTAATATATAGTTTTCAGACAAGCCTGTCTGAGCAGTCTGAGTCCTATGTTGAGCTAGGAACCCTCTTTCGTATCTTGCAGGATTACAGTTGCGCTTAGGAGGAGTAATCTCATGGTGTAATTGTAAAGCGTTTGCTGGCGGATGGGAGGTTTAATAGGATATGATAGTGTAGGCCCACAGGACAATCACTGCTTCAGGGAACCATCTGTTACCTGGATATTAAGGGCCCTGCAAAAGCCTGGTTCTTGAAGGGAAGCAAGTTTTTCTCAAATTCCCCTCTGAGTAGCTGTATGGTTTTCAGCACAATGTGGTTGGAGCCCATTGCCGTTCACAGCTGCGCCAGCCCCTGGAATAGTTGGGTACGGGATACGATGTCATTAAATTTCAAGGTCAAGGTCCAGTTTATACTACTGTATTATATACATAGAGGGGCTGGTTTGGGTGACTATATTTTATGTATTTATTTATTTATTTTCAATCTAAAGAGCTTTACAAAGACTGATTTAATGTTTTTGAAATTGGAAAAACGGAATGTTGTTATGGGAACTAATATTGCTTCTGTAGAAGTGCCTCTCAAAACAAAAAGTTGAAAATACACCCCAATACCATAGTGGTCAGTAAAGCTGCCATAGGCTGTCAATCTGATGTATGGTTTCTAAGTATATTAGTTATTTTTATATTTTGGAGTGCTATCATTGTTGGTGACAATCAATGTGCAATTTAGTGTAGCGCATTGTGCCTCTTATGGTGTCAAACCCAGATATCTTCTAAAAACATTTGTGGAAGATGGAGCAGGCGTACCAGCATTTTGTAAACTTTGCCTGCTGACTGAAATTAGAAAATCCCGCCCCTCTGAACTGTGATTGGTTCAGTGCATGGTGTTATATTACTATTGAGTTGGTAAGGAAGCAACATTCTGCTTTCCCAAAGTCGGATTGTGAGCCATGCCACCTCGACTTTGAACAACACTGGATGACATCCATTGAAAGTGTTTAATCAGGAAATGTGGCTATGGATAAAAACCAACTGAGGCAAAAGGAAGAATGTGGCAGCTTTGAAGTTTCTTAATTTAGCCATTGTTTTTTGCATATTTACCTTGAGGGGGCTAGATAAAACAGGTGAGCCCTTCTGCAGGCCAGTAGAATTCCTTTACACAAGGATCTGGGCCAGAGAAACCTTGCACTGCTGGGAATGCATCAGTCCAAACAAAGAGAACTAACCATACAGACTTCCATTTTTATGCTGTCTACAACTTGCAAGGGAAGTAACCAAAGGGAACATGCCTTTCAAATTGTAGATAAGGGGTCTATTTAAAATGCATTGAAAGAGGAAGGGTGTATCGAGTGAGCATGTGCGTAGGTGGTTAAAACTGGAAATAGAACTGGAAGTTAATAACACCCTGCGTGAAGGGTGCATCATCACAAGCTTTGTCTATACAGGGAGTAGTTGTGATATCAGTGGTAAAATGAACAGGAGATCCAGTCACTGCATTTGAGTTGCTGTCGACCAGCAGTGTCAATCTGTGTTTAATGAATTTCTGGGCGAAGTTGATAGCCCTGGCTCTAAGATAAAAAAATAATGCTGGAGTGCCACAGCTTAAATATATTGCCAAAATATTAGACTGGGGTGGGATATTCAGTGGGTCCCAAACTGTATTTAATATACAACTGATATTAAGAACTTGGAGCTAGATTCCTGGTCTGTTAGAGAACAACATCCTGGTCTGTTAACTTTGTATAACACATTGTAGCATCAAATGCTACTGAATCAAGACTCTGGAGAGTTTGCATCTCCATTATCGTGCTACCAGATTTGTTATAACAAAGCATTGAGATGCCAGGAAGTACACAGGACACACGACAAATGCACAGGGGTCATTCTTTACACCTACACACACGGTTGACGATACCAAGAATCACATGCAATCACCTTTCGTGACAAGGGAAAAAGGGACTTCCATACAGACAGCATTTCCACAATGACACAAGTATTGAACATGAACATAGCTAGCTAATAAATCACAGTCATAGCGGCCTCAAGGGCCTATGGGGCATCACACTAATGTTAACCTGGTGGCTAGGGTACAACAGGAAGTAGCCACTGCTAGTAACACTATATGGCTAACATTAGCATAAATGGTGACTAGGCTACAACAGGAAGTAGCCACTGGGGCATTCCTCAGCACCCAGGTAAGGCGTGAGTCGGTTGTGGTGTAGGACCACCACTCTCCGCCGTTGGTGGAGTCGGACCCAGTACACAACGTCCGAGAGCCGGTCCAGGACGAGGCACAAGCCCTCCCAGTCGCTGTCCAGTTTTGGCGACTGACCTTTCCGCCTGCGGTGGTTGAAAACCCACACAAATTTATTTTCTGCCTCCGTTCAGCATCTTCTATGGTGATCGCGAGCGAGCTGGTGTATGCAGACGAGGCGGTCTTGGGGCTGGTGGGCATATTCCAGCCCAGGCAGATGAGGCAGTTCACAATCCGGAGGAGGGCTGAAGATCAGGCTCACCGGAGTACGTAGCTCTCGATCCATCATGAGGGCAGCCGCTGCACTCTGTTGACTCATGCATCGCCGATCTGTAGGACAGCAGGACCAGTGGGAAGTGGGCATCCCAGTCCTTCTGGTGTTGTGAGGTCAGGAGAGCCAGGTGAGAATGTGGTTGAACCGCTCCAGAAGGCCATCACTCTGGGGGTGGAGAGGAGTGGTGTGGGTCTTTCTGATGGCGAGCCTGCGACACACTTCACCAAACACCTGACTCTCAAAATTCCGCCCCTAGTCGCTGTGCAGTTCGGCTGGCATGCCAAACCCATCCACTTTCTCCATCAACCTCTCAAATGTAGCTGCATTGTTGCACATTCCAAATGGCATAACATTGGAATCCCACAGCCCCCTGTTATATTGGCTGTCTGCCCCATCAACGTTTCCAGCCTGGTGGAGGTGTGGGACCAGTTCATTATTTTAGGGAGTAGGTCATGACGCACCAGGCTGATGGTGATGGTGATGGTACACTCGCTAGTGTTAACGAATGCATGGACCAGCTCCCTCTCGATGTAGCACTGAACGTATAACCTGTGACTGCTGCTTCCAAGGCAGCCTACTCTTGTCATTATGGGGAGTGGTGGTGTGCAGACTGGGAGTGCCCCAGCCTAAGAGTTAAGCAGTAGTATTTTATTGGGACCTTTCTGTTGAGTCTCAAAACCTGGGTGGTCTGAAGCAGAATATTACAAAACTCATAGAACCAATCTCAACCAATGTCAAATCACATTCATTGCATTCCAAAGTATGAGATTCCAGCTACTATAAAGTAATGTGATTAATTAAAAACACTTTCCTTAACCCCCTGAGGTCGACGGGAGCGCCGACACTCCCAGCAGCAATAAAAGTATATTACTATTTCTAACTTCGCGATATTTTATCATACACACGCCACAAAAACATTGACAGAAACCGTAGAATAGCGACTTTCCGATTTGAGCGCTGGCAAATCAAATGGGGTTTTTAAAATTAGGTTAATTAGACCAAAAGTAAACCTTGCCTTTTACTCTCTTTTTTACCTGGAAGTAACGTCCCCCTTCTATTGACATGGTAACTAGGTGCTAGTTTCGGGGAGGTGCGTGGGGAGGGGCGTGGGGCCATGTGTGAAAACGCTGGCGTAAACAACACATAAACTGTCCCGACAATTTGAAGCAAGATTTTATACAGACATACAATTTTATTCAAGATGGAAAGATTTTCTGCACTGCAGTGTTTGAGAGCATTGATGGAAAGCGACGAGGACAACAACTCATCATGTCCCGATACTGAAGAGGATTCAGATGAAGAGAGACAGCATTTTGAATTTAGAATTGATCCAGCTGAGGACCTAACTGGCGAAGAGTAAGTAACTATATTTGATTTGCCATGTTATCAAATACTAGTATATATATATTCAATATATGAATTCCCCGTCTTGTGACTACATATTCCGCTTGTTGCAATGTAACAAATTGCAATAGGCACACAAGATCTATGTAAGAATACTTTTCAAACAGCCTAAAATTTTCTAAAAAATCGTATGTAGCATCTTGTCTGTGTTTACGCTTGCGATCTGCCAGCAACAGTCTGTATGCTGATATTTATTTTATTTAGCTTGTTTTCAAATACTCGTGAAAATATATGAATTCCACGTCTTGTGACTACATATTCCACATGTTGCAACGTAACAAATTGCAATAGGCACACAAGATCTATGTAAGAATACTTTTAAAACAGCCTAAAATGTTATAACAAATCGTATGTAGCATCTTGTCTGTGTTTACGCTTGCGATCTGCCAGCAACAGTCTGTATGCTGATATTTATTTTATTTAGCTTGTTTTCAAATACTCGTGAAAATATTTGAATTCCGCATCTTGTGACTACATATTCCGCGTGTTGTAACGTAACAAATTGCAATAGGCACACAAGATCTATGTAAGAATACTTTTCAAACAGCCTAAAATGTAATAAAAAATCGTATGTAGCATCTTGTCTGTGTTTACGCTTGCGATCTGCCAGCAACAGTCTGTATGCTGATATTTATTTTATTTCGCTTGTTTTCATATACTCGTGAAAATATATGAATTCCATGTCTTGTGACGCTAAACATATTCCGCGTGTTGCAACGTAACAAATTGCAATAGGCACTCAAGATCTATGTAAAAATACTTTTCAAACAGCCTAAAATGTTATAAAAAAAGCCTTGTGTCCTTACAACCTTTTTCTTTTGTTGTTTACAGTGACGACGATGTGGAAGACAAAGCACCTACTCCTCCACCAAAAAAGCCACGCAGGACTCCTACACAAAGGTATGTGTCTTATGTGCATTATTGTTAGGCTGTATGACTTGTAATATGTGGCATTCCCCTGTATATACTGTAGTTTGTGTGCTGTTTTCAATAAATCTTCCAAAATGAAAAAAGCATATTTTTTTTCTGTCTTCTGCATGGCTCACTGACTTTCTTACTCTGATGGCCTTTGAGAGAGAGATGGCCCATCTTACAGATCTTAGAGGTGTGGACAATGAATAATGAATATTCAGGTATTTAGCATTTAGCCCTCCCACAGCCTGAAATAAATGTGACCAGTTCTGATAAAAACAGGTTTTTAGCTATTTAGATCTCAGATGTGCTAAACTATTTTCACACCCTTACATAACCAAGACCTTGATTAACAAACGCACATTGGCAAAACAATTCGTCACTATAGTTTAGTGTGTGCTTTCACAACTTTTGTGACGGCAGAAAAATTTACTATTTTTAACTTGTGTGTTTGTAGATATATTTACAAGCTGCATATGATACTGACCAAACTATTGATGGCATACAAATGTAGCTGTGATTGTCCTTCAAATAAAAATATAAAACACTTTGGAGTAAGTGTGTGTTAAGTTGATGAAATTGAGATAAATATTAGACCATGCCAAAATCACAAACCATCTCAAAGCTTAGCACGGACCTCAGAGGGTTAATAACCACTATCCTATAATGATGTATGGAAGCCCTAGATCTGAGCAACTTTAATTTTCAAGTCTTTTGACAGTGGCACTGATCTTTACTTTTGCACACAAACAAAACACAGTAGCAATGACATTTATTGCATGTACAGGTAACTGCCAAAATAAAGGCTGATCTCTAGCCATGAACACTAAATGAACGGTTCTGATGGCTCTGTTATGGTGTGGGGTGCATTTTCCTGGCGTAATTTAGGTCCACTTTACCCCTTGGAGGGCAAGGTAAATGGCAATAAATACAAAGCCATTCTGAATGATCACCTTCATCCTATGATGAAGCATTTGTATCCTGATGGGAGTGGTCTCTTCCAGGATGGGTTTGATGAGAATGAAAAGTAAACTATAGGCCATGACCGTCTCATTCACCAGATCTCAATCCAATTGAGCATTTATGGGAGATTCTGGAGTGACACCTGAGACAGCGTTTTCCACCACCATCAACAAAACATCAAATAATGGAATTTCTCATGGAAGAATGGTGTTGCATCCCTTCAATAGAGTTCCAGACAATTGTAGAATCTATACCAAGGCACATTGAAGCTGTTCTTGCTTGTGGTGGCCCAACACCCTATGAAGACCCTTTATGTTGGTGTTTCCTTTATTTTGGCAGTTACTTGTATATAATACCATGCATGTATGTAATAATGAGAACTTGAGACTAAGACAATGGTAGGCTTTTTAAACACTCTGAGTGTGAAGGTGAATTAAGCATGCCCTTGACCCTAGAGTGAGAGACACTGGCATATAAACCCTCTGTCTCTGTGCTCACTTTAATCAGGCCTTCAGCAGTGCTCGATGTGAGACAAACTATTTCAGGAGCGCATTCTAATCCTTCCGAGTAAGCTGGAGGTGTTTCCGTGGTAACTCTGGAGAGAGTGGCTGCAGCATTCGACACGTTACGCCAGTCTTGGACTAGACCTCCCCAGAGCCCAGGCAGAAATGTATCCATGCCTTCTAAATGTACTGTATTTCATGGAAGGAGGCAGAAGCAAATAAGTCATTCTTTTTTTGTGACAGTTGCAGAAAGCTGTGCCCAGTTCACCTTAAGCAACAGTGCCACTGATGCACCCTAAAGAAACTCCAAACAATGAAGAAATGAAGAAAAATGCATTCAGGTCTGTGTCAGTGTGGAAGTGCATCACATGGCTCTCTGCTAGCGTAAAGCAGAAGTACACTGACAGTTGTTCCACTCCTGGACAATCTTAGATCGGTTACACTGACTCACTCTTCCCCTTTAACAGTGAGACAGTGGGAATGTTGGGTGTAGTTTGTGATGAGGGAGGTATTGATGCAGGTAAGTGTGACATTTGGGTCATATGTGAGCAGTCTGTGTTTCACCCTGGAATGCATCCTTTGATGGGTACCATATGCACGTGTCCAGAACAGTATTTGCCAATATACTGTTCATGCACAATACCCCCTGAGCAAAGTAAAAAAAATGTTTATTTTTTTTAAACAAAAAGTCATGATTTCAAATGGAAGCTTTGACAAGTTTGGTGGTTCCTAAATTTACATCTTTTTTTAGGTGCATGTGAGCCATTTTTTCAGGATCAGTGTGGCTGTCAGTAGAACAGGTGTGCTGTGTCCTGAATATGACCTGATAAGACACTGTTATTCAAATGGCCTTTGCATAATGCCTTGGTTAAAAGCACCTACAATGAGCCCTGTGACTTCAAAACAGAGGTCGTGGCATTATTTTAGTTTTTAGCTGTGAGTGCAAAGTTACATCATCTGTTACATCATCCAGTTCCTGGATCTGGACCCTCTCCGCGTGGTTTAGCCCCCCACCCGCTGACTACCTAACTCAGGAGGGGCAAAGTCTTTCAGCCCTGAGCCACCTTGGACTGACCATGACATGGTCTTTTTTGGACATACCCTGTGCCGGCCAGAAGAGGATGGGCTCCCTCCCTTTTTAGTCTGGTTCCTCCCAAGGTTTCTCCCAAGGGAGTTTTTCCTTGCCACTGTTGCCTTTAGGCTTGCTTTTGGGAGGGTCTAGGCCTGGGTTCCCACTCTGTTAAGCGTTTTATGACAATTCTATTGTGAAAAGCGCTATACAAATACATTTGGTTTGATTTGATTTGATAGTCAGGTTAATTACAGAAGTTAATGTGTGCTTTTCCTCTTGAAAGGCGCGATATGTTTCATGTGAAGAATGGTTTATTAAAATGGGAATTCTTCAGATTATTTTACATATCTTTCTTATAAATTAAAGCAATTCATTGTTTTGTTTGTTTAGAACAGGCTTACCTTTTATCATCATTAAGGGCTCCAAAAACAGCTGACATAGACTTAAACCCACTCTGCCACAGGGAGGACAAGTTTATTGAGTACCGCTGTTATACATTTCCAGTCATAGTCGGCTGATGAGTAGAGGCCAAGGCTCAAACTTAGGAAAATGAAAAATTAGCAGTGTTTCAATGATGTAGGAGTGTGGTTGTAGAACATTAATCAAGTGATACTATAAGGTGAGAACCAAAAAATAATGATTTTATTGGAACTTTCTTTTTCAAATGTTTTAGCTTTATTCCACTGATATTAATTATGATATTAACTAGGTTTATGGTTTTTGTCCATATCACCTAGGGATTTAAGGCTCATTAAAACTGTTGTTCTGCAATATAGAAGGGCACAGGAATGAAATAAAAATGTGGCTGAGGAAATTTTAGAAAAGGAGCCATGATGACTACCTCATGACAAGGCATGTTACCCTCATGTGCAACTAATGGAGCTCTGATCCCTCTCGTGCTGAGGTAGAGATCCCTTTCTGAAAATGTTTCAGGCAGAGATTAGTGGGGGTTGTTTGACATGCACTGCTTCACGATTACTCAGCCTAACATTATCACAATGCTGTTGTAACATTGCAGAAATGTCAGCACAGTGCTACAACTCTACAGTAATGTTAACAGTTCGTCAGTTGGATGAGAGCCTTTAGCGATAGCTTCATGATGAAGCCTGTGTGGATGTGTATGTGGGGATGAAAAGGTAATGAATTAGTGATGAATGACTGCAGTGGCCCTTGTGGTTTCCTGCTACACTGGTTAAGAGAGAATCATAGCTTTGACATGTCCTAGGCAGAGGCAGTGTCTCCTCATGCACTTCAGGGCAGGGGAGGTTTTATGACAGAGGCAGATTCTCCACCTCAGCGTCTACAATCCCCTCACTCATACCGAAATTACATGTATTGCATTGCATCTCAGTACATACAAAACTGTATGTAAATATATATTCTAATATATGCATTCCTTTCTAAATATATTATTGTATTGCAATATATTATAAGAAACATTTGACAGATGTAGTATGTACATATTTGAACATATTTCCCATATGGCCAGAAATAACAATTCAATGTTTGCCTAATTTTTTTCTTGTTGATTTAATTATTTAAATGAGCCTTCATTTCTATATTTCCCTGTTTCAAAATAATCAAATTCTGTCTCCCCTCAAGCATAAATCCTAGACAAACAGAGAAATGTTACCTGTAAAGTTATTTAAGACTGAAATACAGCAGGGCTTTTAGGCACCAGAAAGGATAGAAAGTTTACCCTCCACAGAATAGTTGTCCTAAAGGAACCAGTGTGCTGTCATTAGAAGGTAGGGGAGTTTGGGAGATGTGGAATTGCACTATATGGGACAAAGTAATGTGAGAGCCATTACTAGTGTGCTGTGTCTAGAGGAGCTCTTCGTGTTAGAAGAGCTCTCTCTCAGCCCTGTCTGTGGGACTTAAAGACCACTTTGGTGATGGAGCAGGTTGGAGCAGGGGTTTGGGGGGGTGCCACTTCCCAGGGTGGGGGGTCTGAGAAAAAGAGGGGAGTTTACAGTGTACGTCCCCATAGCCAGGCCCCAGAGCCTTGATTCTGATGTGAGCAGTGACCACAAGCCAGTGAAGGGAGATCATCAGAGATGGACAGAGGAGGTTGATGACTGGATTGGGCTGGTGGCTCAGGCAAGGAGGCCAGCCAACAGAATTGCATGAACACATTTCTCAAAGGTGTAGTCTATTCCAGAATAGTTATTCCTTATTACTGGAGTAATGGTGTAATTATAATATAATATAATACTATTCATACATCAGGACAGTTAAAATCGCTGCCCATCTTCCGCCACAGGCTGAAAACGCTCTTTAGACTGCACCTTTGACCTTAACCCACCCATACCTATATTATAAAATATATATATATGTATACAGTATACCCTACTTGTTGCACTTATTGTTAATAATGTCGTTTAGCACTTGTATTTTTAAGCTGCTTACTTGAGGAATGATGTATTGAAGATTGTAGCGTCAAGTGGTATCTACTCAAGCCTAATGCACTTTCTGTAAGTCACTTCGGATAAAAGCACCTGCTAAATGATTGTGATGTAATTACAATACTGACTTTTTCCTTTATTTTATTGCAAGGGGAAGGTGCACAAATATGTGAAGTGAAGGTCAGCATACAAACTTCCTGCTGGTTGTTTGTGATTATAATGCAGTGTTGATTTGATAAAACTGCTGTAATTTATCTGGCTGGGGCAGCACTTCTTATTGAGGTGGTTGTGTTTGGTAGAGTTTCCATGGAAACTGCTGCATTGGTTGCAGTTGAAACGTATTCAGCTGAACAGTGGCTATGCATTGAGTGGTGGTGTTGGTCTAACTGCTTCAAGGTACTTGGTATAATTTTCACCCACTTTTTGGTTTTTACACTTTCTAGCTCTAATCTGCATGGGAATTCATTGCGTGCGAAGACAGGAACTAGTAAAAGCAGAACCTCTTTACCAGCTATTGTACAAAGGTTCTGCTTTACCCAGTACCTACATGGACACTGGTCTCCAAAGATATCAACTCTGCCTTCCTCAATGGGGGCGTGGTAAAATAGTAAAAAATAATACCAGTAGTAACAATGCTATGAAGCTCCCAGAAAGCAATTTGTTAGTGAGCAGACAAAAAGCCAGCATTTGGACCACTTTAGCAGGGTAAAAGTTAGCATGATGACGTTGTTCCTACTGCTGTGTCAGTGATAGCCAACTGACCACCCCCCAAAGCCATGTACATGCAGACTTTGATGTCACTTGGAAGTCAAAGCCCTGTCACTGCTCCCTTGAACCTTGAACTTCACAGCACCCTGATTTAGATTGTAAAAGCATGTGGAATCTATTTTTTTTAGGTGTCCAGCAGCTTGGAGGTATAGGAATAATAAGAATATGTGAACAATGCTGTGTGGAATATACAGTCTGGTCTTCTCTGGGGAAAAGATACCCTGCAAATATAGTCAGAAAAAAATATGAGGCATTTTTACTAAAATGTTCAGATCCTTTGCATGATATTCCTGCTGAAGAGTGGCTGTGACTGCAACAAGTCTAATTGAAAGTTATTTCCTCCATCTACCCTCTGTTGTAGATTTGTTGATTTTATGTGCCATTTTCCCTTGGATCTGTGTTGGGTGTGCATGTCTGAGCATGCATGCTCCAAAATAAATGTTTACAGTAATTAGTCTTGATAGGGAAATTATTCTTGTTATTTTTCCAACAGCTGTTGTAGTTGGTTACCAAGTGATAACCTATTTATTCATACAGTGTAGGACAAAGTGCTCAATTTATATTTCTGGAAAATAATTATATTGTGCACAGTTTGCCATTTGTTTTTATTTGGGTGTCTGGTGGAAGTGATGTTGCAAGAGTGTTTACTGGAGGCGTCCACGGCTGCCTGTCTGGCGAAAGAAATAGAGCAGAGTTTGTGGTGCCACTGCATGCGGGGTGGAACCCTGTAAACAGGCTTTACAGCTGGGCCTTCAAACTGGGCTGTTGTTCTAGTTCACAACAGAGAGGGCAACATTCTGGCTCTACAGTGTAGAAATGGGAACAGGAAACTGGTCTGTGGCCCAGCCTATGTTTGCTCCTGGGAGTGTTCTTTATCTGGCATTGGACAGATTCACAAATGAAGCCTCACTCTTCACTGCCAACTGCCTACTAAATTGGGGTAGTTGGTAGTCATCTGTATGTTTTGAATACATGCTTATAAGTCAAGGGAATTCTCTCCCACACTAAATTGGATTCTGATGATTGGGGTCCAATGGGTATTTAGATGTTAGTTTTCATTAAAATAGTATGGACTGTCTAAATTAGGGCCTTGTGTAGCTGTGATTTAAGATGATCCACTTGCTTTGCTGCAGTCCATCTTAACATCTCTCCTCAACTATTTGTAATGTGCCAACAGTGCATCTTGTGAAAACCTGCTTTTGTTTTCATATGACTTTTTTTTGTTGCTCTTAGCCACTTATTCTGATCTGATGTTTTGAAAGAACAGAACCTCCTTCCATGTGGATTACTTGTAAAATCAGGGACAAGTAGAGCATCTGCTGCTCTAGTGTCTCATAAGGTGAAAACAGTCTGTTTAGTTTCTTAGCTGCAGGGCCTAACAGTCATGCAAAAAATCAACCTCCAACCTAAAAAACACACGAGCATTCCTTTCATGTGTACAATTGATACACAGATTGGACAACAGATTTGAATGAGCTGAATACTTAATGCTGTACTACCATGCTACACTTATAACTGTTAAGGAACTTAATGTCTGAAAACAGTGTTTGAGCCAGGGGGTGTATTTTTATTTATTGAAACAGAACCAGTTTTCTGTCCCTTGTCTTATCACTTGTGTGTGTGTTTTTATGTTTTTGGAATGTAGTTGGTTGGATTTTATCGTAGCACTTATTCAACGTATCTGATAACACTGTCCTCTGTTCCTGTAGCTGTAGCAGCAGAAAGCACGACCACAATGCCCTTGTCTGCCTCAAATGAAACCAGCAACCCAGGAGCAACAAAAGGGCTCATCACAATGACTGTGCCACCTGAAGCAGTCAGGTCTTCCTCCAGTGTGGACACCACCACCGAGCCTGCGGAGGATACAGAAGTATCGAAACCCAATCTTGTTCCAAAGACGGGCACCACCCAGAACCATTCAACTGCCCTGATACCCCCAGAAAGCACCACAGTTGGACCTACTGTTACAGCAGATCACATAACTACCGAAACAAGCACAACCCCAGCCCATAACCTCTCAGATGTTCCAGACACAGTCACCATGACAACAGGCATGACTACCACCCATAACTCCTCAGTTATCAATATACCCCTAGAAAAATCTACAACCATACCCATCTCTATATCAGACACAGTTACCAAGACAGCAGGCACAACCGAATACCAAAACACCCCAGGTGCCCCTACACCTCAGAGAAATAACCAAGCCACACCCATAACTACATCCAACCCAGTGACTCTAACAAGCATAACCTCCATAGCTACTCCTAAATCTCCAGAAAATAACACAAACACCATGGAAACAGATACAAACAAAACTCACAATCCCATTGCTTCACCTGCATATGAACAAAATACAATGGCATTTTATTTCACCTCAGTCCTTGCTACCATAGATACAAGTTCAGTTTTAGCCCACACTCCCCTAGATTCACCTACGCCTCCAAAAAAGTATCCAACCACCCCTGCTGTTACCCTAGTCCCTGTAACCTTGGAGACAGCTCCAATTCAGAACCCCATACCTTCACCTACATCTTTACAAAATGATTCAACCACACCTTCTTCCACCTCAACCCCATCTACAACAGAAACAATTACTCAGACCTCAGACCACAACCCATTACCTTCCACTACATCTCCAGAAAACGATTCAACCACTCCACCTTCCACTGCCACCAGCTTTGAAACAATCACAAGCTCAGACCTCAACCTCTTACCTTTCACTACATCTCCAGAAAACGATTCAACCACTCCACCTTCCACTGCCACCACCTTTGAAACAATCACAAGCCCAGACCACAACCCTTTACCTTCCCCTACATTTCCAGAAGTCCACTCAACAACACCTGTTGCTACTTCAGAACTTTTTACCATGGAAACCACCATTTCCTCCTCCCATAATCACATCCCTGTCAGTATGTTCATACAAAGTAGCCCAACCATTCCCACTGACATCCCAGGCAATGTGACTCAGGGGACCATGACCACACAGAACCACACAGCTTCTCCTACCTCTTCAGGAATGACTACCATGCTCACCATCACCCAAGAGGATGATACCATGATGACAGGCACAACCCCCTCTCAAAGTCATACTGCCACCCACCCAGCAGTCAAAAGCACCCCATCCACTCCCTCTGGTACCACAGTCAATACCACCGTCAAAGTGAGCGCAAACCAGACTGTTATGACTGCTACCCCGCAAAGGAAGATGACCACAGATAATGTGTCAGTGATGTCTCACCCTTCCACTGTCACCGCAACAAGTCCCTCCCAACCTGTCACCAGTACCTCTGTGCCATACATCTCAACTATACTAGCCCCCACTGACATCTCCACTATTGTAGGTACGTCCCCCCCAGTCTTCTGTTGAGTGTCACTGTGGCATCCATACACAATTTTATTTAATCTAGGTTCTCTAATGGTGTGTAAATAGAATCTGCCATCCAGCTATTTTTTTTGGTTTAGCTTTAATGTGTTTGCCCCCTGTTTTCCTTTGTAGATTGTACCAGTCTTTTATAAATTCAACAAATTCACTGTTCACCCCATCCCCAGCCACAGTTCATTGGAGACCATGAGAAGCATGTCCTAGGAAAGTTTTTTTTTTTGCTTGTCTATACTCTCCCAAATTGACAGCGGAGGTTGCAGTGAGCATGGTTTAGAATAAGAGTGGGTATTCTAAATTGGGATAAAGAGGGGACGAAGCAATTCCATTATATGGCAGGATTGAGATAAGAAATGCCTTACAGGAAACAGCCAACATCCTTTAAAAAAAACAAAAAAACATGCAAAACATCAACATCTGTAATCATAATACTGGTTAGAGACCTGCAGCATACTGCATTTTTTCTTTTTTCTTTTTTTCTTAAATGTGCAGGAAATTCCAGGTATTAAATAATTTGTTTCTTATGAGGAAATTTGGATTAGATTACTGGGAGATCAAGAGAAGGGCCTTAATATAGGAGTATTCTATAGACCTCCAGCTTCAGACAGTAACATAAATACTATGCTCTATGGTAACATAAAACAAGCTTGTGCAGAAGGAGAGACGTTTTTGGTCTGTTACTTAGCCTACGAGAGGGAAATCAATACTGGATCTGGTTTTGTGCAATAATCCTCACGGAATTTGCAGCACAGAGGTAGTAGAACCACTAGGGACAAGTGATGACAGTGCAGTTACTTTTGATATTTTTTGGCAAGTTAAGACAACCTCCTCTAACTCTATAATTTTGTACTTGCTGACGTTAATAAAATGAGAGAGAATTTAAGTAATATAAATTGGTTAAAACTTTTAGATTGCAGAACTGGGAATGAAAAATTGACAAAATTTGAAAGGGTCTCCACAGTGGATGATTGAATCTTTACAGGAGATTTTGAGGCAAAAGAAGCAACTGTACAGAGTATATAAAAAGGAAAACTCAGAGAGAAACGAGGTAGATTATTGTCATATGTAGGTTACGCTAAAAAGGCTAAGCTAAAAAGGAAATAAGAGCAGCTAAAAGGCGGTTTGAAATTTAAATTTACCAAGATGCAAAAAGTAATCCTAAGAATTTCTTTCAATATTGTAGTAGAAAGGGGAAAGCTAATGGTGAGGTTAAGTGCATTAAGAATAAGATATGAACTTTGGTTTATAATAATAAGGATATTAAGAACATAAGAATATAAGAATACTGTTCGGCCCATCTAGGCTTGTCATGTCCTAATCTAAAGGGTGTCTAGTATTGCATCTAGCCTGGACTTGAATAGCCCAAGTGTTTCTGCCTCTACTACCCGACCCTGGCAAACTGTTCCAGGCATTGACAACTCTCTGTGTAAAGAAAAACTTCCTAATATCTGTGTGGAATTTGCCTTTAACTAACTTCCACCTGTGGCCTCTTGTTCTGCTGACCCCACTTATCTTAAAAAATATTTGATATTTCACTTTGTTAATCCCTTTTAGGAATTTAAAAACCTTAATCAAATCCCGCCTAAGTCTCCATTTGCTAAGTTTAAATAGATTGAGTGCCTTAAGTCTATCATCATAACTTTTACCTTTCATACCAGGTATCAGTTTAGTTGCCCTTCTTTGAACTTTTTCAAGAGCTTCTATATCTTTCTTGTAGTGCGGTGCCCAGAACTGCACACAAAATTCTAAGTGAGGTCTGACAAAGGCATTATATAACATTAATATAACCTCCATTGATTTATACTTTTTGCTATGTATCCCAGCATCCTGTTGGTTTTTTTCACTGCTGTAGCACACTGCTTTGATGCAGATAGGCTTTGATAAACTACAATTCCTAAGTCTTTTTCAAATTGAACACCTACTAACTTTTCTCCTCCCATAAAATACTCCTGTCTAATGTTTTTATTTCCCACATGCATAACTTTACATTTAGCAATATTGAATGTCATCTGCCATGTATCTGCCCATTCTTGGATTTTGTTTAAATCATCTTGGATTACTTTAGTCGATTCCAAACTGTTTGCCAAACCCCCAAGTTTAGTATCATCTGCAAATTTTACTATTTTGCTACTAACGTCCATATCAAGATCATTTATGTAAATAGGGAAGAGCAGAGGTCCCAGCACCGATCCCTGCGGGACACCACTGCCCACAGCACCGAGGTTAGATACGGCCCCACCTACTGTTACTCTTTGTAACTGGTGCCCTTGCAGCCAATTATGAACCAAACTCTGAAACTACTGCAATTCCTACTGAATTCATTTTAGCAATGAGCCTCTCATGTGGTACCTTGTCAAATGCTTTCTGAAGGTCCAAATATATAATATCATAAGCCTAGTTCAGGTCAACACACTTTGTAGCCTCTTCAAAAAAGTCCAGGAGGTTTGTTAGGCATTCAAGAATGATTCCAACTTATCCCTAATAATACATTCCAGCATTTTACATGAGATGCAAGTTAAACTGACAGGCCTATTGTTAACTGGGTCAGTATGGCCCCCCTTCTCATATATTGGAATTATACTACCCTGCTTCCAGGCATCTGGTATTTCTCCAGTGATTATGGATTGCATAAAAATATCTGTCAATGGTTTATATATAATTTCCCCAAGTTCTTTGAGTACTCTGGGATATATGCCATCAGGGCCTTATTTGTCTTAAGTTTTTCTGGTTTTTGTAGTACTTCTACGTCCCTTATCTCAAAGTCCTTGGCTATACATTTAGGCATATTTATAACCTCTAGTAAAGCTCTCAACAAAGTAACTGTTTAGTGTGTGAGCAATATCCTTATTATTATAAACCAAAGTTTGCACTTATCCTCATCCATAACTTTCCTTTTTTACTACAATATTGAAAACACTTATTAGGATTACTTTTTGCATCTTGTGAAATTTTAATTTCAAACCGCCTTTTAGCTTATTTCCTTTTTAGCCTTAGCCCACATATTACAATAATCTAACTTGTTTCTCTCTGAGTTATCCTTTTTATATACTCTGTACAGTCACTTCTTTTGCCTCAAATTCTCCTGTAAATATTTAGTCATCCACTGCAGAGACAGTTTTTTCATCCTATTTTTCCTTACTTTACACTGTCAATATACAGTAGTACATTTTTCATTCACAGTTCTGCAATCTAGAGGTTTTACCCAATCTATATTACTTAAATTCTCTCTCATTTTATTAAAGTCAGTTCGTCTGAAATGACAAATTCTGGAGTTAGAGGAGGCTGTCTTAACTTGCCAAAAAATATAAAAAAGAACTGCACTGTATTCACTTGCCCCTACTGGTTCTCCTACCTCTGTGCTGCAAATTCTATCAGGATTGTTACACAAAACCAGATCCAGTATTGATTTCCCTCTCGTAGGCTAAGTAACAGACTGTACCAAACATCCGTCATTGACCGTATCTAAAAACTCCTCTTCACATTTACCCTGCCTTGTCACTACCTCCCAATTTATAGAGGGGTAATTGAAGTCACCCATTATTATCGTCTCTCCTTCAGCACAGGTTTGTTTTATGTTACCAAAGAGCATACTATTTATGTTACTGTCTGAAGCTGGAGGTCTATAGCATACTCCTATATTAAGGCCCTTCTCATGATCTCCCAGTAATCTAATCCAGATGTCCTCACAAGAAACACATGAGTTAATAACTGGAATTTTCTGCACATTAAGACTGTCTTTCACATAAAGGGCCACTCCCCCTCCTCTTTTATTAGTTCTATCCTTCCTAAACAATTTGTACCCCTCTACATTATATTCATCCCCATCCACTGCGCAAAGCAATGTTTCAGTAATCCCAACAATGACATAACCCCCATTCAACATGACAGCGTCTAGTTCCAAAAATTTATTTTTTATGCTTCTCGCATTTAAACAAATGAACTTCAGAGCCTTACTCACACTTATGTTGTCCTTCCCCTCCACACATAACCACCTCTATTCACATTATGATGTAAACAACTTTATTAATTATATCCTCAGATTTATTATACTCCACTCTGGTATCTTACATCTGGGCAGTCTGTACCTCCCTATCCATAATACTACTACTAACATAACATAACATAAGGGGAAGACGAGAACAGGCCATTCAGCCCAACACTGCTCGTCCATTCCTACCACTAATCTGCTCACAATGCTTAGTTTACCCAAAGGCTAGAGTGTCTAACACTGGATCGAGCCTGGCCTTGAATACCCCTAGTGTCTCAGCCTCCACTACATGTCCAGGCAGGCTATTCCACGCATTGATCACTCTCTGTGTGAAAAATATTTCCTAGTGTCCGTGTGAAATTTACCCTTTGTCAGTTTCCATTTATGCCCCTCGTTCTGCTAACCGAACTCAACTTGAATAATTTCCTGTACTTCACTTTGTTAATTCCTTTAATAAATTTAAAAGCCTCTATCAAATCTCCCCTAAGTCTCCTTTTACTAAGCTTGAACAGTCCAAGCATCTCTAGCCTTTCCTCATAACACTTGTCTTTTATGCCTGGAATCAGTCTGGTTGCCCGTCTTTGGACCTTTTCCAGCGCATCTATATCTTTTTTGTAGTGCGGTCCCCAGAACTGCACACAATATTCCAAGTGTGGCCTAACAAGGGCATTGTATAGGGTGCGTATGATCTCCTTCGATTTGTACTCAATACTCTTGGCTATGTATCCCAGCATCCTGTTGGCTTTTTAACTGCTACCGCACATTGACCAGACCCTGACAAGCTTTGATCAACTAGTACTCCTAGGTCTTTTTCTACGTGTGCACATTCTAGTTTTCTACCTCCCATAAAATAATCCTGTCCTATGTTTTTATTCCCCACATGTAGAACTTTACATTTAGTTGTATTGAATTTCATTTGCCAGGTTTCTGCCCATTTCTGGATTCTATTCAGATCGTCTTGGATTACTTTAGTAGATTCCTGACTATTTGCTAAGCCTCCCAGTTTTGTATCATCTGCAAATTTAACACATTAACTAATGTCCATATCAATGTCATTTATGTAAATGATAAAGAGCAGTGGTCCCAGCACCGATCCCTGCGGGACTCCACTTCCCACTATGCCCTCCTCGGATAAGATCCCGCCTATTACTACCCTTTGTGTTCTATCCCGTAACCAGTTCCGAACCCACTCTAAAATGCCACCTGTAATTCCTACTGCTCTCATTTTGATAATGAGTTTGTCATGTGGCACCTTATCAAATGCTTTTTGGAAATCTAAGTATATAATATCATACGCCTTTCTCTCATCCATACACTTGGTTGCTTCCTCAAAAAATGTCAGCAGATTTGTCAGATATGACCTACCCTTGCAAAAACCATGCTGGCTATCCCTTAGGATGTTGTAATTTTCAATAAATACTTCTAGTTTATCTTTAATAATAGATTCTAATATTTTGCATATGATGCAAGTTAAACTAATAGACCTATAGTTTCCTGGATCAGTACGGTCCCCTTTCTTATATATTGGTACCACAATACCCTGTTTCCAGTCATTTAGTAATTCACAAGTCTTTAAAGACAGTCTAAAAATACTTGCCAGTGGTTTAAAAATGATCTCGCTTAACTCCTTTAGTACCCTGGGGTATATGCCATCCGGGCCGGCTGCCTTATTAGTCTTTAATTTATGTAATTTATCCAATACTTCCATATCCCCTATCTCTGTATCTGCTAGGACATTCTGAGTATTGAATATGCCTTCCGGCCTATTAGCAGCCTCTTCTCCGGTAAAACTCTCTACAAAACAGCCATTTAGAGCATCTGCAATATCCTTATTTTTACAGAGCAGTGCCCCGTCTTTGTTTTTAATTCCCTTAATCTCCTCTTTGACTTTTCTTTTCCTACTACAGTATTGAAAGAAACGCTTAGGGTTACTTTTAGCATTTTATGCAATTTGCCTTTATTAGTAGATCCTTTTAGCTACCCTTAGTTCTTTTTGACCTTAGCACGCACACAACAATATTCAGCCTTATTACTCTCGGTACTGTCATTTTTATATATCTTAAACAGTTTTTTCTTCTCCCTCAAACTCTGTCGCATATCTTTATTTATCCACGGTGGGGACTGCTTTTTCAACTTACTTTTCCGCACCGTAGGAATAAATTTACACTGTGCATCAAGTATAACCCTTTTAAACTTGTCCCACTTTTCATTCACTGTCCTACAATCAAGAAGATGTCCCCAGTCTACCATGCTTAATTCTAATCGCATCTGTTTAAAGTTGGCACGCCTAAAATTTAAAATCCTTGAGTTAGATGGGGCCCTCTTAGTTTGCCATAATATATCAAATCCGATTGTGGAATGATCGCTTGTCCCAATGGGTTCGATTACCTCTATACTACTGATTCTGTCGGCGTCATTACATAACACCAGATCTAGAATTGAATTTCCTCTTGTAGGCTGTCTAACATACTGTGCCAAAAAAAGATCATTAATAACATCTAGAAATTCTTCCTTCCTATTTCCTTGTCCTGTCTCCAATTCCCAATTAATACCAGGGTAATTTAAGTCACCCATGATAATAGTCTCACCTCCTCTGCAAGCTTGTTTTATATTTTCAAAAAGCATTATATTCATATTGCTGTCTGAAGCTGGTGGTCGATAACACACCCCTATATTTAATCCCTTCTCATGTTCCCCTATGAGCTTTATCCAAATATCCTCGCTAGGCATGCGTTGGCTAATTTCTGGAAACTCCTGCACATTGAGATTATCTTTCACATATAGTGCCACACCCCCACCTCTCTTACCGGATCTATCCTTCCTAATAAGTTTATACCCTTCTATATTGTATTCGTCCCCGTCCTCTTCTCCCAGCCACGTCTCTGTAATCCCTACGATATCATAGCCTTTGCTATTGATATCAACCTCTATTTCCAGAAATTTATTTTTTATACTTCTAGCATTAAAACATAGACATTTCAGACTCCTGTTCCTACTATTCCTCTCCCGCTCCCTCACTCCCTTCCATCCCAAGCCACACTTGCTAAAATTTTGTTTAATCAAGACTTTATTATTGCTTTCACTGTTATATGTAGTCTTGACAGACTCCATCTGGGCAGTCTGCACCACCCTACCCATTTCACTCTCTATCCTCCCTGCCCCAAGAGTCTCTAGTTTAAATAATCCTGCGCTACCCTAAGCATACGCTGACCCAGAGCGTAGGTACCCATCCGGTTCAGGTGTAAGCCATCGTGCTTGTACAGGTCACCCCTGTTCCAAAAGAAGTCCCAGTGCTCAATAAATCTATACCCCTCTTTCCTACAGAAGGATTGTAGCCACGTGTTAAACCTATAGATAAACTTCAGCTTCCCTCTGCTTGCACGTGGTACTGGTAGAATTCCCGAGAAGACTACCGTGGAGGTTTTGCTCCTAATCTTCACTGCTAGTTCCTCAAATTTATCTTGCGGGACCTCCAACCTGCCCTTACCCATGTCATTGGTCCCTACGTGGACCATGACCACTGGATCCCCTTCTGCTTTGGCCAGGAGCCTGTCCACACGCTCAAGGAGATCCCCGACCTGGGCACCAGGCAGGCAACACACCGTGCGAGTCTCCTTGGCCCGGGAACAGACTATGCTATCCACTCCCCTGATTATTGAATCCCCCACTACCAGCAACTCCCTTTTCCTGGGAGATGTGGCCATCAGGGTGTCCTGTGGCACATGCATCCCCCCGCTCTCAGGGTCACGGGCCACAGATTCCTGCAAGGGCTGGAATCTGTTGGACACCTAAACCTCTGGAGATGCCGCCCCTTTGTGGTGTGCAAGCCCTTTCCTACCTTTGTTCCTAACTGTGACCCACCTGTCACTTCCTGCCTGCTCTAAATTATTCCCTCCTCCCAGCCTAGGCGTGCACACCTTCTCCCTAACGGACGTACTAATTGGTTGTAAGAACCCTGAAAATTGGGGACTATGTGCGGCCGATACAGCCAATTGGCCTTCGAGAACAAGAATCTTGTCCTCGAGATGCTCAATGAGCTTGCAGCGGTGGCAGGTGAACAGCCCAAGGAAATCGCTTTCCAGCAGGGCGATCATCCTGCACACCTCACATAGTTTGGGCCACATTTTGGCCCCTAACTGACTCCCTATCTCTCCCTAAGTTTAGATTTTTACTGTCTAGACGGAGTCAGCAATACCACTCTTAAAAAACACTCTAGGTGGCTCCGGATAGAAAGCAGTAGGCCCTAACGTTAGTAGTAGGCTAACTGTAACTGGAGGGCCTCTTATAGCCACTTACCCAGCTACTGATAGCTAGCTAAGCTTTTAATTTAATTTCAGGCTAAATGCACCCACAATGTATCTAAACTGTGTTTATAATATTGTACTAAATACTATATTTAACGTTAGAATTTACAACCTGGGTCAAACTATTTAGCAATCAAACCTTTGTAATATGCTAGCTACAAATACAAAATCACCAATCCACACTTTAAAAGATACTAGCTATCCACGTTATAGCTAAGCGCCTGGACAGCAAAAACCGGATATAATATACGCCTAAAACTTTCCGATGTACAATGCTTAGTTTATAAATAACTATAATAGACTACCGCAGTAATAAAATTTTCCCAATCAGGTAAACCGGCAAATTTACGTTTAATTCGAGGTTTAATTCGAGGTTGCTTCTGGGAGGGTGAAAAAAACCCCTTGTTAGCTTTTTGTGCCAATTTGTACTAACAAAGGAGAAAAAAAAGCCCGTCCCTGTCCTTAAGGCAACAAAGGATTACACCTTAGAAGCAGAAACTCGTAACTAATGCGGTGATATATTTATATAACATTTATACAGGTTAACGTTATATAGCTACGCTAACGTATAAAATGCGAGCTAAGTTAGCCTAATATCGGAAATCCAAACTCCGGGGCAAATTAATCTAACTCACGTCCCCTCACAAGCACTTTGCTAGTTCCCCTCGTTTGTCCCGCTCGAAACTAACACCCAAACTACCAAATATTTAGACAGAATACAGATTATTTTGGCAAGAGTAAAATGCCAGACACACAGCAAACAGCAAACAGCCCTCAAACACTTCGTATCTGAAACAGGAAGTAGCATCAGCGTCCAGGAAACTAATAATTTTTCTCCCTGACCCCCCAGTCCCTAGTTTAAATATTCCCAGCATACGCTGGCCCAATACAGCTGTACCCCTCCGGTTCAAGTGTAGCCCGTCCCAGTTTACAGTACAGAGTCCCAATGCCCCATAAACCCCTATCTTTCCTGCAAAAGGAGTGTTAAATGCCATATAAAACCTGTACCCATCTTTCCTGCACCAGGTTTGTAGCCAATTGTTAAATCTCCATATAAAATTCTGCTTGCATTTGCTACATGGACCATGACCACTGGTCCACTGGCAGAATTCCGCGTGTCCAGAAGACCACCTGTGCACCAGGCAGGTTCTGCCCCTTAACTTTGATCCTAATTCTATAAATTTGTCCTGCAGAACTCCAAACCTACCCCTACCTATGTCATTGGACATATGACCACTGGATCCACCCCTGAATCTGGCCAGGAGCTCTGGAGATCCAAAACAGTGTTCGAGGAGGTCTCCGACCTGAGCACCAGGCAGGCAACATAAATCAAACAAGACTCTTAAAGCTAACTAGAAAACTTTTGGTCTGGTTGCCTGTAGCAAGGGAGCTAGTAGCAGCCAACCGAAACGGCTATACGGTCAACGCTTGAAATTGAAACAATTACATTTAAGCCAACAAAAGCTAGTTCGCTATAGTATATTTTTCTGCTCCTGGATTTGCTCCTGGGAGGGCGAAAAACCACAAAAAACCTTGCGTCAGCTGGGTGTAATGCCAAATCGGTAACTTTTTAACAAGCTTTCTGAAGCTAGACGGGGAAAAAATACAAAATTCCCTCTCTGTCCACTAACTGCAACAAACGTTTACCTTAAGAGGAAATCTTTTTATCCTTTTACCCTTTCTGATGACAAACGCCGAACCCTAAGCAACAATACAAAACACAATCCCAATAATATCAACGACAGGAACAAACAATTCATTCAAACTCTCCGCAAGAATGACACAGCAATCCCGTCAGGCAAAGCGATTTCCTGTCAAGCAAAGTGATTTGAGCTTCACTAAACAGGTTATAAATATGCCTAAATGTATAGCCAATGTACAGAATGTTTTGGAGGACTTTGAGATAAGGGACGTATAAGTACTAGAAAAACCTAAGACAAATAAGGCAGCAGGCCTACTGCCTTTGACACAAGCCACCCCACTCCACTCATCACATGTCACTTGCTTGATTGGTTTTCTGCTGCAAGGGGTAATGTTTTGTCATGCTCATGGCTAAAGTGTTACATTGACAGCAGTGCTTGCCTCCCTGTCCTGCCTACAGAGACAAATCTGTGCAGCCAGGATCCGAGCCCTTGTGATACCATAACAACAGACTGCATTTTCAGTGGTGGCATTGTGACATGCAGCTGTAGATCTGGCTACATCAACTCTCGCTTCTCAAACAGAGGCTGCACAGGTGAGTGTATGCATGCTTTTGGAACTCTTCTGGATATCAGCATCACATGGCTTCACATTGGAATATACTGTATATATGTTTTTTAATTAATATTTGCTTGCATGTTTATGCTAAAACAAAGAGAAGATCTGTGCTCAAGCAACTGAATGGAAGTTCCTCAAGAGACCTTCAGAGAGTATTGTGTCGATTCAGAAAACGAGTACTAAAAGCTAATAAAAATATGATGACGGCCACATAACCAAGTGCAAGTGATGCAGCCCAGAGTGTGTTTTAGCTTAATATATATATTCTTAATTAAAAAAAGATTCTCAATCGGGTGTTCCCACTGAGGTTTGGTGTCCACACTCCTGGGAGTGTGAGGATGTGGTTCCAGATTCAGTGTAGGGAGAAGTATCAGGTAAGGTGAATGCCTTAGTATGATCTCCTGTTTATCCTGATCTCCTTATGAGGAGATCTTCTGTTTATCTTTTTACGGCTTTCTTCTCTGACTGGGCCCATTGCTATGGATACAAGCAAAATAAATATGATGTCTTGCCTGCGAATAGGTGGGTTTTGTACCACAAGAGAAAAGTGGGCAATGAGGTTCCATATAGAGAAGGCTCTTCTGCGCTGCAGTCATAGGTTGGCCTGACTTGAATCATCTACAGTTATCTTTGTTCTACTGTGTGGGGATACTGTGTTTTTGTGTTCCCTGGCACTGTCTTGTCTCTTAGATGTCTCTTCTATAATGGTGTCCATGTTTGATGCCCACAGCTTGTCCCAGTGGTGAAAAGGAAGAGAACGGGAATTGTGTTGTGTGAGTATTTTCATTATTAGCACCACAATTGTGAGAGAATTATTGTTTTTTATCTGCAGATAGTATAGTTTTGAGATATCAAGCATTATAATTTACAAGTCGCATAACAGCATTGCTTTGTATTGCTAATTTCAGGTGTTCAGTCTATTGTATAGCAAAAAGACACAACAAAGAGCATACCCGTGTTAATAACTAGTATTTGATTAAAATGTCAGATATAACCCTATAATACTAAGGTCTCGATAGAGCACCTGCATCTAGTGTGATAGTGATTGAGGAACTGTAACAATGAAACACTTCTTTTACAACTGTATAGAACCTACCTTCCCATTCTCTTTGTATTTCAGATGCCCATTTGGTTATGCAGGGTTTAATTGCAATGATTGTAAGTAACTAAACGTTGCAAAACATATGTACACTCAGTGGCCACTTTATTAGGTACACCTGTACACCTGCTCGTTAATGCAATTATCTAATCAGCCAATCATGTGGCAGCAACTCAATGCATAAAAGCATGCAGACATGGTCAAGAGGTTCAGTTCATTCAAAATCAGAATGGGGAAGAAATGTGATCTAAGTGACTTTGACCATGGAATGATTTTTGGTGCCAGACGGCGGGGTGTGAGTATCTCAGAAAGTGCTGATCTCATGGGATTTTGACGCATAACAGTCTCTAGACTTTACAGAAAATGCTGCAAAAAACAAAAAACCTCCAGTGAGTGGCAGTTCTGTGGGTGAAAATGCCTTGTTAATGAGAGAGGTCAGAGGAGAATGGCCATACTGGTTCAAGCTGACAGGAAGGCGACAATAACTCAAATAACCACACGTTACAACAGTGGTATGCAGAAGAGCATCTCTGAACGCACAACACGTTGAACCTTGAAGTGGTTGGGCTACAGCAACAGAAGACCACACCAGGTTACACTTCTGTCAGCTAAGAACAGGAAAGTGAGGCTACAGTGGTCACAGGCTCACCAAAACTGGACAGTTGAAGATTGGAAAAACTTTGCCTGGTCTGACGAATCTCGATTTCTGCTGGGACATGCAGATGTCAGAATTTGGCGTCAACAACATGGATCCATGCATCCATCCTGTCTTGTGTCAACGGTTCAGGCTGGTGGTGGTGGTTTAATGGTGTGGGTAATGTTTTCTTGGAACACATTAGGCCCCGTAATACCAATAGAGCATTGTTTAAATGCCACAGCCTACCTGAGTCTTGTTGCTGACCATGTGCATCCCTTTATGGCCACACTCTACCCATCTTCTAATGGCTACTTCCAGCAGGATAATGTGCCATGTCACAAAGCACATGTCATCTCAAGCTCTTTCAACAAACATGACAATGAGTTCAATGTACTCCAATGGCCTCCACAGTCACCATATCTCAGTCCAATAGAGCACCTTTGGCATGTGGTGGAACGGGAGATTCTCAACATGAATGTGCAGCCAACAAATCTGCAGCAACTATCATGTCAACATAACATAACATAACATAACATAACATAACATAAGGGGAAGACGAGAACAGGCCATTCAGCCCAACACTGCTCGTCCATTCCTACCACTAATCTGCTCACAATGCTTAGTTTACCCAAAGGCGAGAGTATCTAACACTGGATCGAGCCTGGCCTTGAATACCCCTAGTGTCTAAGCCTCCACTACATGTCCAGGCAAGCTATTCATTGATCACTCTCTGTGTGAAAAAAATACTAGTGTCCGTGTGAAATTGACCCTTTGTCAGTTTCCATTTATGCCCCCCTCGTTCTGCTAACTCAACTGAATAATTTCCTAAAATTCACTTTGTTAATTCCTTTAATAAATTTAAAAGCCTCAATCAAATCTCCCCTAAGTCTCCTTTTACTAAGCTTGAACAGTCCAAGCATCTCTAGCCTTTCCTCATAACTCTTGTCTTTTATGCCTGGAATCAGTCTGGTTGCCCGTCTTTGGACCTTTTCCAGCGCATCTATATCTTTTTTGTAATGCGGTCCCCAGAACTGCAAAAAATATTCCAAGTGTGGCCTAACAAGGGCATTGTATAGGGTGCGTATGATCTCCTTCGATTTGTACTCAATAATCTTGGCTATGTATCCCAGCATCCTGTTGGCTTTTTTAACTGCTACCGCACATTGACCAGTCCCTGACAAGCTTTGATCAACTAGTACTCCTAGGTCTTTTTCTACGTGTGCACATTCTAGTTTTCTACCTCCCATAAAATAATCCTGTCCTATGTTTTTATTCCCCACATGTAGAACTTTACATTTAGTTGTATTAAATTTCATTTGCCAGGTTTCTGCCCATTTCTGGATTCTATTCAGATCGTCTTGGATTACTTTAGTAGATTCCTGACTATTTGCTAAGCCTCCCAGTTTTGTATCATCTGCAAATTTAACTAATGTACTTTCAATGTCCATATCAATGTCATTTATGTAAATGATAAAGAGCAGTGGTCCCAGCACCGATCCCTGCGGGACTCCACTTCCCACTATACCCTCCTCGGATAAGATCCCGCCTATTACGACCCTTCGTGTTCTATCCAGTAACCAGTTCCGAACCCACTCTAAAATGCCACCTGTAATTCCTACTGCTCTCATTTTGATAATGAGTTTGTCATGTGGCACCTTATCAAATGCTTTTTGGAAATCTAAGTATATAATATCATACGCCTTTCTCTCATCCAGACACTTGGTTGCTTCCTCAAAAAATGTAAAAACCCATGCTGGCTATCCCTTAGGATGTTGTAATTTTCTAGAAATACTTCTAGTTTATCTTTAATAATAGATTCTAATATTTTGCATATGATGCAGGTTAAACTAATAGGCCTATAGTTTCCTGGATCAGTACGGTCCCCTTTCTTATATATTGGTACCACAATACCCTGTTTCCAGTCATTTGGTACTTCACCAGTCTTTAAAGACAGTCTAAAAATACTTGCCAGTGGTTTAAAAATGATCTCGCTTAACTCCTTTAGTACCCTGGGGTATATGCCATCCGGGCCGGCTGCCTTATTAGTCTTTAATTTATGTAATTTATCCAATACTCCCATATCCCCTATCCCTGTATCCGCTAAGACTTTCTGAGTAATGAATATGCCTTCTGGCCTATTAGCAGCCTCTTCTCTGGTAAAACTCTCTTTGTCTTTGTCTCGCCCCGTCTTTGTTTTTGATTCCCTTAATCTCCTCTTTGACTTTTCTTTTCCAACTACAGTATTGAAAGAAACGCTTAGGGTTACTTTTAGCATTTTCTGCAATTTGTCTTTCGTAGATCCTTTTGGCTACCCTTAGTTCTTTTTTGACCTTAGCACGCACACGACAATATTCAGCCTTATTACTCTCGGTACTGTCGTTTTTATATATCTTAAACAGTTTTTTCTTCTCCCTCAAACTCTGTCGCATATCTTTATTTATCCACAGTGGGGACTGCTTTTTCAACTTACTTTTCCGCACCGTAGGAATACATTTACACTGTGCATCAAGTATAACCCTTTTAAACTTGTCCCACTTTTCATTCACTGTCCTACACTCAAGAAGATGTCCCCAGTCTACCATGCTTAATTCTGATAGCATCTGTTTAAAGTTGGCATGCCTACAATTTTAAATCCTTGTGTTAGATGGGGCCCTCTTAGTTTGCCATAATATATCAAATCCGATTGTGGAATGATCGCTTGTCCCAATGGGTTCCATTACCTCTATACTACTGATTCTGTCGGCGTCATTACATAACACCAGATCTAGAATTGAATTTCCTCTTGTAGGCTGTCTAACATACTGTGCCAAAAAAAGATCATTAATAACATCTAGAAATTCTTCCTCCCTATTTCCTTGTCCTGTCTCCAATTCCCAATTAATACCAGGGTAATTTAAGTCACCCATCCTCCTAGTCTCACCTCCTCTGCAAGCTTGTTTTATATTTTCAAAAAGCATTATATTCATATTGCTGTCTGAAGCTGGTGGTCGATAACACACCCCTATATTTAATCCCTTCTCATGTTCCCCTATGAGCTTTATCCAAATATCCTCGCTAGGCATACGTTGGCTAATTTCTGGAAACTCCTGCACATTGAGATTATCTTTCACATATAGTGCCACACCCCCACCTCTCTTACCGGATCTATCCTTCCTAATAAGTTTATACCCTTCTATATTGTATTCGTCCCCGTCCTCTTCTCCCAGCCACGTCTCTGTAATCCCTACGATATCATGGACCAGAATCTCAGAGGAATGTTTCCAGTATCTTGTTGAATCCATACAATGAAGAATTCAGGCTGTTCTGGGGCCAAAGGGGGGTCCTATCCAGTACTAGAAAGGTGTACCTAATAAAGTGGCCACTGAGTGTATATCACACTAGTTTGGTTCTGAACAGAGAGAAAATATGTCATGATGAAGTGCTTGTGTGTAGTGTGTCATTGTGTGACTTTTCAAACCAAACCACTTGATTAGATATGTGGGAAAATACATACACACACAGTCATGCATACACACACACACACACGCATACATGACAAATTATCATTCTGCCTAATAGGGTGAAGTCATGCACAATTATAGTACTGTCTCATCTCAAACCACAGGATCCTTGGTTGTACCATATTCCCTGGTTCCAAATTCCTTTGAAAGCACCTATTTCATACTTATCAGATTGTGATAAATTTCCCCCAAAGGAGTGGATTATTATTATTATTATTATTATTATTATTATTATTATTGCAACCCTTCTTGCATCCACATGTAATCAATTGCCGGCATGCCTCAGTTGCCTCCGGGAGGGTTGTCCAACATATCCCCCAGCCATTATCACTCTGAACCCAACCCCATTCACTTGGCGATGGGAGCTCTGGTGTGCAAATCATCATCAGGCCCCAGCAGAAGCCGGCTTGGTAGGCAGCTCTCTTGATGTGTTGTCTGAGGGCTTCTCGAGTTGGTGGGATGGCCTCTATTGATCTGCTACGCTGGATGAAGAGATGCTTGCGAGCCTCGTTGACATGTTCCTGGCTGCTGGTTCGATCGTAGAGCAGTACAACAAAACACTCCAGTGAATCCATGTAGTCATCTACAGTTGAAATGGTTGGCGTGGCAGCCAATGTGCAGAAAGCTGTGGTGACCTCATCAGTGACCTCATCATAGGCTTTCCATGTTTCCCATGCTGTTTTCTTCCCCTCCCACTGAAGCATGACACGGTGTCACACCCAGTGAAGGCGTGGAAGAATGGCAACCCTCGGCACTTGTTCGGTCCCAGTGCCACAGCCATCTCGTGAGCTGCCAAGTACCTGAAGTTCTTTCCTGTGGCAAAAGCAACCCAGAGTTCATCGATGTCCAAACGTCCAGCTGCTGCCACTGCAAGGATCACAACATCTGTGTCCACTGTGCGGATTGACACCTTGGTATAGCCCTGCCTCACTGCATCTTGGACATGGAGTAGTATTCTCGTATCCGCCTCCTCATGGCTACACGGGGCGAGACCAACAACATCTCGGGGCTGTGTACAAAGCACTTCTTGGTGGTTTGTGATGATGATTTGCTTCTCTGTCTCCGTGGTTGCTATCCTCGTTGCTAGGAAGGCAAACAGCTCCACCTTGTTCTCGTCTATGCGGAGGAAGGCCTGCCAGTTTCCAGGGATGGAACTAGATGGCTCAACTCATCTCCTGGTGCCTTTACCCCTCCTCTTCCTGGTGTGTGCTTTCAAACTGTCTGGGAAGTATTCATCCCAGACAATATCCACCCTGCTCGTATGCTGTAGCTGAGATGTGATGTACGGCAAGAATACTAGTGATGCATACTCAGAGAAGGTCTTCGCATTACCAGGTGCCAGCATGTTGACGATAGCTGCTCCATCCAGGATCATGACTTCAACAGGAGGACTAGCAGCATCATTCTCCCGTGGAGTGATCAGACCTTCTAAGCACCCAACCAGATCAGACTTTGTTCCAAGTTTGATTTTGCCCATTTGTGACAATGCAGGGGGACAAGCCTGGTTCTCATGTGCGAAGAATTCATCAAGATCTCCATCGCGTGTCTGCGACGCAATGAACAACCTGGAGAACAGGGAGCAGTCATTCTTGAGGGATAACACCTGGAACTGTGTTCTTGACTTCTCTCTGACTGGAGGTCGGTTGAAGATATGGAGGTTGTTTCTCTTTATTGGGTCGGTGATGGGCTTTGTCTGATGAACAAGCCTCTCATTGACATACGTGTCATACTGTTCTTGTCCCAGCTTCTCGATCTGGTGTAGAGTGTTGATGACTGCTGGGTCTGCCAGGTCTCTGCTGTCTAGCACCAAGAGATCTTTGCTGTCTTCACAGAATGGGTTCCCCATCTTTCCCATGACACGAGTGAGTGCTCTCACATCTCGAGCAAAGGCTACCTGCGTGTGCTTAGTCTGCTCATGGTGCTTGAGCTCAGTTTTCTTCATTCTCTTCTCTGTTGTGGCCTGGAACTCAGAAATCAATCTGGCCATCTCTGGACCGGACACCATCCAGCGTAAAGCTGCAGGATTCTCCGTTAGGCCTACAGCCCCTCCGTCACCTTTCACCAATGCATTATTCTGCTCGTGTGCCTGGTCTAAGGCTATGGCAGAGAATGCATGTGTGGTCTCTTTCACGGTGAAGTTTCCGGCCAGAAACTGCGCGTATACACTTGGATGCTTGGTTACCAGTGTCACCATGTCACGCAAGTGAACTGGAATCCACCTGGCATAGTTTGTATGTCCCAAGGCGAAGAACCAGGGTACAAGCTTGCTCAGAGCATCAGTGTACAGCAGGAAGTTTTCTTCACGGACGGATCTCACATAGATCAGGACTGCCAGTTCTAGCTGCAGAATGATGAACCAGAACTGGAACTGTGGACTTGCATCAACTCGTTCAGCACACCAGTCATCCAAATTACTTCCAGGAACAAGCAGATAGTAATGCAAAGCTAGATAATTATTCCGCTACCCCAATCATGCCTATTGCAATGGTAAACCATTAGTTTTGTCCCTTATGTGCCACCGTAGATGCACTTTTTGAGCCCAATATGAAGTTATTGCATAGCATGTGCATAACAATTAATAATATGCTCACTACATTGTGTTTCGCACCCAGCACACATGACAGGGCTGAACTAGTAGGCAAAATATGTAATTCATAGCCGCCATTTTGTAAAATGGCCGCCATTTTAGGCCTAGGAGGAATCTGGAATGTCCCTATATCCAAAATTCACTGTAAGGTTATGTCCTAACTGTGTGCCAAATTTCATGCTTGTATCATCAAAGGCACAATTCTACCAGAATTTGTCGCATATCTGCCGGGCTATAGGCAGGCTTGCAGACTCCAGGGTGAGGCCAAAGAATATAATTATATTTACTTGCAGAATAATGTGGTATTGTTATAGTTAGCTAAGCAATGGATGATTACGTTGAATATTAAATCCCCCAGATTGGCTGGTGTTGTGAGAATAGAAAATAGAAGACCTAAAAAACTGAAAATCTGAAAGTGAGGGCATGAAAATTAAAATGGAATGCATGAAATTAATATAAATTGTATGTTTGTGTGTAAATGTGTGTCTCCGTCTATGTGCAGCATCCCTTTTGGCGTTGGTGGTGATCTCCTGTGTTCTGGGTGGACTGCTGTTCATCCTGTTGCTAGCGTTTGTCATTTACTGCTGCCGGTGAGACAGATCAGCCACATCCTCTATTCCTCTCATAGCCCCCTGTCTAACAGTCCCAGGCACCTACTGTTAATAGGACCCCTGTATAAACTGTATAGCCCTGTGTTATGCTTTTACTTTTACGCTGTTACTTGCAAGTGAATCAAAATAAATGTAATGTCTGTTGAATGTAACCAGACAGGAAGTATTTTCCATCTGCCTTCCATTGGTACCCCTCTTTAGCCCACAAACGGCATTGTGCACAATCTCCAGCACACTTACATTGCAAACAGTAAGTTAAGCCTTTGGACTGGAATTCCCTTCACAAAATGAGGTGAATGTGACAACAATGACTGGAATTTTACCCTGAACATTCCTCGCATAAGGTAACAAGTAAAGCCACTGAAATAGTACTGAGGCCTGTCAGTGCTCATATACAGGAGCTGCTTCCTGGTGATGTGTACACATTGAGAGTGCATCTGAGGCCAGCAAACAGCACTTGAGGTGTCTACTTTAGCCTTCTGTGTGTCTTTTCATGATGATAAATGAATGGAATTGCTTCAAAGCACTGCCTGGAAACATAAATCTTTCAGGCAACAAGGCGAAGGCATAGAGGTAACAAAAAAACCCATGAAATTGTCGGAGGTCATTATATGGATTGAATGAGTGTTGTAGTTCATTATTAAATTATTGTGTTCATGGCTGGTTTCAAACGATCCATCTAAAAAAATATTGTGTTGTGAACAGTTTTTTTATATAATTGATTTGAAGTAGCATTTTAAATAAATAAGGATAGGCCTCCTGAGTGGTCTAGAGGTTACAACGTTCCACCGGCCACGCCAGTTTCGGCTCTGGCCGGGAGTGCCACTAGGGGGCGGCAATTGGCTGTCCGCCCCAGGGTGGAGGGAGGGAAGCCAATGCGAGTTCGCTGCGTATAGGAGTGGCCCTGTGTGCGCTTATACCAGAGTTATGGTGACGGCTTGGTGGGTTCCGGCTCGAAGGACGTGGGGCCCAGCCGCATGTCACTGCCGGTATCAAGACTATGGCAGCAAACTCTTAAGATATACAAGGGAGTGGGATAATTGACGTGAAAAATGAGGATATAATTGGATACTAAAAATTGGGAGAAAAACAGGAGAAAAACTGCAGAAAGAGGAAGTAGAAAAAAAGAGAAATAAATAAGGATAAAGGATTTCATGGAAGCTTCATGTATTTCAGTAGGACACGGGAGGAGCCGAACAACAGTAGCCCTTACCCAGCTGAAGACTTTGAGGGCATGTGGTCTAACAAGGAGGTGCTCCCAATCCCCCGGGCCAGCCTCAACTGGGACTCGACCCAGATCGAGATGACCAAGAGCGGGAACCATGCCCCGATGGCCAAGAAGAATTATGGCAATGGCGTGGTGAGATACCCACCTGCCCACCTATGAATACACCAGGGGTGCACAACTCCATGGAGGGCCAGTGTGTATGATGGTTTTTGTTCCAACCAGTTATTCTGGCTTAATTTTCTAAACTACTGTATACACCAGTGCTGGTTCACTCCTATATTGGATCACAGTAAAATATTTTCACAAAGCAGCAGCTGAAATGTCATAAATGTCAGATCAAATAAATGACTGGGCTACTTAATTAAGGTCAGACATTGCCATACATCAAACACACACCAAGTAAATGGCCATTGCAAGGTACATTCATGGTTTGTGTGTCTGACCAAACACTGTCCTATGGTTTTATATGACATCCTTTGGTGTTAGACAGTGTCCTTGCCAGTTAGGTGCTCGTTAACTATGCACAGCTCTGGTGCCACTGAGCACTCACACATATTCTAGCATATCGCCATCACTGATTGGAATGTATCTTCATTTAAACACCTCCTGATGTTGTTTATTTATAATAAGATGCTGGCTTCCCTTTATCCTTTTCTATCCTGTCACATTGTAAGTACAGTGTTGTGTCCTTTCCCTTTGAAACCCTTTTCCAGCACGCGCTGGATCCATGCTGTTATTGAGAGTGCGGGGATGCTCTCTGCCTGTGTGTGTGCTTATCCCCGCTTTGCTTCTTGCTGTACTTTAGAGATGATGCACTCTGTCCACAGGCTGAGCCAAAGGTAGGGGAAACCTGTTTGCTTTGCAATTTTCCCTGCCCCCTACTGATATCTTCATAGATGAAACGCAGAATCGGGGCCAAATTTTAAGGATGCAAATGTGCCACATGTGTTTGCACCAAACCACACATCCAAACAACCAGCCAAACTCCCATTCCACCCACCCAGCACAAGTGCAAAAAAACTGGAGTAAAAATGCCAGCCTCGTCACAAACATTGTTTTATTCGCTTGTGCCATGCCAAATTACAAAAAATCAGCTGCAGTTGGACTAATACCGGCTTTTAGCACTGTCTAAATAAGACCCACAGTCTCCTTGTTCACCCTTTAATGTTTTTTTTGTATGCTGCACACCTCACAGAAATCTACAAATGTATTCACTTTTCCTTTCAGGCAGGGTCTTACGATGTCTCCAGGGGGGACCTGAAGACCTTCAAAGGAAAAAATACATCAAGGTACTCCTACCTGGTCCAAGGTCATGAGAATCCGTATTTCCTTGGGGAAGATGAGAAGAGAGCCAGCGTTTGACTGAAGGTGGACTTCTGTTTTCTTTCATTTCCCTGGATTTTTTGTACTCAGGGTGTGAATAGCCACATAACCCCAGAATCAGCTGTGCAACTCACATGGCTGCTCAGTTTCTTTCCCACACAAAAGGTTTCTCTTCCTGTGTCCCTCCCCTCTTTTCTACTGAAATCAATAATTTGCAGATCAAAAGATTTTTTGGTGATAAAACTAAATATATACTATAAGATTAACTGCAGGAACAATGTATTTCATTGGACATAAATAGAAATGTAATGAGGGGTCATTGACACAGACCTTTACTGGGCCTAAACATAAGTTTTGAAACTACCAAAGAATCAATACTCTGAATTGTTACTGGTGAATCTACCATCGGTTTTCAATAGAATCGCGTTTGGGCTTTTAATGTGTTCTCAAAGTGCAACTCTGTTGAAAAGTGTTCTCTGCTCCAAATCTCAATGTTGAAAATGCTGAAATGCACAAGCAAAGAAAATGTATTGTGTACAATATTTTCGAAGATGGTATTTATCAGTGGTGATTTTAGACAATATTTAGTGGGGCTTTAGCCTGTTTTTCATCTTAGCCCCCCTGAAAATGTTTAGTCATTCTTTTCTAAAAAACATTTTTACGTAATATTTTTTTTTTTAAATACCAGATAGAGAGTGGTATTTCAATTTTGAAAGCGACCACCATTGTGGTGTTTTTGTTTGGGGGAATGTAACCGTAAATTAATTAAAAATGTAGGCTTGTGCTTTGCATGTGTACATCTCACATTCTCATTGGGTGCTGAGCCCCCCTAAAGGTCAAATCCTAGAATCGCCCCTGGTATTTATGTTCTTGAATGTTATAACTGTAGTGTCAGAGGTGGGAGCCGAGATGTACTGTGCATTATATCCAGCAGATGTCACTGTTTTAAAAGTTTTTGTACATGCTCATAGCTCTGTTCTTACTGTGGTCATTCCTCTTTTTGTCCACTTTCTCACACCGTACACACTTATGAGCCCAAATCACCACTAGTGAGTGTTTTTAGCACTTTGGGTTGTTGTAATTGTGCAAGGTGAAGTGTGAAACTATGCCATAGCAGCCTCACCATTTTCATTGATCAACATAGTATTTTAAAGAAATCCTCTTTAGTAATGGCACTAAATCCTATGCAGTGTGTACTGCAAACTGGTTTGAAATTGATGAATGGGAATGTATGCTTGTGCTAGTGGGATTGCATGAATTTGTTTAACATTTTCTTTCTGATGTTTAAATTGTGCTTCACAGTGTAACAACATCAAATGTGCTGAAGGTATAAAGGGCTGAAACCCTGATATCATGTTTATAAAGTGGATTTATTTTTAGAACAGGATACAATATCAGTTCCAGGATAGTGATGCAGTAGTATAGATCTTTGTGGTATAGAAACTGCTTGCATCAACACATGTGCCTATACCTGTGGTTCATATAATAAAAGATATAGGAATTTTGCATAAAAAGCTTTTGATCAAGCTCTTCACCTTGATGTGCCAATATTATATATTTATAAACTGCATCTCAGTGTATGTAAATGTTTCTTGCATTACGTGTATATAAATGATGCTGCACTATTTTCTAAATGTAAATACAACTTTTGTAAGTAAGAAGGGACTTTTTTGCGAAGAATTATGTAAGGATGATCATGGGAATAAATTAATTTAGCACACAACTTTTTGTTTGTTTGTGCCCAGCTGGTAGTATGTCATGAGGGAGGGAAGGGAAGGGAAGAATTCCCTTAGTCGACTGTAAGTCATCCGTTTTAGTGACTCGTCGACAACTCGTACATTTTTTTTTTCATATACAGTACTAGTCACAAGTTTGAGTATACCTGCTGGAAACTAGGTTTATCTCATAATTGACAATGTTTTACAAGTTTCTTTAAATACTTGAAAATGACAAAAAACACATGTAACGATAAACAAAAGGAACATCAAAGCAATGTTCAATAAAATGTATTTGAAAATTGAATCTTGGATTCCTCAAAATAGCCACCCTTTGCTGTGATAACAGCCTCACAAACACAGGCCATTTGGTTAATAAGTTTCAGCAGGAAATCACCCGATATGTCTTCCCAGCTCTCCTGCAGCAATTCCCAGAGGCACTTGTGGGTTGCTTTGCTTTGTTCTATGGGATTGCAGAACTTCAAGGTGTGTTTCGGGTCGTTATCTTGCTCAAGAATGAAGGAGTGCCTGCTTAGCCGTAGTCCAGATGGAAGGTGTACTCAAACTTTTGACTGGTACTGTACATGTTACAGTGAATGTGCAAAATCGGGAAATCTATAGATTCCCTGTGGTATATATACATTCTCCATCACGCAGTAGATTTACCGGGAAATCTGTGGATTCACCGGGGCAACAGGGAATCTGTACATTCCCCACGAGGGAATACGTGTGAATGTGTAGAATTCTTGTTGAAACATGGAATGCTATAGCAACGCAAGCAGGGATCCCCAAGTTGCGCATACCCTCTTGTAGGAGCAGACAGAACAGAACAAAACAAAGCAAAACAGATTTCACCTTATTCCAAGACCATTAAACCTAATTGTAACAACATCCATTTGACAGGCGAAAGAGCCTGATATCTTTCAATATAAGTGTAATATCATGAGGAGCTGCCCCAAATGGGAAATTAGTTCCAATAGCACAGGCTAACGAATAGGCATGATTTATGTAGCAACATTGATGATTTTCAAAATCATCCCTAGGCACTGCAGAATATGTAAGATTAGGTGTGATTCTCTATCATAAACTGTTTTCTTATCTAAAAGTAGTCAAATAATTAATCAATTAACTAATTGTGCTTTGCTTAGCTAGTCAGCCAGCTACAATACAATTTTCTGGGCCACTGTTGGGCTGTAGCTCACACACTTATTAGCCTGAATCACCACTAGTGGGTGTGTTACGAACTCACATTACTAGGGATTTACTTCTACCAAATTGGGAGAAAATGTAAAACACTAGCCAGTTTCCTGGCTGAAAACATGTTTGCTTCCTCCTTAATCAACTTTAGAAGTGAACAGTTGGAGTAAATATTTGTACCATCCAGAAGTGGGAAGATGTTTTGATCTGGTGGCCATTTTGGGTGCTGAAAACACATTGAAAATTCATGATGGCTCCACATCCAAATCTTTTTGGAAAACATTTTGCTTTTATCACAAAATAATCTGCCCCACATTTTGACTTAGGGGTGCTGAAATCCGAAAGGAAAAACATTCTAATAACACAAAGGGGATTGAATAGTATTGTTTTGAATAGTACTTGAACTTGTGGCCACCAGGAGGTGCTTGCAAGCCCCACTGTTAATTTAGTTGACTACGCCACTCCCACTATCAGGGATGGAAGAACCCTGTTAAGTATTTCAAGGAAAAGGCCCCACACCGGAAGTTTTCAATTGAATGAAACAGAAGGAAGCTGATGTATAGGAAAGTATAAAATACTTTTATTCTGTATTCTCTTTTAGATCGAGTCAAACATAGTTAAAATGTCTCACATGCAAATAAACTGATGCAAAAAAATGCATGATAGACACAGTAGTACAGTTAATGGGCAAAATAGATAAACCGAGATAGGGTGAGCATTCACCACCACCAGGGTAAATTCCCTTAGTGTCAGACTGCAGGGGAAATGCTCAGGCACTAACATGAATCTCGATAGTGAGGGAGGTTGGCACACTTACTGAATTTCTTCACCAAACTCAAACACAATATTGCACTACACCCAGGAGTAAGAATAAATACATGCGTTAAGAATAAATATGGAAACCACACACCATTAGAGTCACAAGTGCTTCATTGCAGTCAAGTAGTGGAAGATCACACATCAGGATACACAAAAGCTAAATCTCCCCTAATGATATTACACGCTGCTCAAAGACTAGCTGAGTAGGGGTAAACTTTATTCTGTATGGGGGTAGGGACTAAAGTTGTATCAAGTAGTATACAAAATAAAATCAAGTAACAAAAAGTAATACTGTATATATTTACGGGGCTACGGGGCACCTCTCCCCGGGTGGCTTTCAGCTAAACTGTTCTTGACTACAGTTAACACTTTGTTGTATGTCGCTCTGGATAAGAGCGTCTGCCAAATGCCTGTAATGTAATGTAATGTAATGTAATTTACAGTCAGCGTAAGGCACAATAGTAGCTGTTGCTCGAATGGGCTATAAATATACAGTACTGTGCAAAAGTCTTAGGCAGGTGTGAAGAAATGCTGTAAAGTAAGAATGCTTTCAAAAATATACCTTTTAATTGTTTATTTTGATCAATTTACAAAATGCAAAGTGTGCGAACAGAAGAAAAATCTAAATCAAATCAATATTTTGTGTGACTACCCTTCGCCTTCAAACCAGCATCAATTCTTATAGGTACACTTGCACAAAGTCAGGGATTTTGTAGGATTATAGTCATTATACCAAACAGGTGCTAATGATCATCAATTTCATATGTAGGTTGAAACACAGTCATTAACTGAAACAGAAACAGCTGTGTAGGAGGCTTAAAACTGGGTGAGGAACAGCCAAACTCTGCTACTAAGGTGAGGTTGTGGAAGACAGTTTCATGTCACAGGTCATACACCATGGCAAGCCTGAGCACAGCAGCAAGACACAAGGTAGTTATACTGCATCAGCAAGGTCTCTCCCAGGCAAAGATTTCAAAGCAGACTGGGGTTTCAAGATGTGCTGTTCAAGCTCTTTTGAAGAAGAACAAAGAAACGGGCAACGTTGAGGACGGTAGACGCAGTGGTCGGCCAAGGAAACTTAATGCAGCAGATGAAAGACACATCATGCTTACCTCCCTTCGAAATCGGAAGATGTCCAGCAGTGCCATCAGCTCAGAACTGGCAGGTACATCCATCTACTGTCCGGAGAAGTCTGGCCAGAAGTGGTCTTCTTGGAAGAATTGCGGCCGAAAAGCCATACCTCCGACGTGGAAACAAGGCTAAGTGACTCAACTATGCATGAAAACATAGGAACTGGGGTGCAGAAAAATGGCAGCAGGTACTCTGGACTGATGAGTCAAAATGTGAAATATTGAAGGCAGTTTGTTCGCCGAAGGGCTGGAGAGCGGTACAATGAGTGTCTGCAGGCAACAGTGAAGCATGCAAGTTTGGGGCTGCATTTCTGCAAATGGAGTTGGGGATTTGATCAGGATTAATGGTGTCCTCAATGCTGAGAAATACAGGCAGATACTTATCCATCATGCAATACCATCAGGGAGGCGTCTGATTGGCCCCAAATTTATTCTGCAGCAGGACAACGATCCCAAACATACAGCCAATGTCATTAAGAACTATCTTCAGCGTAAAGAAGAACAAGGAGTCCTGGAAGTGATGGTTTGGCCCCCACAGAGCCCCGATCTCAACATCATCGAGTCTGTCTGGGATTACACGAAGAGACAGAAGGATTTGAGGCAGCCTACATCCACAGAAGATCTGTGGTTAGTTCTCCAAGATGTTTGGAACAACCTACCTGCCGAGTTCCTTCAAAAACTGTGTGTGAAAACAAGTGTACCTAGAAGAATTGATGCTGTTTTGAAGGCAAAGGGTGGTCACACCAAATATTCTCTACGGTCGGAAACGACCCCTTTTCGGACACCACCAGCGAGCTTGGTGATGCACTCACAGAATCCCTGGGCAGGGAGAGGCGGAAAGCCTGGCAAGACCTTATAGAGAACATCAACATGACTCAGAACAGCAAGAAAGCCTGGTCTACCATTCGGAAACTAAATGGTGATAAGATCACACCACCCTCTGTATCCGACATAACACCAAACCAGGTCGGGAGCCAACTGGTGGCCAACGGAGACGAGCAGAGACGCGCAGGGCCAAAGGAGAACATCATTCCACAGTCATCCGGGCAATCAGCAGAACATGTCCATACTAACCAAGCCCTTCACATCGGAGGAGTTTGAAGCAGGACTTAACACCATGAAGCTGGGAAAAGCTGCAGGCCCCGATGACATACTGACGGAAATGATTACTCACCTAGGCCCAGTTGCCAAACAATGGTCTCTAAACATGTATAACACATGCCTCCTGACCCAGCGAATTCCTTCTATCTGGAGGAAAGCCATCATTACCGCTCTGCTAAAGCCTGGAAAAGACCCCAATCTCTCCAAAAGCTACCGGCCCATCTCCCTGCTATGTACCACCTACAAGCTGTTCGAGAGACTGCTCCTCAGCCGATTATCCCCTCAGATAGACGCTGAGCTTATCAAAGATCAAGCCGGATTCAGATCCGGGAAGTCATGCACAGGCCAACTGCTGAACCTCACCCAGCACATCGAAGACGGATACCAGAAGAAGCTGATAACGGGCACTGCCTTTGTAGATCTGTCAGCAGCTTATGACACCGTCCAGCACAGGCTGCTGATGAAAAAGCTCTACGACATGACAGCGGATGCGAAACTCTGTAACATCATAAGATGTCTTCTGAGCAACCGGATGTTCTACGTCACCCTCAACAACAGGAAAAGCAGATGGTTCCATCAGACCAATGGTCTGCCGCAGGGCAGTGTCTTGGCCCCTCTCCTCTTCAACGTCTACACCAACGACCAGCCCCTCCCGGAAGGATGCAGCAGGTTTATCTACGCGGATGACCTAGCCATGACAACGCAGCAGCACACCTTCCCAGAAGTTGAGTCAACCCTGGAACAAGGCCTCACAGATATGTCAGCGTACTATCGGGAAAACCACCTGCGCCCCAAACCCTGGGAAAACTCAAATCTGCAGCTTCCATCTTAAGAACAGAGAGGCTAAACGGGAGCTTGATGTAACCTGGGCCGGGATAAAGCTTGAAAACCACCAGCACCCAGTCTATCTGGGAGTAACTTTAGACCGTACCCTGAGCTACAAGGCACACATCCAGAAGACGAGAGCCAAGGTTTCCACCAGGAACAGCCTCCTACGACAATTAACAAACTCAAAGTGGGGGGCCCACCCAAGTACACTGCGCACATCGGCATTAGCCCTTTGCTTTTCCACAGCTGAATATGCCTGCCCAGCATGGAGCAGATCATGCCATGCATGCAAACTAGATCCTATCCTCAATGAGACCTGTAGGATAGTGACCGGGTGCATCAAAACAACCCCTGTACAATGCCTTTATGCCCTCTCTGGCATCGCCCTCCCTGACATCCGCAGAACAGTTATCACGAAAGCTGAACGCACAAAGCAGGCCATCGACAACCGGCATCTACTCCATGAACACTCTGCTGTCCGGAAACGACTCGGCTCCAGGAGCAGTTTTCTGGACACTAGTGAAGCTCTGGAGACCACTCCAACTGATGCCAGGACTACAGAATGGCAAAAGCAATGGAACAGCCTCGGCAGCCAGGCAGCCCAGTGGAAGGAGAGAGGCATCACCCCAGACGAATGCCTCGCCACTGGTCACGACCAAACTTGGGCTGTCTGGAAGACTCTTAACCGACTGCGGGTTGGTGAAGGACGGTGCAAGGCATCCATGAAGAAATGGAATATAACAACCTCCGATGCATGTGCGTGTGGGGAACCCCAAACAATGGAACACCTCATGAACTGTACCCAGGCCCCACAATGTACCGGAGATGACCTGGCCGAACCAACTGCTGCCGCGCTCGCCTGTGCCAATCACTGGAAGGACGAGATATAGAAGATGGCCGGACACGAAGAAGAACCAAATATTGATTTGATTTAGATTTCTCTTCTGTTCATTCACTTTGCATTTTGGTAATTGATAAAAATAAACTATTAACACTTATAACATTTTTTTACACCTGCCTAAAACTTTTGCACAGTACTGTATATTTATAGGAAAAACAGAGACTGAGCAGAGTAGAGAAGGCTCCTGCAATGCGATAAGACAACAACCAATTTCATGTCAGCAGTGAAATTAATTGAGTTAGCATCATTGGTTAAATACAGGTGGAAATACAGGCGGATCATACTGTTTATAGAAAGGTCTGCATGCAAGGCTACAGTTGTGTGCCAACTTCCAGTTTGGACTGGACTATGGTACAGAAACACCCAACTAAACATACATCCAAAAACAAAATAAAGAAACATTCCAACAAATATATACCCAGAACATATAAAAAAAGAAATAAACTAAAAACAAACATGGATAATAGGCAACTATGCCGAAACAGGGCCTTACCTAGGTAAAAGGCTACGCTACCCCACCTTTCCCCACTATAGCCAGGGCCTGTCTAACATCACACTACGTATAATAAACATATAATAGAATTAACTAATGTTGCGTCTTGGAAGCAATGCACTGCTATTATACACTGCCCGTCCCAAAAAAAAGTCACACACTCTAATATTTCGTTGGACCGCCTTTAGCTTTGATTACGGCACACATTCGCCGTGGCATCATTTCGATAAGCTTCTGCAATGTCACAACATTTATTTCCGTCCAGAGTCGCATTAATCTTTCGCCAAGATCTTGTATTGATGATGGGAGAGTCGGACCGCTGCGCAAAGTCTTCTCCAGCACATCCAAAAGATTCTCAATGGGGTTAAGGTCTGGACTCTGTGGTGGCCAATCCATGTGTGAAAATGATGTCTCATGCTCCCTGAACCACTCTTTCACAATTTGAGCCCGATGAATCGTGGAATTGTCATCTTGGAATATGCCCGTGCCATCAGGGAAGAAAAAAATCCATTGATGGAAAAACCTGGTCATTCAGTATATTCAGGTAGTCAGCTGACCTCATTCTTTGGGCACATAATGTTGCTGAACCTAGACCTGACCAACTGCAGCAACCCCAGATCATAACACTGCCCCCACAGGCTTGTACGGTAGGCACTAGGCATGATGGGTGCATCACTTCATCCGCCTCTCTTCTTACCCTGATGTGCCCATCACTCTGGAACAGGGTAAATCTGGACTCATCAGACCACATGACCTTTTTCCATTGCTCCAGAGTCCAATCTTTATGCTCCCTAGCAAATTGAAGCCTTTTTTCCGATTAGCCTCACTGACAAGTGGTTTTCTTAAGGCTACACAGCTGTTTAGTCCCAATCCCTTGAGTTCCCTTCGCATTGTGCGTGTGGAAATGCTCTTACTTTCACTATTAAACATAGCCGTGAGTTCTACTGTAGATTTTTTACGATATGATTTCACCAAACGTTTAAGTGATCTCCGATCATTATCATTCAAGATTTTTTTCCGACCACATTTCTTCCTAGAAAATGATGGTTCACCACTATCCTTCCAGGTTTTAATAATGCGTTGGACAGTTCTTAACCCAATTTTAGTAGTTTCAGCAATCTCCTTAGTTGTTTTCTTTGCTTAATGCAGGCCAATAATTCGACCCTTCTTAAACAGATTAACATCTTTTCCACGACCACAGGATATGTCTTACGACATGGTTGTTTAAGAAATGAGAAGCTACTCACTGCATCAGTTAGGGTTAAATAACTTGTTGCCAGCTAAAACATATTAATCACTGCAATAATTATCCAATGGAAGGATCTTACCTATTTGCTTAGTTAAATCCAGGTGGTGACCTTTTTTTTGGCCAGGCAGTGTATGAAACCATATGGAATAGATCGACTTTTAAAATGGTCGTGGCTGGGACGCGCTGAATGGAAGCACTCCTCCCCAAAGCACACAAACCATGCCTGTTGGAAATGAAACCAGGAATTTGTTTAACAAGCTAGGTCAATTATATAGACAGCAAACATTAGTTTAGTTTAGTTTAGTTTTTATTTCGACTTTGTCAATAAAAAAATACATGTCATGCATTTTATAAAAAAGTCAAGGATATTACACACGAAAGTCATGGACTTATTTCCATTGTGGTCCTTGCTGTTCCCATACAACACATAGACAGTACAATACAATAAAACACATACACAATAAAATACAAAAAAATACAATAAATACAAAAATACCAATAAAAACACACAATATATTACAATAAACACACCGACGGTACAGTACTGTACACATACAATGCAGACAATATCATACTCATAACGCTGTATCCTATGCTAAAAACAACAACCTAACCCACTGACCTATTTACTCCGGGATTTTGCCCATGAGCCATGCTTTAACCTTTGTTTTAAAACTATACTTATCTGTGGTTTCCTTGATGTCTAATGGTAATTTATTCCACTCCTGAGGTCCTACATACGCAAATGACGACTGACCAATCTTTTTCCTACACCTTACTGGACAGAGATCGGCCAAGCTAGCTCTGGTTCTGTGGTTATGTGTCTCACCTGTTCTTGGAAAATAGCCGTTTAGGTAGTTGGGGGCCCTACCATTCACTATCCTGTGTACCAATGACAATCTCATCTGTGTCACCCTGGCCTCTACAGGTAGCCATCTCAGACTTTCTAGCTGACACCTCCCTACATGCTCACGGGGGCCCATGCCCATTACCGCTCTAACCAGCTTGTTCTGTGATATCTGCAGCTTCTTTTTCAGCCCTTCTGGCAGACCACTGTTCCATGCTATACTCGCATAGTCAAACTGTGGCTGGACTATACTGTTCGCAAGGAGTCTTAAACTATCCCTATCCAGTAAACCTGCCTTTCTAGATAGTAGCTTGACTCTCGCATTCACTTTTCCAATTACCTGCAAGGCCATCTCTTCCCCTCCTAGACTGCCGTCCAACACACAGCCCAGGTATTTAACACTATCTTTGGCCTTTATGGTCTTGCCCCCTAGCTCTATCCTGAGCCCTGTTGCCTTCTTTAGACTGGGTTTGGATCCAAACAACATGGCTTCGGTTTTTCCTAAGTGCAGGGATAGCCTATTATCCGTTAACCATCCACTAATCTTGGCAAGTTCCTCACCCAGCCTATTCTGTATTATGTTCAGATCCCTATGGTTAATGAGCAGGGCTGAATCATCAGCATAAAGGAACAGTTGGCACGAACATGCATCTCGCATGTCGTTGATGTATAAAAGGAACAGCAGAGGCCTCAAAATGCTACCCTGTGGCACCCCACAGTCTAGCGGTTTGGGTTCTGATAACGTTCCATTTACGTCTACTCTCTGTTCCCTATTTGACAAATATGAAGCCAACCACTTGACTGCTTGTGAGTCAAGACCCATTGCTCTCATCTTGGAGAGAAGCAGATCATGGTTGACGGTGTCAAATGCCTTCTGCAGGTCCAGCAAGACCATCCCACACATGTTCCCTTTATCTATTTCACTCCTGATGTTGTCTGTGAGATAGAGAAGGCATGTGTCGGTGGAGTATGATTTCCTGAAACCTGACTGGAGTTCATGCAAAAAACCCTGCTTGTCAACATATTCTGTGATCTGCTGATGTACCACTTTCTCCAAGATTTTAGATAGGACACTAAGTATGGACACTGGCCTATAGTTTCCAGGGTCTGTTTTGCTCCCTTTTTAAATAAGGGGATAACCCTGGCCTGCTTTGTGGCACGGGGGACACCTTGCTCTAAAGATAAGTTGATGAGGTGGGTGACACATGGGGCAATTACCTGGGCTCCATCCCTCAGAAATCTAGCTGAGATGCCATCCAAGCCTGTGGCTTTTGTTATATCCAGCTTGGACAACATGTCTGCCACTGTCTCTACACAAACCTCAGAGAAGGTGAAACTATTGGCCTGGATACCACGTTTTTCATAAAAATAATGTACATAATTGTCCCCGAACTCTCCTGACCTAGGGGGTAGGGACTCCACTAGGTTGCTAGCTACCGAGGTAAAAAAGGTGTTAAATTAATTTGCTACCTGGTCTTTGTCTGTTAGCAATGTACCATTTATATTTAAGCCTATGTTTTGTATCCCACTTTTAGTTTTACCTGTACAACCAGCTTCCTTCAAGATTTTCCACAACTTCTTGGAATCTTTTTGGTTCTCCTTTATTTGAGTGAGATAGTACTCTTTCTTTGCTAATTTAATTCTACTTTGCACCTCATTTCTCCATAATTTATAATAATCTGCATCTGCCTGTTCCCTGGAGGATCTAAATTGGTGTAGTGCTTTTTCTCTTTGCTTAATAGATTCCAAGATCTCTGAGTTAAACCAAGGGCTTGTTCTCTGCTTTAACCTGACCTGTCTACGTGGAGCCACAGCATTTACAACATTTTAAAAAAGCTGATTAAAACTATCCCAGGCCTCGTCTACATCTTGGTTTTCCAGCACAGCTGACCAATTTACTATGTCCAACTGTTCTTTAAAGGTCTCCACACAATAGTTCTTGAGTGATCTCACAGTATATATAATAACACAGTGGCAATACATACGTTTGGATTCACTAGGCCCATTGAGGACGGTGTCTTGATATACAATGTAAGGAGTTTCACACATGGAGCAAGCAATGCTGTTAAATGCAGAGATATGCTATTTAGATATGAGAAGTGAAGTCTACATAGTAACCAAAGATAAAGTTAGCAATGTACCAGTTTTACAGACATTTGGATTCAATTGGGCCAGTTAAGGATGGTGTCTTCATACACAATATAAGGAACTTTGCACACTGACTAAATGACCACTGTTAAAAACATACAAATATAATGTTTAAACATCAGACAATGTAACAGTTATAGATGCTTTCGGATTTACCTGGGCCAATTAAGGACTACGGCTTCACACAACCAATAAAAGGAGCTTCCCCCATGGAGCAAACGACTGTTGCCAAACACATAAAAAACGACACGTGCTTCTACGTGTTACCAAGTTTAACGCTAACCTTTAAAGCACAAAATACATTCACAGTCTAATTCCATGCACTAGATTGCCGTTGATTCCCTACAAGCACAAGGCACACAAAGGAAAAGTGGAGGTGCCATTATATGCATGCTGGGAGGTACACCTTACTCATTAGTATTGCCTCTGGGTCCTAGGTACTACCTGTTACACACAAACCACAGACCAGATTTTTCTCCACTGCTTTTACACAGACATAGCAATGAACACAGTCGGTTTCTTTGACATAATGCAAACACTTTCACCTATCAAACCAACCTGGCTTAAAAGAAGGTGTTGCAGGCTTTTTGAAGAATTTGCGAATACGTTGGTATAAAAAATATAAAAACACAACAGCTCAAACAATTAATTACATGGCATTATGGAAAATGTTTACTTCTTCTGATTACTTCTTGATAGCTAGCTAGCTAACTCGCTTGCTTGCATTGCTAGCTACCTTGATACAGATTTTTTTCCGCGCACCTATCAGGTGATTGATTGATCAAATGTTTTTTCCTTATAAACTTTTTTTAGCTTCTGTTTAACACCTCCCACAGTTTCATACCAATTATGACACACAGACACAGACACAGACACATTTTGTCTTTATTTTAAATATGACTGTCACACGCCGTGCGACACAACCCGGTTTGGAACAGAACAGCAGGAGACAGGGAATCGAGTTATCGGTCTGCGGAATGGATTTTATTTTATTTTCTTCTCACACACGGAGAGGGAGAGCGAGATAACCCGCACGATACAAATGAACAAAATACTTGTCTTCCCTCCCCCTCGCGTTCCGGTTAAAAACAATACATCTAAATAACAAACTAAAATAACAAGTACCTTTCAGTGAAAACACTATAACAATGGGCCTCCCGCATGGTCTAGTGGTTTCAAAGTCCAACGATGGCCAAGGCGACCGGGGTTCAATTCGGCTCTGGCCGGGAGTGCCACCGGGGCAGCAATTGGCTGTCTGCCTCAGGGAGACGGGGGGGAAGCCGACAAGACGTTCGCTGTGCACAGGAGTGGCTCTGGGGTGCTGGAGTTACGGTCGACAGCATGACGAGTCCAGTCTCGGAGGAGACGTTGCTTCGCCCTTGTTACTAGTAGGGCTACGGCTATGGCAGCGAACTACTACGAGGGAGGGGATTGACCAGAGAATAGTGGGAGTAATTGACTACCAAATTGGGAGAAAAACAGGAGAAAATCTGAAATAAAAAAAAATTCAAACACAACACTACACTACAGACAAACAGACTTTTTGTCAGACAATTGCGACTTTTCAGTTTCGCTTTCACGTGCCGTTTCTCACCAGCTTTTAGCTTCAGTGTTTCAGGCACCTACTAAGAAAAACAGAGCCACTTTTAAGCACACAGGTATGATTAGTTAATTCTGCACAGGTGTGTGCTCTAGCTACCATGCCAGTAGGCGTGGCCCTTAATCACCCTGTAATCTACATGTAACCACCAGAAAGAGTGGAAACACCCGACTTTGTCAATGAGGCTGCAAGGTTCCCACAAAAATCTGTGGCTGGCTAGATGTCAAAATAAAAGTGGCTAGTATTGAACTAGCTGGTGTTAGTCTACATATTATGTTATATTGAGCTTGGGTAATCCATTGAATTTAGATACAAATGTCTTGTTTTGTATGTGTACTTTATTCTGTTGTCTGGTTATTTTATGTATGCTGATGTCAGTGCTTAATGTATGTTGTTGTGAATGAATGAATGATAATTAGAGATTATAATAAAAAATAGAGAATAATAACTAGATATTAATAATTAAAGAAATACAGCTTCAAGCAGCAATACAGTCCAATCAGACTTGAAGCAATGTATAGAATTGTATGCATGAATGGTGATGTGATGTTGGATGGTGCAAAATGAAGGAGAACACGTCTGTATACCAACAGCTATTTTTCTAGCTATATTAGACACTAGATATGACTATTTTACCACAAAAGGATGGTCTTATTATTTTTTTGTTCAATGGGTCATGCATACGGGGCCACCATAAAACTACAGTAGCTGTGTACAAAATTGCGATCTAGAGGTTCATGGCAATATACAGTAATAACATGTGCAGGAGTAACATAAAGGTGAAAATAGTTTGGCTTGTCAATAGGCTACCCTTTACAATTTAGCTAGAAACTGATGAAGAACATCCAGACATTTGGATCTATGGTTCATTAGGATAATTTTTTAAACATAGCTCAAAATGTTTTTTTATGAGGGTTCCATGGAAATGTGATACAGGTGCATGCTATAAAATCTCATATAATTTTAACAAATTTCAAATTAATAAGATTGTATAGTGTTATATGCAGTGTTTGTGTAAATACGTGTAAAAAGCTCAATTTGAGGGTTAAATGTTGTCACTATACCTGCCAAGTTAGAGTTTTTGTTACAGTATACGATCTAGTTTGACAATAATGATAATAATACCATCCCGGTTTAGCTGCATGGAACCTAAAAAATATCTTAAATTCTAGAGTGATGCAAATATATACAGGGAATTGCATTTAGTAAACAATTGTTTTTCTTGGGAGGGGCCCCAGGCCCCCTGCATAAAATGTACCTACCACTTTTGAAACTTAAACTATGCCCCTCTCACGATAGTATATGATGTAACTAGCTAATTGTTGCTTTTTAAACAATTACTAATATCGTGGATGTGGCATTATCATTCCATTTATGTAGCTAGCTAATTTGTTTATTTTGAGGAAGCTAGCAGTCAGTTTAATGCATAATGAAATAATAATTGTAGCTATTAATTGCCATGTTTTAAATGGCATTTAATATGTTTAGCTATAGCTACATCACTGGTCCCTGGCAACTGTAACAAAGCAGTTGAGAAGTCAGGGTTTCCCTCCCTCTTTAGCTGTTTGATCCAAGTCTCTGCATTGCTTTGCTTTTTGCTGAGGTTTAAAAAAGTTAACTATGCTTCTGTGGACATGGAGGTAGCTTGCTATGTTCATTTGTATGCATTCCACAGTTTTTGGCACACTCAAGTGTCTCTTCTGTCTCCTAAATGGATAGCTCTGCTCAGACACGCAGGATTTTTTTGTGCTTCATAAAAAATAATAATAATTAGCATCGACTACAAAAATCTGAGTCGACTATGACCCTAATAGGGGCCACCCCTTTACAATATGTGTGTTTCATATAGTGGTACATTATGATGACTAAATTGTGTCAAGCACTTGTAGGTGGGCGATAACACTGGATATCTGGCATGCCCCAGAACTTGATTAATGGAAATGCCAGGTGTCATGGAAATTAAAACTCAATAGGATCAGAGAGAATTTCTTTAAACAGTATTAAAGCTTTAATTACGAACAGCTGCACGGAGACCCGTGTCACACAGGACAGCGAATCTCCCACCTTTAAACTCAAATGCAATATTTATAATAATCACAACGGAAAGGGAGGGAACAGCGACAAGAGGGAGGTAATGGGGCGTTAACCTACAGGTAATAGGAGCTTGCTCAGTGTGGTGACAGGAGGTGTGAGGATCTAGACAACATCCTCAGAGTCTGATGGGTTGAGCATTGGTGTAACACGAGTCTGAATTCTGCAAGCAATTGAGAATGTGCAAAAACTGCAGCTCTTGATGAATCTAATGTTGTGAAATTTTGGCAGATTAATTTTGAAATGTTGGCAGAGCAGGCTCTCTGTTATGCGCTGTGACAGCTCAGCATGCCACTGTCTCAGTTTACCATCTGTTCCTATCTTATCCTGTTTTTGGCATCCCATTGTATCCTCTTCCACACAATTGCTGCTAATTCTTCAGCTGTCCGTGAACATGTAAACTCAAAATTACATTATTTTTTTGCAGTGAGGGCAGATGAACCATAAATGTAACAAAATGGCAAACTGTGTTCATGATATATATGCAATTTAGCAGACGCTTTTATCCAAAGCGACTTACAGTAGTGAGTGCATACATTTTTCAGTATACTGTATGTGGTCCCAGCGGGAATTTAACCCACAACCTAAGCGTTGCCGACGCCATGCTCTACCTACTGCGCCAAAGCTGGGGAACAATAGTCTGTTAAGGGGGAGGAAGGGGGAAACGGGAAGGAAGAAAAGGGAGAAAAAGAGGGAAAAATTTGAAAAAGAAAAGAAAATAGAAATGTCTGGCTCTTCTTTTCATTCTGTATGTGTTTACAAGTCATTATATATTATATTTTAAAGAATCCTTGAAACTGTGATCTGTACATGTATTTCAGAGGGGGAACTATGGGGGAACTATGATCACAAGGTCCTATGTTCAAATCCCACCTCAGAGTAGTGAAAATATAGGGAGAAGAAAAAGAAAAGTGGAAAGTCTGGCTCTTTTTTCATTCTGCATGTGTTTACAAGACATTATATATCATAATATTTTAAAGAATCCTTGAGACTGTGATATGTACATGTATTTCAGAGGGGGGAACTATGATCACAAGGTCTCAGATTCAAATCCCACCTCAGCGTAGTGGAAATGTTCCAACCTGCAATCTCAAAGTGATGTTGTGGTTGAATTAACCTAATTTGAGTGAAATTAACAATTTTATATTAAAATAATTATAATAAGGGCGGCACGGTGGTGCAGTGGATAGCACTGTCGCCTCACAGCAAGAAGGTCTCGGGTTCGAATCCAGGCCGGGGGCCTTTCTGTGTGGAGTTTGCATGTTCTCCCCGTGTCCGCGTGGGTTTCCTCCGGGTACTCCGGTTTCCTCCCACAGTCCAAAGACATGCACGTTAGCCTAATTGGAGAGTCTAAATTGCCCGTAGGTATGAGTGTGTGAGTGAATGGTGTGTGTGCCCTGTGATGGATTGGCGACCTGTCCAGGGTTTATTCCTGCCTCTCGCCCCTATGCATGCTGGGATAGGCTCCAGCCCCCCCACGACCCTGACCAGGAATAAGCGGTTTAGACAATGAGATGAGATGAGATCATTATAATATTCTCACAGTTTTTTCAGGATGTGTACCTATACACAAACCCTACACACCTGCCAGACCTCTCCGTTCTGCTACCTCAGGACGCCTAGCACCTCCCCCCCTCCGCACCTGCGCTTCCCGGTCACGTCTCCTGTCGGTTCTGGCTCCACGATGGTGGAATGACCTTCCTGTGGAAGTCAGAACAGCTGAGACCCTGGCCACCTTCAAGCGACGACTGAAGACTCACCTCTTCAGGGTGCACCTCTCCCCGTGGTCCGTTTTTTGTTAACTTAGGGACATAGTTGCTTAGTTTACACGTCTACTTGTTTATGTATTGTATTAGGCTTAGGCATTATTTCCTGCATTGAGTGCTTTACTGCTACCTCTGAATTGTGGCTACAGATTTACCTACAGGGTCCTAGTTTAACTATGTGGTTGCTCCTAGCACCCAGGAATTGTACTTCCCACTAGGGTGGCTTTCAGCAAAACTGTTCTTGACTACGGTTAACACTTTGTTGTACGTCGCTCTGGATAAGAGCGTCTGCCAAATGCCTATAATGTAATGTAATGTAATGTTATACCAGTTATACTGTCGTATTACTGTATGTTTTTATTATTTAATGGCAAGCCGTATGATATATGACAAAATAAATCAAACAATCATAAACATAAAAACATGTTTATTAAATACAAGTGAAGCAAAAACAAACATTATATTTACATATGTATATAATTAAAATTAAGACCACTGAGCGGTTTAAACATTTTTTTAAAGTTAATTTTTAATTAACACTTCAAAGTATGCTTAAAAAAAGTAATATGTCTTTACAAGACATAATACAGTATTTTAAAGAATCCTTGAGACTGTGATAGAACACTTTATTTTCTTCTTTACAAACTATTCTGCAAACACAAGTTCAATTGGTAATTAGCTGGCAGCCCATCTTTTTATGACACGTTTTAGGTGTGAGATGCACTAGCATACTTTACCTTCCGGTAGAGGCCATACCACCTCTTTTGTCTGGGGATGCACTAGCATACTTTACCTTCCGGTAGAGATCATACCACCTCTTTTGTCTGGGGGCTGGCCTGTTGCCGGCTTCAGTGGGCCAAACTCCAGAGGCAGCAAACTTCCTCAGCCGGGACATCCACTCATCATCCCCCATCGCCCAGTGCGGTTTCTCTTTGAAAGTCATCTACAACCAACAGCAAAATAATGCATCACACTACTGTATGTTATCTTCTTGGAAACAGGTCTCTCCTGGGGATATCATTGTAATATTATATAATAATTAATTTTATATATTTTAATATAAATTCATTCTAATTTGTCAAAAATAAGATTAGATGTCACAACTATTTTAGCTAGCTTAATGTACGTTTGTGTGTTATATACTGTACCTAGTTTGGTATATACAGTATATGTAAAACAGATGTAGATGCTATGATATCAAAGCTTGTCGACCAACGGATTCCGTTAGCTCAATCACGATCGAGCGTACTCTTTGCATCTTTGCATCATGCATGTACAGTTAACGTACACTGACAGAACACATACTGTAAATGATCTATATAACGCAACTTATATAGTTACATTTAGCATGCAGCTTACCTTGCAAAGTTGTAGTAACAGGTGCCGTTAGGATCGAGCGGCCGTAACTAACTAAGGTGGATCCTCCTTCAGCCACCTTGCCACTGTGATTGGCCTGGTCCATTTTTGCAAAGCTATGCCATTGGCTGGTCCATTTTTATGAAGCTATGCCATTGGGCCGGTCCATTTTTGTGAAGCCGTGCCATTGGACCGTCCATTTTGTGAAGCGATATGATTTGTCTATGAAAATGGAGCAAAACAGACTTTCGTGATATAGGTAGTGCCACACAGAACCAGTTTTAGACAGAGTTTAGACAGTGAGTTAAGTAATTTTACCAATATATACATATATTTCTATACCACAGCTTGGATGGGCGGTTTGCCGTGTGTATATATCGTGGATATATTCTTGCTTCAAAAACAAGTTCCATATTCATTTGCACAAACACAAACTGCATAAAGAAGGATCAATATTATTTAATCACCAGAATCGCCGGTCTTCTTATTTGTAAGATCAGGATTCCAAATTCAAATTCATGACATGGTAGCTCATCTGCAGTCATGTCAAGTTACATACAGTCATGGCTGAAAATATTGGCACGCTTATTTTAAGGAATGCACCATTTTTTCCAGAAAGATTAAAACATCTTTTGGTATCGACATATGTATTTTTTTTTTTGTAATCAGTATTTTTTATTCGTTTTTAGCATTGTTGTTATGTCCCTTTACTTTGTATTAGCACTACTTCGTGTTTCCTTTTGGATTTGCGTGCTGCTGTGTTTCCTTGATTTATCACCTTTAGGTGGAGATGACGTCACTGCCCTGCTGGGACCTGCTTGAGGACGCACATGCTTTCCAGGGGAACCCTCCAAGCAACGTGGCGTCAGAAGATGCGGCTGGACATCGCTTGGCTACGTCACTGAGGAGACTTTTAAAAAGATGCGGGGCAATATATAGTGGTTGCCACCTGAATGCCATCAGTTTCAAAACAGCTTGGTGATTGCGTTACTCTGATTTACCGCCTAGTTGCTCATTAATAAATATTGCTATTCGTAATACAATTTTGGGAACTCCGAGGAGAAGACCTCTCCTATCATCTTCGAGGGTCTGGAACCGCCAGCTGGCTGCCCGGTGAGACCTTGCAACCTGTTTTTGTCTTTTAAAGGACTTTCATATTATAAATTAAATGTATGTCTCCCCAAGGATGTATAGTAGAGGGCTATGTGGTAACTTCAGCCCACTAATGGTTTCTATTGTAAACCAAGGTGGAGCATGTTCAGGGGGCAAGGACCACTGGGCCAGGTGTCTTAAGCAAAAGGCATAGTGGTACAAAAGCAGGTTGGGTATTCCGAATCCGCCCTGGTCCACCAGTCTCTGTCATTTCTAGGGCGCTTGCCATTCCATAAAAATATATTGCATAGTTTGTTAAACTGGTGAAAATACTTTAAAGGAAAGTTTACCGGCAAGGCCTGCAGAATATAATTACATTTTGGGACCAGTGTAATTTTGAATACATTTGCTTTACCCCAGAGAGAGAGAAAGAGGGGAGACCACCTATCGATATCTCATTTAAAGCGGTCCAAAAGGTTCTAAATTAATTTTAGTTAGGTCAGACAACAGGGGTGGAAATAAAATACCCAAATACTTTATACCCTTTGCTGGCTAATTAATGCAACCTGCCTGAATGAGGGCCCTGGGGCAATAAGAGGTAAGGGGAAGAGCCTCACACTTAGACCAGTTGATCTTGTAGCTTGAAAACTTTGAGAACGAGTCAATAGTAGAGAGGAGAGATGGGACTGATTTTGCTTGGTCAGAAACATACAAAAGAATGTCGTCCACATAGAGCATCAACTTGTGCCTGGACGGCCCAATCTGGATGCCAGGGAAGTTAGGGTCTAGGCGGATGGCCACAGTGAGTGGCTCTAAGGCCAGAGCAAAGAGGAGAGGGGATAACGGGCATCCCTGCCTGGTGCCCCGCACCAGCCGAAAATAAGGTGAAATAGTGCCATTGGTGAACACCGCAGCTTTAGGTTCCTTATACAGCAAACCAATCAATTTAATGAATGCTCTGTCAAATCCAAATGACTCCAGGGTGAGAAGCAAGCACTGCCACTCGGCTCTGTTGAAAGCCTTTTCGGCATCAAGGGACAGGGGTGAACTCTCATCGCGTACAGACGATGATGTTAAGAAAGCACTTAACGGCAGAATAACGATGGCGGATGAATCTGACCTGGTCTGGGTGGATTACAGAGGAAATCATTTTGTTCAATCTGTTGGCTAAGATTTTAGCCAGTATTTTAATGTCACAATTAATTAGAGATATGGGTCTATAGCTTTTACAGTCACATGCATCCTTTTCTTTCTTTAGGATTAGCGAAATGAGAGCTTGATATAAGGTTGGGGGGAGGGAGGGACTCCATTTTCCAGGGAGTCAGAATACATATTCAATATCAAGGGAGCCAACTCTGCAGCATAGAGCTTGTAAAACTCAGCTATAAAGCCATCAGGGAGTCTTACCCGATGGCAAATTATGAATTGTATCTATAACTTCGTCCTCCGTTATAGGGGCTTCTAGTATATCATTTTGCTCCCTTGATAGAGTAGGTAAATGTACTTTATTTAAAAATATTTTAGTTTTTCTAGATATATATATTTTTTCACACTCTCCTTTTTTCTTATAGGAAGCATACTGGATTATGTAGCCCCTGGTGAAAGCTTTTAGGGCCTCCCATGCTACCCCTGAAGAAGGAGCAGAGGGAAGGTTAATGTTTTGTCGATTTTAATTTGGGTTCCTAATTGTTCTTTAAAAGCCGCGTCCAACAGTAGACTGGAATTGAGCCTCCATCTGCGTGATTTACTAGTTTCCGAAAAAGGAACTACACAGAGAGTCACCGAGGCATGATCAGACACTACTATATTGCCAATTGTGCAGGAAAGTGATGAAGAAATTAAAGACTTAAAGGAAATTAAAGGAAAAAATCTATTCTCGTGAAAATATTATGAGGGGGAGAATAGAATGTGTAGTCACGGGTTACTGGATTTGAAGTCGCCAAATGTCCACTAGTCCCAATGCCTTACTACTTGACCTTCGGGGACGAGTAGTAGGAGGTTTGCTGCAATCCAGTATTGGGTCGACAACCTGGTTAAGGTCACCACCCAGTATGACTGGATAATCACCCATAGTGCCAAGTCTATGTTCCAAGTCTCCAAAGAATGCTGTGTCATCTATATTAGGTGTGTACACGTTTGCTAATATCATCCTCCGTCCCTGTAACTCAGCCAAGATCATAATAATTTGCCCATTACTGTCCCGACACTGATGCATTTAAATGGCAAATATTTGCTAACTAGAATTATAACCCCTCTGCTCTTGCCGGAGCGCGGCGAGGCATACACATGTCCCACCCAATCCCTGCACAGTTTTTGCAACTCCACATCGGATATGTGGCTTTCCTGAATAAAGACAATACCTGGTCTTTTCTGCTTGATCAACAACATTTTTTTTTCTTTTAGTTACCTAGTTCAATCCCCCTGCCTTCCTATCAGGTTGCATTGTTCATGTAGAAGTTATGTTGTAGCCAGCACATCTCTCCCATAAGTAAAAAGGAAAATAAAAACACCCCCAAGAAACCAAAAAAACAACAAGCAAACAAAAAAACCCTGAAAAATGTAATAACAAGGGAGGAAAGAAAAGGCATGGAAAAAAATTAAAAATTAAAAATTAAAACAAAAAATATATATAAAGGTCCCACCAAAAAACTGGTTGGTGGACGGTGAACAGTTAACTGCAGTCCGTGAATCGCAAACTAACAGCAGTCTAAAAGGCAGCACTACCGCAGATTACAAAATTAAGCATGTTATCAACATAACATAAACGATTCAACTGGCTCTCTAAAAAGCCAAACCGCTTTTGTATATTCCCATGAGGGAGAGAGGATGTAGTAGGCCCAGTAGCCCAATAAACCAAACCAAAAATGTTCAATTGTAGCTGTGTAGAGTTAACAAAACCTGGTGTATAGCAAGCTGCACCCCATACCTTACGAACAACAACTCGACTGCCTGAAAGATTTATACATTAAGCATGCAAATTAAATACTCGGTAATTAAAAGTAAACATCGTAGGGCAACTTACATGATAACATCCAGTGCAGACTAACCTGGCAAAAGTAAACACAGAGTTTCGTGTCAGTCCTGCTAGTTGACCGGACAGCGTTGAAGTTCCGGAATCCATCTGTTGTTCAAGGAATTGTCCTCCCCGAAGTCTGTAGCAGAGAAAAAAGGCAACCCAGCGCGGTTAGCTTACAGAGATTTTATGAACTGTAATGCTCTCTTAGGGTTGTCAAATCGTTGCTTGGCTCCACCAGTGGTAAACCACAACACAGCTGGGTAGCTCAGACCAAACTCAATCTTGCGCTCATGTAACAGCTTCTTGCACTCTGAGAATGACTGTCGCAGGTTCTGCGTGCCCTTGGAGTAATCTTGGTAGATACTGATCTTACGCTCTTTCCATCGTACATCTCTAATTCCTCTCGCCGTGTTCTGTACACTTTCCTTTCATTTAATTCGAAATCTCATGATGAACACCCTATCAGGCCCTCTTCAAGCCGAAGAAGCGCAAATTATTGCGCCGTGATTGGTTTTCCATCTCATCCAGCCCTCGAAGGAGTGATTCCACCTTGGCCGTGGTCGCTGCAGGATTAGCTTTCGCCTCTGCTGCTGCATCCTCCAGAAAGCCGACCAAGAGAGATGACCATGTACCTCAGAAATTTTGCCCTCGATTGAAGCTGTGGCGCTTGTACTCTGTGCTTTCAGCAGCTCCATCGCCATCTTGAGGAATTTCTGGAGACTTTGGCTGGTCTGATGTCATCTGTGACCTTCATGCTTTTGTCCCACTTTTTGTTGGTCGGCCATGGCGGTGTTGTTTTTGGGTATAGTAAAACAATGAACTTAGTCAAAAACGTATATTGTGATTATATTGTGATTTTACTAAATAAATGCGGTGGTGCTTGGAACTTCCCTCTCAATTCTTGGTCACGTCACATGACATGGTCCGACATACACTACTCAAAAGTTTTAGGACATCCCCATTTTCTAGTTTTTACTGAAATTTAAGCAGTCCAAGTCCAGTGAATAACCTGAAATGGTACAAAGGTAATCAGGAGATTACCAAACCATTTTGGAGCGCAATGCTCAACTCAGTGTCAGAAAGCTGTGTCTCCGTTGAAGGTCATGGGTCGTCCAGCAGGACAATGAACACACTTCAAAAAGCACCCAGGAATGGTTCAAAACAAAACGCTGGACTGTTCTGAAGTAGCCAGCAATGAGTCCATTGAATCCCATTGAACACCTGTGGAGAGATCTGACAGCAGTTGGGAGAAGGCACCTATCACACACCTGGGGAAGGTGTGGCCAACAGATCGGGAGAGAGACAGATTCACCCAAGGCAAAAGACTAATCGAACAAAAAGTATTTATTCACAGAAAACGAAATACATAAATAAAGATAATGTCCTTAAACTCAATTCTTAAGTCTCAGGACTGCTCTCGTCCCAGGCAATTAGGTCCGGTCCGTCTCCGTTGCTAATCCTTGTGGGCCGGTTTGGGTTGAGGAGTGAGGCTGCGCTGTTCTCGGGCCAGGTAGCCCAGTCAGCACCAGCCCGGGGGAACCAGAGGCCCACCGGCTCCCGTCTGGAGAGGCGTCCGTGACTGTAGGGGAGAGAGAGCAAGAGAGAGAACAAAAGGGAGAACCGTAATGTCGGCCAACTCGGTTCCGACACTTCTCAAGGCTGCATTTGTCTCTCCCTTTATGCAGCGTCCTATGATTACAAAATGGGAGACAGCTGCCTGATTGAGAGATTGGCTGCAGCTGTCTCCCCCGGACAGCTGCCCTGCTGTGGAATGTTGTCTCCTCTTTCATCATTTCTTCTGGGGAGCTGTCCGGGGTACCAGAGGCCCACCGGCTCCCGTGCCACAGCACCCTTCAAATCTGAGAGAACTGGAGCAGTTTACAAAAGAAGAGTGGTAGTGGAAGAAGAAGAGTGCCAGTAGAGAGGTTTAGGAATCTCATTAATCGCTATAGGAAGCGCTTTATTGCAGTTATTTTCTCCAAAGGCTGTGCTACCAAATATTAAATCTAGGGTGTCAATAATTTTGTCCATGCCATTTCTGTTTATTTTATGATTTAAAGGATATGTTAAGTTCTGAATCAAAAAAAGTGTCTGTACTATTAACAGTGAAATAAAGAATTGTGAAGACCAAATAATTTTGCCAATTTCAACTTATTTTAGAGAAAACTGTGAACAGCTGGCATTGAGGCATATTCTGCTGCATGTACATTTTTTCAATATGAACTTGTACTTCTATAAGATGTTGCCTATTTATTTATATGCATTATGCTACTGTTTTATACGTTTTCTGTGAATTAACAGATTTATACGTTTGCTCTCATATTATTCCCTTAACCCTTAACCCTTATTATGTTTCAATGTTTAACCAATGAATAGTGTTTCGCCCAGAAATGGCCAGTGCTATACAAGTCACCTAAAAATTGTGAGATATACATATTTAACCTCCTCAAAAAGTAACTATTTGAAATTATCATCATGTCACTGACTATCATTACAAACTTGACCAGATATTTCAGTTTTTGTCCATACTGTATAGGGCAGGTTTCCCTTGATATTACACCACTCATTTTTCATTACAAAGCACACAATATGCACTAATTATTGGCCATAACTGGCCATGATGGTCATAATGTGCTTTAAAAAAAAATGTGCTGGCATGTTTTTAGTATCTTACACATGTAATGTTTGTCTGGCATTGGCAAGCTTTTTGAAGATAAAATATACACTGCCGGTCAAAAGTTTTAGAACACCCCCATTTTCCAGTTTTTACAGAAATTTAAGCAGTTCAAGTCCAGTGAATAACCTGAAATGGTACAAAGGTAAGCGGTAAACTGGTAGAGGTGAAAAAAAAAAAAATGTAGGTTACCAAAAAGTGCACATTTTTTGGCAGTGAGTAGTTTCCTACACCATGAAAAGGCACTTGGAAACTGGAGGAAACTCTGACAGGAAGAGGTCTGGCAGACCCAAAGCCACAACAAAATCAGAAGACAAGTTTCTGAGAGTCAACAGTTTGCGTGATAGGTGGCTCACAAGATAACAGCTTCAAGCACAGCTTAAAACTGGTCGAAGTAAGGAAGCCTCAGTTTCTGTGAAGAGAAGACTTCGAGCTGCAGGTTTGACAGGTAGAGTGGCAGTAAGAAAGCCATTGCTAAAATGGCTAAATAATAAAAAGAGGCTTGCCTGGGCCATGAAGCACCGCCAGTGGACTACTGAAGATGGTCTTATGGACCAATGAATACAAATTAGTTTTTATTGGCTGTCGAGTAGGCGAAAGGATGGTTCCTCAGTGTGTGACACCAACTGACAAACAGTTCGTAACCTAAACTTTTTTTAACCTCTGGACGTTTACTGCTTACCTTTGTACCATTTCAGGTTATGCACTGGACTTGAACTGCTTAAATTTCTGTAAAAACTGGAAAATGGGGGTGTTCTAAAACTTTCGACCGGTGGTGTAGTTATATCATGAAATGTGATCCCTTTATTGCTTTTTAAACATGACTTTCGACAGAAGAAAACAATACAATGCTGTCACACGCCACCTGACAATCCCTGGACTGGAGCAGAGCAGTCGATGGTAAGAACTGGCAGAGGAGTGGGGTTTGCCGGTCTATGGACCGGATCTTTATTTTTCTCACTCTCCCCCAGATGCGGGAGAGCGAAACAGTGGGAGAGCAGGTTAAATAAAAAATAAAAAATTTCAATACATGTCAATATATGTTCGTTGTGTAAGGGCCTGGCATGGTTTAGGTCCACTCAACCCCTAGAGGGCAAGGTAAGCACTAATAATTGGCATGTGCCATGGCCATCTTAGTCACCAGGGCCGGTATTCACAAAGCATTTTAAGGGTAAAAGTTGGTCCTAACTCGGCAATTTAGGAGCTATTTAAAAAGAGCTCCTAAGTCCAGGACTGAAGTTAGAAGCAGTCAAGAGGACTTCTAAAAGTCGCTAAAAAGAGTCCTTGAGCCGATCCGAATTCATTCAAATCTGCTGTCAAGAGATGCACGTTGTATATATATTACATTATATCGTTATATGTATTGCAAAATAGCGCAATCTAATTGCAACATATTGCACAATATACAGATTATTTCTGCTTTCCATATATTTTAAAAAGTATTACCATATATTGAATCATACCATAATATATTTGAACAACACTTTGGAGATATTGAATGATACAGAGCTCATGGCCAAAAGGTATTACAAAGCATTTTAAGGGTAAAAGTTGGTCCTGTTTTTTACCAAATTTCAAAGTTCAATTTATACAATTCATCAAAATCTAAATGCAATCTTTCTCTGTAAAATTCATAACACTGATCATATTGATTTCAGAGTTAATGATTGATGAAATTGAACATACATTTAACCAATCAGTATCATAACATTTTAGTTTATAACTCAATATACTTTATTTTTTACAAAACACCCAGTGTTTCGGTAGTGACTGCACTGTTTCGGTAGTGACCACAGTATTTTGTTTGCAAGGTTGTATCATATTCCCTCAACCTTATTGCTTAATCTTAACTCATAACATGCCTTATGTTGGGAATATTACAAACACTAATGTTTTGTGGTCAATACAATTATTTTATTTTTTAAGACATAACAATTGTTCATGCATAAGCATTTAAAGTACAAACATTACTTATCAAAGGAAAATAATTACCCAAGTGGATTCAGTAAAAGAGAAGAAGAAGAAAACATTGACAAATAACATTGATATTATGCTGTTGCTGTCAGGCTTCTGAACGCTAACTAATGTATCCTCGAAAGTTCTGTAACAAATAGATTCAACATCTTAAAGAAAAATACACCAGAAAGTGATATGCAGTTGAATCTGAATGAATTAACTGATCATTAACACAAATTTCATCTCTTGCGCGCGCGCGCACACACACACCAAAACATCTATGCAGTGTCAAAAGATTTCATCATCTCTCACTCTTCAAAAATGTCCGCTAGCCGCGATGCTAATTTTGGCTATGTTAAACTCCATTGACTTATGCTAAAAATGTTAGCGATCTAAAAGTCCGCTATTTTTTGCTTTTGGGGTCTTTCAGGATGGACGGGAGGTCCCTCCAAGGCAATGGTAAGGGAAACACTGAAAATAGATGATTGAACATTCCATTTTGCTAGCATAACTAAAGAATGCTAGCAAGCACATGGCTAGCAAACAGCTTTGAAAACATAATATTTTGCATAAAACCCCCAAAAGTTTACTTTATTGAAGAGAATATGTGTTCCATTCTTAAAGTTACACACTGATTTTCAGACTTTGGAACACATTTATTTCAAAATGATGGGATTTAACTACTTACCATTCCATTTTGTCACTACCGAAACTTGACCATATGTTTCGGTAGTGACAATTCTAGCTAACTTTGAGCATAACTAAAGAATGCTAGCAAGCACATGGCTAGCATACACATCTTTGAAGAGGTGTGCACACATAAAAACATAATATTTTGCATAAAACCCCCAAAAGTTTAGTTAATTGAAGAGAATCTGTGTTCGGTGGTGACAATTCTTAAAGTTACACACCGATTTTCAGACTTTGGAACACATTTATTTCAAAAGTATGGGTTTTAGCTACTTACCATGCAGAGGGACAGGGAGGCAGTGTCACTGCCTGGTCAAAAATGCAGGGGTGTTGCTAAAAACCAGGCTCAGCCAATGGACTAAAACTCTTGTGTTTTGGTAGTGACATGAAAACTTGGGACAAGATTTTTTGAGTATAGTTCTTTTATTTAAAAATTAACCCCACAATAAATCTAAATCTTTCAACTTCTGTTTAAACTTAATCATAAAGATCTTTGAAATTACACTATTGAACAAAATCAAAAAATGTTTTAAGTATTATTTACATACATTTAAATGTAGGGGTCAGGGTTTGGGACAGCTACTTCCCAATAGAAAGTACCCTATAAATGATGTTTTTTATTTTATTTAGCTTATCACTATCTCATTTAATGCCTTGGGTTTAAATAGATCATAACATATTCTTAGTAAATATCTATGTCTGAATACTTAATTGTTTTGTTAAATCGTTTTTCTTGTTGTGGGACCGCACTTTTAACTAATTCGGTAGAATGCCCCATATAAGCTATATAATATTATATATAGATACCCGCTAATTGTTTACGAGATGCAGACATGCAACCAATTGACTAGTCAGTATTCTTGGTTTCATGTTAAATCAGTGACACGTAGCCTACATTTGTATTTTAGAATATTTATTAGAATATAATAGGGGTGCAACGGATCACAAAACTCACAGTTCTGATTGTTCCACGGTTTTGAGTCACGAATCGGATCATTTTTCAGATCAGCAAAAAAATAAAACGGAGACAAAAGGCGCATTTCCATCAAAAATTACCAGGAACTATTCTCAAGGAATTGAATGAATGATAATTTCAGTTTTTCAATTTAAGTTATTTATTTAACTAAATCTTTATTCGAAAATTTCACAAAATACATTTTTAGATTCAATACGCCTTAGGCGATTTAACTAGGGTGGTCTTATGCCTGAATTAATTTAATAAAAAATTAAAAGATCGCTAATGTTTAAATTGTATTTAATTCGGTCGCGTTTCTAAAAACCTGCTTCCCAGAAAGGCATTTTGTATGAAAAACGAAGCAAGCCAAAACATGCATGGTTGTCTATCTCTTCACTGTAACTCTGCATCGAGATTTAGGGAATTGTTACTTTAAAACGTAACAGCGGCAGAAAAACTATTTCTCTATGATGGTTCAATTTAGCTATTAATCCGTGGATCATATGCGTGCCGAACCGTGGGGGTTGATCCGTACGGATCACGGATCAACTGCGATCCATTACACCACTAGAATATAACAGGAACAGGTAGGCCTACATACCCCTTTACAGTAGCATATCATTTATTTTCTAGGTTGAAATCGTGGGCAGAGACCCATCCCCTATATCAGCCAATCACTGTGGGCATTCTGAGCAAGCTCGTTCATGAGACACAACGTCATCCATAGCAACGACGTCAACCCCGCCCTCACTCTTAGCTTGAAAATTCTAGGACTTCTTTAGTATGAGTTTGTCTTTGCAGCTTTGTGAATAGGTTTTAAGAGGGGACTCCTAGCTAAAATGTTTTAGTGCGATTTAGGAGTACTCCTAGTGGTAAGATAAAATGCTTTGTGAATACCGGCCCAGATCTCAACCCAATTGAACACAATTGCCTGAGATAGCATTTGCAACCACCATCAACAAAAATGGAAGAATGGTGTTGCATCTCTCCAATCTCTCCAGAGTCCCAGACACATCTATGCCAAGTTGCATTGAAGCTGTTCTGGCGGTTTATGGTGGCCCAATGCCCTATTAAGACAATTTAAGTTGGTTGTTTCCTTTATTTTGCCAGTATCAAGTATATGAAATTGTAATACCTAGATAGATAAATAGATCATGAGCAACAACAGCATTTTCAACGCGATCACACTTGCTGATGATGTAGCATCAGTCACCTGTCTCAAACATGAACACTCATTATATCCGTACTCTGGGTATTTTTGGACCTTGGTTGTCCTGGTTGGATGGTGCAGTAGAGAACGGGAGGTTCAGAAAACAAGAAATGTGCTGCTGGGGGGAAGGAAAATTCCAGACTCGTCCTGTCCCATCTCTGATCAATTTAATTTAAGGGACAAGATGTGGAACATGTTTCAAATATTACATTTCCTGGTACTGTACTAGACCAAACTATGTTTTCTTTTCCCACCCACCCCCATTTTTATGCACAATTTGGAATGGCCAATTCTGTCTCTAGTCTCCGCTGTGCCACCCGCACCTGTGCAAAGGAGCAATGCAGCTAATCACTAGAAGTAGTATCTGACTTAGACCCACCCTACCTCTGGTGGTTAATATTTTAATACAGTACAACAAACAATAATAATATTGAGTGTGAAACTGTTGCATCTGTGCCATCAAACAGTAAAATAGAAATCCCTCCAAATCCAAATGATTTCACATATCCAATCAATTCGAGCCTATGTTCCAGCCAATGTTTCTGCAGTTTGTTTCAAACTCTTTAATTATCTCTGCGATCTTTACAAAGGGTATGCAATGTGTGTGTGTGTCATGCTTGTACTTGTAAATGTTGGTTACAATTAGCTGCTGTGGATCTAAATTTATTTAGGAATACCTTACATGTACTTTACTGAAGTACATTCAAAGCCTCGAGGCTACAACAACAGTGCCAAACCTACGACCGTATGGTTGAAAGTTCCTTACTCCCTTGTGGAAGCAAAAAAAATAGGAGTTTTGCACACCCTGAACCACACTGCTGCCTTACACTGTGTTTTACTTTGAGCTCAAAATCAACTGGAAATAAATTCTGTTTCATGAGCAATGTATTAGACAACCAGCTTTAGAACTTGAATATGTTCGTCTATTTTGTGGAAAATTCATGCAAAAGAGCAAATATAGAAACATCTCCTTACTATGACAAGCTGACAAAGAGCTAGGGTGTACATGATGGCCACGAAAGTGGTATTAGCATGGGGTATACTAAGATGCGTGGTGCCTGTTGCAGATTGCAGCCTGGTGTGGCCTCCGGGAGGCGCTACGCTCCCATACAGGAAATAGTATCGACTACGCCACTTCCTGGTAAGGCTATTAGTGAAAAGGGGGGTCCCCGTGGGTGTAAGGATGGAAGCTGGTTTAGGAAAATATATATACAATCTCTTTATTTAGCTTTTTACATAAGGATTATTCAGATCGTCACACACAATTTGATCCTGGGCAATAGACTAGCGGAGAGGCTTGAATCGGGTACAAGGCACATAAAATAGCGGTATCCATCTGTGGAGGGCGTTGGTCTCTGTGGCAGGGGAGTTGCGGGGTTGCCTCTCTTTTGCCACGGTGTTGCTGTGGAGGACCTTTGGAACTGTTGTACTTTCCATCGCAGTTGACGAGATTGCTGACAGGTGCCCGAAATTCTAGTTCCAATGGTGCCAATTATTTAATCATTATTTAATTGGTGTTGATTGTTGTGGATGATAAATGATTATTCACTTACCTGGTTGTGTGTGAGAATGTGAGTGGGTGTGGTGTATGTGAATTGTTTGGTGTTGAGGAATTGTGATTGGGTGGGTGATTGCCTCACGAGTCCCACCTGAGCCAGGCAGAAAGTAAGCCTATTTAAGAGCAGGTGTGGCAAGTGGGGGATGAGTTAGCCTTAGTCTTGTCATTCATGTGTGTCTTGAGAAGTGTTCGTCTTGTCATTTATGTGTGCGTATTGGAGACTTGTCGGTTGTCGTTCATGTGGGCGTGTCGTTTGTGAGTGTTGGTGTTTGATATGACTGTCAGGCACGGTGGCACACGTCTATAATCCAAGCTTCTGGGAGGTGGAGTCTGTGTGCGTTTGTCGAAAGTGACTGAGTAGAGTGCTTCCTGTGTGTGTGGGAAAGCGAGAGAGAGGGCGCACAGAGAGTGTCCGCCTCTCTCCCTTGGTGTGATTGTGAAAGAGCGAGAGAGGGCGCACTGGAAGAGTGTCCACCTCTCTCCCTCGGTGTGACTGGAAGGGAAGTTGCACTAGGGCAGTGGAGAGTGTTTCTGGACAACGGCCCGAGAACTCTCACAAAGAATGGAGTGTCTCGGGGCTGGTTGCCAGAGAACTCTCACTGTGATGAGTGGCGAGGGTCTCTGTGTGTTTGCGTTAAAAGAGAATCCGGACTGAACAGTTTGAGTCTATGTGCATGGGTTTGGGAAGCATTTGAAAAGTCACTGAATGTGTGTGTGCCTGGTGGGGTTGTGGTGGAAATCCAGACTGAAGAGGCGTGGTGTCCTGTTGAGATGTATGTTGAGTGTGTGTAGGGACGGGGCATAGAGTTCTACCCTGTCCCGTTAAGTGTTAATACTTGTTAAATGTGGATGTATGAAAGCAGTGTGGAAAGCCGCTGATTGTCTGTGTGCGTTGCATGTTTCCCCGGAAGGGCTTTAATTTAGTTTTGTTTATTTTAGCTTGTTATTTTAGTTCATTGTTTTTTGCTCGAAGACTTTGCAGCAAGTAGGGTGAAGACTTTGGGTTTTGTGTTTGTCTTTATTTTGCTCTCTCCCACGTCTGAGGGAGAGACAGAAAAATAAAGATCTGGTCTGGCAAACTCCACTCCTCTGCCAGTTCTTACCATCGACTGCTCTGCTTACATCTAGGGATTTGTCATGTGGTGTGTGACACCGTTCTTTTTAATAGGGTGATGACAGTACAACAATGAAAAGATACCAGTTACCCGGGCTTATCCTAATGGGGGTAGACTCAGAATTAACCTGGGTTAGGAAGTATACAGAATGATGTTAACCAGTCCAGTGCAATAGTTTGATAGGGAGCTTTGTCAGATAATCACACTAATCCCACTAAATCACAAATATAAAAATATACTCCACAGCACACGATTAAGAATAGTCACACCGCAAAGTGATGTGAAGAATGAAGGTCCACTCTAGAATATATAGTTGTTCATGGCAATCAGTTATCCAGTGATTATTACACACACAATCACACTACAAGCTTAAATAAGGGAGGTCTGCTACTACTACCCCATAACATAAGCGGCCTTACCCAATGACTTCCCAATAATTCAGCCCTGCGGCTAGGGCCTCATCCCGCAAATAATCAGCCTGCGGGTAAAGGGGTATTTAGTAAAGGAAACTCCTTCTAGCATAGCCCATTCTCTGAAAGCATGATAAAGCTTTACAGTACTCACTTTGCAAACTTTGTTTGGTGTGCCTTAGATTTATTAGTCAGAACCTGACAACACAGCAGCTATAAATACATAGGAAATGGTCATGATAAACTACAGGGTGTTGTTAGATCAAGTCAACGTATTGTGGCGATCCGCCAAGGAAGCAAAGGCGAAGTCGGGGTTCGTGGCTCAGGAATCGCCCCAAGGGAGCTTCTCTTTATTGAGGTCATCACAGCAAGAACAGTAGCACACTCTGACCCGTTCGACCCTCTGCCTTTTTATTAGACCCTGGTTTGCCCTAATTGGCCGTCGAGTTTACCAACAAACAACCAATTACACACGCCACAAAAAGGAACACGTATTTGCATAAAACTAGCTAGCCAGCCAGCTAGCTACACACAGATAAAAACTAACAAGGACTACTTTCCAAGTACAACTATACACAGATAGTTACAAGTATTTAGCAACAAGCTACACTAACAGGGGTAAGATCGCCACAGTATCAAACTCCCAACGTACTGTTTTAATACTTACTAGGCTTGCAAAACAAGTCCACTGCAGACTGGCACACACACACACACACACACACACACACACACACACACACACACACACACACACACACACACACACACACACACACACACACACACACACACACACACACACACACACACACACACACACACACACACACACACACACACACACACACACACACACACACACACACACACACACACACACACACACACACGAGTAGCCAAAAGCTGCCAAGGATATAAGCACCAAGTCAAACACATCGCTGTATAAAGAAACAGTGTAACGAACACAAACGTATTGTTTTATCACTTACTATTGAATAGGTTTTCCAAAGAAATCCACTGCAGGCTGCTCGATTTGCACTTACGTATTTAGCTAAGAGTTGCCTAAAGTATAAACAAAGTCAAATGTCACAAATAAAATAATAAATAATATGAAAGCTTCACTGTTTAATCAATTAAAACCACAAGAATTTTAAAACATACCGCTGGATCAAAACACTTCGGCCAGTTGCCACGTCAGGACGGGATTCTCGGAGCCTCATATAGGCAAGGTAATGCTGTATATCCCAACTACCAATGACCCCAGGTCCTAGAGTCGTACCTGTTACACTGGCATGTCTGTTCTCGCTGCTATTGTTTGCCACTCCACCGGCTAAATAAATCATGTCATGCCAGTGAGTCAACCACAAGGTGGGAGTCTCACTTCAATAAAACACACGTCATGCACCCGCCAAGATTTCTGGGTCATAGGCAAACACACACAAAAGTCTGCCTTAATGGAGTGATATAGAGCTTTTTCAGCACAGGAGCACTTCAAATAAAAATAAAAATATGAATTTCAGTACGTGATACTGAAATGCATAAATGCATGTACATTTCAATACATGGCTCCATTTAATACATTTTTGGCATGAAAAAACTGAAAGTGAAAAAATGGATTTTCATTGTGCCTATGCTGAGCAATATTTACAAATAATGCATTCAAACATAAGTCCATTATTGCATTTGATTTTATGTGGGAAGGGAAATGTATATTCCCAGTAGAATTTATATTCCGGGTGCACACGCACACGTACACACATATACACGCACATACTCTCGCCCCCTCCTTACTCTCCTGTGTTTGTCTGTATGTACGTCTATCAGTCTGTGCATGGTTCATTTGTTAGCCCTAGGACTCCATGGAAAATGGCACAAAGCTTCACTCACAGCACTGATAAGCCCTTTTACCATCTCACTGTCGCTGCCAGCTTCAGCAGTTTAGGTTCCTGAGACTTTTACAAGAATGAGACAAAGGAGAGGTGAGGACAACAGCGACCACAACCAGAGAGAGCCATCTGGGGGGAGGGGTCCATGTTTCTGCTGTCCAATTATCTTCTGTTCTTTTACTGAATGGGAATCATTTCAAAGGAGTCCCAGGAAAAACAATGAAATAGCAGACACAGAAAGAGCAACAGACAGAGGGAAAGTGGGGAAAGGAGAGGGATGAGGAAGGGGGTAGTGGATGGGGGTATGTTTTATTGCTGCGTGGAAATGGTGGATATATGAAAGGAAGCTGAGGGTGGGAACTGAAATATTGGCTTTAGATCCCTGACACAGGTTTCCAGGAAGCACAACATGTTCAATTTTGGTCACAATCAGCGATGCTGAAAACAGTAGAGGGAGAGCGAGAAAGCGGGAGACAGAGAAAGAGAGAGCAAAGAACACTGAAGGAAAGGGGAGGGGAGAGAAGGGAGGGGCAGGGAGATTGAGAGTGAGAGAGAGAGAGAGAGAGAGTGGAGGACAGAATAACCACGGCAGGCTCGCTCAGAAACAAGACAGGGAATTAAGCAAAGACACAGTGGAACAGATCTGTGGCCATCGGAAACCCCATCATACACGCAGAGATAAAAATAAATAAACGGTAAGGGATGCCTTTTTATTTGATATTTAGATTTTTTTTATCCATTCCCCTGTCAAATCCATGGCTGCAGGGAGGGACCCTGAAATTCAGGCATTCAGAGACTGAGGCTTCAGCTTATGTTATTACAGTGTCAGAGAACCACTATAAGGCAGGAATGCAGAGAGACTGCAGGGAGAAGAGAAAGAAAGGTAGAATGAAGAGAGAGAGAGAGAGAGAGAAAGAGAGATTAGCCTGGCAGAGGGATGCTGTATAAGATCCTGCAAAACGGAGAAGAGTTCTATGTCTGTTTGTTAGTAAGTGAGGTTGATTATTTTGATAGTGCTTGTATGTAGGCATTGGAGTCATACGGTAAGGTCTATGTCAGCTATGTGTGTGTGTTTGTGTGTGTACGGCTTTGACCAATGCTTACACCTCCAAAAAGCGGCTGGTGCTGATTGGTTGTGTGGATTTGTGGTCTGTGACACATGGCAGATATGGGGGATGGGGGTGAGCTGGGAGAGGCTGGGTCTGATGGGAGGAGAATATGTTTTGATATTAATGTGTCCCGGTGTGACCCTGGTGAGAGAAGAAAAAAGGGAGGGGTTACTAATTTGTTTGTCTTTGACTAAAGTACAGTAGCCGTTTGGTTTTTATGGTTCGCATGGATTGTGTCACTATATTGGCCACATGTGCTTTTGCCCTGCTTGGCCCATGACTGTAGATCTGCCACTGACAGGAGGCCCATGGGGTGATGGGTAAGGTGCAGTGGCCTGGTTGTCTCCATCCTTTCTAATCTAACTATTAGAGTCCAACTATTGAAACAACATGCTGTACACATACACTACCAGTCAAAAGGTTTAGAACACCCCCATTTTTCCAGTTTTTACTGAAATGTAAGCAGTTCAAGTCCAGTGAATAATCTGAAATGGTACAAAGGTAAGCGTTAAAATGCCAGAGGTTTAGGTTACCAAAAACTGAAAAATAATGTAAAGGCCCGTTTCAGGGAACAAGTAATTGGTTAACAACTTACAGCTGTTCTGCAGCAATGGAAGTAAATTAAGCCTTGAAAGTTGATGCAAACAATTCCTACAGGTGTCCCAACTTTTGTTGATTACATACAAACCCTCTGTCTGTATAAAAGCAGTGTTGGAATAGACTGTGTTACTACACCCTCTGAAGCATTATTTGGACAATATTGCACTACAGGAAGTGGTATATTGCTATCATAATGTAGCGCCCCCTTCCTATCTATGCTTAACGAGGGAACTACCCTGAGTTCTATTTATAGGGACGATATGTTATCGTCTGTAAAATTATAATAATAATAAAAACTACTACTCGCTTGGTACCGATTTACTTATGCGCTTGAAATGGAAATAACCAAATACAAAGAATCGCTTTAAAATGAGTTAAACCATTTACTAAACAAGATAGTAATGCAAACATAAATCATTCGGTTTCACGTTTTAAACAAACAAACAAAACATCTGTCCTCTGACAGGGTAAATCACAACACTGTTTTGATTCAACTCAAATTACATTTCACATGTTTTCTTATAATTTCCAAAAACCCAAACGGTTAAGTAAGAAGGCCTTAACACTTTTATTAAAAAGAAAAGCCGGCAAAATAAAATACCCCAAACACTTGCGTTGCAGGCCTGATGCGTTGCTAGCGTACGTGGTAGCCACACTAATGCGACTCCTTCACTCCACTGAGCAGAAAGATAAAACAATGCACTCACAGTTTCACAAAGTAACAGCGCTCACGGCTGCTTTCTCCGGAGTCCCATGCTGTAGCTAGAAGGAAAGTCTGATGAAGCACCGGGAAGTTTCGTTCGCCACGATCTCCTCCGTGTTGCTCAAACACTTTCGAGTTCCCCGTGTTGGTGAACCACAAAATCAGTTTCACGAGATAACAGCGCTCCCGGCTGCCTTCTCCTCCGCGTTGCTCAAACACTTTCGAGTTCCCCGTGTTGGCGAACTGCAAAATCCTTTGAACAGTCCAGCAAAATCAGCTAGGCTAGCAAGCTCACTCACTTGCTCAAACACTTAGGATAATTCCGATGACTGGTTGACAGAACGTTGACTTCTTGCCGAAGAAATTGTTCCTAGTCAGATACAATAACTTATAAAGTCCTCGGGTTGAGCACTTAACATTATTATATCATTCCAGCATCCTAAAAATACATGGGTAACGCATTCATCTTTTAACTAAAAACTCTAGCACAGTAGCTTCTTCTCAGCATTCTCGTTAAAACTCCCTTTCGATCGGCCGGGGCGACCGAGGCCATCGCCCCTCTCCCGCTTTTCGGGGATCTGAACCCGACTCCCTTTTAACTTCCCAAACGCCTGACCTTCAACTCAATTCTGATTGGTCAATACAATCACACCATATCACATCAGCTCAATTCTGATTGATCAATACACATCGCACCACATCACATCAACTCAACAGTGAACAATTATCAGTCAGGCAATCATTTTACTTGGCCCTGGAAAAATAAACAATTTACAAAAATACAATACACATTAAAATATCAAATAATATAAAATACGCATTCAAGTATGTTTCTCTATGTGTACAAATCAAATTATTACTATAGCCTTTCCATCCATATAAATCGAATATTTTAACAACCAAAATGTACTTCAGGTCATATCACCAATACATTCCAGGAACTTCACCATAAATGAATACATGACACAAACTCTAATCACACTGATTATTTGCAACCTTTTAAATCTATTTATATGTATCTATTTATTAAACTTATTAACTATATTGTCCACAGGGCTACAATAATGGCGAGAAAAAGGCAATTAACAAAGAAAGACAGACAGACCATTATAACCCTTAAAAGTGTTGGTCTTTCCTTTAGAGAAATTGCAAAGAAGGCCAAGATGTCAGTGAGTACAGTTTCCTACACCATCAAAATGCACTTGGAAACTGGAGGAATCTCTGACAGGAAGAGGTCTGGCAGGCCCAAAGCCACAACAAAATCAGAAGGCAAATTTCTGACAGTCAACAGCTTGCATGATAGACAGCTCACAGGACAACCAGCTTAACACTGGTTGAAGTAAGGAAGTAAGGAAGTCTCAGTTTCAGCTGTGAAGAGAAGCTAAAATGGCAAAATAAGAAAAAGAGGCTTGCCTGGGCCATGAAGCACCGCCAGTGGACAGTAGGCTTCAAATCATGGAATGGCCAGCACAGTCTCCAGACTTAAACCCCATCGAGCTGGTTTGGGATAAATTGGACAGAAAGCAAAACAAGTGCAACACATTTGTGGGAACTTCTGCAACAGTGTTGGGAAGAACTTTCCGAACAATATTTGATTTCCATTGTAGAAAGAATGCTACGAGTGTGTTCGGCTGTTATATCTGCACAAGGTGGCTACTTTGATGAGTCAAAAATTTAGATTATATTTTGTAAAAAAATAATCATGAAATCGTTTTGTTTATCTCCAATTGTTTACTTGTTCTATGCTTTGTGGTGTCCCTGGGGGTTGGGCGACACTCACGGACCTTGCAGAGGGCGTAGACAAGTTAAAAAAAACGGAGGAGGCAGTATTCAGAAACCAAAATGATAATTTAATAAACAAACTCTTGACAACACAAAACAAAGGGTGGGGGGGTACAAACACACAAAGTTCCTTATCTCGTTGTCAATGGTAATCCTATTCAAAATCCAAACAGTCAAAACAAAGTCCTCACACAATCCAATTTCATACACAACAATCCAAAAAACTCTCTCTCCTCAAATCCTGGCTGGTCAAATGACTTCACAGGTACTCTACACATTCACCACACTCAGCAACTCCTTCCCACACATGTTCCTACTCCTCTCTGTGTACTTCTTCTTCTTCTTCTTCTTCTGTGGGTTTTAACGGCGGTTGGCATCCAAATTGTTGCATTACCGCCACCTTTGATTACCTCCATCAACTGCTTCTCTACTAGAGTCTTTTGATTAGTTCAGTTTCTTTCAAAAAACTCCCCTGCACTTCTCCCACACAACCCACAATGTCCTTCACCCTCAACTCTACTTGTCTCAGTCTCTGCAGTCCAGTCAGCATAGTCCTTCTCTCCTCCTCATATCTCCTGCATGAGATTAAGACATGCTCCACCGTCTCCCTTTCCTGACACAGATCACATTGCCCAGTTGGATGCTTTCCTATTATATTAAGGGTTCCATTCAAATTACTATGCCCAATTCTCAGTCTACTAATTACTATTTGTTCTTTCCTATTATCCCCACTATTTCCTACCACTCCCACTTTATTTTGTATTTCATGTAAATGTCTCCCCTTTACTTCCTTATCCCACTTCTGCTGCCACTGATTTACTATTTCCCCCCCACACTATGCATTTCCCCTCTGATTTTGAAAGTTTTATATTGATGTCCACCTGTTCTCTCCTGATTGCTTCCTTAGCCACCTTGTCTGCTTTTTCATTCCCTGGTATTCCCACATGCGCTGGCACCCACATACATTTACCAATTTTCCCCTGCCTATCTACCCTTGCTTTCGTGTATAGCACCTCATATAGTAAATCTTGATGGCTTTTACCTACCCCACTTTTGATACTAGACAACACTGCCACCTACATATGATTATTTTATTTTCTACCCCTTCTTCTGCCCACTCTAACCCTAACAAAATGGCCACTAGCTCAACTGCATACACACTTAAATAATCTGATGTCCTTTTTTTTATCTCTATCTTTTTACTAGGAATCACAGCTGCTGCCCCTGTTACCTGCTTCTGTGGATCCTTAGACCCATCTGTAAAAATACTTACATATTCCCTATACTTACTACCCATATGACTATAGTATTCTTTTACTAAATCTACATTTTTACTCCTACTCTTTACCTTCAGAATGTCAAAATCCACCTCTACCTGCTCCATAGTCCACACTGTTCTAACAGGCCACAACACAGTTGGACCAAACTCTAACTCCAGAACCTGCATTTGTTCAGCCCTACTCTTACCTACCCACCCAAAACTAGCTTTTTGTGCTCTTCCCCTCTCCCAGCAATCTTCCAAAACCCTCTTAGTTGGATGATTATCCTCATGCCCCCTCAAATTAATCCAATAATTAACCATCAGATGCTTTCGTCACATCCCCAACGGAATCTCTCCCGCCTCAACTTGAAGTGCACACACTGGTGCTGATTTCACTGCCCCTAGACATATCCTCAGAGCCCTAGCCTGAATCACATCTAATACGGCCAACACCATCTTGGCTGCTGACCCATACACCACACACCCATAATCTAATCTTTACCTGATTAATGCTACATACACATACTTTAATGATTTAATATCAGCTCCCCAATCTAATCCAACCAGACATCTCATTATATTTATAACTTTCTTAGTTTTCTTCACTAAACTACTAATATATTCTCTCCATGTTAACCTGGACTCTCTCAGTGTAATGGGAATCAGCCCTTTAAATAGGCCTTGAAATGGCCTTCAGCTGGTCATTAGTCCCATTGCCTTGACTTGGCTCAGGTGTGACTGTGGCCTGCTGGGAAATGTAGTGTTCCCTGGCTGCCATGTGTTGTAGGCCAGGCAGCCATTTCCTTGTGCAGCTCCTTGGGCTGCCACAGCTTTAAATTTAGAGTACACTGAAACATTAAACTGCGTAAATTTGTGTTTTAAATGTTTTCCGGTAGTGTATATGTAATATTAAGCTGAAAATGCCAAAATGTAATATATTTTATTCAATGTTATGTTCTGTATTACTTTGTATTAATAATCTGCACAGTTGGAGCAGAGTGCCATGCAATAGGTTACGCTGATATTCATGAATTGTTCAGCTGAATGCCTTTGGAAGTTGTGCAGATAAAATGTAGCATTTCTACAATTGGCTAATTGCTCTACCTACCCTATGATATGAGACTGATGGAGTACAGTAAAACGCTGTTAGTATTGCACCTTTCCGAAACTCCTGTCACAGGCTCTAGTTGTGTTGTCTGGCTGATCGGTCCAAGCAACATGCCTCTGATACAGCCTAAACTAGCCTAAGCAGAATTTAGGCAGCCTGCCCAATCCTGGGACCTTTGCCTCAATGACACACATCCCTCCCCAGGACATTCTGCTGCCTGGCAGCTAGTGGGCAGTCAGGGGTCAGGGCAGTGGGAATGATATCATAGGGCCCTTTTTCATTGAAAAAAAAAAAACAAGTACTTTTGCTACTTTTTTGGCACTAGAAAACGGTAACCTTGGGTTTTCCATTCGCTAAGTTCCGCACAGTTCTCGTTGTAGATTTTTGGTGCCTGTTCAAGATGTGGTCCGGTATCAAAGACCTTGGGGGCAGGACTAACAGCATTGTTTATCGCTGATTGGTTACGCATTTTGCGTCACTCAAGGGACTGATCATGAGGGGGAAGTAGCATTGTTGTTAGCGTTTGTTGAAGAAGGAATATTACAGCATTATTTAGAAAACCACGGGACCATAAAGTGCAGTTCTCATTAAAAATAAAGTGTAGCCTAATGTTGTTACAGAAGCGCAGTGTCTGTATTTATGCGATTATGTTACAGTTAAACTACGCCATATGAGGGCATGTCTGGCAAGTAGATTTCTGGTTGAGCAAGAGAGGAAAAACGTTAACGTTTGATCCTGCTATAGCTTGCTATCAAGTGATACGTTTTTTCATATGGCAGCTTAATGTATATGATACAATATGATATACTTTATTTGTCCCCATGGGGAAACTTGTCTTGGACTCTCAGTAGCTGTTTCACAGTAATTACGCATATAACAAAAATAGAAAATAGTGCTTCAAAAGAGCAGCATCAACCAAATAACAGTTTCTGTACAACAACACAGTATCTACACATTATCATCAACACAATACATCTACACATATATCAAGTCATACATTTTTTCATATGGCAGCTTAATGTATCAAGTGATCAAGTATTAACCAAAATGAAGCATTCCTTCCGTTCCTTTGCATTACTGATGTTTGCTCTAAATTAGCGCAAACTGTAACTGTTTCCCCTGAAGTCAGTGGAAACAAGAACGGTAACTAGAACCAGAACTAGCGCTAGTTCCTGTTAGTTCCCATTAGGTCTAGTTCTTGTTTTTTTGTGCAATGGAAAAGGGCCTATAATGACACAATGGACCACATGGTGACAACGTGGAACTGTTAGCAAAGGTCCTCAGGACAAGGCAATGTGCCCTTAAGTGACACACTGTAGGGCAGAGAAAGACCAGAGCTCAGCCCCTTGATCTGGGCTTAGTTCTTGGAAATGGGAAAGAGGTTTTTATCTATTTAGTGAATGCAAAGTCCCTAAGCCAAGCAGTTGATTCTAGGGAAAGAGGGAAAGGGGTTGTGGAGAAGGATGGCTCTGTGGATTAGTGGTTGAGGACTGGTCGAGGTCTGAGTTACGGAGAGGGTCTTAACTGGAGCCACTGGGATCAGGGGCCATATTCACTTCAGACATGTGGGCCTGGCTTAATGCCAATGTTTGTGTGCATAAGGAAGGAATTCTCCTACCACATGTAAGCCTTTAGGAGCATTAATCCAAACCATTCCTGTCCTGCTCACCAAAGAACAAGAGGTCATGACAATCTATTTCTCACAGCATAGACACCTGTGAACTAGCATTATTTGTTTTTGTGGAGCCTAGGTTAACCTAGAGTTCATCTACTAAGGGCTGGTGAAATCCAGACTGCTCCTATTTGGTGGCAGGTTTGTCTGATGGCCCTTTCGATGGAATGGCAGCATAGAACCAGTCAATCAGTTTACCCATTGCAAAAGGAGTGGCACTCTGATTGTAGGCACAGATGGTAACATTAATAGACAGATGGGTTGGATGAATTATTTTATGAAGACCTTATAATGGTCTATATCTAATAAGTCAAAGAGCAACCTTCAACATAAAAAAAAATGTTTTTGTAATTGTAAGCTGCAAATAGAGAAACTAAGAAAGCTTGCCCATTCAGTGCATTTTCAATGCAAGCATATGTAACTGGTCAATCGGATCATTACTCAGATTGTTAGCTTAAAAGGAAGACAATCAGTTTAGCTAGCAACTCATATTGTGAGTTCAACACACATTTGCACGTTTGGCAGGAGCTTCATTGATTAAGACTGCTCAATTTGCTGATGTGTTAAGAGAAACAGTGGTTAAGGTGATGGCATGGAAGTCTGAGGGAAAGACATCATTAACAAGGGGCAACTGTGGTTGCATACTCCTCGACCATGATGTCTGTGCATTGGTTAGTGATGCAAAGGCAAAACAGATTAACAACTCTGAATCAGTTGACTGCAAATATCAAACTAGGGCATGAGCAGGCAGTTTCATCAAGAATGATCCATTGAGAACTTCACAGAGAGGGATGCTATGGTCAGGTTGCAGCCCTATTAGGACACTTAAGACATGTTGGTGTTTCCATTTAGTTCACCCAATGAATCAATTCACCCATTGGAAATCAATATCAATAATGGACTCGCTCCAGTTCGGGCGAGTGAGATTTGACAACTTTGTTCATACAGAGATGTTGGTTGAGCTGCTATGTGTGGAGACTGGCTTTGGTGTGCCTGGCTCATAATTTCAAGCATCAATATAATCCAAAATTGTAACTGTGGGGTATAGAAGTGTATGTAATATATGTTGGTTCTCAGACCACGCTGGTGCAAACTTACATACCTAAGTGTCCTGGTTTCATTCAAGGAGTAATAAAAGTAATGAAAATCTGTCAGTTGTCAAAATGACCTAGACCAGGGGTCGGAAGCTCCCATGTTTCGTGGTTTGGGAAAATAAATAAAAAGTATTTATCGGGCGGCATTAGGTCAATCAGTGTGTCATAAATGAAGATGAAGACCTCCCAGACCGGGTCCAAATGGCTCTGTTTGACCATGCTGTTTGCCTGGGCAGGATCATAAAATGCATAGCTTCCCCAACAAGTAAGGAGATTTGTTTGGTGGTGTGAAATAGCCAGTGGAATTGGCAGTATTGTAACACTGTTAGTTTGAGTGAGTGGATAAAAGAGTTTAATGAGTGAAGAGGTGAGGGAGACGAGCGAGAAGTATGTTATGTACGCACATTAGTTAGTTGAACAACTGAAAAATCCAACTTGAGTGAGTACACTGTCACGTATGCATGGCCACAGTCACACTTGTATTATTTTTCAAAGTTTCCAAAGACAGATTGCAGTTTGCAAAGACAGAAAGACAGTGTTCAAATGTTATTTATTATTTCTATAAGTTCTGGCAGGAAAACAACAGCATGAGGAAACTGATTTATTCATATAAATACTAATTATTCAGATACATATACACTACCGGTCAAAGGTTTTACAACACCCCCATTTTCCAGTTTTTACTGAAAACAAAAAACAGTTTTTACAAAAACGTAAAAATAATGTTGTTGACTCTTAGAAACTTGTCTTCTGATTTTGTTGTGGCTTTGGGTCTGCCAGACTTCTTCCCGTTAGAGTTTACTCCAGTTTCCAAGTGCCTTTTGATGGTGTAGTAAACTACTCACTGCCAAAAACTTTTTTTTTTTTTAACCTCTGGCAGTTTACAGCTTACCTTTGTACCATTTCAGGTTATTCACTGGACTTGAACTGCTTAAATGTCAGTAAAAACTGGAAAATGGGGGTGTTCTAAAACTTTTTAGTGTATGTATCAATATTGTTACGACCTGCAAAAACCATACACACTCAAATAGCCCTGTGGTAAACCAAAGACAGGACGCAACAAACAAATATTCCTTCAAGTCAACGGTTCATAAAAAAACACAGGATTTATTTAGGACATGTGACATATAAAGGACATACTCACATGACATTGAAGGAATATAATAAAAATCTATAAAACAGTCTAACTAAGCCCTAGCTCAAAACAGGTTCTAACCTCACTCCCATACAAATCAAAAAGGACGTTCTTCCGCAGACTGCTTCCCCTACTTTATAAAAATGTACATAAGAAAATAAAAATGCACAAGAAAATCGGACAAGCAAGTAAGGTAAAGATCTTTGTAAAAGTTTCTCAAAAAGGCACAGCTGAATGGCACAAAATCACAGAAAGGAAAAAGCTTGTTTTTCTTCTTCAAAAAACTAAACGCTCCACTCCCTTATAAACTCCAGACAGGGCCGTGGCCAGACGAGGTCAAGGACAGTGCAGTTGGGGACGGTCCAATCAGTGCCAGAGCAATCACGCGCAGCAGGAGCATGGCCTCAATCAGCAATCAAGCACCTGTTGTCTAAGAAGTCAAACTTTGTTGTTTTATTGTGAAATAGCCCATGGGAGCCCTCATGGATCGTCCTAGACAGCCAGGCTAGTAATGAGAGCCTCTACTGTTAGGCCTGATCCTTTGGGTCTCCATGAAACAGCAGAAGACTCATTCATTAATCCTTAACCAGTCACTGTTTTCTATTTTGCTGACGTTTCTTAGTGCTTCCCCATCTTTATCTCCTCACAATCAATGGCCATCTGTACCTTATAATATGCATGAGGGCCTAATTTCCACTGGGGACATGTTCCCAGCACTATATGAAAATACCAATTTTGTCCCCAACACTTTTCTTAATTAAAACAACATTGAAAATGCAGAAGGCAGAACTGAATCTTGAACATCCAATTCATCTACCGGCCTCTTTTAGATGTCAATGTTTAATTGGAGACTGACAGTCTGGCTTTTTGAGGGATATGCTGTCTGCAAAGTGAGTTTTGCTCTGCATTGAGAGAAAAAAATGGTGTGAAAAGACAGGAGATAACTTACTGTGGGTTAGGGAAAAGTACAGTAACAGACATTCAAAACTCGGCCGATGACTTTAAAAATTGCTGCAGCTGCAAACAGTTTCCATGTGTGTAAACGGTAAAAGGTGTAGCGAGGGGAAAAGATGAAAATAAGGTTCATATACTGTAAATGACCATCAAAAATATTTTTGGCTGTTTATCCAACCTTTTGTGTATCTGCCATAGCTGTGGTCCCGATGAGATCGGTTGTGTGGGAGTATACTGTATCATGAAATTTAGCTTGCGCCAAGACACTGAGGAAGCAATGGATGATGTGGGGAAAAATATCCAAATAAGTTAAACATCAGGTGCGTCCAGCATCATTTTATAAAACGTTTATGAAAAGTACAAAAGTTCTTAACCATTCCAAAAACAGTTTGTCTGAAAGCTCTGTTGAATGTATTAATCAATTTTGTCTTTCTATAATTCAAACCAGGGATGTAGCTCATCAAATATTATTTAAATAATTGCATATTTATGTTTAACCATTATAATTATAGCACTGGTGTTAATATTATTGTATTATTATTATTGTTGAAACTATTAATAATATTATATAAGAATTATTACAATTTAAAAAGTGTTGTGCATGAAATATGAGCAATGGCTTCTGGGATTCCCCTCGAGCACCAACAGTTATGTGAAACACACTAGGCTTCTGAAACATCTACAGTATTTTCAAGGATTTTTATGTATACGTTTCCTTATTCACAACCGATAAGTGTCAGAAAATTTTGTTTTTATTAGATCGTATTGCAAGAATTCTCAGGGAATTGAGAATAGCCCATACAAGAATAGCCCATTCTGGCTACTTGAGCAGCTATGAGACCTCAACGAATGTTTTTTCAGGTAAGGAAAAACATAAAAATCTAGAAATCTGGGACAGTCCCCTTTAAAATGGTGTGTCCTTGACAGGTCTAGCTAAACAATAGGTAGTTTACAGATTACGTCTCTTCGCTGCAGTGGCGCAAACTCCATATGGTGGTCAAGTAAACACAAGAGTAGTGGAGTCAAGGTATTGTCACACACAAAAACATTGTATGCTTGTTTATGGTTGTTCAAATCAATCTAACCAAACAAGAAACAGATTATTTTTTATATTTTTTTATCAAGTTCCAAAAGTTATTAGTAGTGCCAGGAGGTATGGCTGGCAAATCTGCGCCTTTCCTCTGGAAAGTATTAAACTTGTATTAAACGTTCCTTTATTCTGTAACGTGAGCAGTTTTTTGCTGTAGCTTTGTTTCCCTGGAACTGAAATGAAACGTTGGTGATGAGTTGATGTGTTATATTGTGTTGTTAGTTGTTGCTAACGTTAGTTGCTAGTTGTTGCTATGTTAGCTAGTTGTTGATATGTTCAAAGACGTTGATATTTTACTCACACAGAGCATTTTGCGATCCCTACAGCTAAATGCGTTTTAATTTATTCTCTTGATGGATTCTCTCTTGTCTGTGATACTCACGTTTCACTAGAGCATTAATGGGAACTTGTACATGTATATGTGGTAGCACATGGTCTACATATTACATCTGCTCACAATTTGTATTGAATTTAAATCAATGTTACCTTTAATTCACAAATTAAGTTCATGATGAGGCTCCCATGTATAGCCATATTAGGGGTTGCACCCATAACTGTAATCAATACATAACATAAACACAATAAGCTAAAAAACTAAATGGTGCTTCGATATTTGGTGGTGGATGAAGAAAAACAATGTTTGTAGAATGAATAGTTAGCCATATCCACAGACTCAACAGTGGGCAAATCTTTCATTTATTGTGAGAAATCATTCCTTTTCATACAATAGGGATCTCTTCCATCACATTTTTCGATCTTTAGTTTATATCTCTCTCTCTCGAACATTAGCTTCTAAACTGTTTACATAAACTGCTCGTTGCCTCCTTCCATGATTTCACTTCTTGACCACCAACTGAGGGAGTGCGTGTCAGCACAGTCATGTGTCTGTAAACTACCTATTGTCAAAATAATGGATAATAGATACATATATATTGTGGCATCCCAAGGGGCAGGATGAGGAGGAGCCACTGTAGCCGAAAAGGACTGCAGTTCCCAGCAGCCTGCAGTCCCACACCTGATAAACAGCTGAACCAAGTCAAGCAATTAGGACTACTGGCAGCTGAAGGCTATTTAAAGGACTATTTTGTGTCACATGGGGAAGGAGTAGGTTGGTGTATTAGAGTGGTCTTGAGTGAGAGAGAATTGTTTTTGATTACTGTTTTTGCAGAGTTGGGGACTCGAGTCTCGGATTCAGACTCGAGTTGCACTTAAGTTGCCAATAAATTGACTCGTGACTTGACTCGGGATCTTGTTCAAAAGATGTGGCACTCGACTTGGACTTGTACTCATAAGACTTGCAACTCGACACAAACTCGTAGTCATGCTCACATTGCTACAATGAACAAATAGCTAAAACTGAGAATTTTTTTGTAACACGCATCCCACTTCTCTGGTTTGATTGTGCCTTGTCATGGGCGGGCTCTGTCTCCACTGACATCACCTCACCTCAGAGCGAGCGAGCAGCTAGAGAGACAGTTTGAGTCTATGGTTATGATGGGCAGCTGCCGAATGCTGAGTGACAAGAAGAACAAGCATGACAACTCCTCCATTCATCGTAACCTTTGGCTACACTGAGTTTAATAACATTGACGACGGTGATTAAAGGGTTGCTCACTTCAAAACCTGTGGCACAACTATAAAAGATGCTGCGAGCACCATGTAAAATTGTTTGTGCACAGAGACAGGTTAGTCAGTCTGAAGATATTAGCTAGCTATCTAGCTAGCAGTCAGCTAATGTGGCTAAGTATGTAACAGTAGATGGCTAACGGTAAATTAGATAACGCTAGTTTGCTGAAACTATTCAGCAAACTAAATTAGCTATTATTATTCGGGAGGTTAATGTCAGCTAGCTAACTTATATGAATAAATTGGTGATCTGATAAAATGGATTGTGCTGTGGATAATGTTAGCTATCCGAGTTTTGGCATACTTTTTGTTCCATCACCGTGCACACTTCCCCTCCTCGGGCATTTCAGAGAACAGTACCACATTGCAGTTAACCTAAATATTAACAACAAAAATCATTAATTCAGAGTGTTTCCTATTAACGTAAGCCTTTCTTTGGCTTATATGTATTTACTCTGTATTCGCTTGCTCATTTATTTTTGGTTGATAGCCAAGATTGCAGCTCAAATTTACGTTCATTTCAAGTTACCTCGTTAGCTAACATAACTTACTGCCAATGCAGTGCTCATTCTATTAATGACAGATAGCTAGCTATTTAGAAAACACTATCCCGCAAATTAAAATGGAATAATTCGCTAATTGGATGTTTAAATATCATTTGTGACAACAGAATAGTCTCATCTTTAGATTCAGCAAGAGCCTTGAAAGTATAATGTGGTTCGGCCCAATTATTTTCTTCAACTTGCAGTATGTCAAAGTGTCTCTTAGTCTTTATAGTTCAGTAGGCAAATCAGTGTGATCTAACTAATGATTGTGTATTGTTAATCAACAGGTTTGTTGAGTATACAGAGGTCAAGGCAAAGAGAGGTGTTACTGAGGGGCAGCGCAGTATAGACTCATTCCTCAAGGTAGGGACCATTCAGGTGCACAGCCAGGGCCACCCTCATCAACAAGCAATCACAGAAGCAGTGATTCAGGACCATTGATTGCAGCCTCCTTCTGATGAAGATTGATGACTTTTGGTTGTTGTTTTGGACTCCTCTGATCCAAAAATAATAGGAGAAAGCTTGTCAAAATCTGAGTAGTGGTTTTGAAAATATAAAAATGTACATTAAAAATCTGAAAACAAGATGGCAGACTGCTCAAATTAATTAACTTTTTTCTTTGCAACCAAAAAACATTTTCACAAAACAATGTTCAAATGCCATCTATCTACCATCTACCATCTGGTAAAGGAGCGGAAAGATCTGTGACAGGTCGTGTTGAAACCTCTCCTTGGCTGTTTTGGCATGGACTGACTACAATAATCATCCAAAAAGTGCATATATTGTCGAAAGGGACTGGTATAGACATGATTTAGATTTGTATATATAGACTTGATACTTGACTTGGGCTCGTGCTTAAAAGACTTGAGACTTGACTTGGACTTGTACTTAAAAGACTTGAGACTTGACTTGGACTTCCATGAAGTGACTTAATGACAAGTATGCTGTTTGGATTGTTTTTGGTAGGGATGGCAAGCTCGAAACTAGGGATGGCAAGCTCAAAACTTTGAGACAACTCGAGAAATTTAAAACAATTGTTTCGAAACGTTTCGGAACACTGCAAATCAACATTGGCCTCTACTGGCAGAAGCTGTTATTGCAGCCATTAATTATAAGTGTGTTGGTGACAGAGGTTTTGCATAACGTTAGCCAAAAACCTCGTCGCGGGGATACTTGAAATTGTGTTGATGAGATAATACTTTATTGTCTGCTCGTGTTTTGCATCTAAAAAACCTTCCCATACACCACTATGTATAAGACGAAAGACAGAGCAATCCATATAACAACACATCTATACATATATTGCACTAGGTCTTAATGCACTTCACTAAAATTGTACAAATCCATAACATAAGGTGGCTCTTGTGGTTGCCCTTAACTCATATATCATTGACTCCCTTGCTGGTTCAATATCTTAAGTGAATAGGGTACAAAGGAGTTTTTAAATGTGAAAGGGGGTATATAGAAACAATATATTTTTAAAGATCTTTATTTAGAAATAGTATTTTATCAACATTGTTTGGGCTCAGTCTGTTCTTCTGTTTCTCGAATACCTGAAATGAAATGACAAGGTTATTTAGCACACACTTTATAATAACCATGCTCTAACTCAGGCATTGGAATCCACTACCTGGCCAGCCTTATCTTGAAAAAGTCCAAAGAAGGGCAACTAAACTGATACCTGGTATGAAAGGTAAAAGTTATGATGATAGACTTAAGGCACTCAATCTATTTAAACTTAGCAAATGGAGACTTAGGGGGAATTTGATTGAGGTTTTTAAATTACTAAAAGGGATTAACAAAGTAAAATACCAAAGATTTTTTAAGATAAGTGGGGTCAGCAGAACAAGAGGCCACAGGTGGAAATTAGTTAAAGGCAAATTTCGAACAGATATTCTGACGTTTTTCTTTACACAGAGAGTTGTCAATGCCTGGAACAGCTTGCCAAGTCAGGTAGTAGAGGCAGAAACGCTTGGGCTATTCAAGTCCAGGCTAGATGTAGTACTAGATACTCTTTAGATTAGGACATGATGAGCCTAGATGGGCCGAACGGCCCGTTCTCATCATTATGTATTCTTATGTTCTTAAATTCCTAAAAGGGATTAACAAAGTAAAATACCAAAGATTTTTTAAGATAAGTGGGGTCAGCAGAACAAGAGGCCACAGGTGGAAATTAGTTAAAGGCTAATTCTGCACAGATATTAGGACGTTTTTCTTTACCCAGAGAGTTGTCAATGCCTGGAACACCTTACCAGGTTGGGTAGTAGAGGCAGAAACACTTGGGCTATTCAAGTCCAGGCTAGATGTAGTACTAGATACTCTTTAGATTAGGACATGATGAGCCTAGATGGGCCGAACGGCCTGTTCTCGTCATTATGCATTCTTATGTTCTTATCCGCTCGTATGGCACAGATGTTGCTGGGATTCCCAGGTATACCTGTGCCAGCTTGTACAGATGGGGGAAGACCCCACATTTTTTTTCCCCAGTAGCCTATGGGGTCCTCTCCTCTGGCCAGGTAATCATCAGCCAGGTAGTGCTGGACTTAACCTGTAGCGTCCGCTGTGGCACTATGGACTCTTTGGGTTTCACTAACCCTGGTGTCCAACAGCGACCAGAGGTTGTCATCCTCAGAATTTCCCTGTAAATAAATAAATGTCCTTTTATAAGACTTTTTTTTTCTACAGAAGAATGTAACAAAGAATAAGAAGTCATTAAAATCATTAGTCATTAAAAATAATAAACCTTTGAATGATCTGACTAACTGGTACCAGGGGCCTCATTTATAAAGCATGCTTACGCACAGATTGGATCTTAGAATGTGCGTACGCTCAAATCCACGCCAAAGTTCAGATTTATAAAAACGGTCTTTGATGTGGAAAAGTACTCCACGTCAGGTTCCAACTTGGCGTACGCACGTTTCCTTGTGGCAATGTTGGAGTACTGCAGGTATTTGTGGTCTCGTCTCTTCTCTGTTCTGACCCCTCGCTGGTGGAACGACCTTCCGCAATCGGTCAGGACCGTGGAATCACTTGCGATCTTCCACAAGAGACTCAAAACCCACCTTTTCAGACTCCACTACCACTGAATCTTCTACATTTAGTTAATTGTCATCACCATTGCCTACTTGCTCAACACTATATACCCCTGCTTACTCCATTACATTTTTTATTTATTTTTTGTATTTACTAACCTTTTCCTTCCCAGAGTTACAGGTATGGTATGCAGCTGCCTGCAATGATGTCTATCGCTGTATTACTGCACTGATCTCTTGTGCGAACTGTGATTGTTCTTACCATGTATTTATGTACATCTTGTAAGTCGCTCTGGATAAGAGCGTCTGCTAAATGCTTCAAATGTAAATGTAATGTAAAATGTATTCAGAAATCTAAGAGCGCCAACATGTCGTCTGCTGTCTAATTGTTTCCTCATTATTGTTATTATTATTAGTAGTAGTAGTAGATGCTATTGTAGTTGTATTACCTGATTGAACACATTGCTTAGGCTATACGTAATGGTTTGCACAATAAAGTTATTAATAAATGAAAACAACATAAGCTAGGCTACTAAAACAAAACAAAAACACACATTGGTTTTCCAAAAATGCCCCAATTAGCATAATTGACACATCCTTGAATGAAATGTATTTAATGTACATATTAGGGTTCCACACGTGTAAAACATTTCGGTCAATCTATAGGCTATAAAATGTCCAATAATGCAGTGGTTTGCAAGATGCAGCATTGGCACTTCTCGAAGATATTTCCAACCACGCAATAAGAAGGGAACAAGTTATTAGAGATCGGGCAGACTTCTTTGCGCATGATGACAAATGGCTGATAAGCAAGTACTGTTTGCCGAGAGCTATGCTATTAGGGCTTTGTGCCCAGATGAGCCTGAATTTACAGAGACGCACCAACTGCAACCAGGCCATACCCGTTGAGGTGCAATTGTTATTCGTCCTTGGGTTTCTGGCTACAGGAACATTCCAAAGAGAAATTGGTGACCGGTCAGGCATATCCCAGCCATCGGTTAGTATAATTATGCCAGCTGTACTTCGAGGCATCATTCGTTTGTCCCCTCAGTACATAAAGTTTCCTTACACTGCTGAGGAGCTGCAGAATGTGAAAGAGGATTTTGTGCGCACAACAGGATACCCCAACGTCATAGGTGCAATAAATTGCACTCACGTTGCCATACGGGCATCCCATGCAAATGAGTATGTATATGTTAACAGGAAGAATTATCACTCAATGAATGTGCAATGCCCATATGCCAATTCTAAACGCCGCTGCAAGATGACAAGGGTCGACGCACGATTCCTTCATTGTGAGTAATTGCAGTGTGGGGAATCGTCTAGAGGCTGGAGCAGGTGGAGACGGTTGGTTTCTAAGTAAATCACTTTTTTCTTTGTACTTTGCCGCTTTTTTGCTTCTTAATGTACATAAAATAATTATCTCTACACAATCAGGTGACAGAGGTTATCCTCTGAGGCCATGGCTTCTTACCCCCATAGTGCACCCACAGACAGCCGAAGAAGCCCACTTTAACACAGCTCATGCCTGCGCACGGTCAGTAATGGAGCGCACTATCAGGATGTTAAAGGGAAGGTGGTGGTGTCTGGATGCATCAGGAGGGAGGCTGCTGTATGAGCTGCGCACAATTTCAAGATCATTTGTGATTTAGAGATTTCACATCTGGGGGAGTGGCGTACTCAAGTTTTTTGTGCATACGTTCATTTTCTCTGAATCATCTCTGAATCATCTCTTTGAAACAAAATAAAACAAACACAATCCCCAAAAATAGTCAGTACTGAAAATAAGAGACAAAGCAGCATTGTTACTTTGCCCCCCACCCCATCACCCACCCAAAATCAAAATAATTAACTGAAATACACATCCACAAAGCAGAACAAGGGTTACACCAAGGGGTTATGTTCAAGATAACCTATAGTCTACTGTGCTATAGCTCTTAATTTGACTATCCATTCAACTAGGCTCATGACAAAACATTTACTCCCAATTCCTCCACATTTTGTCCATCACCCAAATCATTAAATTGTGTATTATGCAGTCTTAACCTAAATGTAATTTCTTCCAATGACTAGATCCTTTGATGAGATTGTGTAAACTTAACTTTGAACATACATGGTCGTGCAGCAGCAGTAGGCCTCACAGAAGCAGCAGTAGCAATGGTGGCAGCAGCAGCAGCACCACCACCCTCTGCATTTGAATCCAGTGAATACTTTGTCCTCAGATGTCTCAACATGGATGAGGTATTGTTACAATACTTCAATACAGAAGTGCACTGGATACACCTCACCTCATCCGGGGATATGAACTCAAAATAGTCCCATGCCCTAGACCTAGGTCTCTTGGGTCTTTGGGTCTTGGGACCTTGGGTCTACCCTCCATAATCTAGCTTATATCTGTCTATCTAATATATCTCACAATTTCTCCTCTACAGCTAATTAATTATCAAATACTCTCAAAGAAACTCAAATATCTCAGTAATTTTCTTAAATATCGCTCTCTGTCTCACAAACGACAACTCAACAAACTCAGACGCACTATGCATTCAAAGATTTTGAGCTTTCGCTCCATTTTTAAAACATTTTGATGTTCGACAAATCAACCATGATGTTCAGCACCTTGATCTTGACGTTCCACACATCAATCACGTGACTGTACCATTTTGAAACGCTGCTCGGAACATTGTATAGAATCTGCAAATGCCGAAACGATCGATACAGTTTCAAGCTTCTGTGTCGAAATTTCCATCCCTAGTTTTTGGATTGAACTTGGATTGTTTTGAGGACCCCGCTTTGTGTATCGACTTGGACTGTTTGAGGAACTGTATTGTATTTCGACCCTGGATGACGGACTAAGACAAAGATAAGGATTGTGGACTGTTTGTTTGTTTTCTTGATTAACCCACCCTTTTATGTGTTTTTAAAAATATTAATGGACACTACAATATATAAAAATACTATATTCGAAAAAATATCTTTAAAAAAAAAAATATATATTTTATAATTAATTTAATAATTTTAATATTTAAAAATAATATTTTTTCAGGGAAACATCTGAGGTTTGTCTGCACATTACTGTGTATTATGTTAACACATGCTTATATAATATATGCGTATATTCAAATGTCAAAATTATTGTTCTCTCCACTGTCTTGAGAAGAAGATGGGTTTTTAATATCATTATAAATCACTTTGGTTAACAAATACACATCCTGAAAGAGCAGTTTAGCTGTCCTTTTGTGAGAGCAGAAAATGCTTTCAGGTGAACAGGAACAAATAGCAGGGATAACTGGGATAAATTGCTTTTAGACTCAGCTGTAAAATAAAATGCAAGGCCATGTATTGATTATGATACCAGCTACCTCTTGACCATGGACCGGAAAACATTCAATTATTCCCTGTAGGCCTAGTGATGTCATCCATATCTTGGGTGTGTGCATGTCTAAGAACCAGTACACTGCAAAAAAACATAATGCTGCTTATAATGTTTACTTACAATCCATTAAGCAGACTAATGGCAATGATTACTTTAGTTAAAAAAAGAGAGAAGAGCAGAGGAAAAGGAGAGGACGAATGTACTGTATATGGTGTTCAATTATGGTGATGAATGACCCTCTCAGATGCGGTCAGGTCTGAATGGCTGTGCCATTTTATGGCAACATGTGTAACATGCAGCTGCCTGACCCCTCCTGCCACTGAGCTCAGAATTAATCCTCCTTGTGGTTTTGCTGCACTTCACACTTGGATCCTCTGCTGTCTGCTGCCAGAGTGCATCCTTTCCAGTGACCTCACTGTTAGGCCCTACCAGTGACATCACCCCTTGGGCTGACCGAGTGTGTCGGTCCTTTGTGATGTATGTGTGTGTCATCTGGTCCATGGCAATCAAAATAAAAGTCCTAAGGTTTTCAGCACAGCATTCTGTCTGATTAAGTGTTTAAAAGTCCTGCTTGATGTGGTGTCCTACATATAAGAGGACATAAAGTACATGATATTTTAGAAGCCGTACTTGAATCAAAGAGGCTTATACCATGGTTTTAGGAGGATGTTTCTGTCTGATATGACCATACAACTAATCTACACTAACCTGCATACATTGCAGATGATTTCAATCTCAACTCTCTGTTGAGTTGCGGCTTCAGCTGTTGTTGATGGTGATAATGATGAGGGTAATGAGGAGGAGGAGACCTTCACTGTTTTCCTTTCCCCCGGGATGCCCCCTGACATTTGATGCCTGCGGGCCTGTTGTAATGAACAGCGAGGCGTCTCAAGCAGTGTGCTACACATTGAAAAGCAGGGCTCCCCACTGTCACCCGCCCATCTGCCACCCACTGTGCAGAGACGGCCGAGTCTACACTGGCCCTTTCAATGGTTTGACACGTCTCTCTTGAAGAACCCACTAAACAAGGCCAGTTCATGTGTTAAACCAGCCATGCTTATTTATGTGTTGTTAGTTATGTGTGCACACTGATGCGGACAAGCCTGTCGGTACTCTTTTCGGCATGTCCCCCTCAGCTACTCTTGTCAGAGGTTAAAAATGGATGTCTCTTTATCAGGTTCATGCTCTGTACATTATAATTGAAGCGATTAAAAATGCAGAGCTCTTTCTTTATTTCTGTTCCTGATCTAGGGATTCAGTATACAAAAACTGTGAAAAATTGTGGGATATACTCTTTTTATTTGAAAGGTTATGTGCCTGGACTTCCCTATAACTGAAAATGTATCATTCAGCTGAAATCACAGATATGATTTTGCCAAGACATGATAAAACACTCTCTAATAAATGTCCCTGGGTTAAAAATATCCATTGCCTAGTCTGTTCCTAAGGACTTTTACTGTAGTAGTGAAATACACCAACTTACTGGATTTTAATTTACAGTAAATTACTGGCAGCTGTGTTCCCTGGCAGTTACTGTGATTTCTACAGTACCCTTACTGTATGTAATATTTACAGACTTTTACTGTAGTAGTGAAATACACCAACTTACTGTATTTATATTAATTCACAGCAAATTACTCGTAGCTGTGTTCCCTGGCAGTTACTGTATTTTCTACAGCACCTTTACTATAGGGAAATCTTACAGAATTTTACTGTTGTAGTGAAATACACTAACATACTGCATTTATCTGAATTTACATATAGCTAGCAAGTCATTTTCTCATCAAAAGACATACAGAACCACTTATTTACAAGTAAAGAAAAAAAGAAACCGCAATAACAATAAAATAACTTGTTTATTCAGTAACAACCAATTACCCAAATAACAGTTTATATCCCTAGGCTGTCCGTATACAAAATCTGTGTGAAAGGGATCATAATCATGTAAGAAAACATACATAAACATTATGTGTTGGTCAACAAAGTATACAGACTACATTTACAACATTTTCCATATGGGTAGCACAAGAGTGAAAATAAAACAAACCCGGCAAAGAAAACCAGAGATGGAAAGAATAGAAAGTAGAAGTAGTAGTCTGAACCAAGTATTTGTTCCAACCATTTACTAAACCAGCTGATGTTCACTAATTAGCTCTCCTAGCTGATTGTTGGTCAGTTAAATGGGTGGAACAAAACTACAAAACTTTTTTCCACAAAACTAATGTTCACTGGTCTGAATTGAATCAGTATGCCATTTAGGCATAGAAACTGGCATTTCACAAGCAAGGGATTAATGCAACAGGCATATTATTAACTAGAACTAGTCCAACTCAAAATACATAAGCTTCTTCAAGAGACATGAGGATTCACCGAAACAGGATTCACCGAGACAGGATTCACCGAGACAGGATTCACCGAGACAGGAGTCACAGAGACAGGATTCACCGAGACAGGAGTCACAGAGACAGGATTCACCGAGACAGGAGTCACCGAGACTGCTGTCACAGTTTTACCTTGTTCGGCTCGCTGGAGGGCGCTTGATCATGTGATGGTCTGTTTTCTTTTGTTTTGCTTGAGGAATCATTGTCATTTCCGCCATCCTTATATGGTCTTTTGTCGGTGAGTTGTCCGATCACTTTCAGCTGAGGGTTATCAGTGTTAATTCCGCCTCTTATTTAAGGTCTGTGTTTCCCTCATATAAACGCTTCTGTGTAAACCATTGTTACACTCTAGGCGGTACTACGAACTAAGGTATTAGTTTTCCACCCTGTGGTCTCTCTAAGGTATTAGTTTTCCACCCTGTGGTCTCTCAGTTAAAGAGAGAAGGTACTTCTAATTATCTCATTTAAAGGTTTAGCATTACCACTCTGTGGTTGCCTTTTAGGAGGAATTATCCTATCCTAACTAAAGGTTTTATGCTCGCCACTTTGGTGGTGTTTCCTTTCGAGATTCATTCTTTGTTTATTGGGCTAAAATTCCCCAGAGCTAAAGTCTCTAAAGTCATTTTAGTTTCTTACCTCTTCGTTGAAGAGTTCTCGCCCTTATTGGGTTGTTTTCTGTTGATTTATTTTCCGTGGACTTTTTGTGCCCGGAGTGTTCTTTTCTTTGTCTTTCCATTTTTCCCCCGCTCCCTAATCTGTTCGCAGACTTAGTGGCTGATCACTCTTGGTCAGCTTTTAGATATTCGTGAAATCTGCATGTGGCTCTTCCACCCTTGATCCACACTACAACTGCAAGACAAAATAAAAACACAATATTCTGGTCAGAGGTTTGTGATCCATAACAATAAAATACGGTTAAACAAAACAGTCTGTGAAGTTAGGAATAAACTAGTTGTAAGGAATGTTAACTCTTAAGTTCATTCGTCCACTTTTCTAAATCTAAAAATAGGGTGACCCAACACAAAAACAACAATATTTCTCTAAAATGGTAAAACCTATGTGCATGTGAATACCATGAAATTAAAACTGACTGCCTGTACTTTTGTCTCATGTTCATCTTTTGATCTCAAATACAAATGCCTTGAGTGTATAGCAGAAAATAACACATTTCACTCTAGGGGATACTTACATCCTGAGAGAACTTGTATTTTAAAAATATCTAAGAAAATATTTGGATCCAGTGAAAGTATTTAAATAAATCCAAAGGAATGTATTTTAAAATACTTCTAATATGTATTCAAATCTAAAAAGAAAAAAAACACATCTGGTGTGCATGCACTCACTGATTTAAACAAAGTCCCACTCAAAATCCATCAGCTTCCAAAGAAGCGAGGAGACATGAGGGTTGACAGACGCAGGCTTCTTTTGGACGTCCAGTCGTCCAGTCTTTCTGGACACCACCTTCTGCTTGCTGGCAGACAGAATTCAAGAAAAACAACACAATATTCAGAGAGAGAGAGAGAGAGAGAGAGTAAGAGAAAGAGCGTGCATGCAGCCTCTTCGTACTCATAATTGAAGTTATAGTAACATGCGAAGACAGCAGCAAGCCCAGAGATGAATGTTGGCTGTGACCCCTCGCATATCACTTGTCCTTCAATGCTGACCATCCAACGTCCTTTACCCAGAGTTTCACCTGTAACCAAAGACCAATCATACATTTAAAATGCATCTTGGAGAGGAACATTTCCATCAATGCAGGCTTAATTCTGAGATATGAATGACTGTGTATCTCAAATGAGAATCAGGCCCAAGACGCTCACTAACGCTATCTTTTTCAGGGTGTCTGCAGGTATCAGAGATTAAATTTAATACTTTTTAAGACCCTTTTAAGACCAAATATAAAGAAATTTAAGACCGATTTCAGGTAAGTATGACAAGTAAGTATAAAGGGAGTTTGGTTTATCTAGAATACGCATTTTCCCAACAGTTAAGTGTAGCAGGTAAGCATAAAGGTAAGTATATTAGGTTCACCGTAGAGGTAAGCTTTACTATAGGTTGGCTTAGAGTTTTATTGGCTATCAAAACTTTAGATTCTGCTGCAGAAGACCTTGACAAATTCTGACAATAAATAAATGAATAAATAAAATCAGATACAATGCATATGTTGAAATTTTCTTGGGCTGCCCCTTAGACTGCCACAATACATATCATAAATGTATAAGTGGCATATACGGTATTACCTGAAACATAAACAAGTAAGGGGTGCTTTAGGAACTATTGGTACCTAACATCTGGACCGTATACTGTCTTTCTTTCTGAGTTTGCAGAGTTTTTATCAAGCTTTGCAACTATGGCAGATAAAGTTGGAGATTTCAACATACTGTACATATAGGTAATGACAGTGACCCTTTAGGATTGACTTTTGCAGCTATTATTGACTCTGTTGGTGTTATTCAAAATATGTCTGAACCAACCCACTGCCACAACCATACCTTAGACTTAGTTTTATCCTATGGTATCGATGTCGAGAATATCATTGTGTCTCCCCATAATCCTGTAATATCAGATCACTTTTTGATTACTTTCGAAATTCAGGTAAATATTCCTATTAAATCGGAACCTAGATACTATTCCAGCCACTCTATAAATTCATTGACGGCTTCAAAATGTATAAACATACTTCCCGAATCGTTAGTATCAAGTCAGGACCCAAATAGCTTTTTGTCAATTGATCATCAAACAGATACGGTAAATCATATTTTACGGAATACATATTATACCAGAATAAAAACAACCTAAGATTTCTATTTAACACGGTAGCTAAACTGACAAAAAATCTGTCTTCAGATTACAGTAGTTATCCTTCTAACTATAATTCTAATGACTTCATGAACTCGTTTACTGATAAGATTGAGACAATCAGAGAACAAATTATGAAAATGAGTCCAATATCTAGCACTCCTACTCCTGAGATGGTACAGGGCTATCAGGAGCAGGGTTGCATTGAGACCCTTGAGTTTTTCACTCAATTGGATCTGGACAAATTTAGCAAACTGGTTATGTCCTCCAAATCATCTGGCGTCTGTTAGACCCCATACCAACAAAGCTTATTAAAGAGCTTTTGCCTGTGCTAGGCCAGCCCATGTCAGATATCGTAAATACATCCCTATTATTGGGTTGTGTACCTAAGTCTTTAAAAGTGGCAGTAATCAAGCCTCTCCTAAAGAAACCAAATCTTGATCCTGTGACTGATACGCAGATTGGACCCAAACGCAGGACACTGACACAGAGGATTAGATAAGGTGAGGGTATTTATTATATACAGGGACTGGGGTAGGGAAATGATGGTGAGGGCAGACGAAGGAGGCAGGCAGGCTAGGAAGTGGGCAGGCAGGCAGGCAAGGAAGCGGGCAGGCAGGCCAGGAAGCGGGCAGGCCGAGAAGCTGCCTGGCAGGCAGGCAAGCAGGGAAGCTGGCTGGCAGGCAGGGAAGCAGGGAAGCTGCCTGGCAGGCAGGGAAGCTGGCTGGTAGGCAGGCAAGCAGGGAAGCTGGCTTGCAGGCAGGCAAGCAGGGAAGCTGGCTTGTAGGCAGGGCAGGGAAGATGGCTGGCAGGTAGGGGAGCTGGCTTGTAGGCAGGTAAGCTGGCAGGCAAGGAAGTGGGCTGGCTGGTCCGTGGGAAGGCAGGCAGGATGGCAAATGAATAAACGAACAAAACAGGCGGGCAAGAAGTAAACCTAAACACGGGGAAAAAAGGAAAACACATATAAACCGATGAAGAAAATAAACACGGAAGAAATCATGGCTAGGAAGAGGTCAAGAGTCTAGTAGCTACCACTGAAGTAGAGACAGAACGATCTGATGAGGAATGAAGGAGAAACCGGGGTTGATATACACTGCAGGGCTGATGATAATTGATGGCAGGTGAGTAGACAGCGCAGGTGTTACAGATCTATTGTAATCAGGGAGGGAGCCAGAGAATGCAGAGCAGGAAGCTGCGCCCACATCACACACAGACAAACACAACAGGGAGAACAGGAACACAGGGAAAAGGGAAGGGAAAAACGCGAGGAAACATAAAAAAATAACAAAGTTGCAGTAATAACCATAACATCCTGTTAATCTGAAGAACTATAGGCCCATTTCAAATCTTACCTTTTTGTCAATTTTTTTTTAGAAATCTGTAGCTCAACAATTAACTGCTTTCCTAAAAACTAGTAATCTGTATGAAACTACAATCAGGTTTTAGACCAAACCATTGTACTGAGACAGCACTTATTACATTACATTTTTTTTTTTACATTATAGGCATTTGGCAGACGCTCTTATCCAGAGCGACGTACAACAAAGTGTTAACCGTAGTCAAGAACAGTTTAGCTGAAAGCCACCCTAGTGGGAAGTACAATTCCTGGGTGCTAGGAGCAACCACATAGTTAAACTAGGACCCTGTAGGTAAATTTGTAGCCACAATTCAGAGGTAGCAGTAAAGCACTCAATGCAGGAAATAATGCCTAAGCCTAATACAATACATAAACAAGTAGACGTGTAAACTAAGTGACTATGTCCCTAAATTAACAAAAACCGGACTATGGGGAGAGGTGCACCCTGAAGAGGTGAGTCTTCAGTCGACGCTGAAGGTGGCCAGGGTCTCAGCTGTTCTGACTTCCACCGGAAGGTCATTCCACCATCGTGGAGCCAGAACCGACAGGAGACGTGACCGGGAAGCGCAGGTGCGGAGGGGAGGTGCTAGGCGTCCTGAGGTAGCAGAACGGAGAGGTCTGGCAGGTGTGTAGGGTTTGAAGATCTTGGTGAGGTATGTTGGGGCTGATCCCTTGACTGCCTGGTATGCTAGGACCAATGTCTTGAATTTGATGCGAGCTATAACAGGCAGCCAGTGGAGGGTAGTGAGCAGGGGGTGACATGGGAGTGTCGAGGAAGGTTGTAGATCAGACGGGCCGCAGCGTTCTGGATGAGTTGCAGGGTCTGATGGCAGATGCGGGAAGGCCAGCCAGGAGCGAGTTGCAGTAGTCCAAGCGGGACAGTACCATTGCTTGGACCAGGAGCTGGGTAGAGTACGTGGTAAGGAAGGGACGGATCCTCCTGATGTTATACAGGAAGAATCTGCACGCCCGGCTTACCGCTGCAATGTTCATTGATAGGGACAGCCTGTTGTCCATCACCACACCGAGATTCTTCGCGCAGGGTGATGATGTCACCAGGGTGTCACCTAGAGAAATGGAGAAATCAAGGTGGGGAGAGTTTAGGGCAGGAATGAAGATTAGCTCCGTTTTACCTGGGTTGAGCTTTAGGTGGTGACTGTCCATCCAGCTCTGAATGACCCCCAGGCAAGCAGCGATGCGGGTAGAGACCTGAGTGTCTGATGGGAGAAGGAGAGAAAGAGTTGAGTGTCATCAGCATAACAATGGTAAGATAAGCCGTGGGCAGAGATTACAGAGCCAAGGGAGCGGGTGTACAGGGAGAAGAGAAGGGGACCGAGGACTGAGCCCTGTGGAACCCGGTGGGGAGGGAGCAAGGCGGTGATACTTTACCAGCCCAGGCAACCTGGAAGGAGCGACCGGAGAGGTAGGACTCGATCCAGGCGAGGGCTGTACCGCAGATCCCTGTTGCTGCCAGGAGGACAGGAGGATGGAGTGCTCCACAGTGTCGAAGGCAGCTGAGAGATCAAGCAGGATCAGGATGGAGGAGAGGGAGGCGGCTCGTGCGGTGTGAAGAGCTTCATTGACCGAGAGGAGAGCGGTTTCTGTTGAGTGGCCAGGTCTGAAGCCGGACTGGTAGGGGTCCAGCAGGTTATTTTCTGTAAGGAAAGCAGAGAGTTGGTGAGATACCGCTCTTTCGAGGGTTTTAGACAGGAAGGGGAGGAGGGATACTGGGCGATAATTCTGGATAACTGAGGGGTCTAGAGTGGGTTTTTTCAGCAGAGGGGTGATATGGGCCCTTTTGAAGGGCGAGGGGAAACAACCAGAGGACAGGGAGGAGTTCACAAGGGAGGTGACAAACGGGAGGATGTCAGGTGTGATCGCCTGGAGGAGGGATGAAGGGATAGGGTCGAGGGCACAAGTGGTAGGGCGGTGGGAGAGGAGGAGGTGGGAAATATCAGAGTCTGAGAAATGTTTTAAATTTATTAAGTGTAAATGACTTACTGTTAGCATCAGATACTGGTTGTGTTTCTATTCTAGTGTTCCTTGACATAAGTGCTGCTTTTGACACTATTGACCACCAGATTCTCCTTCACAGGCTAGAGAACCTGGTTGGTTTGCGTGGACGGGCACTCTCATGGTTTAAATCATACTTATCAGACAGGTTTCAATTTGTGCAATTAGATCAAGAGTTCTCTGACTACTCTCAGGTTAAATATGGTATTCCATACATATTTGTATGAAACCAGGTGAAATACTTCAACTCACTCAATTAAAGGCTTGTATCTTTGATATAAAGAATTGGATGACAGTCAATTTCCTGCTTTTGAATTCAGATAAAACAGAGATGATGGTTTTGGGCCCCAAAAAATTAAGGAACAAGTTGGATCTGCAGTTAAATGCAGGTGATTGCATAGTTGCATCAAGTCTAATGGTCAAGAACCTTGGTTTTATTATTGATCAGGATCTTACATTTGACACTCATATTCATTCAAGCTTTATTTATACTCAAAATTACACAGAGTAGTTTACACTCATTTGCAGCATCGTCGAGTAATTTACATAATAATAATTCACATCAAGAATCAATATTACAAGAGAAGAAAAAAGAAACAACAACAAAAATAAATTAATAAATTAATAATTCAAACAATTAAAAAAAAAAGTTTCAGAAAATTTAAAGATTTAAAACAAATTAAAACAATTACAAATTGTGGTGACCTGCTTGGTCACCAATGTTCTAAACCGACCCATGGACACTAGAGTACCTAGTTTCAATGTACCCTGCATGGCATTCCATGAGTCAGGGGCACAGAAGCTAAAGGCAGACCTACCAAGTTCAGAACAAGCTCTAGGCACTTTAAGTGTAAGCCAATCATTGGACCGTGTACCATAGGGTCCAGAGGTCCATTACAATAATGAAGTGATATAATTTGGACAATCCCTAATTATGGCTTTATTAAAAGCCAATATTAAAAACACTTCCAGAGTAGCCTTCTTTCACCTAAGAAACATAGCTAAAATTCGGCACATTCTGTCATTAGAGGATGCAAAAACCTTGATGCATGCTTTTGTCGCATCGAGGCTAGACTATTGTAATGCCTTATTATCTGGCTCCTCTAGTAGCTCTCTTAAGAGTGTTTAACTAGGACAGAATACAGCAGCACGTATTTTGACTAGATCCAAGAAGTATGAGCACATTACTCCTGTGTTAGCATCACTACACTGGCTTCCTGTTAAATGTCGGGCTGATTATAAAGTACTGTTGCTAACTTTTAAAGCAGTGACTGGACTTGCACCTATATATCTGACCAAAATGATTGCCCCTTATAAGCCGACACGACTGCTTCGTTCACAAGAAGCCGGCCATCTATTACTCCCTAGAATTTTGAAAAGCACAGCTGGTGGTAGAGCCTTCTCTTTTACATTACATTACATTACATTATAGGCATTTAGCAGACGCTCTTATCCAGAGGGACTTACAGTTTACATTTCTTTACAATCCATTTATACAGCTGGATATTAACTGAAGCAATTCAGGTTAAGTACCTTGCTCAAGGGTACAACGGCAGTGTCCCACCTGGGGATTGAACCTGCAACCTTAACGTTACAAGCCCAGTTCCCTAACCATTATACCACACTGCCTGCCACAGAGCTCCTCTGTTATGGAACGGTTTACCAAAGCATGTTAAGGATTCGGACACATATTCAATTTTTAAGTCTAGATTAAAAACATATCTTTTCAGCCTAGCCTACTGCCAAACATAGTCTAGGTGGAGAGATGGAGAAGGCCATGCCCTAGTGTCTTATGGAGTGAGAAACTTTCCATACTTTATCCTTGACCGGGTGTGGATGGTTTGGAACTCTCTTGGCTGCGTGTATTCTCTGTCCCTCTCCTAATAGGTATGCTGCCATAGCTTACACCTGTTGGGGCTATCTGTATATTTCCTATGCTTGTGCTCCCCTGCTCTTACATAATGCTACTGGCTATAGCACTGCTTTATTCTCTGACTGCATGTTCTCTTCTGCACCTGCCCCCGAGCCCTAGATCCTGCGAGAAGTGTGAGCTGCCCCCATCAACCCTCACCCCCACGCCTACCCCAGTTCCTGGATCTGGACCCCCTTCACATGGCTTAGCCCCCCCCACTGACTACCTAACTCAGGAGGCGCAAAGTCATTCAGCCCTGTGCCGGCCAGAAGAGGAGGCGCCCCCCCTTTTTAGTCTGGTTCCTCCCAAGGTTTCTCCCTATCAAGGGAGTTTTTCCTTGCCACTGTTGCCTTTAGGCTTGCTTTTGGGGGGGTCTAGGCCTTGGTTCCCCCTCTGTTAAGCGTTTTGTGACAATTATATTGTGAAAAGCGCTATACAAATAAAATTGATTTGATTTGACTTTAAAAATCCATCCTATCCCATGGAACATAGTGTTTTGCTTTTATTTTCTTGAGAGTGGTTTGATCTGTTTGAAAACGGTCTTAGCAGAGATGTGGTCAGTGATCATTCCACACCGACTTTACAACATTTATCTCTCTCCTTCCACATGTTGATGAGAGAGGGAGACAGAGACAGTCAGAGAGAAAAGACCAGCGGCTGCCTAAGCTTTCCATTTTCTAATTTTCCTGTGTCGGATTTCCACTTCAGGTGTTCGCTCCCAGGTGATCAATGAAAGAAGCCATGCCAGTCCTCTCTGCAGGCACAGGTAAGATCTATCACACCTTAGCGAGTAAAGGGGCTGATGAGGCTTTGATTAATTGTTTGTATTTTGTGTTACAGTGTTATAGAGCTACAGTGTACCGGACTATCAAAGCAGCAGCACTGATAAACACCTCAGAGATTAATGTGACACAAGCTGTTTATTTTCTGGCTTATCTTTTAAACTTGTATTTTGAATATTCAATATATACTGAACATCTGTTATAGTTACAAGATCCTTGAGCTCAGTGACCTCCATGAGAATATTATCACCTCAATGATAGGGCACTGATGCTGCCTGCATTTTGCAATATGCATGGGTTTATGATGTTGAAATGAAAGCTATTTTTCACACAGTTGTGCCAGTGGAACTTATTAAGGTCCATGAGGTAAGGTCCATATTAAGGTAATTCAGAGATTCCTGGAAATTCATGATGATTTGTGAGGGCTCATTTGTTAGTGAGGAGGACTTGCCTAGCTGACTGTGTTATTTTGTGTCCAGTTAGCAAAATGGAACAACATCCCCCATTATCACATTTGAATGGAATGGCATTTAGCAATATGTTACAGAAATATCAAGATTTATTGCTATACAACAAAAATACAGTGTATGTGTAGGTTTTTTTAACAAGATAATTAGTAACTTTACAATGGTATAACATAATTTAGAGCACAGCCAGAAGGTAGTGAGGCATTGTAATGATGGGGGGAAAAGAAAATTCAATAGGGATAAGTGATCAGACAAAAAGATCACCTCTTAACCCAAATGCAGGCATTATGTCAGTGGTGGGCCGTCAGGGCCTGCAAGGCCTTCTCTGCTGGCCTAAAAAATATCTGAATCACAGACTGATGTTAATTATATTTTGTCCATGAATACTTATTAAATAATTCCAAATGGTCTGTTCGCTTCCTTTCATAGCTGTTCCCCTGGTTGCGCTGCATCCAGACGTGTATTTTCATATTAAAGCATTTAACCAATCACATTTCAGCCATCATTTGTTGCCAGGGTCAAATAAATCTGCCTGGAGGCCTTCACAATCCGTTCTGCAGGCCCTGTAGCATAAAATAAGTGTTGATCAAACTGTTGCTTCAACCAATCAGATTTTGAGTTGGGGACACGAAGGCCTTCTAGAAGGCCTAGGTAACGTCAGCGTATTCACACCCTTTGATTGGATAGTCAGAGAGTCTGACTATGATGTAATGTGATTGGTTAAATGCTTTAATATGAAAATACACGTCTGGACGCCGCGCAACCAGGGGAACAGCTATGAAAGGAAGCGAACAGACCATTTGGAATTATTTAATAAGTATTCATGGACAAAATATAATTAACATCAGTCTGTGATTCAGACATTTGAGCGGACATTTTCAGCCCTAAAGCGAATTAAAATGTATGCCAGAAATACGACAGGGCAGGCTCGACTTTCAGCATTAGCTTCGATGGTGATAGAAAAGGACTTCTTGATGGAACTGAAACACACGGATAATCTGTACGACAGAGTAATTTAACTCTTTTTGAGGAAAGAAAGGAGGATGGATTTTGTGTACAAATAATAAGGATTTTTGGTGAGTAAAATGTTGCTATTTTCCTAAATAATATTGCAATTTTATGAGGTTATTATTATTGATGCTTTTTTATGTGTGTCACAGCTGTAGCACCCCGGGTTTGTTTCTTCAGTAAAGGCATTTATTCGGGATACATGAGTTATCTATCTGCGATGCAACGGCAACGGGTGTCTGTTCGGTTTGTTTTTACACTTTGTTTATTTATCTTTCTTCAGTCATGTTTCATGAGAGAGAATGACAGCGATAGAGACGAGAGAGAATGACAGCGATAGTTAGAAGCGTGAGATAATTAGTGATTAGTAGTGTTAGTAACTTAATCTAAATCCCTAATGTTAGTAGATTAGTTGGTTAGTACTATATACATCTAACTAATATATACAAAGTGTAATTAGAAAGTAAGAAGGAAGTAAAATGAGATTAGAAACGAAGACGGAAAAACCGAAACAGAATTTCCCCAAGTGCATGACAGAACGAGAATGAAACATGACTGAAGAAAGATAAATAAACAAAGTGCAAAAACAAACCGAACAGACACTCAAAACATAACAATAAGATGGCTTTTATAGCCATAAAATAGTTATTGAGGGGTGGATTGATTCAGACGGAGCACTACTGAAGGCCTAGGTGTGAAATGCACGGCCCGCCACTGCATTATGTACTACACATATGAACAGATAGGGCAGATATGTGTTAAATACTCCATCATACATGCTTTGTGGATGTTCTGTGGTTTACATGACTCTGAGATGAAACCGTTCCATAAACGACTATTTGATATGCAATCTGTATTCAACTAAACAGTTTGAGGGCTCTAGTTTTGGGAACACAATGGCAAAAACACACCTGGACAGTAATGTAATTGCTAGTTTCGCCTGTCACGAATTGAATATTTTTCTCTAAGGCAAGTTGTTCATTAAACAATTGTTTGAAATACAATCTGTATTCAACTAAGCAGTTCAACGTGTTTGAGCTTTGCACTTGTAAGGAATGGTTAAACAGCGAGAGAATTCTGAAGTTGTTGAGCAGGGGCAATGGATATTACTTAATAAAAGAATAACATAATGGATATATTTTGTTATGCAGGACAACAAGTCAAAATGCAGGACATTTGGTCACCCTATGCAGAGCATCACAAGTGCATCAAGTTAATTTAGAAAATAAACATCTTTTAATATATGTGGCTTTTATGAAAGTATATCAAAGCCACACATCTTTTCCTCTTCCTCCTCCTGGACTATGAGTTTGAGAAAAGCATGCTTTTCTCAGTAGGAGACAGTGCACATTCAATTTAGTTTAGTATTGCCGCATGATATGACAACCTTACTCTTTGCAAGCCATGGCGCTTGCTCTTCATTAGACATTAGACAAAAAATAACTAAATTGCCAGTTTGCTATGGCAAAGGTATTAAATGGAAAAAACGGATGATCTCATTGGCCATAATGAATTAAACCCTCACAACTCCCACAGGTAAATTATTATTCTTAAACTAACCTCTTTTACAACTGTGTTGCAGGTGCACTACCATCTCTTGTCACAAAACTACTGTAATGTAATTACTGGACAACAATATGCCTCTGTCCTGGATTAGCGCTGCTGTCGGCGCATTGCACTTTGACAATGAAACTCAAGCGTCAAATGTCATTATCATGGCATTTATAAACATATTTTTATTGCCTATAATTAATATATTCATGGGATATATAAACTCTGTGAGTCCTTGACAAAATGGTTGACTTAAAGATAAGATATTGATGCTCTTGGCCACTTGGGCCATCAACAGATGTCTGTCCCATTCCCAAAAAAGTTGACTGGAGACCCGGAGATTTGTTGTTTGTATCACACAGGACTACATGAAACGCTGGCCCTGCTGACCTCTCAGCTCCGCCCAGATGCCAACCATAAGGAAGACATGGTCTTCCTGAAGGAAGTTTTCAGTGAGAAAAGCCTTGGCTTCCTGATGAAGGTATGACACTACTGAGACTGGGTTCTGTCGCACAGCACTTCCTTGCATTCAGAGCTCATGACTCCAGCAGGCGTCATGGAAAGTGAAGTTTGTCACAGTATCCATAAAGAGAACGCAGAATGGCAATGCCAAAACTGCTAAATCAGCATTCTGATGGTCTGTCCACACTCGTATTGGCTTTCACATAGGCCTACTGTATTTTGAAAAAGGGCATATTAGCCAAAAAGTTGATTTGTGCATAATAAGACAACAGAGACAAAAAGATTTTTTGAGTTATTTATTCATTTAACATACTCTATGAAAAATAATCATGTTACAGAAGGAATCAGGATATGTAAGAATGATCTTACAGTGTAGCAGATAGGTTCTTTTACAATGTCCTGTGTGATACAGATCCATGAAAAGCTGCGACAGTATGAGCGCCAGAGCCCAACGCCCATTCTGCACAGCGCCTCCTCTCTGGCAGAGGATGTAAGTATACTACCACAGGCATCTTCAACTTTACTGTCATGAATGGCCAAAGTAATAATTAGGTACTAAAATTAGAGAAGCCCTTCATGATTCATGGCAGAACAGGCTGGTATAAATGTAGGGACATAACTATTAGATTCAGAGCCTTGGAACTCTTAAATATTCATTTTAAAATTCCCCACAATTATTTCATTTTTTGATGTTCTCTTGTAGTTTACTTAATTGTGGAAGGCGGTTTAATGAAAGATGATTAACGGCCACGCCTACTGGCAGGGCAGCTAGGGCACACAGCTGTGCAGAATGATCTAATTGTATCTGTGTGCTTAAAACTGCTCTGCTCTCTTAGTAGGTGGCTGGAACATGGAAGCTGTAAGAGAGAACTGTGGCGCAAAATAATTTAAAACCTGAAAAGTTTGTGTGTGTGAATGTCTAGTGTTTTGCTAAAAGGTGCTTTTGGTTTAGTTTGTTATTTTGATTTATTGTTTTTAACCGGAACCCATAATTTTGTATTATTTATATAGTTTTGGTTCTCTCTCTCTCCCTCCCTGTCCTTGTGGGAGAGAAAATAAAATCCGGTCCGCAGACCAATAACTCCATTCCCTGCATCCTGCTGTTCTGTTTCAATACAGGTTGTGTCGCGTGGCCTGTGACAGTAATCTAAAGCCAATGGGATTCTGGGTAAAAGGGACAAAAAACTATGTGATTGATGTTCCTGAAACATACAAGGACCCTCTCTATATACTACTCCAATGATCTTACCCTATATCTGAAATTATTTAGGAGAAAGAAAGCTTTGAAACCAAATACTTTATTCATTCCTTTGGCAGATTGTCTGCATCAGACAGTTTCTGGGGGAAAACAGCACAACACCGTCATCATGGTTTCCTTAGCCAATTTGGCTTCAATTTAGTTGCAACTGAAAGCACTGATGTAAGGAAGGACTTTTTAATGAGACTCCTGGTCATGGGTAGTCATATCCATGCCTGTAGAAAATGTGACTTTGGGATATTTATTTTCTGCTGTGGGTTTGCTTTCAATTTTATGCAACCTCCATCCACCTATATATTCTACAGTGGCTGGTGTCCAGAGTGTCAGTCTAATGTAATTTGACAACTTTTTGGTAATTCCTCCGCTGAGGGGCAGGAGAGTATGTTTGTGAGCTGACAATATTATAGTCCAATTTTCTGTCTTCAGCCCACACACATTCTAAGCAGCCAATGCCCTATTGAATATTCATACACAGTGTTTTTTTCAGTCAACTCTTGATATGCATATACTCAGATCTATAATGCCATTATGCATTTAGCAGAGTCTGTATACATATAACAAGTTGGTAAATTTAGTAAAGAAATTCTGATCACATTTTAAGCATTTTTTGCAATTTGTAGCTATCTGAATTAACTTTCTGTCCTCTCTATATACACTACCGGTCAAAAGCTTTAGAACACCTCCATTTTTACACCTCCAAATTTATGCAGTTTAATGTTTCAATGTACTCTGAAATTAAAGCATAGAACAAATAAACAATTGTCCAATAAAAAAGAAATCATGGAATCGTTTTGTTTAACAAAATGCAATCAACATTTTTGACTCATCAAAGTAGCCACCTTTTGCAGATATAACAGCCGAACACACTCTTTCTACAATCAAATATTGTTCGGAAAGTTCTTCCCAACACTGTTGCAGAAGTTCCCACAAATGTGTTGGACTTGTAGGTTGCTTTGCTTTCACCCTTCTGTCCAGTTCATCCCAAACCAGCTCAATGGGGTTTAAGTTTGGTGACAGTGCTGGCCATTCCATGATTTGAAGCCTACCGTCTTGTTCTTTTCTTTTAACGTAGTTCTGACATAGCCTGGAGGTATGTTTTGGGTCACTACCTTGCTGTAGGATGAACCCCTGACCAACTAGGCATAGACCAGAGGGTATTGCATGGCACTGCAAAATGCTGTGGTAGCCCTTTTGGTTCAGGGTGCCAGTCACTCTGTGCAAGTCGCCGACTCTGGATCCAGAAAAAGAGCCCCAGACCATCACGCTTCCTCGTCGATGTTTGACAGTTGGTGTCACACACTGAGGAACCATCCTTTCACCTACTCAACGGCGTACAAAACCCCTGTGTGATGAACCGAAGATTTCAAATTTTGATTCATCCGTCGATAAGACTTTAAGTCTTCAGTAGTCCACTGGTGGTGCTTCATGGCTCAGGCAAGCCTCTTTTTCTTATTTTGCCATCTTAGCAATGGCTTTCTTATTGCCACTCGACCTGTCAAACCTGCAGCTCAAAGTCTTCTCTTCACAGTTGGAACTGAGACTTCCTTACTTTGACCAGTGTTAAGCTGTGCTTGAAGCTGTTGTCCTGTGAGCCGCCTATCACGGAAGCTGTTGACTCTCAGAAACATGTTTTCTGATTTTGTTGTGGCTTTGGGTCTGCCAGACCTTCCTGTCAGAGTTTCCTCCAGTTTCCAAGTGCCTTTTGATGGTGTCACTGACACCTTGGCCTTCTTTGCAATTTCTCTAAAGGAAAGACCTACACTTTTGAGGGTTATAATGGTCTGTCTGTCTTTCTTTGTTAATTGCCTTTTTCTCACCATTATGATAACAATATACTACTCCCTGCAGTGCAATATTGTCCAAATAATGCTTCAGAGGGTGTAGTAACACAATCTATTCCAACACTGCTTTTATACAGACAGAGGGTTTGTAAGTAATCAACAAAAGTTGACACCTGTAGGAATTCTTTGCATCAACTTTCAAGGCTTTATAACTTTATATACATTATTTTTCAGTTTTTGGTAACCTAAACTATTTTTTTTTACCTCTGGCAGTTTACTGCTTACCTTTGTACCATTTCAGGTTATTCACTGGACTTGAACTGCTTAAATTTCAGTATGAACTGGAAAAATGGGGGTGTTCTAAAACTTTTGACCAGTAGTGTAGTTCACATACAAGCTGATCTGAGGTCAGTTCCAAGCAGTGAGCCATTGTGTTCAGTGTGATTTTTTCCCTTTGACTGACTCATTACTCAATCACAAATTATTTAATCAAGTGTTTTAGCCTTGCATGTCTGTAATATGGTTGTGGAGGGCGTCAGTCTTGGCAACATGGGAGTGGCAGGGTTGCCTTTGTTTTCCCATGCTGTGGAGGCCTTTGGAATAGTGAAACTTTCCGGGGGCAGGTTTGGCCCTCTCGCAGGGTTTGAGAGTGTGACCTGTTGCCCAGAAGGTTGTTTCAAAGGCCATAATTGATTTAATTATTATTTAATTGGTGTTTATTTTGTGTGGAGGGTAAGTGATTATTCACTTACATGTTTGTGTTTGAGAATGTGAGTGGATGTGAATTGTCAATTGTTTAGTGATTGTGATTGGATGTGTGAGTGATAGACCGGTGATTGCCTCACAAGTCCCACCTGAGCCAGGCAGAAAGTAAGCCTATTTAAGAGCAGGTGGGGTGAGTGGGGGATCAGTTAGTCTTGTCATGTCATTCATGTGTGTGTATTGAGAGATGTTAGTCTTGTCATTTACGCGAGCGTGTGTGCGTGTGCACGCACATCTTGTATGATGTAGTGTTGTCTTTGTGTGTGTTCCCTGCAAGGGGGTTTCTGTGTCGGAGGACATGAAGTCTGTGTAGTCTGTGTTGAGTTTTGTGTGCGTTTGTCTAGAGCAGGGGTGGGCAGTTCCGGTCCTGGAGGGCCGGTGTGTGTGTGCAGGTTTTTGTTTCTACCAATTACCCTGGCTCAATTAGCTAATTAGTTGGATGCGCCAATGCTGGTTCTCTTGTAGATTGTTCTCTTGTAGGGAACACAAGAACAGTCTTTAGCTGTCACTCATGCCTTATCAAGAAATTTAGCTGAAATGTCAGATCACGTAAATGATTGGGGCTAATTCAATAATTAAGAGCAGAAGTTGGCATGAAATCCAGAAATTGATACGGCCCTCCTTGCCCACCCCTGGTCTAGAGTGACTGATTAGAATGCTTCCTGTGTGTCTGGGAAAGAGAGAGAGAGGGCACACTGAAATAGTGTCTGCCTCTCTCCCTCGGTATGATTGGTAGAGAACTCGCACTCGGGCAGTGGAGAGTGTTTCTGGACAACGTCCCGAGAGCTCTCACTGAAAGAGTGGAGAGTGTCTTGGGGATGGTTGTCAGAGAACTCTCACTGTGATGAGTGGCGATGGTGTCTGAGTGTCCAGGTTGAAAAGAGAACTTGGACTGAAAAGTTCGTGTCTCTGTGTGGATGGGTTTGGGAAGCATTCGGAAAGTCACTGAATATGTGTGTACCTGGTGAGGTTAGAGTGGAACTCTGGACTGAAGAGGCGCGGTGTCCTGTTGATATGTGTGATGAGTGTGCATAGGGACAGTGCGTAGAGTTCTACCCTGTCCCGTGAAGTGTCGATACGTGTTAAATGTGTATGCATGTAAGCGGTGTGGAAAGCCGCTGATTGTCTGTTTGTTGTGTGTTCCCCGAAAGGAGATTTCCCCCTCGGAGGAGGTGGGCTTTCATGTAGTTTTGTTTATTTCAGTTTGTTATTTTAGTAAATAGTTTTTGCCCGAAACCTTCGCAGCAAGTAGGGGGAAGACTTTGTGTTTGTGTTTGTTTTATTTAACCTGCTCTCCCACCGTTTCGCTCTCCCGCGTCTGGGAGAGAGGCGGAAAAAATAAAGATCCGTTCGGTAGACCGACAAACCCCACTCCTCTGCCAGTTCTTACCATCGGCTGCTCTGCTCCAGTCCAGGGATTGTCCCATGGCATGTGACAATGGTATAATACTAAAAAATGGAAACAACATAAGGATTTCCTTCTTATGTTTAGAATATTTTTTGCAAAAAGAATACTAAAATATGGACTATGTTTATTTCTCTTTCAAAATGTGCTAAATTATAATCCAGGTCCTTCAACTCCAGAAAGGCTGAGTCCAGTACAAGCCAGTGTACCTGTCTATATACCTGGAGTGACAGTGCTGTGATTGACAGGTGGCAGAGGAGCTGCAGAGTGGACCAATGAGCAGTGATGAAAAGGAACTTCTGCAGCTGCTGACATCACCTCACCTCAAGGTAATGCTATGTTGACAGACAGACAGACAGACACACACACACACACACACACACACACACACACACACACAGACACACAGACACAATTCCTTTCAGCAACTCACAGGCATGTGGATTAGGACCAAACAATGATGTTCCAGAAGGCTGAATTAATATTATTTTAAATTATTCCACTATCATTCCTTATTTTTATTTCCTCAAAGCTCTTTTTTGGGTTTTGTCAAAATCAGTTTGAAATTAATTAAACTGTGATGCAATTAAATTTAGAAAATGTACAAGCACAAGAATAATGGCATTCTATGACCTTAGGCTCTCTCCTATACATTTTGGGGAGCATTTTCCAACTCGCTTGACAAAAGAGAAGGGACTCTCCCTCTTTCTCTCGGGGGGTCTAGTGGAAGGGGTCCCATGTGTTGAGTCATGGCACAAATGTAAGTGCAGGGTAGCAGTATTTCTTTCCCATGGGTTAGTGTAAATGTCCACTCTACTGGGGAGGAGCCTCATTTAAGGTCTGTTGGAGTTCTTAGTGTCATGCTGTATCAATTTGATTTAGTGGATGCATAGAGGACTAAACATCCTCTGCATGCCTAGATCAGTTCTACTTATTTCCAGCAGCATAATACTAAACTAGTGAGGGCCTCCCTTCTACCTGTTGGGTTCTCTGATCACCATTTAATCATGGCTCAACTCTCTCCTGCCCCCGGCAGGCTTCTTGCTGGAAGTTCTATGTGGAGCTCTTACAAGATGCTGCCTTTGTTTGAAGAGTTCTGGGGTAGATATATTTTATTTTATTTTATTTCTTTAACCTTTATTTAACCAGGAAAAAGCCCATTGAGATACAATTTATTTTTCAAGGGAGACCTGGCCAAGAAAGGCCGCAGAGCAGCATTTAAAAGTTACGCTAACACACATATGACAATACAATACATTAAAACATCTTGCAAGACACCTATACTGCTCAAGGGAATTAAGGGAACACTTAATCATCACAGTATAACACCAAGTCAATTAAACTTCAGGGATATCGATCTGTCCAGTTAGGAAGCGTAAACAATTGTGAATCAATTTTACCTGCTTTGGTGCAAATGAAAGTGACAACAGGTGGACAGGAGAGGCAACAGCAAGACAACCCCCAAAAAGTAAATGGTTTTGCAGGTGGTGGCCATAGACCATTTATCTCTCCTTATCCTTCCTGACTGATTTTTCTCTAGTTTTGCATTTTACTAGTGCCCTTGTCACTACTGGTAGCATGAGGCGGTACCTGCAGCCCATTCAGGTTGCACAGGTAGTCCAGCTCCTCCAGGATGACACATCCATAAGTGCCGTTGGCAGGTTCGCTATTGGCGCCCCGTAATCTTCACAGATAATGTGACAGACGTGAAAGAGTCTGAAGATGCCGTGGCGAACGTTATGCTGCCTGCAACATCATCCAGCATGACAGGTTTGGCGGTGGGTCAGTGATGGTCTGGGGAGGCATATCCTTGGAGGGCCGCACAAACCTCCACATGCTAGCCAACGGTACCCTGACTGCTGTTAGGTACCGGGATAAAATCCTCAGACCCATTGTCAGACCTTACGCTGGTGCAGTGGGCCCTGGGTTCTTCCTGGTGCAGGACAATGCCCAGCCTCATGTGGCCAGAGTGTGTAGGCAGTTCCTGGATGACGAAGGCATTGATGCCATTGACTGGCCCTCACGTTCCCCAGACCTGAATCCAATTGAGCACGTCTGGGACGTTATGTATCGTTGCATCCGCCACCGCCAAGTAGCACCACAGACTGTCCAGGAGCTCACTGATGCCCTGATCCAGGTCTGGGAGAAGATCTCCCAGGACACCATCTGTCGTCTCATCAGGAGCATGCCCAGACATTGTCGGGAGTGTATCCAGGCACATGGGGGCCATACACATTACTGAGCCACATTATGAGTTGTCGTGATGAAATTCACACAAGTTGGATCAGCCTGTGATCTAAATTTTTCACTTAGATTTTCGGTGTGATTTTGAATCCAGCCCTCAATGGGTTAATGATTTTGGTTTCCATTGACCGTTCTTACGTCATTTTGTTCTCGACGAAGTACACAATGTAATCAGTAAAGATTTTCAACTTGAATATTTCGTTCATCGAGATCCGCGATGTGTGATTTAAGTGTTCCCTTAAATTCTTTGAGCAGTACTTAAAGAATCCGGCCTATGGGAAACATCTACACACTTAAGGACATCTGCAACCAGGGTCATGAACTCCCTAAGTGGTACCAGCACCTCTAACTGGAGAACATTTTGTAAGGTGTTCCATGTCGTGGGTGCACAATATGAAAAGGCAGTTTTTCCTAATGTGGTAACAACCCTGGGGACTTTTAAAAGCAGCAGCCTGCTAGACCGTGTTTGGTAACTACTAATTGCAAAGTTAAGGAGGCTAAAAAGGTAACTGGGCAATTTGCACAGGATTGCCTTGTAGATAAAAACACACAAATATAACTGTCTACGTGTAGCTAGAGAAGGCCATTCCACCATTTCATATAAACTACAATGATGGGTGGATGATCTGGCATTTGTGATAAAGTGCAATGCTGCATGGTAGACAGAATCTAGTTTTCCCAGCAGAGATAATGCTGCATGCATGTACAACAAATCCCCATAGTCAATCACAGATAAAAAGGTGGCTTGAACAAGTTTATTTCTAACTTCAGAGGGGAAACAGGACAGGACGAAAACAAAAACCTAATTTTGGCCTAAGTTTCTTTAAAAGCTTGTCTATATGTACATTGAAAGCCAACTTATCGTCCATCCATATACCAAGATACTTATAACATGTTACCCTTTCAATAGCTGCCCCCTTTAGTGTGACAAGGCCAAGATTCTCTAAAATCTGAGAGTGAGCTCTAGTGAAGGTCATGAATTTGGTTTTCTGGGTATTTAAAATGAATTTGAGCCTATGCAGGGAAGTTTGCAATGATTTAAATGCAACCTGGAGCACTGTGTCATCTGCATAAAGATGAAACTTGGCTGGATGCATTCTGTTTCTTAGGTCATTTATAAAAATAGAGAATAAAACCGGTGCCAAGATCGAGCCCTGGGGTACACCTCTAGTAATCTCAAGAAAGTTAGACTTGTAATTATCTGCATAAACACATTGGGATCTATCGGTGAGATAGTTTCTGAACCAGTTTACAGCCCCATCACTAAGACCAACAGTAATTAGTCTGAGCAGCAGTAACTCTTGGTTGACTGAGTCAAAAGCCTTTGATCAATCAACAAACAATGCAGCACAATGTTGTTTTTTATCAAGTGAGTTCATAATGTCACTGGCCACCAACATAGCTGCTGTTGTGGTACTGTGTCCAGCCCTAAAACCAGACTGAATCTCACTAAATATGTTGTTTCCAAGTAAAAACTGCTTTAACTGAACATTTACAAATGATTCAAGGACTTTAGCTAGAATAGAAGTTTGGAAATGGGGCAGTAATTATCTACATTTGAGGGGTCCCCAACTTTCAATAGAGGTAGAACATATGCTGCCTTCCATACTTTGGGAATACAGTTTGTCGCGAGGCTCAAGTTAAAAATATAGGTAATAGGCCCTGCAATAAGCTTAGCAGCCACCTTTAAAAAGTAAGGATCCAGGTTATCAGGTCCTGCAGACTTTTTAAGGTCTATATCTTTGAATGCTTTACAGACCTCAGCAAGAGTGATATACTTGAAGCTAAAGGGGTTCTCTAGCAAGGCTGACTCAGAACTCATTGTGACAGAGTTTACATTGTTTACATCGGAAACATCTGGATCCACAGCATTATCAAAGAGTGATCCAGCTAATATAAAATTCCTGTTAAAAATCTTAACAATATCAATCAATCTTTATTTTTGTATAGCGCCATTTATACACAGTGCTTCACAATTGGAATTTTCCAGAGGGAATACAAAAACCAGAAAACCATTGGAGCCAATGTGGGAGACTGGAAAATTATTCCCTGACCCCTTAGAAGGCGGTCGAGATGAACTCCTGGAAAATGGTGGGATACAGAGAAAAACAAAACAAATAGTCCTTGAGGCTAATGAGGCTTAACAGACCACCGGAAGGGCATTCTAAGTGTAGGGGTGGGGTGGACCTCATCCCTCCAGATACCAGGGCAGGGCGGGGGATGGAACCAGCAGCTAGGGCCAGCGGCATCCGGCTAACACACGGCAGGGGTGGGGGGTTGACTCTGGGGCAGGTGAGCTCCGGGCAGGTGCCACGAAGCCGGGGAGAAAAGACGAAAGGTGCAATTATGACTATGACAAATATCACACCGGATCAGGGGAAAGAGTAGAGTGATAACACTTTTGCACCAGCAGAAGTAATCTAGGGCAGCATAACTAATTAGGTGAGTGGCACAGGGAGCACGCAGCCTTGAGGGCACTCAGAAACCATCTCACCACATCATCAGCAGTCCTGATAGGGGCAGATCATCACTTATGATTGGTGACAGTAAGGAGAGCTCATTGCACCAGAAGGCTCTATTGCTACGCCCCCTCCACATCTGCACCTAATGACTATAAGAGAGACTAAAGAGATGTGTTTTTAATCTAGACTTGAAAATTGAGACCGTGTCTGACTCCTTTAAAGAGACGGGTAGACCGTTCCACAGTAAAGGAGCTCTATAGGAGAAAGCTCTGCCACCTGCTGTATTTTTTTATATTCTAGGGACTACCAAGTTGCCTGCATCTTGTGAACGAAGCGAACGTGGGGGATTGTAGGTATGAAGTAGATCCGTCAAATAAGAGGGTGCAAGTCCATGCAACACCTTATAAGTTAAGAGGAGTACCTTATAGTCTAAACGATCATTTATAGGAAGCCAGTGAAGTGACGCTAACACAGGACTAATGTGCTCATACTTCTTTGTTCTAGTCAGGATCCTTGCAGCAGCATTCTATACGAGTTGTAGGCTCCTGAGTGAGGTATTGGAACAGCCAGACAGTAATGCATTGCAATAATCTAATCTAGATGCAACAAAGGCATGTACCAATTTTTCTGCATCTATTAATGACAGGAAGCCCCTAATTTTGGCAATATTCCTCAAGTGAAAAAAAGCTACTCTGGAAATGTTTTTGATGTGACTATCAAATGAGAGACCAGGATCTATAGTAACACCAAGGTCTTTTACCACCAAACTTGCAGCAACAGAGCAACCATCCAGATTAAGAGATAAATCAGATAACCCTCTTCTGAGGTTTTTGGGCCCCAAGACCAACATCTCTGTTTTATCAGTATTCAACAATAGAAAATTATCTGACATCCAGTCTTTTATGTCTTTAAAACAGGCCTCCAACTGTTCGAATTGTCCTTCACCAGGTTTCATTGATAAGTATAATTGTGTGTTATCTGCGTAGCAGTGAAAATGTACGCCATGTTTACGAATGACATCACCAAGTGGCAACATGTAAAGGAAGAACAATAATGGCCCCAAAACAGAACCTTGAGGGACACTGTATTCCACCTTGATGAGAGCAGAGGGCTCATCATTTAACTGCACAAATTGATACCTATCTGACAGGTAGGATTTAAACCAGGAGATTGCCTGTCCACGCAGTCCAATTAGGTTTTCAAGTCTGCTGAGAAGAGTTTGGTGGTCTATTGTGTCAAACGCAGCACTTAAGTCCAAAAGCACAAGAATAGAGACACATCCACGGTCAGCTGATATCAGTAAGTCATTGACAACTTTAATAAGAGCAGTCTCAGTGCTATAGTGTTGCCTAAATCCTGACTGAAAAGTTTCATAGATGTCATTTGATATCAGGAATGAAGTCAGTCTCTGAGCTACAGCTTTCTCTAGAATTTTTGAAAGAAAAGAAAGATTAGAAATTAGCCTGTAGTTACTGAGATTTTCTGGGTCAAGGTATGGTTTCTTTAAAAGTGACTTAATTACTGCCACTTTTTGAGAATATCAGCTTTGTCTTTGACTTCCTCAGAATCAATGACTAGATGGTCAGGGAGGCCAGAGGAAACATTGGAGCCTGACACAGATTTTATGAGTTTCCAGAATTTGGAAGGATTATTAAGGTTCTCTGTGACATTCTTCAAATAGAAATCTGACTTTGATTTCCTGATCATTCCAGTGCACTTGTTTCTCAAGGCTCTAAAAGAAGACCAATCAGCAGGTATATTAAACTGTCTTGCTTTGGCCCAAGCAATGTTTCACTGTCTGATTAGGTTTGATAAGTTATCTGAGAACCATGGATTGTCCCTTCCCCTGATCCTGAATTTCTTTACAGGGGTATGTTTATCACAAATGGACATTAAAATATTTTAAAAATAATCCAAGGCAAGGTCAACATCAGGTATCAATTTGGTTTGCTCAATCCCACTATGGTACACATCATGCAAAAAGGCTTGTACATCAAAGTGTTTAGAAAACCTCTTATAAATAAAATGAGGTTTCACTTTTGGGAGTTTTACATTCCTCACACAAGCAATTACACAATAATCACTGGCATCATTACAGAAAATCCCAATAGAATTATACTCTTAGTTCTGTCTATAAAATGAGATGGATCATTTGGAACACAAGGATTGCTCACATTCGGATCTTCTGCCAACAGGACATTCTTCAGTGGAGGCTAGAAGAGTTCTAGGGGACCTTGAGCTCCTAATGAGGGAGCCTTATTTTTGGGCAGGTGGGGGGGAAAGCTTTATAGTGTAGCCTGTATAAAGGTGAGGAACATCAGTGCTTTGCAGGGGGTCAAGGGACACCAGTGGTAGGAATTTTTTGTTGAGCCAAGGCACCTTAGGTGGAGGGTGCTGTACAGGCTTCCCAAGCCTAAGAGGACAGGGATGCAGTGGAGGATAATCCACGAGGCCCTGGCAACAAACAGGCAACTGTCCCACTTTAACCCAGGGGTGGGGGAGGGGTGTCTGTTTTGCTCACTGTCAGAGACTGTTCCTTGTGCTTTTTATGCCTGTGCATTTTTTATCACGCTTTTATTGCAGCAAATCTGAGTAAAGGTTTACTCTGTGGAGTGGTTAATTTTGGGGCCCAATACTTGTTAAGGCATCAGGCCAAGTGTGTTTTGTTAATTCTTTATTTGGTCAGGCTAAACCAACGATCTGGGTAGCACAGCAGAAACAGGTATGAGGTAGTGGGTGTACTGACCCTGGGATTTTGTTTAAGGGGTTTGTCTCTGCACGCCTTAGGGAAGAGTATGTGTACTACAGACTGGTTAATAATATTGAGGCTTTTCAGAGCATGTGGTGTCTGGGAGAGGCTTTGTGTTTTGCTGATGAGGAGGGAATGGATATATGTTTGTAATGTATGTGTGTGGGGCTGTTTGGGATTGTTTTTTACATTTCCTTAGGGTTATATTGTGGTTTATGCAATAGTGACCATTTGTGGGTTTGGTTTGGTGGAGTGGGCAGGGGGGTATGTTTTGACTGGCGGGGGGCTTGACTCTATGTGATTAGGATGAGAGGATCTAAGAGGATATCAACAGAGCATCAAAAGTCAGTCTCTGTCTCACATGCACTTTTGTTTTCTGCAATCTTTCCAGGCTGTCTTCACTGTGCATGACACAGTTGCTCAGAAGAACTTTGATCCTGTTCTGCCCCCACTGCCAGATGACCTGGAAGATGACCTGGATGAGGAGTCAGTGAAGATTGTGCGGTTGGTGAAGAATAAGGAGCCCCTGGTGAGTAACAGTGTGCAGGGACATGATGAGCAGTCCTTAGTGAATAACAGTGTTTAGGGACATGGTGAGGAGCCCCTAGTGAGTCACAGTGTTCAGGGACATGGTGAGGGGCCCTTAGTGAGTAACAGTTTTCAGGGACATGGTGAAGAGTCCTTAGTAACAGTATTCAGGGACATGGTGAAGAGTGTTCAGGGCCATGGTGAGGAGCCCCTAGTGAGTCACAGTGTTCAGGGACATGGTGAAGGGTCCTTAGTAAGTAACAGTTGTCAGGGACATGGTGAAGTGTCCTTAGTGAGTAACAGTGTGCAGGGACATGATGAGGAGTCCTTAGTGAATCACAGTCTTCAGGGGCATGGTGAGGGGCCTTTAGTGAGTCACAGTGTTCAGGGACATGGTGAAAAGTCCTTAGTGAGTAACAGTGTTCAGGGACATGATGAAGAGCCCCTGGTGAGTAACAGTGTGCAGGGATATACTGTAGATATGATGTGGAGCCCCTAGTAAATGACAGTGTGCAGGGATATAGTGAGGAGCCCCTGTCCCCACATTGAAGGTCAGCTGGATTCAGATACTTTGCAGTGACATAACATGTCTGTATTTTATTTTGAGGTGGGACTCATGATGCCAATCAGTCAGTCTTTGTTAGGAACTGTTCCCTTTCCTATATAAAGCCACAGAGGCAAAATGGAACAGCAAAGAGTAGAGGAAGCTTAAGCTGCTTTAGATATTTAGACCATTTTATTGACTGAGGAATGTACCACATATAATGATGTGAGTTGCATGAACCTGTTTGATGGAGTTATCCATTCCCACTATGTCTTCCCCAGGGGGCTACCATCCGCCGTGACGAGACCACAGGGGTAGTGATCGTGGCCCGCATCATGAGGGGAGGGGCTGCTGACAGGAGTGGTGAGTTACCCAGGAAACGGAATAGATCAGAGCCAATCAGAACCGGGATAGGGTCTGACATGGATAGCTCGGCCTTCTCCCCATTGAGATTAGGTCAGATGTTTAGATCACCTTCGGATACCTTTTCATACTCATTAGTTGACCCCAGGTTGGGAACTACTGCTTTAGATTTTGGACCACCAAAACTGATCCCTGATCAGTTTCATATTTATTTACATAATGCTTAGGGTTAGGATTTAGTGAAATCATCCTGGAACTGCTGGTGGACACAGAAAAGTCCCAGACCCTTACGCAGACCCCCCTTCAAATGAAATAGAAAACCCTTAGCAAGAATGTGAAGTGAAATATGAGAACGTATATGAGATAGGATACCAAGACATCTGCATGCAGAGCCTAGTGAGAGGAAAAGTAGTGCCATCATATGGACTAAATTTGACAGAAAGTTGGGCCCACTGATAAAATGAAATTGATCAACCACAACAGCTGCTTGAGACAGGGAGGGTCTAGCCAGTGTGCTTCCATCAGACAGACAAGAACAACAGTCTGGAGAGCTGATCGCTGCTGTAGCCATGGATATATTATCTATGCACAGGGGATGAACAATGTGTCTGCGATTGTGCATGACAGTTTGTTGTTTATGGACACTCCCACACCAGGTTCCTCCCTCCTCTTGCCAGAGATGAATGGGGATTACATATTTTATTGATCGGCCATTGACTTCCACTCTCTTTTTACTGTTGTGTTCACTTAGGGAAAACAATAAGTAGCAGCCTACAATGTGTAATGTGACGGGATGTGATGCCAGGCTGGTGCTATAGTTGAGTGTGCTGAGCTGTTCTGACCACTCCAGTCATTTAGCACATTCATATGTATTGCTTTAATCACAAGGGCCTGCAGCCCTAATGCTCCCAGTGGAGCTTTAGGTTTTGAAAGTGCCACAGGGCCTCAGGGAAGTCAGATGACCAGATGCAGAGCATTAGTGAGTGAGAGCACAGTAGCGTTCCCGTTTAGCCGTTGAAGCAGCCGAAAGCTTAGGGACACATCGGTCAGAGTCACACTATCTCTGCCGCCCCCTAGGTCTGGTGCATGTGGGCGATGAGCTCCGGGAAGTCAACGGTATCTCCATCGTCCGCAAGAGACCTGACGAAATCAGCCAGCTCTTGGTATGGAAGATATCCCTGTTATTTTTGAGCTATGAAAACACTGTTTATATGTTGAATTTATGTTTTGTAATTCAGGCAGTGGTGGGCCGTCAGGGCCTGCAAGGCCTTCTCTGCTGGCCTAAAAAATATCTGAATCACAGACTGATGTCAATTATATTTTTTCCATGAATACTTAAATACTTAAATAATTCCAAATGGTCTGTCCGCTTCCTTTCATAGCTTTTCTGGTTGCGCTGCTTCCAGACGTGTATTTTCATATTAAAGCATTTAACCAATCACATTTCAGCCATCATTTGTTGCCAGGGTCAAATAAATCTGCCTGGAGGCCTTCACAATCAGTTCTGCAGGCCCTGTAGCATAAAATAAGTGTTGATCAAACTGTTGCTTCAACCAATCAGATTTTGAGTTGGGGACACGAAGGCCTTCTAGAAGGCCTAGGTAACGTCAGCGTATTCACACCCTTTGATTGGATAGTCAGAGAGTGTCTGACTATGATGTAATGTGATTGGTTAAATGCTTTAATATGAAAATACACGTCTGGAAGCAGCGCAATCAGGGGAAAAGCTATGAAAGGAAGCGGACAGACCATTTGGAATTATTTAATAAGTATTCATGGACAAAATATAATTAACATCAGTCTGTGATTCAGACATTTGAGTGGACATTTTCAGCCTAAAGCGAATTAAAACTTATGCCAGAAATACAACAGGGCAGGCTCGACTTTCAGCATTAGCTTCGATGGCGATAGAAAAGGACTTCTTGATGGAACTGAAACACACGGATAATCTGTACGACAGAGTAATTGAACTCTTTTTGAGGAAAGAAAGGGGGATGGATTTTGTGTACAAATAATAAGGATTTTTGGTGAGTAAAATGTTGCTATTTTCCTAAATAATATTGCAATTTTATGAGGTTATTATTGATGATTTTTTATGTGTGTCGCAGCTGTAGCACCCCAGGTTTGTTTCTTCAGTAAAGGCATTTATTCTGGATACACGAGTTATCTATCTTCGATGCAACGGCAACGGGTGTCTGTTCGGTTTGTTTTTGCACTTTGTTTATTTATCTTTCTTCAGTCATGTTTCATTCTCGTTCTGTTCCACGTCTGTCATTGTTCCTGTTCGAGTTCCTCTCCTTGTCTTGTCATGCACTTCGGGAAATTCTATGTTTCATTTTTTTAGGGAGGAGGAGGAACGCATAAAGAAATCTACATGCAAATAAAGCGGAACGTGAGAAGTGTACAGAGATAGGACGAGAGAGAATGACAGCGATAGTTAGAAGCATGAGATAATTAGTGATTAGTAGTGTTAGTAACTTAATCTAAATCCCTAATGTTAGTAGATTAGTTGGTTAGTACTATATACATCTAACTAATATATACAAAGTGTAATTAGAAAGTAAGAAGGAAGTAAAACGAGATTAAAAACGAAGACGGAAAAACCGAAACATAGAATTTCCCGAAGTGCATGACAGAACGAGAATGAAACATGACTGAAGAAAGATAAATAAACAAAGTGCAAAAACAAACCGAACAGACACTCAAAACATAACAATAAAATGGCTTTTATAGCCATAAAATGGTTATTGAGGGGTGGATTGATTCAGACGGAGCACTACTGAAGGCCTAGGTGTGAAATGCACGGCCCGCCACTGAATTCAGGTGGGAGCACCAAGAATGTAAATAAACTATTGAATAGGTACAATTTTAAGGGTGTGGGTGCAGGGAAATAATAATTAAAATGAAGCTGATAATGTCACTTCTCTGTGTTTCAGTCCCAATCTCAAGGTTCTATTACTTTAAAAATCATCCCAGCGATCAAAGAAGAGGACAGACTGAAGGAAAGCAAGGTGAATGGATCATGTGTGAGTTTGTGTGCGTAGATGTGCCTGTGCGTGTTTAGACGTGTGTGTGAGTGTGTGAACGTGGAGGCGATAGTGATTAAGTCATCTATAACACAAATGGTTCTGGCTTCAACAAACCTTGCCACATGTTGTCTCTCTAGGTATACATGAGGGCCCTGTTTGACTACATCCCTGCTGAGGACAAGGCCACGCCCTGCCAGGAGGCAGGACTTCCTTTCAGTCGTGGGGACATCCTGCAGGTGGTGAGCCAGGATGACCCCACCTGGTGGCAGGCTAAGAGGCTAGGGGACAGCAACCTGCGGGCCGGGCTCATCCCTTCAAAACAGTTCCAGGAGAGGTAGGAATACATGTTATCTCAGCAAGTCAGCATGGAAATATAGCTCTGCTTTTATGATAAGCTATAGTTATGTCTTCATGAATGAGGCTTCATGGACCCCAAAAGTGGGTAGAGCTATCCCAACTTTTTTTTAGGTTCTTATGGTTGATAGCATATAGTAGCCCCACCCATTATGGGGTTCATGAAGCTTCGCTCTCCCTTCACTTGTTGTAGAATCATATCCTTTTCCTCTTCAAACAGATCTACAGAAGTACATTTATCTCGTTACTAACTATTACCTGCTAGGCAATGTAATTATTTTTTGCAATTGTTTATTCATACTGTCACACTAACAAATGTGGGTCGCTAATTGTTCACATTTTCACACCAGACTGAGGACAGTATTTGAAAATGACTGGTACACCCTCTATATGTAAGCAAATGGTGCATCAGCTAAATGACAAGTGTTTTATTATTTCAATGCCATTAAACCAAGCAGCTAAATAAATCTGTCAGTCAAACATGTCTCAGAGCATACTGTAGGAGGACCTTTGAATTTCTCCAAACCCTCACAACACGGAGAGAAATGTGGCAGCCTATGCCACTAAAATGATTTATACCAAACTAGTTTTAGTTATGCTGATTTGGGGTCAGCTGGAGAAGGAAGAGGAAGAAAACAGCTACAGTAATCCATTCATGCACTGGTTCCTGTCATTTCAGAGATAAGCCTGACCCTTAGCATAAAGGTCAGCTGTGCTTATTCTTGTCCTCATCTCTCATTTTACCAATATTCATGTGCATATTTTCTCAGACGACTGGCTCACAGGATAAAAATGGGAACACTTCAACACCCCAAGTCCCCCAAAAAACAGTTTTGTAAGTTTATATTTTCATTGTTGGTACTATCAAACTGTTCATCCTCACTATTTGGATTAGCAGAGTGGTGTAGTATCAGTGTTAATGGTATAGATATTAGAATTTTCATTAGTAGAATTTTATGAAGTGGTGTAGCATTCATGTTAATAGTATAATACTATAATAGAGTAACATTGTTGATTCGAATAGTGTTACTGAATTATTGTTCCTGTAACATCCATATTCCAGTGTTCTGGCATTAGTATGGTTAACTGCTTCAGTGCCATTTAAAAAGAGGCACAGAAATAAATTCTAAATGTAAATGTATTTTGTGTCTAATCCAGATGATCATTAAGACAGGAGTAAAACACTGAAGTTAAAAAGGAAGATTAATTCAAACTAAACGTTGGCTTAAAAGGGAAAGGGGTGTCAAATGGTTTTTGTGGTTTCCTTTCAATCAGCAGCCAATTTAAGCCTCGGAAACAAGTTGTGTAGACTCTAGTCAATTAATGACTTCAATGAATCACTTAAGTGCTGGAAGACACCACAAACCAGCAGACACTGTAGCCCCCCAGGACTGGAGTCTTACCCCTGGGTTAAAACAAGATCCAGGTGAATAAGGGCACTGGCCTTATTTCACCTTTTTTATTGGGCGTCTTGTGTGGAAGGCCAGGCCCTTGAAATGGCTAGGTGAGTGTTTAATGTTGCGGTGGTGCTTTATAGTACTTAATCCGTTGGTGATCTGTTTATGCTGAGCCAATTGAAGGCAAAGGGTTTAACAATATGTCAGCTAGCCCATCGATGCCATGGAGTGCTACAACCACAAATTAATCTCCCTCTACTGAACCCCAACCTTCTTCAATGGCTCGGACCAGGCTAGATGTGATGTCACAGTGTGGGGGTTCCGGGGGAATTAAAATTTGAAATGAAAAAACCCAAGCGAATTAGCTTTCTGATTGGTATGAATGTCATTTGGGCGATGTAACAGTTTGGCAACATAAATTTGATCTGCACAGACGTGATCATTTTGTGACTAATTAGACTGATAAGACCACGGGGAGGGCCGGCCCTGTGTTTTATTTCACCAATGCCCACTGCCCCGTTGAAGGGGAAGCCCTTTGCCTTGGGGCTGTTTGTTACAGCTGTATGCTTTCTCTCTCCTCACTGCTAACACCAGATGACCAGAGCTGTGACAGAGGTGGGTACATCATCACAAAGAATGCATGCTTCTCATACAGAGATGCTCATTGTCTTTACTAAGATACAAAGATAGCCCAGCACTCTGCTCTGTTCTGGTGGCATTCCTGTGAGCATTAAGCAATACCATATGTCGAACCTCTAAGCACATTTAACTCACATTTAACCATATGTCGCTAGCCAATCCCAGGTTATTTCATTTTGTGGCTAAACAGTCTTATCATAGTGACTGTTTTAGTTTCAACTACAGTTATATTTTGACTACAGTAAATGTCAATTTCAGGATGTGTTTTATCAATACAGTACAATACAATACAATCCTCTGTATGTTTTGGCGATTCCTGGCCATGAAAGGATTCGGAAAATGTTGAGTTGTTGGTAATTGAGAGAGGCCTCTGAGCTCTATTCTCCTGAGGGTGGATCAGTCCCCAGGCGTGTTCCCTCTGGCCTCTAAACTGTAATCCCACCAGCTGTCGGCTGACAAGGCCAGAATTGAGATGGACTAATCTCCACTCTCTGAGCATCCCCAGGACAAGGAGTCCGATACGTACAGCAGGGTATAGCAGCTCACATGCTGATCCAAAAAGACTGCTACCAGGAGACGATAGTCACCTTCTTCCTCTCTTCCTCCTTCTTCTCCTTGTCTTGTTCACTCCCCTCTCTTCCTCTCCATCCTTCATTTTCATCCTCTTCCTTTGCTTATTGAAATATTTACACAATGAGAAAACAAACATTTGTGAAACACAAGAGAACCACTATTGATTTTGTTGTTTTGACTGCTGCTCTTAGTGCACAATTGTTCTATTTATCATGAGGGATTTTGTGTTATTCAGTGCAATAACTCTTGTTGGAGCGGTTTTGGTTGACAGCTTGTGAGCCCATATCAAATGCATTTCAGACAATTTTTTATTAAAGTCTTTCAGATTTCTCTCAAATCTCTCAAGCAGTCTGGGCTGGCTGATGATACAGAAGATGAATACAGAAGCTTGTTAACCCTCTGAGGTCCGTGCTAAGCTTAGAGAAGGTTTGTGATTTTGGCGTGGTCTGATATTTATCTCAATTTCATCAACTTAACACACACTTACTCCAAAGTGTTTGATATTTTTATTTGAAGGACAATCACAGCTACATTTATATGCCATCAATAGTTTGGTCAGTATCATTTGCAGCTTGTAAATAGATCTACAAACACACAAGTTATAAAGAGTACATTTTTCTGCCGTCACAAACGTTGTGAAAGCACACACTAAACTATAGTGACGAATTGTTTTGCCAATGTGCATTTGTTCATCAAGGTCTTGGTTATGTAAGGGTGTGAAAATAGTTTAGCACATATGAGATCTAAATAGCTAAAAACCTGTTTTTATCAGAACTGGTCACATTGGGAGGGCTATATGCTAATTTACTGAATATTCATGATCCACACCTGAAAGATCTGTCAGATGGGCCATCTCTCTCTCTAAAAGGCCATCAGACAAAGACATCTTGCAGACTACGCATTTCTTGCGACCAACAGAAGCCAGTTTGCCAACATCCAGAGTCTGTTTGGCAGTGGGCACAGGCACATGATCAAAAGTAGCCCGTTTTCTGGGTTTAAGATATTTATCTTTAAACGTCTGTAGGAAAACGAAAGCAAAATCCGTGTCTGCGAAGACACGGAAAGACATAAACAAAAAAAACAAAATAACCAACGATCAGGAACAAACAAAACGTATCCAAAATCTCAGAATAAACTAAACGCTGGGAATCTAAACAACAATAAGCACACAAACAAACAAGTTCTCGAGAGTCAAGAAACATTAATCACAATAGGTATTATCAAGCTAAGCTAGATAATGTCCAAGCACCGAAACAGAATGCCAGCTGGTTAAATATCCTCCCGTTAATTATTCACAGCAGTCCGCATTGATTCTGATTGTTTCCGTATAGCGTCACAAGACGCGGAATTCATATATTTTGGCCCCACGCCCCTCCCCGAGACTAGCACCTAGTTACCATGTCAATAGAAGGGGGACGGTACTAACAGGTAAAAAAGAGAGGAAAAGGCAAGGTTTACTTTTGGTCTAATTAACCTAATTAAAAAAATCTCATATTATTTTCCAGTGCTCAAATCTGAAAGTCACGATTCTAAGGTTTCTGTTTCTGCCGCGTGTGTATGATAAAATCTCGCGACGTTAGAAATAGTAATATACTTTTATTGCTGCTGGGATCATCTGCGATCCCGTCGACCTCAGGGGGTTAAAGTGTTCCTCAATGTGCTGAAGTCCCAAAGATTGTTGACATTGCCAGGAACTGGCACAGAAAACAACCTCTCCAACTTCAGAATGAACGTGTGATACTGTGTGCAGTGTGATTGTGTGCATTTTAACTTAATTTGGGGATGGACATATTACACCTACCCATACAGTCCCAAAAGGTTCTCCCATTGAGTCTATGGCAACAGAATATAACCACAACAGCAGGATTTTTATTTTAGTTTTAGTTTTCCTCAGACAGGTCAATAAATTAATCTTCCTTATCACCAGTAAGAAATTGGCAATTTAAAAAATAAATAAATAAAGAGTCAAACTAAGGACTTGGTGAAGTAAATGCCACTACAGCATTGTAGTGTGTTTTGCTCATATTTACTTCCCAAATTCAAATTACACCCCCTCCCCACTCCAAACATATCATTGGTGGTAGCCCATCTGCCTGGCATTTCTGATTGGCTCAAGAATGCCTGAGGAGTGTTCAGGATTCAACATGCAGGATCTTGACAAGATGTAGCCTATCCTGTTATCTCCTCTTCACTTTAAATTACCCTAATAGCCTTGACCGCTCAGGAAGTTTGCATGGTGGAATAGAGCTCAGTGTCCAGTTATATATGTATATATATATGCCATTTAGTAGACGCTTTTATCCAAAGCGACTTACAGTAGTGAATGCATACATTTTTCAGTATATGTGGTCCCAGTGGGAATTGAACCCACAAGTTTATCCCTTTGTTTTGAGTGTTTTATATCAGCCATCACATAGGCTGTGGGCCTCAGTAGCCTTTCTGAATCCACTCTCATCCACTCTGCCTGTCCTCACCTTTGCTCGCCAACTCTCTCCAGACCCCTTCACTCTGTGACAGTGTCTTCCAGGTCTCTCACCCTCTGTTAATCCCCTCTTCTCCCTGCTTGCTTTCCTACAGAGGACTGTGACTGTGAGGGCTATTTCAATGGACAGTACATAGGTGAGACCACGCATGCCTATTCAGCTTTGCCAATCGTCCCTGCCAATCGCAGCTGGGCCATATATGGTGCAAGAGCCACTGTATGTTGGCATGGTGTGCTGAGGGTTGCATTGCCTGGGGGTGGGTGGGTTTACGTTGGACAGAGTGAATGTCAAGAGGGGAGGGGCATGCCATTGGTCATCAACCATCAATCACAGAATAGTTCAGCTTCTTAAAGGTGACTAGGGCCCAGATCTGTCTCTGACCTTCAAATCTGTACTGAAAAACTGAAAAAAACTAAACAAGCTTGCTGGATTAACGAATACCATTTCTCAAAGAGAGAAGGTGCTGTCTTTCACACCCACGACTCTTCAAGAGAATGTATATTCTTTTAAAAACTTTTGAAATTGAGAATAGGGTGTTAAATATTCTGTATAGTAATTCCATTTTGGACATAGCTTGGTCATTGTTACATGCCCAGATATGTTTCCTTTAGTATTCTCCAGATTACAAGGGTAAAAGTTACATCATTCAGTGCAATGGTGCCCATGCATATGACCATAATGAATCTGGTAAGTGTCTAAATGCACATTTAGGAAACTAATGTTCACTACGAAAACAAAAATGGTTTGCGTCAACATAAACATTGTTGGTCATATTCTATCCAGAATGTACTGTATCTCAACATTTCCCGCCATCTGTTTTTGCCTGTTGATCACACTTCCTTTCCTAATGTGACAATTCAATTCCTTGCTCTGACCTGTAACTCCAGGGGATTATTGAAATCATGTGAATATGGAATGATCTAAACACAACTGGATTTCAAATGTTCTATCAACTGGAAAAAATGAACTGCCTGAATTGGAGTAGTATCCTTTCATGCCACATGTCAATCTTTGCAACCAGAAAAATGATGCTATAAAATTGTCAACTTAATCAAGAAAAACATTGTGAAGATGTGAAGTCAAATGCAAATTTGTTGTGAGGGAAATCTGAAGTACTAAATTATACTAGAGGGGTTAGTAGATAGCTTCTCAGATTAAATCATATACAAAGAAAATACATAACCGGCTGAATTACAAAATATGGACATGCACATTAATTTAGAAATACTTAGTCAGTGACAAACCAAAATTGCAAGTGGCAGAATATTGTAGGCAGCTGAAACTGTATCCCATAATAAAACCCTAAATTTATGCTTGTACTATCACTGAGCAATGGCAAAGACTGTAATTGGGAGACAGAGTTAATGGCGTAACTTTAATGATAGGAATAATATGATTATTAAAATTATTATACCTGACCCAGCAGTGTTTAGATCATCTAAAGCTACACTGCTTGTGGCTGTGGGAGCTCATGCCTTTGCTTTCATGCCCAGGGGCCCTCAGGGGCCATGCTTTGGATGCATCGCACACTCAACCCAGCACGTGTTTCCTTTGTTCCCTCACATTAGAAGCATAAGGCTAGTTGTGTAATGGTCTAATACTGGTTATAGTTTCTCCAAAGTGTAAACCAGTCGCGCCTTCCGGTGGCCAGGCTTTTTCATGGGAGTTTTATTCAGGTACTGTCCCAGTTTTTCCCTGGCATAAGCAAAGCGTCATTTGTCCTATTTTTTATGCTATGCTCTCGTTTCAAGATGCACTGAAGTCAAAGTAAAGTCCTCATGTTGCTTTGCTGCAGTGTGGGGGCTATAGTGCTTTGATGTGCCAATGCAATAAATGTGTTTGCAACTGTGGCCCCTTATAAACTTGGGAAAAAAGTGATTCAGATTTTGAAACCATTCATGTTGAAACCAGAGCAAAGCCTTGGCTGAAAGAGAAAAGGTGCTTTTATGTTAAGCTGTTGCAGAAGCAGCCTAATTTACTTACTCAGGATATCTAAAATAAATATATTTTGTAACATATCACCTTGTGGAAAAGGTTTTGAACACAGTTGTTAGCAAGTACTTGTTAGATGTCATGGTTGAAGTGGGCTGCCATTTCTTGGAGAATATTGGCAGGACGGGGGTAATCTTTGTGGTAAAACTATCCCCCCAGCACTGGCAGTTAATTTCTCTCACAGATAACTTGGTTACCCAATACTATTATACTCTTATCTTGCTGGGTTTGATGCTGTGTCCTTTTTTATTAAACTTGGCCCTGTGGTTTGTTTTGATTTCTATTAGTGCAAAAATGGGGTTTGTTAATAACATTGTGCACCAAACATTCTACATGCCAAAACCTAAACTGAAGACAACAGCCAACAAGGTATTTGTGTATTTTTTTTGTTTTGGGACAGTGGTCTGCATGGTTATTTGAACCTTATTATTTATCAATCACATGACTGCCTATCTGTCTGTCTGTCAGCTGGCCTAAGGCGAAGTTTCCGTCTGAGCCGGAAGGACCGGCAGGGATCTCCGGGAGAGACCTGTGCCCAGGAGTCCAACGAGTCAGAGTTCCTGACTTATGAGGAAGTGACGCGGTATCAGCACCAGTCCAATGAAAGACCCCGTCTAGTGGTGCTGATTGGTAAGACGCCCTAGCGTCTGCCCTTAGTGATTCCCATACTTTTTTGTAGTTCTATACACATCTACCAACATGCTGTCTGATACATATCTACCATCATGCTGTCCTATACAATCTACCAGCATGCTGTTCTATACACATCTACCTGCATGCTGTACTATACACATCTACCATCGTGCTGTCCCATACACCTCTGCCAACATGCTGTCTGATACATATCTACCATCGTGCTGTCCTATACACATCTAGCTACATTTAGTCCTATACTTATTGTCGGAATAGTGAAATTTGAATAAAAATAGTCTATTCCCTGAATCCAGGAGCCTTAACAATCAAATGCCCTTGTTTAAAGTTGAATACTGAACACAAGTGGTATTGTATATGTATATGTATTAAAACCCCTCACTTATCCTCCATGTAAAATATATTTATTTGATTTAATATAATAATTACTAAACAGGATGCCAATTATCAATGAAATCACCAAATTCATTGATAGGCAGAGCAATCTGGTGGATCAACCTTCATCAAAATATACAACTCACAATTAAATTAAAATTGACAGCTGCTTTATTAAGTTACAACAGTTAGACAAAGACAGAATATTCAGCGTCCAATCTACATATGTACACATGTTGACCTCCACTTTCAATCTGGTGGGCCATAATTATTTTCTCCATGATCCATATTTTCCAGCTCATAGGTAGAACCCTGAAATTGTGCTATGTGACATAGGTTTGTAAGTTTGGTGTGCTGATCTAATATGGACTGCACTGGCTGCCAAAGCTACATACCTAAGTGCTCTGGTTTCATTCACAGAGCAATGATGGCCCCATGCCTGTCCATGAGCATCCAGTTTAGGCCGGGCCACATTCTGTCTGCCTGTGCAAGATGACCAAAATGCACCTCCACGACAATATCTACCTACATGCTGTCCAATACACATCTACCTACATGCTGTCTGATACATACAGTGAGCACCATAATTCATTGGACAGTGACACATTTTTTGTTATTTTGGTTCTGTACTCTAGCACTTTGAGTATGATACAATGACAATGAGCTGAGGGTATTTTCATCCATATCGGATGAACCGTTTAGAAATGACAGCACCTTTCGTACATGGTCCCCCTATTTAGAAATCAAGATTTAGACAGCTTTCATCTGTCACTCTCTCTCCATATATTTATTTATTTATTTATTTATTTGACAGGGTATATGTATGGTAGATTCAGTTTAATATACATTGTCCACTTCCAGCTTTTGTCACATTTTATGTTGAGATGAATTGATTCAGTTTCGATGAGAGCAGTATTGACAAGTGACTCTAAGGTGTGAGTGACACTGACAAAGTTAGGTCTTTGATTCAGATTTTCTGCCATTACAGGCTCCCTGGGTGCCCGGATCAATGAGCTTAAACAGAAGGTGATTGCAGAGAATCCACATCGCTACGGTGTGGCTGTTCCACGTGAGTCCTGTCCTGGTACCACATAAGAGTCACAGCATTTCCCAGCTCCCAACACCCACTTCCGCATTACAGGGGAACAGGAATTCAGGGCTTTGATTCAGAGCATCACATTGCATTCACAAAGGCAGCATCTCTCAGTTCATAGCACCCCCTGCAGCACTACAAATTAGTGGGAACAGTGAGGCTTTGAATCGAAATTTGCTTACACAAGACAGAACTGAAAGACTGAAAGAATTGACTTCCTCTTGCATTTTTGTGTCTGTGCCTAAATAGTCTACATCACTATTAACTCATAAGTAGGTAACTGTAGGACATCATACAAAGAACCAGGGGCATCGCTAGACCCTGGCTTAAGGGGCTTAAGTCCAGATGTTTTCTGAATAGACCCGAATACTTTTTGGTCCGAAAAGTCTATGTTGATAATTTCGATTTCATGGTTTATGAGCCATTTACTGATACACAACAATACAATATTTAGTTCAATGAATAATACCCCAGCCCATCCCCCTCCCCACGAATCAATGCTGACAGATCTCTCAACGGACTGCTTCTTGAGATGAGCAAGTGTTTTTCAGCAGGAATGACAGCACAAAAAAAGTAATCAAATTTCAAACATATTTGATATATGCATTGTCTCTCAATGTCCTGAATTGTGCAGAGCCTTGGTGTGAAAGCCCCAGTCATATAGTGTAAAAGCTAGTTACATCAACATAATGAAGAAGGTAGGTAATAATGGTTGAAACACTGAGTAGTGTATAAATTGAATGCACAAGTAAATTAGCAGCCAGAATATCGGGCTATGGGTGTTGGCTGTTATCTTGCTAGCTATGATGCAGCCTATCAATGCTAGCTAAATTTGCTATCACAGATAGGCAACTTTTGAACAGTTAGCCTGTGTGTGTGTGTGTGGGGGGTTCGAGACGAGAGTACCTATAACTAGCCTATGTACGTTACATTGCCATCTCGAACATTAAACTTCATTGAACTTTTACACGTTATTGGCAAGTTCAACAAAACTGTTGCACAAAAAATATCAGACAATCCCAGAAATGTGAAGTATACTAACCATGATATACAGAACGAGTTAATTGAAATTATGGCGCAAATAAGTAGTGAAATAGAGGAAGCTGGACTGTTTGCATTGATAGTCGATGAAAGTAAGGATGGCAGCAAAAAATAACAGGTGTCTGTGGTGGCATGCTATTTGCACAATGATGTTGCACTGGAAGAATTCCTACATTTCACTCCAGCCGATGGATTAGACGCTGATTCGCTTTTAAAAACAATCGAACTGACACTTAATAAATGCAACATTGACCACAATACATGCGTTGCTCAATCCTATGATGGCGCAGCCGTTATGTCAGGCTGTCACAACGGTGTAGCAGATAAATTCAGAAAAGATGTCCCACAGGCACTGTATATCCATCGTCTAAATCTTGTTTTGGTGGACTGCGTTAAAAAGCGGCAGCAGAGTTCTTTGAATCAGTGCAGGTGCTGTACAATTTTTTTTCGGGCTCCGTCCCTCATGATCTTTTCCTAAAAAACTAAAAGAAATTGAGCCCCCGTTGATGTTGCAATGAGTGAGATGGTCTAAGCCAGGGGTCGGCAACCCGCGGCTCCGGAGCCGCATGCGGCTCTTTCATCCTTATGCTGCGGCTCCGCGTGGCTTGGGAAAATAAATTATAAGTATCCAATTGAAGTGTATTTTATTTGTAGTTCTAAATTTCCTCGCGCACGCAAGTATTTTTTCGCGTTGCACCCCCCCGTCGACAGAAAATGGGGCGCCGTTTACGTGGCTCGCACCGGGTGCTGGCAACCCACGCTACGCCACTGGCGGCTGGGCTGCCAGTGTTTTCTTTTCCGTGGAAACCGGGTCCAAATGGCTCTTTGAGTGTTAAAGGTTGCCGACCCCTGGTCTAAGCAGTGGTTATCTGTCATGTTGTGGCAATGTTTTCCTGGCTATTGCTATTGAGGGTCTGGGTCATTGTATTCATTTTTGAGTGCGTGAGATGGTAGTACACAGGGGCGTAGCACACAATTCTGGGCCCTATACATATGCAGCCTTGTGGGCCCCCTTCCCCTCTTGATCCATGACTCTCACGCATCTTTAGAATTTTTGTTTTATTGAATCAACAACTATACACATGAATCTGTAGTGGTTATTAGGGTAATCGCTAATTAACTGCTTATACCACATTTCAACAAATAATTAGTAAGATCAGTAAGATTCTCTGGCCATAGTCCTGGGTCCTCTGGCAAATACCCTTCTGCATTCCCCTCACTTTTTTCCACTTCCTCCTCTGTCTTCTCCTCATCCTTCTCACTACCCTCAGAGCAACCTTCATTTTCCTTGCTCTCTTCACCTCCATCATCCTCTTCACTAGCCCTACTGCTACTCTCTGCCTTGATCACATCTTCTTCCTGCTCACTCTCTGCTACAAGGACAGGCCCTTCTACAAGCATGAAGCATACAGGATTGCTATTAGCCTCTTAACCTGCTTATAATATACAATGAAACAGGCTACAGGCTAGATTCTGCTTAATTTACCAGCTAACTATCATATTGTAGCTAGCTACGTTAGCTTGTCTTGTTATAGAACTGGATCAAATGAGTCTTCAAAAACAAAGTTTCAATGCATTTCACCATCACCAGTAGTATGTTTGCCCGCATTTGTGATTGCTTTCAGCCTGTAGCTAGAGTGAAACTGAAATGAGATTAATCGCGATTTTAAAAAAATGAACGCGTTATCCATTTGAAATTAATCGCATGCGTTAACGTGTTAACGTTGACAGTCCTAGTTCAATCGAAACAATGTACCGATATTAGCTTAAACCACTCTTAAACAGTGTTAGCAAGTTGCTTACCTTTCTTTTGAAAGAAATTAGTGAGCAGTTGTTTTCCCTCAGTTTGTCTTTTTTCTCTTTCTTTTATTTTTTTATACCCCGACTTCACTTTCTTCTGGAAAGACATGATTGACTGAAACTAGTCAGTGTGATTAGCCGTGTTTGGGGACGAATCTTATTGTAGGTATGTTACAAAAATTTGAGATGTTATAAATCTCCATATTGACCCCTATTGTTTTTCAATGATCTTGAAACAAAAGCTGTGATTCAATAACATAAATGCCCATAACTTTCTTAAAAATAAAGATAATTGCATGACATTTTCAGTAATTACAGATTGAAGCATTCTAAAAAAGATATATCTTAATTTGAATTATTTGAAATGACATTACATAATCAATTAATCACATAATTACATGTTGTGGACACGCCGAGACACGGCAAAAACCACGGCAGGCAGTGAGCATTTGGGCAAAGATATCTCACATTCCGGGTCAAAAATATCACATTTCGCATCGACAGATTTCAATGAAATTTCAATATTGCGATATGTCATTTTGAAAGCACTGAACACGAGTCTATCTCTGAAGTGTAGCGTATGACCAAACCGAGCAATGATTAATGAAATTTCGGCAACAAGATGGGGGATCGAGTTTTCAACTACGTTATATCGCAGACATATGGTAGACAGCCCTTGAAAAGCCTGCATTTTTGGGGTACGGCCATAGTCTCTCGTAATCGCTCGCACAGGGACACAAGCACATCTAGACTGTCGCTGCGCACGGGAATTGTAACGTACCTACTTATATAATTTAGTAATGACACTAATTACTTAGAAATTTTAAATTGCAGACAGATTTTTTTTTTTTTTCATTCCAGGCTTTTCAAGGGCCCTCCCCCGCTTGGGGCCCTGGGTAGTCAGTCCCCCTTTTCCCCCTGCTACGACGCCCCTGGTAGTACATAAGCTAAATCAATGCATAGCATGCTTGTTGTAGTAGCCAAGCTGTGATATCTGACCAGATGGTTTAAACATTATCAAAACGCCCAAAACGACATACCCAAAAGTAAATTAAAGTAATGTAGCCTTCAAAAGATAGCCTCTGAATTTTTGAATTGCAAAACAGTCAGTCTGCGCGCTGGCACTGTGACCTGCACGGGTGTCATAAATTTCATGAGAACCAAAAATGAACTCACAACCATAAAGAACCCCTAGAGCATAAAGCACCCATGAACCAAAACCAAAATGTTCTGGCGCTGCCCCTGTTCATAGAACAAAAGTTACCTGCTGTGCAATTTTGCTAACACTAGCTACAGTAGCTGGCTAAAGCTAGATAGCTACGGAATATAGCTAATAAATGATGTTCACACTTTCCATTGCCCCATGATGTGTGTGTGTGTTATCAATTACGCATATAATTCCATGGGATGACCATATGGGATATGTGATAATGTACAAGAAGTTACTGGCTGGAAAATGATTCTTCATAAATCAAACACTTAACTTTTTCTATTGTAGGTGGACATAAGAGAAAAGCGCAGCAGGCAGGGATAGTCAGCAGCAGGCAGGGACATAGGGAACAGGACAGTCACAGCAGCAGGCGGGGACAGAGGATAGGGAACAGGACAGTCACAGCAGCAGGCGGGGACAGAGGATACAGGACAGTCACCACAGCAGCAAGCAGGGAAGGAGGAAACAGGACAACCACAGCAGCAGGCAAGGACTGAGGAAAATGTGAAACAGTGACCGAGGAGACAGAACAGTATGTGTAGCGGATGAGCTCTGGTACGTGAGTGTCCGCTACAGAAAGTGACGTGGATAAGAGTGTGATTGGTTCCTGGAGTTAGAGACATGAGTCTCTAGCTCAGCGAGCTAAATCGCTCTCTTGTCACGTCGAGATCCCTCAGTTCGAAACTTGCTGCGGGCAGAACCAACTCCATTACATATGCAGCTGGATCTGGGGCTGGAGTAGACTTCAGAATGAAAGAAATTGACCCAAAACAACCAAAACTAGTGGAGACCAATTTGGCTTGCAAAAATGAGCTTTCCAGTACCGCTGGTTCGAACAATTCAACTGGCTTGAATACCCCGTCAAAATAAGTTATACAGTCTGTTTTGCATGCAGACATTTTGGGAGGCAGCAAACAATAAATAATAGGGTTGCGTTGTTAAATCCTGGCTTCTCAAACTGGAAGAGAGCTCTTGATACATACAGAGAGCACAAACATGCAGTTGTGCACAAGGCCAGCATGGTATCCTGGGCTTATTGCAGTGCAGTGCATGGGGATGTCAAAAAGCAATTACATGCTGCAAGTGTTCATGAAATCAACAAAAGACGCAAGTACCTGCGTCACATTACCACTGTTGCTATCTACTTAGGAAAGCAAAAAACACATTCCGTGGACATTTTGAAGTTGACTTGACCGAAAATAGAGGAATGCATTTAATTGAATGTATGGATTTACTCACCAAATTTTACCAGCTTTTACAGAAATACAATGGGCTTTCTCCGTCGTCTCAAAATGAGATTATACAAAGTAGCACAGAAGAAGTAACCAACAATATAACTGAAATGAAAACATCCAGAATGTATGCAGTCATGGCTGATGAGGCTAGGGACAAAAGTACAGAACAATTGTGAGTCTGCGTACGTTACGTGGTCCCAGACAGTGGAAAAAGTAACCAAACATTTTCTTGGATTCAATGCGTTAAAATTCTTTAATGCAGAGTCAATCACTGAATCAATTCTGCACACTTTAACAGTACATGGCATTGAAGATGTACAATGTGTGGCACAAGCGTATTATGGGGCTTTGTTAATGAGTGGCGATGCCGGTGAAGTGCAAGCCTGTTTTCAGACTCATCACCCAGATGTAGTATATGTGCACTGCTATGCACATTGTAACACCATGAGAGGTAGTTGAGGGCAGATATGTCCCTATCCAATGGCTGCAGTTGGGACTACAACTACAAAATGGCGGCCACCGGAAGAACTACATTCCCCAGAGCCTGGGTGAGAGAAGGTGCAGCTGAAAGTGATCAAGAACAGTGATTGCCTCATGGAAGGCCTATACACCGATTAGCCACAACATTAAAACCACCTGCCTAATATTGTGTATGTAACCCGCCGAGGCCATTGAACCTGGCAGTTAACTAATGAAGTTAGTGACTACGCCACTCTCATTTAACAGGTGAGAGATCCTGACCTGGTAAGTACTTCCCTGCTCAAGGAGGTTCAATTAAATGAACTTAGACAGAGGCTGTAATACATAAAATACAAAATATATTTATTCGTCTCTTGTCTTGGTTGTCAATTTTTGTAGAGACTCACTGGAGACAGAGCATGGGGATACACAGACACCATATACTGGCAGGCACAAAACAAATTAACTACCAAGAAACCAACTGAAAAGGCGAGGGACTACTTCCCGTACTAGAACAGGGAAAAAGGGGGGGAGGAAGGAGCAAGGCCCAGGAGACCACTCACCTGCAGGAGCATACAAGGTCTGAGCCAGCATTAAGGGGGCAGTACAAGGGATGGCGCTAGGGCGTCAATCTAGAGCACAGGTGTCAAACTCATTCCATCGAGGGCCGAGTGTATGCAGGTTTCTGTTGCAACCAATGCACTACACCAGGTGATTTCACTAATTAGCTCACTTCTTCAACTAAGGAGGGAACCTAATTGAAATCACCTGGTGTAGTGCATTGGTTACAACAGAAACCTGCATACACTCGGCCCTCGATGGAATGAGTTTGACACCCCTGATCTAGAGGGATGGTGATTATCTCTATACACAGCAATTTAGCATACACCCTGCTATGGGAACTCTTTAGGGATATTGATTATCTTTACATTGACATTTTAAGCATTTAGTAGACACTCTTATCCAGAGCGACTTACAAGATGTGCATAGATACATGGTAGGAACAGTCATAGTTAGCGCACGACATCAGTGCAGTAATACAGCGATAGACATCATTGCAGGCACCTGCGTACCATACCTGTCACACATGGGAAGGAAAAGGTTAGTAATTCTTTTATTTTTTTTATTATAAAAATAAATAAATATATCTTTATACAATTTGTATTTTTTTATCTTTATACACAGCAACTAGAATACACCCCACTATGGGCCCTCTTTAGGGGTTGTGATTATCTTCATGCACTGCAAAGGAAAGTACACCCCTCTAATGGGCAACCGAAACTAGGAGTGGAGGAAAAGCCAGGGGCTGGGACCCTAGTGTTCTACAAGAGCGCAGAGAATGGGGGCTGAAGAATTGCTTCGTTTCTCTCCTCAATTAAAACTCAGTTCGTTGCTGGTACTTGCAATTTCATTCAGGCAATAGAAGAGTCTTAAAACAGTTCCATTGGTGAAAGACAAGAGTTTCTTTATTCGTGCAGTGTAGCTTCTGATGGTATCAAGATCTCAAGTCTAACACACCATCATGTAAAAATGTCACAGGTTAAATACAGTATTAAACAAAAGGTGTCTGGCCAGGAGGAAAGGCTTCATGCATGTGTTAATTCCCTCCTTCCCCAGTTCCTGTTTCCTGGCTAGATCAATGACTCTTCAGACATTATAATTTCTATTCACCCAGGGTTGCTTTCCAATGGCTCTCGGCACCTGAGTCTCGGGGGAGATCTTGCATTTGGAAAAAGGGTACTTAACATCCAGGTGGAAACAGGATGAGTATTGGGGATATACAGATTTTACTCGAGACATATTGCTTAAGGAAAATACCTAAATCTAACAGGGCCAAGGCTCCTATCTGGGACAAGGGGTAGGCAAGGGGGGTAAGCTGATTTTGGCAAAACAACTACTAACAAAAAGGTCAACCAAAATAATCAACACAATTGTGCTCTGCCTTACATTGGTGTCAACACTATTTTAGCAGTGGGAAAACAGTGGTCAAAGTTGAAAGTGGTAACACGTAGGCTACAGGCAAATCCTAAAACAGACAAGCAAAGCTAGCTCAGTGCCGCCTCTGGCCATACTTCGAACATCACAATTACATTACACATACTTTAATTATTCATCTTAAAACCACAGCATTAGGGTGGAATACACCATCCCTTTAAACTAATCTGACTGATCTCAATAACTGTTATCAGAACATACAAAAATGGCATTGACAAAACACATGACTGATTTCATAAACATCATAAAACGTGCCACAATAAAGGAATACATGACAATGATACAGCATGAAACACCCAAACATTTCACTAGTGTGGAGCACACAGCGCTAGTTTCCCTATGGTTATAAAGCATAAGGCACTGCGTTTTTATTTTAAATGATAGCGCATACCTTGTCTTAATGTAGCTACAGAGAGCATAGGCTACATGAATGAATGAATGAATGAAAATTTTATTTTGAACATGTTAGATATATAAAATATATATATATAAAACAAAATTGCAACAACAAAACAAATAAACAATAATACTAAGACATGTCCAAAAAGGAGTAGGAAGAAGTAAAAACGTATCTAATCCTACCCCTTCTCCACTATTCAGCTAATTGCTAATCGTCAATTGACTTCCATATTTAATATTTACACATCTACCAAATAATAGAAATAAACATATATCAATATATACATAGTGCGCCAGATACTGCAGCCGCGTCTACAGTGAAATAGGAGGATTATTTAATACAATAAAACACACAAAGGTATGCATGGATACACCTTCAAACCCAAACATATCTTAAAACAACCATGGGCATGGACGCACCTGAGATTAGCTTGTTGCAGGCCTGAACCCTTGGCAGTGGCCAGCGAGGCCTATGAGGAATAGCACCGGTGCGCTGTTTACAAATGCAAAGTCACGTTACGAAGGCTATGTATCGTCAGGGACCATCGGTATACAACTTATCACTGCCATTAGCTAATTAGGGTTATGCGAAGCATAAAGGATATAGTAGCAGAGCGATACATGCCTAACAAGCGTATTAAACATGAGATTGCAAACTGATCTCCCCTTCCCACAATGCAGCTGCTATAAGGCTAGGATGTGTTGTAACCTTTAGCGTCCACTTCCAAACCATGACTAGTATTAAGTTAAGACATATCATCAAAATACAACATACCGCTTTGCAAGGCGATGAGTGTGCCCGCTGAGCGCTGCAAAAGCCGGCCACGGGAGACTGCTACCGGACCAACAATTGTAAGCTACAATGCACAGTTTTCGTCAGGGCATGTCTATCGCTAGGTTAAACAATAATTGCTGCAAAAGACTGCGTCAAGTCATACTGGAATTACATCACATCGAGAAAATGCAACATACCGTTTTGTAAGGCAATATGTGCGCCCGCTGAACATATGCCAACCCAGGCAACTGCTAAGAGAAAGACGATTGCAACCATTAACGTATAGTTTTCGTCAGGGAATGTATATCGCTATACTAACCAGAATGAAGGAATGAATTAAGCCATACCGGGATTTGCCCTTCCAGCGAGGAATAACCAGCACAACTTCTTCCAGCGAGGATGAGAAACGCAGTGAGAGAACACCAAACAATACATTTGCGGGCTCCTTGATTCAAAAGGGAAGTGTATATTTAAAGGGCTGACCCAGCTCCAGGTAGGGGTGTGGCTGCGCACCATCACAGGTCATACCTGTTACATGTAGGTCCCCCTCGTGCCACCAAAACAGCTCTGATCCGTCGAGGCATGGACTCCACAAGACCTCTGAAGGTGTCCTGTGGTATCTGGCACCAAGACGTTAGCAGCAGATCCTTTAAGTCCTGTAAGTTGCGAAGTGATGCCTCCATGGATCGGATTGAGATCTGGGGAATTTGGATGCCAAGTCAACACCTTGAACTCTTTGTCATGTTCCTCAAAGCATTCCTGAACAATTTTTGCAGTGTGGCAGAGCGCATTATCCTGCTGAAAGAGGCCACTGCCATCAGGGAATACCGTTGCTATGAAGGGGTGTACTTGGTCTGCAACAATGTTTAGGTAGGTGGTACGTGTCAAAGTAACATCCACATGAATGCCAGGACCCAAGGTTTCCCAGCAGAACATTGCCCAGAGCATCACACTGCCTCCGCCGACTTGCCTTCTTCCCATAGTGCATCCTGGTGCCATCTCTTCCCCAGGTAAACGACGCACACGCACCCAGCCATCCACATGATGTAAACAAAAACGTGATTCATCAGACTCATGTGCCCATTGTAGGCGCTTCCGGTGGTGGACAGGGGTCAGCATGGGCACTCTGACCGGTCTGCGGCTAAGCAGGCCCATGCGCAGCAAACTGCGATGCACTGTGTGTTCTGACACCTTTCTATCATAGCCAGCATGAACTTTGTCAGCAATTTGTGCTATAGTAGCTCTTCTGTGGGATCAGACCAGACGGGCTAGCCTTCGCTCCCCACGTGCATCAATGAGCCTTGGGCGCCCATGACCCTGTCGCTGGTTCACCGGTTCTCCTTCCTTGGACCACTTTTGGTAGGTACTAACCACTGCATACCGGGAACACACCACAAGACCTGCCGTTTTGGAGATGCTTTGACCCAGTCGTCTAGCCATCACAATTTGGCCCTTGTCAAAGTCGCTCAATCCTTACGCTTGCCCATTTTTCCTGCTTCCAACACATCAACTTCAAGAACTGACTGTTCACTTGCTGCCTAATATATCCCACCCCTTGACAGGTGCCATTGTAACGAGATGATCAATGTTATTCACTTCACCTGTCAGTGGTTTTAATGTTGTGGCTGATCAGTGTATATTTACTACAGGCAGGGACAAAGGGAGGGAAGCTGTGGGAAGAGGTTTTGTGTTTGTGGCCTAAAGAGTTAATCTTTTTTCCCCAAACCTTTTGACTGAATTAAATATTTTTCTTTTTGAAAACCTTGTTTGGCTGCATATCTTGTCATCTTTGCATTACCCATGCCTGACAGTCGAGAGAACAACCTCTCATGCTGTCACGACATGAATTCAATTTAGTTTATGTCACATCTGTAAGGTTAAATATTAAAGAGGCCAGTGATTTTTTTTACACTTTAGAAACTGTCCATTCTTTCTTTAGTGTATCCCTGCTAAACCATCAGAAATTCGCCCATGTTCAAGTAGACCTCAGATTACAACCTAACACATTGGCACAGTTATCTAACACTCGCTGGTCTTGCCAGATACGTGCTGTTAGAGCAAATGTAGCAAATTTTCCTGCAGTCATTCAATGCCTTCAAAGCACTCTGGGTTTGATGGTAAAGTTGCAGAAATTCTCCACATCATATTGTCTAATAATGTTGCAGACTTTTCTTGGAACAACCAAGGAGTTCCATAAATATCTCCAAAGCAAAATTTTTGATTTGGCCCAAGCGGTGCATTTCAAAGAAGCTGTGAACAGGACATTGAGAGACAGGGTGTCCTTGAATCCATTGAGTAGGATGCTGTCATCAACCACTTCGCAAACATGCACAATAGAAGACACTCCCTGATTCCCCAGCCCCACCACAATAAAGTTGGCTAGAGTTTTTATTACAGTGTTCGTAAAACATTCAGAAATGTGGTTGTCATGTATTTTGGGGAATGGTAGTTTATGCAACATGAGGTGTTTGGCTGCATAAAACTAATATTTCTTCATTGACAGCATGAATTCCCTGTTTATCAATAGCTAGGCTACTTAGTTAATTAACTCGGGGATGTTATGATCTGGGCTCATCATGTCCTAATCTAAAGAGTATCTAGTACTACATCTAGCCTGGACTTGAATAGCCCAAGCGTTTCTGCCTCTACTACCTGACCTGGCAAGCTGTTCCAGGCATTGACAACTCTCTGTGTAAAGAAAAACTTCCTAATATCTGTGCGGAATTTGCCTTTAACTAATTTCCACCCGTGGCGTCTTGTTCTGCTGACCCCACTTATCTTAAAAAATCTTTGGTATTTTACTTTGTTAACTCTTTTAGGAATTTAAAAACCTCAATCAAATCCCCCCTAAGTCTCCATTTGCTAAGTTTAAATAGATTGAGTGCCTTAAGTCTATCATCATAACTTTTACCTTTCATACCAGGTATCAGTTTAGTTGCCCTTCTTTGGACTTTTTCAAGAGCTTCTATATCTTTCTTGTAGTGCGGTGCCCAGAACTGCACACAGTATTCTAAGTGCGGTCTGACAAAGGCATTATATAACATTAATATAACCTCCTTTGATTTATACTCAATACTTTTTGCTATGTATCTGCTGTAGCACACTGCTTTGATGCAGATAGGCTTTGATCAACTATAATTCCTAAGCAGTGATGGCAGTAACGCGTTACTTACTAACTGATTACTTAGTTACTTTTTCACACTCTAAGAGTAATCTAACGCGTTAATATTTCCAAACCAGTAATCAGATTAAAGTTACTTATCCAAGTGACTGTGCGTTACTATTGCGTTACTACCTCATAACATAGGCAGAATGCAGTATTTTTGTCATTTTCGATAGTAAAAATATATCTTTTTCTTTTTCTTGCGGGGAGTGACGTCAGTGTGCGACAGGCAGCTCACGTTTTCAGCACGAGTTTACAGAAAACAAGCTCACGTGGATCAGCATGCGGCTCCACAAACGTAAACAAACGTACACAGAGACGTAAGAAACAATGGAGGGGGGAGCGTTTTCGAGCTGGAAACACAGCCACTATTTTGAATTCATGTCAGCTAAGGACGAGAAGAATATCAATGTTCGTTGTACACTCTGTGCTGGCAAGAAAATATTATCCAGCGGCAAAAACACTACGTCTACTACACTACGAAAAGACTGGCTTTATTTTATAAAAACTATTTCAGGTAAATAGTATTTAAGTTATTTTTGTTATGTTATTTAATTATTGTGTGATTTGTTACTTTTTAAAATGCTTTTCCAATAAAGTGAGTATTTCAAAACCGGTTGTCATTTTTAAGTGAGCTATTGTAACTAAAAAGTAACTAGTAATCTAACTTAGTTACTTTTAAAAGCAAGTAATCAGTAAAGTAACTAGATTACTTTTTAAAGGAGTAATCAGTAATCAGATTACCTTTTCAAAGTAACTAAGACATCACTGTTCCTAAATCCTTTTCAAATTGAACACCTACTAACTTTTCTCCTCCCATAAAATACTCCTGTCTAATGTTTTTATTTCCCACATGCATAACTTTACATTTAACAATATTGAACGTCATCTGCCATGTATATCTGCCCATTTTTGGATTTTGTTTAAATCATCTTGGATTACTTTAGTCGATTCCAAACTGTTTGCCAAACCCCCAAGTTTAGTATCATCTGCAAATTTAACTATTTTGCTACTAATGTCCATATCAAGATCATTTATGTAAATAAGGAAGAGCAGAGGTCCCAGCACCGATCCCTGCGGGACACCACTGCCCACAGCACCGAGGTCAGATTCGGCCCCACCTACTGTTACTCTTTGTATTCGCCCCTTGCAGCCAATTTTGAACCCACTGTGAAACTACTCCTGCAATTCCTACTGAATTCATTTTAGCAATGAGCCTCTCATGTGGTACCTTGTCAAATGCTTTCTGAAAGTCCAAATATATAATATCATAAGCCTGGTTCAGGTCAACACACTTTGTAGCCTCTTCGAAAAAGTCCAGGAGGTTTGTTAGGCATGACCTCCCTTTGAGAAATCCATGTTGGCTCTCCCTAAATACTATTATTTTTCAAGAATGATTCAAACTTATCCCTAATAATACATTCCAGCATTTTGCATGCGATGCAAGTTAAACTGACAGGCCTATAGTTCCCTGGGTCAGTACGGTCCCCCTTCTTATATATTGGAATTAAACTACCCTGCTTCCAGTCATCTGGTATTTCTTCAGTGATTATGGATTGAATGAAAATATCTGTCAATGGTTTATATATAATTTCCCCAAGTTCTTTGAGTACTCTGGGATATATGCCATCCGGGCCTGCTGCCTTATTTGTCTTAAGTTTTTGTAGTTTTTGTAGTACTTCTACGTCCCTTATTTCAAAGTCCTCCAAAACATTCTGTACCTTGTCTATACATTTAGCCATATTTATAACCTCTTCTCTAGTAAAGCTCTCCACAAAGTAACTGTTTAGTGTGTTTGCAATATCCTTATTATTATAAACCAAAGTTCCTTCCTTATTCCTAATGCACTTAAACTCATCCTTAACTTTCCTTTTTCTACTACAATTTTTAAAATGCTTCTTAGGATTACTTTTTGCATCTTGGGAAGATTTTATTTCAAACCGCCTTTTAGGTGATATTATTTCCTTTTTAGCCTTAGCCCGCATATTACAATAATCTAACGTTTCTCTCTCTGAGTTATCCTTTTATATACTCTGTACAGTTTCTTTTGCCTCAAAATCTCCCATAAAGATTTAGTCATCCACTGGGGAGACAGTTTTTTCATCCTATTTTTCCTTACTTTGGGGATGAATTTACACTGTACATCTACAATAACCCTTTTAAATATAGTCAATTTTTCATTCACAGTTCTGCAATCTAGAAGTTTTACCCAATCTATATTACTTAAATTCTCTCTCATTTTATTAAAGTCCGCTCGTCTAAAATTAAAAATTCGAGAGTTAGAGGTCTTAACTTAACTTCTTAACTTGCCAAAAATATAAAAAAGAACTGCACTGTGGTCACTTGCTCCTAGTGGTTCTCTTACCTCTGTGCTGCAAATTCTATCAGGATTGTTACACAAAACCAGATCCAGTATTGATTTCCCTCTCGTAGGCTGAGTAACAGACTGTACCAAAAAGCAGTCATTGACCATATCTAAAAACTCCTCTTCACATTTGCCCTGACCTGTCACAATCTCCCAATTAATAGAGGGGTAATTTAAGTTGCCAATTATTATCGTCTCTCCTTCAGCACAGATTTGTTTTATGTTACCAAAGAGCGTACTATTTATGTTACTGTCTGAAGCTGGAGGTCTATAGCATACTCCTATATTAAGGCCCTTCTCACGATCTCCCAATAATCTAATCCAGATGTCCTCACAAGAAACTAATGAGTTTATACCTGGAATTTCCTGCACATTAAGATTGTCTTTCACATATAGGGCCACTCCCCCTCCTCTTTTATTAGTTATATCCTTCCTAAACAGTTTGGACCCCTCTACATTATATTCCTCCCCATCCACTGCGCCAAGCCATGTCTCAGTAATCCCAACAATGTCATAACCCCCATTCAACATGACAGCCTCCAGTTTTTTATGCTTCTCGCATTTAAACACATGAGCTTCAGAGCCTTACTCACACTTACGTTGTCCTTCCCCTCCACACCTGAGTGTGCCGAACCACCTCTATTCACATTATGATCTAAAAAATCTTTATTAATGATATCCTCAGATTTATTATACTCCGCCCTGGTATCTTCCATCTGGGCAGTCTGTACCTCCCTATCCATAATACTACTGCTACTAATTTCCCTCCCTGCCCCCCCAGTCCCTAGTTTAAATATTCCTCCGCTACCCTAAGCATATGCTGGCCCAATGCATCTGTACCCCTCCGGTTCAAGTGTAACCTGTCCCGCTTGTACAGGTCACCCCTGTTCCAAAAGGAGTCCCAGTGCTCCATAAACCTGTACCCCTCTTTCTTGCACCAGGTTTGTAGCCACGTGTTAAATCTCCATATAAAATTCTGCTTGCCTTTGCTAGCACGTGGTACTGGCAGAATTCCAGAGAAGACAACCGTGGAGGTTCTGCCCCTTAACTTTGTTACTAATTCTATAAATTTGTCCTGCAGAACCTCAAACCCACCCTTACCTACAGTATGTCATTGGTTCCAACATGGACCATGACCACTGGATCCACCCCTGCTCTGGCCAGGAGCTTGTTCGCATGTTCCAGGAGATCTCCAACCTGACCACCAGGCAGGCAACATGCCATGCCTACATTTACATATACGTATAGCCAGGGTTGGGTTGTAATGGAATACATGTAACGGCGTTACGTAATCAGAATACAAAAATCAAGTAACTGTATTCAGCTCGCGTTACATTTGAAAAACGAGTAATCTGAATACAGTTACTTTAATAAACCTGAAGTGAATACATTTTGGATTACTTCTTGGAATTCTTGGTGGAACGTTTTCCTTACAAACATTAATGAGCTGATATTCATTACTAAAGTTACAACATGAAATTATCACGCCTACATGATTATCATCACACAGCTCACGAAAACTACAGCCGCTGCACAGAACCAAAAAACTGTGTTAAAAAAAATGCATTTAAAAAAAAGCGCGCTCCCACACTCAGAAAAACATTGATAGGGACAAGATGGAAGAAAAGTCAGCTTTTAGTTTGTGGCGTTATCGACACAATTTCCAGTTTAAAGAAGAACATGGGAAAAATCTGTCGGTCCAGTGTACCTTGTGTCTTCCAGGAATAAAGATACTGTCGGCATCAAAGGACTTGACTTGAATCTTAAAAAGCACTTGGAGTAAGTCGAGGTTAGCTAACCTTCAGTTTAATGAACACAGTTCTGCAGTAATTTGCTGTTACCTGACCTTAGCCTACGGTTTGAGGCATCGCATTAACTGCTCTGCTAATTTTATACTGCTTTCTTTATTGTTGAAACGATGACATTTTATTTTATTCTTTTTATTTTTCCCAGTTTTCTCCCAATTTGGTAGACAATTGTACTCTACTATACGTCAATTACGTTATGCACTGCCGAGCATTCGCCGCTACACAGCCCGCCAACACTGGCACTTTTCTAAGCCATATCCCTTACAAGTCGCTGTTATTCCAGTGCCAAAAAAGTTTCAAAAGTTATGACATTGTTTCAGATGCTGTGTTTGAGTTATGCTCATGATGAGCCATCAAAACAGTAAAATAACTTGCCTTTCAATATCCCTTTGCTTTTTATTATGATTAATTTTGAATCTGTCCATTCTAATTCCATAACATGTTAATGACGATGACTACAACAAAAAATGCAGATACAATGTTGCATATATTTAGCTAAATTGACATCTCAAATTTATTAGTATTTATTATTAAATGAACAGAAGCTGACCTGACCTCAACACAGTGGAAAGTTGAACATGACATCCTTTTTCAAAGTGTAATGCATAATAACTATTTAAATGTATTACTGATCAAATAAAAAAGTGAACATGGCGTGTGCAAAAGTTTGAGCACCCTTTTAGTACTAAGTAGCACCACCTTTGGCTATATAACAGCTTCCCAATGTCTCCTATACCCCAAAACATACCCATCTGTGATGGAAAAAGTAAGTAATCCAAAAGTATTCTAAAAGTAATCTGATTACGTTACTTTTTTTGAGACATGTAACTGTATTTGTATCGGATTACTTTCAGAGCCGTGTAATCAGTATTCAGGCACTAATTACATTTACAAAGTAACCCTCCCAACCCTGCGTATAGCCTAATTTTACAATATCGCGTGGTGGTCAGCAGGCTCAGCCCCGAATGTTTGAAAATACATTTCACTACCACTGAGTTCTGTACATCTAGCCAATTGTCATCACCACTGCCTACTTGTTTAATACTTTTTGTATATGTATACTTGTTTACTCCTTCAAAAATGTTTAAAAAAAAAAGGTTACTAACCTTTTCCTTTCCAGTGTTACAGGTATGGTATGCAGCTGCCAACAAGAATGTCTATTGCTGTATTACTGCACTGATCTTTTGCGCAAACAATGATTGTTCTTACCATGTATTAATGCACATCTTGGAAGTTGCTCTGTATAAGAGCATGTGCTAAATGCTTAAAATGTAAAATGTAATGTAATGTAAATGTAAAAGTCAATGGATGCCCCTACTAAGAGCATTGTATCAATTACAAGTAGTGAACAAAAAAATGGAAACACTAATGTAAAGTCACTTCATAGGGTGTTGTGTCACCATGTGTGGCCAGTATGGCCTGTAAGCCTTGTGACGTAGAGTCTGGAGTTCTGTGGGAGAAATAAAACACCAGTCTTCCATGAGAAAACAATCAACTCACACTTAGTTGATGGGAGTAGAAAAGGTTGTCTCGGGCATCATTCCATAATATCCCATAAATGCTTGATTGGGTTAAGATCTGGTGACCACTGCTTGTGGTTTGTGGTCTTAGGTGGGGGCATTGTCATCTTGAAAGACACCTTCTCGGCAGGAAAGAAATGCTTTAGAATGGGGTAAGGGTATGAGTGTAGCTAAACTATTATGGCACCACCAGAGACCTTCACTGTTGGAACTATCTGTATATGTATTGTTAATTTTCTCATTACTTCATGACTGTTAGCTTTAATGTACATTTGTGGCTGCTTCTGTTAAGTGTTCAGTAGCTGTAAATGACCTCAACAGACCGTTGACTGCTGTTAGCAGAAATAAAGGCATGTCCTTCATGTTTTATTACCAGATACCACCAGGCCCAAGAAGATCCATGAGAAGGAGGGGGTGGAGTATCACTTTGTCTCCAAACAGGCATTCGATGCAGATGCCCAGAACAACAAGTCAGTTCTTTGCATTTTTATGAACATGAGCAAATTGAGAAATTCAACATAACCATAATTCAGTCCCACAAAATGTTGGTATTTCCTTCCAAATTGCAAGAACCGGTTTTATATATATATATATAGGGTGATATCAGCTAAATTGGGCCACTTTTTGGTTAATCGCTTGGGAAACTAAGAAAAAAGCAATGTATGACATTGAATTGTGTTTTTATGGTTAATAAGGACTGTTTTTAATATTTTTGTGTTGAATTGATGTAATAAAATATAATTGTTCAGGCCCTACAGCTTTTGAAAACATCAGCTGTCACATTTTTTTAGATGAGCAGTGTTCAGGTAAAATGGGCTGGCTGATCAGCTAAAATGAGCCACTCAAACTGTAAAGCGAAACAGAGTCATTTCTCATAAAATAATCGAATCATCTTTAATCTCAACACACTAAAACATTGCATTTAAATATCATTAAATTAACTCATGAAGAATAATATTAAAGCATTAAGAATTCATAAAGAATAACATTAAAATTAATTCATGAAGTACCAATTACGTTAGGAACTCATTTTGGAACATGAATGTGTCTGTGCATGTGTGTGTGTGTGTGTGTGTGTGTGTGTGGTGTGTGTGTGCCTAACTACGCAGGCTTACACATGCATATCTGGAATTAAAAATACTCTCGGAACAACTGTAAAGAAAGTCATATTAAAACGGGAGACAAGGCTACTCTTTTAGACTGATGCTTCAGTAAATCACTCATTCATCACAGTGTGTGTGTGTGCGTGTGCGTTTGTGTTTGTGTTTGTGTGTGTGTGTGTGTGTGTGTGTATGTGTGTGTGTGTGTGTGTGTGTGTGTGACAGAGCGCTAGCTAGTGAGAGCTAGCTCACGATGCGCCCTGGACCAGAGCTAACACACACATACATAATTAGAAGGGAAAATGTTAAAAGAGGCATGTAATATATACAATAATATAATATAATAATATATTAATAGCCTACTTTTAATAAGAGGAACCATCAAAATATCCGCTAAAACTCAATTCAGAAGGTGGCTCATTTTAGCTGAAATGCATGGCTCAATTTACGGTGGTAACACATTAACTCACATTAAGACCTGGGTTCGAATCCAGGCCGCCTTTCTTGCGGAGTTTGCATGTTTCTCCCGATTTTGGGATTAATGAAATGCGTTGCTGATTGGAGAGTCTAAATTGCCCGTAGGGGGGAAATGAAGTGAATGTTGGTGTGCCCTGCGATTTTTGAATTTTTTTCCAGAAAACCCTCAGGTTTTAAGAGGTTGGGTAGAATAATTGCTTACCCTGGTTTTAATAGGCGTTTTGGATGGATGGGCATTTTAGGTCTGAATGGGTTAAGGTAAATTGAGCCACTAACAAAAAAATATTTTTTATACATAAATACGTTTATTAACAAACTATCAGCATTATATCTGATGGAGGCCATCAGAGCATGTAGTATACATAATCATTTATAGATGTACATTTGTTTTTTATTGATTTATCAACCTTATTATTGACAAGTAAATTTTCATATGTCAGGCCACTCACCTTGAAGTTCTCTCAGCAGTCTCGATGTGAGGCATTCCCCCGACCACCATAGCAACCATAGACCAATCAAGTCAATTGTTACATGTCAAGTACAGTTGTGGCAACAGTTTAATATCATTTACAGTCATTGTCTGTTAACATTTTAAGAGCTGAGACGCTCAAACCTTAAATGGCTAATTTTACCTGATGGCCCAATTTAGCTGATATCACCCTATACATACACTACCGGTCAAACGTTTTAGAACTGTGAAATTAAAGCATAGAACAAATAAACAATTGGACATAAAAAATAAATCATGGAATCATTTTGTTTAACAAAATTTCATCTACATTTTTTACTCATGAAAGTAGCCAGCTTTTGCAGATATAACAGCTCAACATACTCATGACATTTTTTCTACAATGGAAATCAAAAACTACAATGGAAAACTCTTCCTGTCAGAGTACCTTTTGATGGTGTAGGAAACTGTACTCACTGACACTTTGGCATTCTTTGCAATTTCTCTAAAAGAAAGACCTACACTTTTAAGGGTTATAATGGTCTGTCTGTCTTCCTTTGTTAATTGTCTTTTTCTCGCCATTATGAGAGCAATATACTACTTCCTGAAGTGAAATATTGTCCAAATAATGCTTCAGAGGGTGTAGTAACACAGTCAGTTCCAACACTGCTTTTATATAGACAGAGGGTTTGTAAGTAATCAACAAACGTTGGGACACCTGTAGGAATTGTTTGCATCAACTTTCAAGGCTTAATTTACTTCCATTGCTGCAGAACAGCTGTAAGTTGTTAACCAATTACTTGTTCCCTGAAAAGGGCCTTTTTTTAAATTTACATTATTTTTCTGTTTTTGGTAACCTAAACCTTTTTTTAACCTCTGGCAGTTTACCGCTTACCTTTGAACCATTTCAGGTTATTCACTGGACTTGAACTGCTTAAATTTCAGTAAAACTGAAGAAAAAAAACATTGTTCCTGGAGCCACAGAAAAAATTTAACTGACGAGGAATCTCAACATGTCAGAGCTGTGCAAACTACCCCGGCAGTTAATCAGCTATACCAAGATGCATCCGACTGAGAACTTCGGACAGATAGCCAACATGTTTGTGCAATATCTAAACAAGAGCATGCACTGACAGGTTATTATATTCTGAAATTTTTTAATTTTTTTTTTTTTTAACTGTTCTAAAACCTTTGACCAGTAGTTAGGGATGTTAATGATTAATCGATGATCAATTAATCACCATTAAGAATTTGATCGATCAAGCATATCACAATTTTTGTTGAAATCATTTTTTTGTTCAAGTTACCAAGCCTCCGCTGTCAGCAGGGCCGGATCTAGGTATAGGCAAACTAAGCATGTGCCTAGTGTCTAATTGCCACAGGGGGGCCGAGACAGAGGGATTAAAAAAATATTAAATATTAAATATTTTTGGATAAAAACTCCAATCTAAAACTTTATTTCAATGTATTAGTTTTGAAAGTCACTTACAACGTAAGCACTTTGCAATGTGCGAAAAGTCTTTCCAGTTCAGTGCACATCATGCTTGCTATGTTAGCAGTGTCCTTTCAGCAATGCTTTCAGGTGCAGCAAAATGAAGATGAATAAAGAAAATGGCAGCCTGATTGACATGCATTATGTCATCTGTGATTGCCTATCACATGAACTACGCGACGACGCAAAGACGCCTACAAAAAAGTGGAGGAAAAATTCATTCAAAAATGTCGTTCTTGGGCATCTGAGGAGTGCGTGCAGTCACAGAACATCTGAAAGAAATATACCCACATCATATTGAGAATGACTTTACAGAGGAGTTTTGCCAGTTCAGCTCAATGGTAAAGGATGAACAATCAGTGATGGGCATGTATAAACTCAGAGAGCTAGACCTGGGCGATGCATTCCCCAATGTGGAAATATGCCTTCACATGTAGGCCGCCTATCTGGCATTACCGATTGCAAATTGCTCCTGAGAAAAGTCGCTTTCTTTATTGAAACACGTTAAACCATACCTGCGATCAACAGTGAAGGAAAATAAACTGATCTCAGATACGGTTTAACGTGTTTCAATAAAGTGACTTTTCTCAGGAGCAATTTGCAATCGGGTTCTTAGCGATTGAGAACGAATTGACCACTTCCCTTGATTATGATGAATGTCAGGAGAAAGCATTTGTAAACGTGAGTACACTTTCCATTTAAATACCTAACTCTGAATAAGTAAAGACAAATAATAAAATCAATCGTAAAATGCAACTAAATAAATGAAATGGCAATGGCCTATAAATACATGAGTATAAAACTGTGTATAAATACCTAAATATATATAAACCACCACAAAGTAAAAGATATACCTACCTAAACTAATAATAATAATAATAATAATAATAATAATAATAATAATAATATATTATTATTATTATTATTATTATTATTATTATTATTATTATGTGGCAGTTCAAATGTCGTTAGGTTTGTTTACAAAGTATTGAAATGTGCGCGTTTGATCAGGGGGGCGAAAAAATGGTTTGCCTAGTGTAGTCCATCCAGTTAATCCGGCCCTGGCTGTCGAACAGCCCTCTTAATTTCAAAAGGATTTTCGTTGTTAAAAATGGTGTTTAATTTCCTTCATAATATTGAATCTGTTAAAATGTGTCTTAAAAGTTTCAATAAAGCTTTGATTAAAATTTTGTAGTCATACACTACATTTAGCCGTTTTTTTATTTTTTAATATGAATCGAATAATTGTTTTTTAACGTTGGCGACGATCGATCTGGAAATTTCTTAAAATTAGCATCCCTAATATATATATATATATATACAACCAGTCAAAAGTTTTAGAACATCCCCATTTTTCCAGTTTTTACTGAAATTCAAGCAGTTCAAGTCCAGTGAATAACCTGAAATGGTGCAAAGGTAAGCGGTAAACTGTCAGAGGTTAAAACTGAAAAACTTTGGCAATGAGTGCAGTTTCCTACACAAGCACACGTTTCTGAGAGTCAACAGCTTGCGTCATAGGTGGCTCACAGGACAACAGCTTCAAGTAGCTTAACACTGGTCGAAGTAAGGAAGTCTCAGTTTCAACTGTGAAGAGAAGACTTCGAGCTGCAGGTTTGACAGGTTGAGTGGTAGTAAGAAAGCCATTGCTAAAATGGCAAAATAATAAAAAGAGGCTTGCCTGGGCCATGAAGCACCGCCAGTGGACTACTGAAGACTGGAAGAATGTCTTATGGACCGATTAATCAAAATTAGAAATCTTCGGTTCATCACGCAGGGTTTTTGTATGCTGTCGAGTAGACAAATGGATGGTTCCTCAGTGTGTGACACCAACTGTCAAACATGGAGGAGGAAGTGTGATGGACTGAAAGCAAAGCAACCTACAAGTGCAACAGTGTTGTGAACAATATTTGATTTCCATTGTAGAAAGAATGCCACGAGTGTGTTCAGCTGTTATATCTGCAAAAGGTGGCTACTTTGATGAGTCAAAAATGTAGATTAAATTTTGTTAAACAAAATGATTCCATGATTTATTTTTTATCTCCAATTGTTTATTTGTTCTATGCTTTAATTTCAGAGTACATTGAAACATTAAACTGCCTACATTTCAAAAATGGAGGTGTTCTAAAACTTTTGACTGGTAGTCTATATATAGTGTATACCAGTGGTGGGCCGTCAGGGCCTGCAAGGCCTTCTCTGCTGGCCTAAAAAATATCTGAATCACAGACTGATGTTAATTATATTTTTTCCATGAATACTTATTAAATAATTCCAAATGGTCTGTGCTTCCTTTCATAGCTTTTCCCCTGATTGCGCTGCTTCCAGACGTGTATTTTCATATTAAAGCATTTAACCAATCACATTTCAGCCATCATTTGTTGCCAAGGTCAAAGAAATCTGCCTGGAGGCCTTCACAATCAGTTCTGCAGGCCCTGTAGCATAAAATAAGTGTTGATCAAACTGTTGCTTCAACCAATCAGATTTCGAGTTGGGGACATGAAGGCCTTCCAGAAGGCCTAGGTAACGTCAGCATATTCACACCCTTTGATTGGATAGTCAGAGAGTGTCTGACTATGATGTAATGTGATTGGTTAAATGCTTTAATATGAAAATACACGTCTGGAAGCAGCGCAATCAGGGGAAAAGCTATGAAAGGAAGCGGACAGACCATTTGGAATTATTTAATAAGTATTCATGGACAAAATATAATTAACATCAGTCTGTGATTCAGACATTTGAGTGGACATTAAAACTTATGCCAGAAATACGAAAGGGCAGGCTCGACTTTCAGCATTACCTTCGATGGCGATAGAAAAGGACTTCTTGATGGAACTGAAACACACGGATAATCTGTATGACAGAGTAATTGAACTCTTTTTGAGGAAAGAAAGGGGGATGTGTATTCAACTTGTGTACAAATAATAAGGATTTTTGGTGAGTAAAATGTTGCTATTTTCCTAAATAATATTGCAATTTTATGAGGTTATTATTGATGATTTTTTATCTGTGTCGCAGCTGTAGCACCCCGGGTTTGTTTCTTCAGTAAAGGCATTTATTCTGGATAGAGTTATCTATCTTCGATGCAACGGCAACGGGTTTCTGTTCGGTTTGTTTTTGCACTTTGTTTATTTATCTTTCTTCAGTCATGTTTCATTCTTGTTCTGTTCCACGTCTGTCATTGTTCCTGTTCGAGTTCCTCTCCTTGTCTTGTCATGCACTTCGGGAAATTCTATGTTTCGTTTTTTTAGGGAGGAGGAGGAACGCATAAAGAAATCTGCGTGCGAATAAAGCGGAACGTGAGAAGCGTACAGAGATTGGACGAGACAGAATGACAGCGATAGTTAGAAGCGTGAGATAATTAGTGATTAGTAGTGTTAGTAACTTAATCTAAATCCCTAATGTTAGTAGATTAGTTGGTTAGTACTATATACATCTAACTAATATATACAAAGTGTAATTAGAAAGTAAGAAGGAAGTAAAACGAGATTAGAAACGAAGACGGAAAAACCGAAACATAGAATTTCCCGAAGTGCATGACAGAACGAGAATGAAACATGACTGAAGAAAGATAAATAAACAAAGTGCAAAAACAAACCGAACAGACACTCAAAACATAACAATAAGATGGCTTTTATAGCCATAAAATAGTTATTGAGGGGTGGATTGATTCAGACGGAGCACTACTGAAGGCCTAGGTGTGAAATGCACGGCCCGCCACTGGTGTATACATACACTATATGTGGATGTATACCTCACACTACTCATTGAATGTATGTACTGAAGATTGTACAGGTGATCTCTCGTCTGGACTACTGCAATTCCTTGCTGGCAGGCTTTCCGGCCTGTGCCATCAAGCCTCTGCAACTAATCCAGAACGCTGCCGCTCGCCTGGTGTTCAACCAGCCGAAGTTCACCCACGTCACCCCTCTACTCTCCTCTCTGCACTGGCTTCCCATCGCAGCACGCATCAGATTCAAGTCACTGGTGCTTGCTTTTCAAGCAGCCAGAGGTACTGCTCCCCCATACCTCCAGTCACTCATCACTCCCTACACCCCGCCCAGACTCCTCCGCTCCGCCTCCTCTGGCAAACTGACTGCCCCATCCCTCCAGGCGCCTGGCAGCCACTCCTCGCGGTCTCGCCTCTTCTCTGTCCTGGTCCCTCACTGGTGGAACGACCTCCCGCAATCGGTCAGGACTGCGGAATCACTTCCAATCTTCCAAACCCACCACTTCAGACTCCACTACCACTGAACACTGTCCACTGAACACTGTCCAACTAGTCAATCTGTCATCACCACTGTTTACTTGTTCTACACTATAAAAAAACAACAAAAAAAACCCACTAACCTTTTCTTTCCCAGTGTTACAGGTATGATACTCAGACGCCTGCAATTATGTCTATTGCTGTATTACTGCACTGATCTTGTGCGCTAACTATGATTGTTCTTACTTTGTATTGATGCACATCTTGTAAGTCGCTCTGGATAAGAGCATCTGCTAAATGCTTAAAATGTAAAAATGTAAATGTAATGTACTGAATACATTGTGGTGATAAAAACCAACACATTCTATCCATGTATTATTTTGACTTTGAAATCACAATTGGTTTTTAGTATTCTTTAGTTTTTGGTATTCTTAGACCAGTTTGAAACTAACAAATGTTTTAAGTATTTGTCATATCCAGAGCATTTTGAGTGTATGATTGAGAGCACTGAGGACAAACAATGGTGAATGTTGAATGCTGCTATGTTGGTCCAGGTTCATTGAGCATGGGGAATACAAAGAGAACCAGTATGGCACCAGTATGGAAGCCATCCGCTCTGTTCAGACCAGGAATAAGATGTGCCTGGTGGATGTGCAGCCAGAGGTGAGGGCTTTCTATGTGGGCCCATACATCTTATCAATACAAAATAATGGGGTATTTATCCTGATTTCTACTTTTAAAAATAGTATTAGTATTAAGGATATTGAAGAATTGAAGACTAACAGCCCTGTGATAGACTGGTATCCTCTTCTAGTGGTGTACTTGTACATGTAGTTGACCCACACCACATACATCAACATAGACTCCAACCATCTAGAAGTGAGAGTAGAGTTTGTATGGAAACAAAGGGTATCATATTGAACATAATGCCAAAGAAACAGTAAAAAACTCCTGTCCTTGAAAATATATACATCTTTTGATTTAAGTTTGTAAACAGTTATCTTCATCTTTCTTCTCCACCCATCCCACTCTGACCCTCAGGCTTTAAAGACCTTGCGCACGGCGGAATTCAAACCCTACGTAATCTTTGTGAGGCCACGGATCCCAGAGCCCCGACGGCGCCGCAGTGGCACCACCTCAGCAGGTGGTGGTGATCGAGGGCGGGTAACGGTGAGACTCCTACCTAACACCTGGTCCAAAACCCTCTATAACCCCCTTTTAAGCTTATATAAACGGATTGTGGATGAAGGAGTGTGAGAATTGAACTCATTTTTAACAGGTACGAGCATAAGTTTCTGACAAATGAACAGTGTGGACATTCGCTAGGCTCTAAAACAGGGTCCTGGAGAGTTGTATTTGTGTTCAGATTTTCATTGTTACTAAGCACTTACTTGATCAATTAACTCACCTCACCTTTAAAAAAAAAAAAAAAAATTGTGTCAGATTTTTTCCTGTTTTTCTCCTAATTTGGTAGCCAATTATACCCTCTATTTCTTTAAATGTACTCTCCCCCACGAGCTCGCCACTCCTCCTCGGAGGCAAGCCAGTTTTTCCTGTACTAGGATGCCTTTCACGCTTCTCGTGCCGGCTCACGCTCCCCCTCCCTCTGGGGCGGTCAGCTAATCGCCGCCCCCCTGACAGGGCTCTCGGCCAGCGTCTTGGGTTTCGAACTGCGGCTGCAGTGGGCAACTTGCATTCCAGGCAAATGCTTTGAACATTACGCCACCGAAGGCCCCTCCTCACCTTGTTTCTTGAGTCTAAATTGTTACTTTAAGGTGAAAACAAAAGCCAGCAGGCCCTGTGGTTCTCTAGGACCAGATTGACCACCTCTATTCTATAATAATACAGATAAGGCTGTCTGTCTGACCTGGGCAGTGTTAAAGAAGCAAAATAGCACCAAAAGGTTTCACGCTGGCTTTTATGGATGTTCAGAGCTCTTGAGTTAATCTCCCATCATCAAACATGAAAACAGTTTGTGGCACTCCAGTGACTGAATGCAACCTTGACCTTGACTTGGCAACACAGTGACTCCCTCTCTCTCTGCTTCTCTCTCAGGATGAGGAGATAGAGGAGATACGGCAGTCAGCTCTGCAGGTTGACTGGAAGTACGGCCACCTGGTGGACCGTGTCCTAGTGAAGGAAGACACGACCAGCGCCAGCGCTGACCTGCAGTGTATTCTGGATCAGCTGGAGCATGAGGCTTTCTGGGTCCCCATTAGCTGGGTGTGGACCTAGCAACATGTGAGGGACATGCCCGAACTTGTGCACTGACTCCACCCTCTGACCTCCTACAGTCCCTTCCCTCCCACTGTCAGCCCCATCTGCATCACTGTCAACCTGAAGGAAGGACAGACTGACTAACCCAGGGCAAGTCAAACGGAGACTGGGCTAGGAGGGATAAGGCCCGTTAGACCATGCGAGGCCTGTTCCAGGGTTGGGCACGGTAAGGGTGTTGGGTGTTGGGATGCTGGTACATATCTACATATCTCCAGAACCCAGATGGAAACAGTCGTAGGGTAGGTCAGCTCAACAGAAGCAAATATGCATGCTTCTAATTTATTCTTGACGGATGGGGGCTAAAATGTAATGTCCATGGAATTATCCCTTTTCATTAAGCTTCTTTTGTTCATTTGCTAAATTATCAAACTATTCAAGTTCATTTTTTCCCTCATATCACATTTTATTGTTGTTATTTAACCTCATCCTAATTTCTGGAAACTACTGGAAGCCATAATTAATTGTGGTAGGTGTTTTGATTTTCCGCACAATGTACTTGTCTTTGATTGGCCCAGACGCGTCACATGGGCTGACCAATTAAAGGTGGAAAGGTTTCTCAGTTTAAAAATGGGTGTCATGGCAAAGGAAATTGAAACATATGCAAGGAGTAAAAAACAAAAAAAAAACCTTTTGTTTATTAGAGATTGAACATTTGTTCACAGTATCACAGAAATCAACTCACTAAGAAGCCCTTGTTTCAGGACATATGTTATGCTCCTGATGTCTGATGAAATCATGACAATATGGTGCTTCCTTACCACCTCACCGCCCCAGGCCACAAGAAGATACTGGAGAAAAGTGATGTGTGTGGCATACGTGCTCTTTAATAAATGCAGCCCTTGTGATTCAAATGCAAGTGTAAATCCCATGGCATCCACTGCAAATACAACCTTTAAAGAATGAGATCATGATATTAACATAAATACACTGATGCAAGAATATATACTGTATTTATACTATATAATTACTGAACCAAATGGAAAATGTTAAACTAAGTCCTGCAGTTGAGTTTTTGTTTGATTTGCGTGTTATACCATGAAATCAGACTGTTCCATGTTTTGCCAAAGTGAAATTTGCTAGTATAAATCAAACACGTATGTAAACATTTGTCATTCTGATAGTGTGCGGACATGTTTTTGCACACTCTACTATGCTCCAGATAATTTTTGGTGAAAACCACATTTTCAACACACACAGTGCCTTCATGAGGCATACCCTGAAATGTTGGTTTTCATAATAAATGATCTGGAGCATGATAGACTGTGTGACTCTCTTCCCCTTCAATGGCTATCATCCTTTAGTCGCTAAACTTTTGGGTGTGCGTCCATATATAAAGTTCAGACATGTTTTGGCATTTAAATGAAACTGTAAAACCCTCTGACCCAAAAGCTAATACAGTAAATATTTTTCATGTGCACAGTTTGTTAGATTCGTTTTTGGCAATGTGATTAGTTCTAGCTCTAGGTTTTAGCTACCGCTATGTTACATTGATTGAGTTGGCTTGAACTGCTGCCTCCAACTGGAGCCCTGCCTACACAAGATCACAGTTCATTAGAAGAATTATAACCTGATGGGTCCTACTATTTACAACAAACAACCACAAAACACCACAAACTAACCCAGAGACCTACCACAACCACAAACTTCCACAAACAACCCTACCAATTACCACAAACAACCACCCAAACAACACCTACTAATTACCACAAAATACCCCCAAACAACCACTAATTAACCCAGGGACCACAAACAAACACAAAGTGATTTTCATCATCATCAAGTGTGATTTCCTGGTTTAAACTCAATGGGGATGCTTTGTTTTGTGTTCCATTAATCAACTGTTTCACTTAATAGGGGTTACTTTCTTTAATGCAGCCTTAATTTGCACTGATTCATTTTTTTTGTGGTAACTTGTGCCCCTAGCAAATGCACTAATTTTTGATGGACTACAACTGCATCAATTTATAGAGAGGGTGGTGTACCTACTTTTAACTGTTGTTTTTAGCTCCCCCTACTGGACGTTGTATTTATGTTTGAGTAAAGGAATGAGAGGACAGCTGGTCAAATTTTCCAAATTTTAACATGTATTTTAATGGACACACACACACAAATGCACACACACACCAAGCTTGGGATCAATTAAGTCAATTCAAGAAGTAAACAGCCTGAAAAGAAGACATTTTTATTTTAAAACTTTTAAAACTTTTTATATAGTAGGAGCAAATCTATGGAGTATTTGTTTTGTTTTTTTAGTTGTTTGTGGTAGTTCTCTGGGATTGTTTGGAGTTGTTTGTGAAATTTTGTGGTCATTTGTGGTTGCTTGTGGTGATTAGTAGGACCCTATCTGACTATTGATTTATTAGCAAAGTACATCCGCATAATTTTGGCAGACTTTTCTCACATCTGAGTATCAACCTGATTAGGTTTATAGTACCTGACAAGTAGGGCCTGACAAATGAGGCTATGGAACATGCAGTACTCTATCTGAAATTATGATGTAATATACGCATGAATAAGTGAACAGAGAATCGGATCCGTTGTTCAGAGCATTCTAAAGGGTATCCTAATGTCCTCATTGCTGTTCAGTGTGTGGTTAGCACCGACGTGCAGCCTGGCTGCAATGGGTCGTGGTCTTACCATGAAACCTGACCTCATCAGTAAATCTGAATGTTGAAATCACAGCCGTGGAAGGATGGGGAATTTCATCCCCAACGTGAAACACAAGTACTGTAGGTGGCATCTGTCTGCGTTGATGAAGCTGTGCCAATAATATACATATTTAAACATATTTTAAAGGCGTCCTGTAACACTTATGTGTACAATACTACTCTTGTCATTACATTTAACATTAACACATATTGGTCTTATTGGTGGAAAGCATCAGATTCATTTTAAAGGCATTTGACAAGTCGCAAAAAGAAAAAACAGCTTTATTGTCATACTGTATGTATTGAATCTGTTATCAGTTTAAAGTTTCTGTGGTGGTAGTAAAGGAGATAGAGGAATGATGTTTGGGCCTGTGACAGATTCTTCTGATTTTGGGAACCTAACCAGAAGACCCTGGAATCCAACAAACCATCCCCGCCACCCCCTTTTTTTTTGGCCCATACTGTAGCTTGTGAACCCATCATTCATGTAGTTTGTACAGTGAAACTTTAAAAAATGCCATAGTAAAAGAAAGGAAAAAAACGGCTATGTGTTGTGTTCAGTGTTCTTGACTCTTGTAACACAGGGCAGAATTAAGTTAGGAAAGTTTGTCCAAACCAATGGCAAAAAAAATAAATTGTTTCTGAGCTTTTTAATATTCGACTATATATTTGGTATAACATGTTTCATAAAAATTCTCAGAGATCTGCAGAAGTGTGGAAAAATATTTACCGCCATCTAAAGAGTCAAAGTATTTGACCCAGGTATATACATTTGACCCAGGTCTGCTAAACCCAACTAAATGTTCCCTCTACACTAAGTCTATATGAAAATACTATTTTCAGTTATTTTTGAATTTTTGAATAATTAAATAATATTATTTACATATGTTTTACATATATTATACAAATCTGAATTAAAGTTGAATCTGCTTGACTCAAAGATAAACTTAGTTAAAGGTAAACTGTGTTGGTTCATATGTGTTTTACAGCCTCATTGTACAGTCTGAAAATGGTCTCAAGCTTCTCCCTGTCCATCTGTCCTGCACATTTATCTCTCCCACTTGAAGAAGTGAAACTACCATTCCTGATATCCACAGCTATGAAAACGCATACCATTGTCAACATTTTATGACATTTTATTTGTCAACCCATCCAGTGTAAGCTACAGAAAATAAATGGCAATAAAAGCATCTCTGGAGTAGCAGGGAGTTGTTCAGCTTTATCATACCAATCTCTGCTTTAATGAATGCTCTATTTCATTTAATTGGATTCCTCAAAATAGCCACCCTTTGCTGTGATAACAGCCTCACAAACACGGGCCATTTGTTTAATAAGTTTCAGCAGGAAATCACCCGATATGTCTTCCCAGCTCTCCTGCAGCTATTCCCAGAGGCACTTGTGGGTTGCTTTGCTTTGACTGTTCTGTCCAGTTCATCCCATACAAGTTCTATGGGATTGAAGTCTGGACACTGGGCAGGCCAGGTCCTTAGTTTGAGTTGTCCTTCATGTCCCCCTTCACCAGATAGTTATTGCACAACTTCAAGGTGTGTTTCGGGTTGTTATCTTACTCAAGAATGAAGGAGTGCCCGCTTAGCCGTAGTCCAGATATATAACATTTTACATTTTAAGCATTTAGCAGACGCTCTTATCCAGAGCAACTTACAAGATGTGCATTAATACATGGTATGAATCATAGTTAGCGCACAAGATCAGTGCAGTAATACAGCAGTAGACATCATTGCAGGCATCTGTGTACCATACCTGTAACACCGGGAAGGAAAAGGTTAGTGTAATTTTTTTTTTTTTTTTGGAGTATAGTGTTGAACAAGTAAACAGTGGTGAAGACAATTTAGACTGCGTGGAGCGGCTGCCAGGCGCCTGGAGGGAAGGGACAGTCAGTTTACCAGAGGAGGCGGAGCGGAGGGGTCTGGGAGGGGTGTAGGGAGTGATGAGTGACTGGAGGTATGGGGGAGCAGTACCTCTGGCCGCTTGAAAAGCAAGCACCAGTGATTTGAATCTGATGCGTGCTACGATGGGGAGCCAGTGATGGAAGGTGTACTCAAACTTTTGACTGGTACTGTATATATGGGGTGTAACGGTACACAGAAATCACGGTTCGGTACGTACCTCAGTTTTGAAGTCACGGTTCGGTACTTTTCCGGTACAGCAGGGAAAAAAAGAAACGCAAAACATAAAATTGCTTTTAATTCATTATGAACTTTGTAAACTGTGGCTAATTGGCCATAATTTACATTTACTTCATTAGATTTCTTGCATAATGAGGATGGGTACATTTAAGTTTTGCCACTAATTTCAAACCCATCATGGTGATGGTGATGGTGAAGTATTTGTTTCTGACAAATATTACACCATCAAACTTAACAACTCAAAAATATATATAATAAGTCAAAAGGTTACATTTTACTTTAACTATACACCATGAAGCCTACATAGCGCTGTCATCAGCATGACAACCAGTGTAACAGTGGAATTACAGCTTATAACAAATGTCAGAACATTGTACTTACTGTATGTATGCAGCAATAATTTTGAAATCTGTTATTTTCAATCAGTTTTTTTTCTTTTCATGCATTTTGACAGTATTATGGCATTTAACATAAGCTGTGATTTCATAACTGGTTTTGACAGGTGCTATGTTAAACATGTTAAACCACATCAGGCTTATGACAAAAATACAACATCATGAATATGTCAAAAGAAAGGCGCGGAAGTTCGGAAGTGCTTTCCCGCTGCTTGTGAAAATGCTAGTTTGCTAACTCACGATTTAAATTGTTAAAATAATAGTTTAAATGCTTGGTTTGATCATTTAAGAAGCTAGCTAGCTAGTGCATTAACATAGCTTATTATATTAAGCACAGAATTATCCTACATTTCCTAAACGAGCTGAACACGAGCTGAGCTGACCAAGAGGCTAGCGAGCTAACTAGCGGCTAACCCCGCATTCTAACAGGGGGCGATACTAGGCGAATAAATCGCCCAGTGGGCGTTCACCACGCTTGACTGGCTTCCTCAAAAATGCTTCTGACGTGCTTACAAAATTTTTGCATGGTAAACGAATAGTTCATCATAGATTTTGAGAATCTTTATTATAAATATTAGTTGGCTAGCAGTATTGTTTTCTTCAATTATGAACCGCAAACTCAGAAGGCTTTTTGCAATTACGGCCATTTACTTGCGCTGGAGATAGCTTGCAATTTCTCTCCGGTACGTTTTCCAAACGTTTTTCCAAACGTACCCATGCGATAAAAAATAGCCTTTTAACCAACACAAACATTAAATAAGATGTATGTAGGCCATATAAGTTTAGCTAGCTATAAATATTTATGCTTTTAGGATTAAATAAAGTATGGGGGTACTGCAGACCGCTGTTAACAGTTTCTCCTCATTCATGTTGAAGTGTCGGAACTAGGAACAAAATTTTTGCAATGTAAACGAATAGTTCATCATAGATTTTGAGAATCTTTATTATAAATATTAGTTGGCTAGCAGTATTGTTTCCTTCAATTATGAACCGCAAACTCAAACTCAGAAGGCTTTTTGCAATTACGGCCATTTACTTGCGCTGAAATAGCTCGCAATTTCTCTCGGTACGTTTTCCAAACGTTTTCCAAATGTACCCATGCGATAAAAATTGCCTTTTAACCAACACAAACATTAAATAAGATGTATGTAGGCCATATAAGTTTAGCTAGCTATAAATATTTATGCTTTTAGGATTAAATAAAGTATGGGGGTACTGCAGACTGCTGTTAACAGTTTCTCCTCATTCATGTTGAAGTGTCGGAACTAGGAACAACATTTTGGTGTTGTGTTGGTTTCCGCGTGGAAGGTAAAAAGAGCAAGACATGGGCGATGTCGCCCGAAAAGTTCAGAATTTTCAACTTTTCTGTGTCGCCGCCACGCCCACAAATCGGCCAATCGGTCAAGCGGCGGAAGTCCCCGGAAGTCGCCCACTCTCATAGAGAATCAATGCATTTCCGGCAGCTCGTCGCCGAATCGCCCCCTGTTAGAATGCGGGGTAAGTTTAGCCAGCGAGACCATCAACCTTACCGTGCGATATGCCACCTCCAAAGAAGAACCTAGCAGCCGAGGAACTCGAAGACATCAAGAGGTCGCTCGACTTTCTGACGGAGGAGAGCTCTGATGTCAAACTGCAGCAGAAAACCATCCTGGAACTGGTGGAGGAGGTGAAGGCGCTACGGATACAGAATGCCGAGAAGGACAGGCGACTCGACTACCTGGAGAACAGAGTGGCGGATTTGGAGCAGTACAGTAGGATGAATTATATTATTGTCACTGGGCTCCACATAAAACCCTGGTCATACGCCAAGGCGGTGACCGCTGACAATGGGGGGAGCCCAGTGAGCTGGAAGCTAACTCCGTGGAACAACAGGTGGCTGCCTTCCTCCAATCCAAGGGGATTGAGGTGGACTGCAACAACATTGAGGCATGCCACACTCTGTCCCGGAGAAATGACGACAAAACAGCCGTCATAATGAGGTTCGTCAACAGAAAACACAAAACTGCACTGCTAAAACAAGGAAGGAAACTGAAGGGATCAAACGTCTACCTAAATGAACATCTGACAAAACGCAACGCTGACATCGCCAGAAAAGCACGCTACATGAAGAAACAGAGAAAAATCCAAACTACTTGGACGACAAACTGCAAAGTATTCATCAAGCTAAATGGAACACCAGAGGAGGCCAAAGTGTTGTGAGGAACTGGATAAATACCAGTGATCATCATAAATTGGACTGTAAGGTAGGCTAATGCGCTTATTCCTGGTCAGGGTCGCGGGGGGTGTTGGTGATCAGAAGGTCGCCAACATCGAGGGAACTGGCAATAAATAACATGCAGTCTTTGATCATCATAAATTGGACCTTCTTGCTGTGAGGCAACAGTGCTATCCACTGCACCACCGTGCCGCCTAATGAATATCCAAGTGACTAAATACTTATCACACAATCATGACACACACTGAAATAATTCATTCATCTACATCTGGAGACAATAGCCAACTAACTAAAATGATTGTTGATCATGATATACTGGAACTGAAAACATTTGAATACACTGATCACAATTTACAGGACATAGAAAATGATATAGACCCGGACAATAATTTCTTCTCCAATATCATCGACAATTGCTGCTATTACACAGATGAACAGTACAACCAGTCCATTAAGACTGATAGCAAATTATCAATAATCCACTTCAATAGCAGAAGCATGTATGCAAACTTCAATAACATCAAGGAGTACTTAAATCAGTTTACACATCCATTCAACATAATTGCCATTTCTGAAACTTGGATCAACCCTGATAAAGGAATGGACTTTGAACTGGCTGGATATGAATTCAACTACATAAACAGAAAAAACAAGAGTGGAGGGGGAGTGGCTGTGTATGTGGATGTAAACTTGAATTATAAGCTGGTAGAAAGTATGACAACTGTGATTGACAACTTATTAGAATGCTTGACAATTGAAATTTGCATAGAAAAAAATAAATATATAATAATTAGCTGCGTATATAGAGCACCAGGTTCTAGTATTGAAGTATTCATGGACTGGATGGAAGAGATGTTTTCAAAAACTAATCAAAAAGTAATTTTCATCTGTGGGGATATAAACATTGATCTACTGAATCCAAATAAGCACAAAATGACTAATGAATTTATCAATACAATGTACAGTATGAGCTTATATCCTAAAATTACCAGACCCAGCAGAATCACACACCATTGTGCCACTTTAATAGATAACATATTTACTAATGACATAGAAAACAAGACAGTGAGTGGACTATAAATTAACGACATCAGTGACCACCTACCAGTTTTTACAGTTTATGACAGCAACTGCAAGAAAAATCAGACAGACGAAAAACTACAATACAGACGAGTAAGGACAGAGGAATCCATGAATGCATTAAAGAATGATTTACTAGCACAAAATAGGGAATTAATATATAAAGAAAAGGATATTGACTGTGCATATGATACATTCTTAAGTACATTTAATTTATTATATAATAAAAATTGTCCATTAAAACAATATAGTAGAAAACAAAATTATACAGATCGACCATGGATCACAAAGTGATTACAAAATTACTGTAAAAAGAAAAATACACTCTATAGAGAATTCATTAAACAAAGATCTAAAGAGGCAGAAAATAAATATTAAAAATATAAAAATAAGCTAACCAATATTATAAGGATTTGTAGGAAGGAATACTATAGTAAAATATTAAATAACAGTAAACATAATATTAAAGGAATATGGAACATATTAAATCGTATTATTAGAAATGGTTCTAGACAAATAAATTACCCTCAATATTTTATTGATAATCACATTAAAATTGATAATATGGACAATGTGGTTAACAGCTTTAATACGTTTTTTGTAAGTGTTGGACCAAACCTAGCAGAAAAAATCCCTGATCCAGTGACATCTGAGGAATGGAATGATAACCTTATAGAAAGGAATCCCAGCTCAATGTTTCTCACAGCAGTGGAAGAGAATGAAATTATAGATATTGTTAATAAAAGCAGCAATAAAATGTCCACAGACTGTAATGAAATTGATATGACATTAGTGAAAAAGATCATTGATGGGATTTCTGAACCACTAACACACATTTGTAACTTATCATTACAAACTGGTACATTTCGGGCAAACAAAAGCCCTGTTTGTAAAATACAAAGCAAAAGTCATACATCTGTATAAAACTGGGGATAGACACAACTTCACAAATTACAGACCTGTTTCTTTACTTCCACAATTCTCTAAGATTCTAGAAAAACTCTTCAACAATAGATTAGACAAATTCACAGATAAACACAAATTACTTAGTGATAGTCAATACGGATTCAGATCAAACAGATCAACATCACTGGCATTAATGGAATTAATTGAGGAAATTACAAACTCTATAGATCATAAAAAGTATGCAGTTGGGGTATTTATCGATCTTAAAAAAGCATTTGACACAATCAATCATGACATATTAATCAATAAAATGGAACGGTATGGCATCAGGGGAATAGTACTGAATTGGGCGAAAAGCTATTTAAGTAACAGGCAACAATTTGTGAAGTTGGGAGAGTCTGTCTCATCATGCTTGGACATTGTTTGTGGTGTCCCCCAGGGGTCAGTATTGGGTCCTAAACTGTTCATTCTTTACATAAACGACATATGTAAAGTATCAGAAATATTGAAGTTGGTATTATTTGCAGATTATACAAATATGTTTTGTTCCAGGGTGAATTTACAGGAGCTATTAGAGGTGACTACTTCAGAAATGTGCAAGTTAAAAAGGTGGTTTGACAGAAACAAATTATCATTAAATCTGAGCAAAACAAAAATCATGTTATTTGTTCATTGTAAAATAAATACTCAAGTACATGTACAGGTTGATGGTGTTGACATTGAAAGAGTTTGTGAAAATACATTTCTTGGTGTGATAATAGATGAGAAAATCAGCTGGAAATCTCACATAAAACATGTACAAAATAAACTGTCAAGAAGTATTTCAGTACTGAGCAAAGCAAAGCACATTCTGGACCATAAATCACTCCACATTCTATACTGTTCACTGGTTTTACCATATTTAAATTATTGTGTGGAAGTTTGGGGAAATACTTATAAATGTTCATTGCAAGCACTATCTATACTTCAAAAAAGAGCCATAAGGATAATTCATAATGCCGGATATCGAGATCACACTAATATATTATTCTTAAAGTCAAAAGCAATAAAATTCACTGATCTAGTAGAAATTCAGACAGCACAAATAATGTATAAAGCAATAAATAATCAACTGCCAGGAAATATTCAAAGGGTGTTCTTTGATAGAGAGGGGGGTTATAATTTGAGGGGGAAGTTAAATTTATAAATTCTTAGTGTACGGACAACATTAAAAACTTTTTTTTATTTAAATCTGTGGAGTGAAGCTATGGAACAGTATAAATGTGGAGTTAAAACAATGTCCAAGCATAAATCAGTTTAAAAAGTGGTATAAGGATTTGATTTTTAAAAGGTACAGGGGTAACGAAGGGCATTGACATTCACCAAGTGTTTACATAGATTATTATGATTATTATTAACTTTTTATATTTTCCTTTTGGTTGATATATGTTTATTTATATTATTTGGTATATGTGTAAATATTAAATATATGTTTATTTATATTATTTGGTATATGTATAAATATTACATATGGAAGTCAATTGACAATTAGCAATTAGCTGAATAGTGGAGAAGGGGTAGGATTAGATACATTTTTACTTCTTCTACTCCTTTTTGGACATGTCTTAGTATTATTGTTTATTTGTTTTGTTGTTGCAATTTTGTTTTATATATATATATATTTTATATAACTAACATGTTCAAAATAAAAAGATTTCATTCATTCATTCATTCAATATACATTGTATTCCTGCCCATGTAAAACTGAGATAAATCCAGAAGGTACAAGCAGAAATGATTGAATTCACAGCACCAGTATGCAACAGGTGCCATATACTGTATTTGAAGCATCCTGAGCTCACACCTACCATAATGACCGGTAGAGTGCAGCAGAGGGTAGTTATACGCACAGTCAGAACACAAACATCATAATGTTATACATATGTTATAAGCAGGGGTGCACATAAGTGGTACGCCAGTACGCATTCGCATTCCTCAAATGTTAATTGCGTCCTCAAATGTTAATTGCGTACCAAACAAGACGACAAACTTTTGAAACATACGCAACTTTTAAGTTTGATCAGTCCATCACTGGTAAGTTAATTTAGTTAGTTAATTAAAGTTAAAAGACTTAACTTAAAGTTGCGTATGTGCACCCCTGGTTATAAGGACCTTAGGATGAATTAAGGTCAAAGTACAATTTCTAGGGCTTGGATTTCAGGAGATTTGAATCAAATATAGCAAAGTGTTGAGCTGAAAGAATAAAACCCTGGGGAAGTGTTTGTATGGATGCACCAAGCCTACTGAAATTAGACACCTAGGAGCTAAACTAAACACTTTGTAAGACAAATTTTCCAATACTTAATAAAATAATCTAAATGTATTACGTTTTCAATTGGACATCTCTAAGGCCAACTGTTAGGTAGACTGTGTACATTTAGACAGCCAAGGTAAAACATTAAAATATTCTCCTTCGCATGCACACACAATCCCAGTTTGTTGTTGCTGATGTCATGGAAGACTATAATCTCAGCAAAACCATTCTCACCATAAAAAGCCAAGTTACTCATATAGTCAAAGCGTACAAAGAGTATATTCTCTCTGTACATCTGTAAAATGTACATATATATATAAATGGCATATACTGTATATATATACATATATATATATATACACACTACCAGTCAAAAGTTTTAGAACACCCCCATCTTCTAGTTTTTACTGAAATTTAAGCAATTCAAGTCCAGTGAATAACCTGAAATGGTACAAAGGTAAGCGGTAAACTGCCAGAGGTTTAAAAAAAAGTTTATGTTACCAAAAACTGGAAAATAATGTAAATTTTTTGGCAGTGAGTAGTTTCCTACACCATCAAAAGGCATTTTTGGAGGAAACTCTGACAGACCCAAAGCCACAACAAAATCAGAAGACAAGTTTCTGAGAGTCAACAGCTTGCGTGATAGGCAGCTCACAGGACAACAGCTATAAGCACAGCTTAACACTGATCGAAGTAAGAAAGTCTCTGTTTCAACTGTGAAGAAAAGACTTCGAGCTGCAGGTTTGACAGGTCGAGTGGCAGTAAGACATTGGCATTTACATTATTTTTCAGTTTTTGGTAACAAACTTTTTTAACCTCTGGCAGTTTACCACTTACTTTTGTACCATTTCAGGTTATTCACTGGACTTGAACTGCTTACATTTCAGTAAAAACTGGAAAATGGGGGTGTTCTAAAACTTTTGACCAGTAGTGTATAATACAATTCCTAAATTGATGTGCTATTATTATTTATAATACATAGTGTATATACTATATATGTGAGCATGATGATGAAGGTAGTTTAAGAAAATGTTGAAGAAAAGTCCATCAATGACAATGACATAAAATAAAGACCCGCAAAGTACAGTACCGAGGGAGAAGGCAGTCTCGAACTCGGTAAACCATACAAAATCCCAAACAAACCAGAGTAGCTGGCAGCGGGGCAGCGGTACAGGAGGACGGTAGGCAGGCTCGTAGTGAGGGACGGTGCAAGAGTCAAGACCGAAGTCTGCTCCGCGGGGCAAAGGCACAAAAGACAGCAGGCAAAAACTTGTGGTCTAAACAGGCAGTGGTAACAAAACGGCAGGCAGTAACAATGGTCAGAAAACAGGCTTGGATTGTAACAATGAAATCAGACTTGGAAAACGCTCAAAAGTGCTATAGAAATATAGGCAACAATTTCAGAAGGACGTGACAAAAACACTGAGATTATATGGAGGTGTAGACAGGTGCAGACACTTAGCTTGAGAACAGAGCGAAACAGAAAACAGCTGAGGAGAGCGTGACAAGGTAACAAGATAATTAGTCGTTGTTAGTAATTATCCTATCCTGACCTAGCGTTAGTAGATTAGTAAATCAGACATGAACTAGAAACGAAAGGAAACATGAATACATGGTTAGCAAGTTAGTAATGAGTAAATCTCCAGCACGTCGGCAATTAGAGTTACTAAATTGCCAATTGTGCTAACAGAAAAAATAAACCTATCTAATCGTTAGTAAATTAGTAATCAGACAAGGAGGGGAAACAATAAGGAAACGTGAGCGAGAGCGAGAGAGAGAGAAAGCATGAACGCAAGATTTGCGGAAAGAACATGAAAAAGTGTATGCTTTAAACATGAACAGAAACGTAACATGAAAACCGAATCAAGACATGACATGAAATGAAACGTGACATGAATGAAACATAAAACGTGACATGAATTACATGGAACCGTGACACATCAGACCTTTATCACAGACTTCTGGTTACACTTGGCAAGATTGCACATATTGATCACAAACACATAAAGCCAACATTCTCTTCAGATGGCTTGGCTTTCACTAAATGTATAAAATAATTGCTGAATACATTGCAGACATCAGTAGCATTGCATTTACTAACAACTTTGAGAATCCGCAGCATCAGATGTGATTTTTTGTATTTTTATATAATTTTATTTTTCAGATTTTACCCCGTTTTTCTCCAAATTTGGTAGCCAATTACCTGTGTGCCTAGTTCAATCCCCCTTCCCTCATAGTTCGCTGCCATAGTCCTGTGACCAGCAGTGGCAAGAGGAAAATGCTGCCTCCTCCAACACAACACTCTTCGTGCCGTCGACTGTAATTCCGGTACCCCAGAACCACTGTGCGCAGTGAACTGTGTGTGTCGGCTTCCTTCCCCCCTCCCTGGGGCAGACAGCCAATTGCCGCTCCGATGGCACTCCCAACCAGAGCCGACTCTGGCACGACGGGGAATCGAACCCCGGTCGCCGTGGCCAGCGTCGGACGTTGAAACCACTAGACCACGCGGGAGGCCCGCATGAGATGTGATTTGACTGTATTATTTTAAACCCGTCTCAAACAACAGGTTTTTCAACATTATGATTCCATGTGGCTATTTAGAAGCAGTCAGCAATGGGTATATGGTAATCAGTTTGATGCCATGCAAATTGTTCTGTTAAAATCCCACTAAATTAGCAATGCATGTCATGAGCTAGCTCCATTGATGGGGATGGAATACAGTGAGCAGTAGATAGCCAGCTAGTTATGTCACTGGAAAGCTGTTTTTAATGAAACACCTAAAGTGTAGATAACGGATGAGGTAGTAAACCAGGGGCTAACAAAGGTAGCCATGCTGCTTATGCTAATGATGGCATATTGCTGGCTAGCTAACTACTAGTAGAAAATGAAATTCCAGAAGCAAGCTACTTGTTACTCGTTTTAATGAATCGCTATATAGCTGTGTAGCTAGAACTGTCTGAATTAAATAGGGCAGATGTGGCTTTCTAGCTGGCTATACCTACATCTTATTGGTTTAAGAGTATAAATTTAGTCTGATTATTTAAGGCCTACCTTGTAGTTATCTAAGCCACAATACAATATGATGCAATACAATATTTACATGGGAAATGGTAAAAAAAATATTATAGAAATGTATTTAACTTTTCTGTTATATCCAAAGTTTGGGACTTTATTGTGTGGCTGTGTGACGTTTGTGTGTATGTATGTGAATTCTTTGTTTTTACATGAGGCCATAGGGGACTGAAAGTCTGAGGTCATTTGGAGTCATTTCTGTGGTGCTTTATAGGTATGAGGGATGCCATACCAACCTATAACTCGGCAGCTGGCATACCCGCCATCCCAATAACACTTTGATATGTGCTAAAGGTATCTGTATTTTGGGACTGCACATTCCACATGTTTGAAATGCAATTTCAATTCATATAATTTTGAGTGCTTAACGTTTCTCCACCACGCATACAATTACGCATACTACAGTTCTCACAAAGGAATGTAACATGGAATACCGATGACGTCATTCGGCCCCACCTCGTAGGATCCCATTTCCACGTACAGTTGACCCATACTGTTACCCATACTATTTGCAACTCACACAGTGAGAGCAATTACCAGTCTGTCTCTGTTTTCCTGTTCCTCACTCCTTGCGTCATTCTCTCTCACCAGCATCTGAAACGAGAGGCCTCGTGAAGACACGCATGAGACAAGTTCTCTGAACAGCAGTGGAACCAACAGAGATCTAACCCCACAAATGTAGCTGCAAACAATGCTAATTTGTGAAGAGCTGTGAAAGGATACAACTATCAATATCGGACATTTGAGTGACAAGTTCCCTTCTTCAACACTTGTCTCTGATAATTAACTTTGCACCTTCGAAAATGAACCAGAGACTTCACTTTAACCGTGAACAGTTGCAAGACACATCAGACTCGCTGAAGATTGCAACTGGACTTCCCACGTCTCTTTCGAATCCGACATGCATGGAACGCCGCCGACCGCGTTGCAAACGACACACTACGAACTGTTTTAAAATGTATCATGGTTCATGACACTGTGTTTACCATTGTTTTTGTAGCTAGCAAAGCTGCTCATTCACTGCCTGCGTCAGTAGTTAAATACACCACACCTAGACCCAAGTCTAGATAATTGCATCTACTAACCCGGCATTCTGATCTCAACACACGCTATAACTCTACAGTTATTCTGATGTGCGCAGTAAGTGCCATCTTTCCTTTTTCCTTGGTTACAAACTAGGTTTAAACTTACCTCCATCTTTTCTCTTTGTTCTCAATGCCCACGTGCTTAAAGCCTGCACGCACACGCAAGAGAACACACACACACACACACACGCGCATGCATGCACAGCCATGTGCCTCATCAAGCTTGCGCACACATGCATTCACATATAGTTGTTCATTAATGTAGTAAATTGTGCTTTGCTGTTTGGTACTTCATGTTCAATAAATGTCATATATTATTTTTCTTACAAGGTTGTCTGTCTTAATGTTACACTTATATTGAATTGAGCCAACCTCTGCTTATTAGAACTCCTTGATGCCTTCAACCCCTTAGTTAGGTCATCAATATTATACATTTTGTATTAACTAAATGCATAATGTTGTGATTTGATTAAGACAAATTAACTATTAATATTGTCATTTAATTGTCATTATTAATTTAATTATTGTATAGTTACATATATTTTATGAGACTGATATACTAAACCTAATGAGACTGACAGGTGGGTCACAGTCAGAAACAAAAGTAGGAAAGGGCTTGCACACCACAAAGGGGCGGCATCTCCAGAGGTTGAGGTGTCCAACAGATTCCAGCCCTTGCAGGAATCTGTGGCCCGTGACCCTGAGAGCGGGGGGATGCATGTGCCACAGGACACCCTGATGGCCACATCTCCCAGGGAAAGGGAGTTGTTGGTAGTGGGGGATTCCATAATTAGGGGAGTGGACAGCATAGTCTGTTCCCAGGCCAAGGAGACTCGCACGGTGTGTTGCCTGCCTGGTGCCCAGGTTGGAGATCTCCTTGAGCGTGTGGACAAGCTCCTGGCCAAAGCAGAAGGGGATCCAGTGGTCATGGTCCACGTAGGGACCAATGACATGGAAAGGGCAGGTTGGAGGTCCTGCAAGATAAATTTGAGGATCTAGCAGCGAAGATTAGGAGCAAAACCTCCACGGTAGTCTTCTCGGGAATTCTACCAGTACCACGTGCAAGCAGAGGGAAGCTGAAGTTTATCTATAGGTTTAACACGTGGCTACAATCCTTCTGTAGGAAAGAGGGGTATAGATTTATTGAGCACTGGGACTTCTTCTGGAACAGGGGTGACCTATACAAGCCCGATGGGTTACACCTGAACCGGATGGGTACCTATGCTCTGGGGCAGCGTATGCTTAGGGTAGCGCAGGATTATTTAAACTAGGGACTCGGGGGGCAGGGAGGATAGAGAGCGAAATGAGTAGGGTGGTGCAGACTGCCCAGATGGAGTCTGTCAAGACTACATATAACAGGGAAAGCATGAATAAAGTCTTGAGTAAACAAAATTTTAGCAAGTGTGGCTTGGGATGGAAGGGAGTGAGGGAGCGGGAGAGGAATAGTAGAAACAGTAGCAACGTAAGGGTGAGCAAGGCTTTGAAGCTCATGTGTTTAAATGCGAGAAGTATAAAAAAATTTTTGAGGGTTATGACATTGTTGGGATTACAGAGACATGGCTTGGCGCAGCGGATGGGGAGGAATATAATGTAGAGGGGTACAAATTGTTTAGGAAGGATAGAACTAATAAAAGAGGAGGGGGAGTGGCCCTTTATGTGAAAGACTATCTTAATGTGCAGGAAATTCCAGGTATAAACCCATTAGTTTCTTGTGAGGACATCTGGATTAGATTATTGGGAGATCGTGAGAAGGGCCTGAATATAGGAGTATGTTATAGACCTCCAGCTTCAGATAGTAACATAAATAGTACGCTCTTTGATAACATAAAACAAATCTGTGCTGAAGGAGAGACGATAATAATGGGCGACTTCAATTACCCCTCTATCAATTGGGAGATAGTGACAGGTCAGGGCAAATGTGAAGAGGAGTTTATAGATATGGTCAATGACTGCTTTTTGGTACAGTCTGTTACTCAGCCTACGAGAGGGAAATCAATACTGGATCTGGTTTTGTGTAACAATCCTGATAGAATTTGCAGCACAGAGGTAGGAGAACCAATAGGAGCAAGTGACCACAGTGCAGTTATTTTTGATATTTTTTGGCAAGTTAAGACAGCCTCCTCTAACTCTCAAATTTTTAATTTTAGACGAGCTGACTTTAATAAAATGAGAGAGAATTTAAGTAATATAGATTGGGTAAAACTTCTAGATTGCAGAACTGTGAATGAAAAATGGACTATATTTAAAAGGGTTATTGTAGATGTACAGTGTAAATTCATCCCCAAAGTAAGGAAAAATAGGATGAAAAAACTGTCTCCACAGTGGATGACTAAATCTTTACGGGTGATTTTGAGGCAAAAGAAACGACTGTATAGAGTATATAAAAAGGATAACTCAGAGAGAAACAAGTTAGATTATTGTAATATGCGGGCTAAGGCTAAAAAGGAAATAAGATCAGCTAAAAGGCGGTTTGAAATTAAAATTTCCCAAGATGCAAAAAGTAACCCTAAGAAGTTTTTTCAATATTGTAGTAGAAAAAGGAAAGTTAAGGATGAGGTTAAGTGCATTAAGAATAAGGAAGGAACTTTGGTTTATAATAATAAGGACATTGCAAACACACTAAACAGTTACTTTGTGGAGAGCTTTACTAGAGAAGAGGTTATAAATATGCCTAAATGTATAGACAAGGTACGGAATGTTTTGGAGGACTTTGAGATAAGGGATGTAGAAGTACTACAAAAACTACAAAAACTTAAGACAAATAAGGCAGCAGGCCCGGATGGCATATATCCCAGAGTACTCAAAGAACTTGGGGAAATTATATATAAACCATTGACAGATATTTTCAGTCAATCCATAATCACTGGAGAAATACCAGATGACTGGAAACAGGGTAGTATAATTCCAATATATAAGAAGGGGGACCGTACTGACCCAGGGAACTATAGGCCTGTCAGTTTAACTTGCATCGCATGTAAAATGCTGGAATGTATTATTAGGGATAAGTTGGAATCATTCTTGAAAAATAATTGTATTTTAAGGGAGAGCCAGCATGGATTTCTCAAGGGAGGTCATGCCTAACAAACCTCCTGGACTTTTCGAAGAGGCTACAAAGTGTGTTGACCTGAACCAGGCTTATGATGTTATATATTTGGACTTTCAGAAAGCATTTGACAAGGTACCACATGAGAGGCTCATTGCTAAAATGAAATCAGTAGGAATTGTAGGAGTAGTTTCACAGTGGGTTCAAAATTGGCTGCAAGGGCGAATACAAAGAGTAACAGTAGGTGGGGCCGAATCTGACCTCGGTGCTGTGGGCAGTGGTGTCCCGCAGGGATCGGTGCTGGGACCTCTGCTCTTCCTTATTTACATAAATGATCTGGATATGGACATTAGTAGCAAAATAGTTAAATTTGCAGATGATACTAAACTTGGGGGTTTGGCAAACAGTTTGGAATCGACTAAAGTAATCCAAGATGATTTAAACAAAATCCAAAATGGGCAGATACATGGCAGATGACGTTCAATATTGCTAAATGTAAAGTTATGCATGTGGGAAATAAAAACATTAGACAGGAGTATTTTATGGGAGGAGAAAAGTTAGTAGGTGTTCAATTTGAAAAGGATTTAGGAGTTGTAGTGGATCAAAGCCTATCTGCATCAAAGCAGTGTGCTACAGCAGTGAAAAAGCCAACAGGATGCTGGGATACATAGCAAAAAGTATTGAGTACAAATCAAAGGAGGTTATATTAATGTTATATAACGCCTTTGTCAGACCGCACTTAGAATACTGTGTGCAGTTCTGGGCACCGCACTACAAGAAAGATATTGAAGCTCTTGAAAAAGTCCAAAGAAGGGCAACTAAACTGATACCTGGTATGAAAGGTAAAAGTTATGATGATAGACTTAAGGCACTCAATCTATTTAAACTTAGCAAACGCAGACTTAGGGGGATTTGATTGAGGTTTTAAATTCCTAAAAGGGATTAACAAAGTAAAATACCAAAGATTTTTTAAGATAAGTGGGGTCAGCAGAACAAGAGGCCACAGGTGGAAATTAGTTAAAGGCAAATTCCGCACAGATATTAGGAAGTTTTTCTTTACACAGAGAGTTGTCAATGCCTGGAACAGCTTGCCAGGTCAGGTAGTAGAGGCAGAAACGCTCGGGCTATTCAAGGCCAGGCTAGATGTAGTACTAGATGTTCTTTAGATTAGGACATGATGAGCCAAGATGGGCCGAACGGCCCGTTCTCATCATTATGTATTCTTATGTTCTTCAAGATTCAAGATTTTTATTTGTCACATACACACACAGGGTGTGCAGTGAAATGAAAAGTGGCAATGCTCAACGAAAAAGTGCAAAAGGGCAACAGTACACAGTATTTACAGTAAAAGACAATAGCATTAAATTATTACAATAATTACAATAATTACAGCAACACAATATATATAATTATTACAATAATTACAGCAAGAGCTCTTATATAAAAAACAACACAATATATACAGTAAGAGCACTTGGAAATGGAGGGGAAACCTACTATAAATGATGTGTAGTCATTAAGTGTGTGTGTGTGTGGGTGTGCATAAGAGGGGCAGTATGTGTGTCTTGGTGGGGGCCCTGGTGAGGTCAGAGTTCACAGTCCTGATGGCCTGAGGGAAGAAACTCCGTCTCAGTCTCTCTGTTTTGGCAGCGTGACTACGGAGGCGCTTGCCTGACCGCAGCAGCTGAAACAGTCCGTTGTTGGGGTGGTGAGGATCCTTCATGATCCTGCAGACTCTGGTTCTGCACCTCCTGGTGTATAAGTCCTGCAGGGTGGGGAGTGTAGTTCCAGTAGTGCGTTCAGCCGAACGCACTACTCTCTGCAGAGCCTTCCTGTCCTGAGCAGAGCTGTTGCCAAACCAGGCAGTGATGCTTCCGGTCAGGATGCTCTCTACAGCTCCAGAGTAGAAGGACTGAAGGATCCTCCGGGAGACTTTAAATTTCCTCAGCTGCCTGAGGTGGTAAAGGCGCTGCCTCGCCTTTCTCACCAGAGTGTCAGTGTGTGCTGTCCATGTGAGATCCTCGGTGATGTGGACTCCCAGGTATTTATACCTGCTCACCCTCTCCACAGTGGTCCCATTAATCCCCAATGGTGAGTACGTCCTCTGTTGTTGTGTCCTCCTAAAGTCCACAATCAGCTCCTTAGTTTTTGTGACATTCAGGAGGAGGCTGTTGTCTTGGCACCAGAGTGACAGATCAGCAACTTCCTCCAGGTAGGCCTTCTCGTCGTTGTTGGAGATCAGGCCCCCACCACTGTGTCATCCGCAAACTTGATGATGGAGTTGGAGCTGGACCTGGCCACACAGTCATGTGTGTACAGGGAGTACAGAAGGGGGCTGAGGACGCAACCCTGGGGGGATCCTGTGTTCAGGGTGAGGGGGTTGGAGGTGTGTCTGCCCACCCTGACCACCTGGGGCCTGGCGGTCAGGAAGTCCAGGATCCAGGCACACAGGGGGGTGTTCAATCCCAGCTCAATCAACTTGCCAGCCAGTCTGGTGGGGACTATGGTGTTGAAAGCTGAACTATAATCAATGAACAGCAGTCTCACATAGCCCCCCTTCCGGCTGTCCAGATGAGAGAGTGTGGTATGCAGTACCTGGGAGACAGCATCATCCGTGGATCTGTTTGGACGATAAGCAAACTGCAGCGGGTCCATGGAGCAAGGGAGGAAGGCGCAGATGTATTCCTTAATCAGCCTCTCGAAGCATTTCATGACCACCGAGGTGAGGGCCACCGGTCGATAGTCATTCAGGCATGCTGGAGAAGCATTCTTGGGCACAGGGACAATAGTGGATCTCTTGAAGCAGGCGGGGACCACAGACTCAGCCAGGGAGATGTTGAATATAGTGGTGAACACTGGAGCTAGCTGGTTAGCACAGGTCTTCAGTACTCGCCCAGATATGCCATCTGGACCAGCAGCTTTCCTGGTGTTCACCCTATGATGTTAGAAGAATATTTGTATTTTTGGCTACTACCGTGTTAGGAATTAACAAGCCTTATATTGTGGCATCAACCATATTAGAATTCTAATCTAGTGGCATAGCACCCTACATGTATGGGCTAAAGGCATCTGTAGATGCTGTAGCACAACCAAGGGTGTGGGGTTTCCACTCCGCTAATAAATGATAATTTATTCAACGTACCACGCAGATAATGGAGACACGGGAGACAGTTCCAAATAAACACACGTTTATTGTAAGTTCAATGCGGAAGTATTCCGCCTACGGAAATGCCGTTCCCGTGGCAGGAAACCACAGCTGGCACAGAAGGTCCCGGTAATGAACCCCAAACAAAGTCCACAAACTTCCCTTTCTCAGGATGGTCCGTGATCCTTTTCCGTGGTCGTTGTCCTTTCCAGGGTAATCCGTTGCCGTCGTTGTCGTCCAAGTCCGTAGTTCAGTATCCAAAAATATCCGTCCAAAAAGTAATTCAAAAACAAAATCTACCTAGCTAGCTATCTCTCTCTCTCTCTCTCTCTCTCTCTCTCTCTCTCTCTCTCTCTCTGACTCTCTCTCTCTCTGACTCTCTCTCTCTCTCTCTCTCTCCTCTCTCCTACTTCGTTCCTACTCCCAACAGCGCCCTTGCGTGAGAGCGCTCTTTTTAAAGTCTGTTCCTTTCGTTGATGCCCGTCAGCTGTTGCATCCGTCACGGGGTTCCCTCAGTGCGCGGGGGTGGAGCCAGCGTGCAGAAAGGTATCTCCCCTCTATGACGACGCCATAGCATGCGCCTACTCGGGCGCTACACACCCTCCCCCTCAGCTCCGACCCGGGCGGGGGAGCGGCCTGGCACCACAGGGCTTCTCTCCGCGAGAGGGCGTCCGCATTGCCGTGGTTGACGCCGGACCTGTGGAGCACATCAAAATTAAAAGGTTGCAAAGATAGAAACCAACGGGTCACTCTCGGGTTAGTCTCGCGATTTCGGGACATCCAGACCAGCGGGGCATGATCCGTGATTAAGGTGAATGTCTCCCTAATAGAAAATAACGGAGTGCCTCTAGTGCCCATTTGATCGCCAGGCACTCTTTTTCCACGGTCGAGTATCGGGTTTCCCTCGGTAGCAGCTTCCGGCTGATGTACATCACGGGGTGTTCCTCACCCCCCTGTACCTGCGACAGGACCGCCCCGATTCCTGTCTCCGATGCATCCGTCTGGACCAGCAGGGGTTTTTGGAAGTCCGGAGTGACTAGCACTGGTCCGGAACAGAGCGCAGCCTTGAGGTGTTGGAAGGCGGTTTCCTCCGCCTCAGTCCACTCCACCTGTCGCGGCAGCTTTTCCTGGTCAGGTCTGTCAACGGGCTAGCCAGGGATGCGAAATTTGGAATAAATCGCCTGTAATAACTGGCCAGCCCGATAAACGTACGCACCTGTTTCTGTGTTGTGGGGCGGGGCCAAGTCCGGATGGATTCGATCTTAGCTGCCTGGGGCTTGACCAGCCCTCGGCCGATGGTGTAGCCCAGGTACTCTGCCTCCTGTAGCCCCAGGTGGCACTTCCGGGGGTTGGCTGTCAGCCCCGCCCCTCTTAGTGCGTGCAGTACCTCCTGTATCTGTCGGAGATGGGTCCCCCAGTCCTCTCCATGGATGACAATGTCATCCAGATACGCAGCCGCATACTTTTGATGGGGACGCAGTACTCGATCCATCATCCGCTGGAAGGTGGGAGGCGCCCCGTGCAACCCGAATGGCAGTTTTCGGTATTGGTAAAGGCCATCCGGGGTAGCGAACGCCGTCTTCTCCCTAGACTCCCGGGTCAGGGGCACCTGCCAGTACCCCTTCGTTAGGTCCAGCGTGCTGATGTACCTGGCGGTCCCGAGCCGGTCGATCAGCTCATCGATCCTAGGCATGGGGTAAGCATCAAACTTGGAGATCTCATTTAATTTTCTAAAATCGTTACAGAACCTGATGGTTCCATCAGGCTTGGGGACCAGGACTATGGGGCTGCACCACTCACTATGGGATTCTTCTATGACCCCGGCCGCCAACATCTCCTGTACTTCCCGCCGCACCGCTTCCCGCCGTGCCTCTGGGATGCGGTACGGACGCTGGGTTACCTTGACTCCCGGGGGAGTGACGATGTGGTGTTTAATGACATCGGTCTCCCCCGGGTCGACGGAGAAGACATCCCGATGGCGGCCCACGAGTTCCCGTAGTTCCTGTCGTTGGGTTACGCTTAGTTGCTCCCCTAGCGGCACCTCGTCGGTCTGGCTGGCTGAAAAACACGGCTGTGGTCCACCCTCTGGGACCGGGTCACTGGCATGCCACCTTTTTAACAGGTTAATGTGGTACAGCTGTGTTTTCTTGCACCGGTCGGGTTGGCTTACCTTATAATTCACCTCACCCACTTTTTCTAGGACCTCGTAGGGACCTTTCCAGCGGGCGAGGAACTTGCATTCGGAGGTGGGGACCAGTACGTGTACCTGATCCCGGGCTGGAACTCCCGGAGCTGCGCTCCGCGATTGTAGACGCGCTGTTGCGCTTCCTGGGCCTCCAGCATGTGTTCCCGAACTATGGGCCACAGGGTGGCCATCCGCTCTCTCATTTCTTGCACGTGCTCTACTATAGTTCGGTGGGGGGACGGCTGGGCCTCCCAAGTCTCTTTGGCCAGGTCCAGCATGCCTCGTGGCCGTCGGCCATACAGCAGCTCGAAGGGGAGAAGCCTGTCGAAGCCTGCGGTACCTCTCGGACCGAAAACATCAGAAAAGGGAGGAGCTGGTCCCAATTCCGTCCATCCGCCTCCATCACCTTCCTCAACATACTTTTCAGGGTGCGGTTAAACCTTTCCACCAGTCCGTCAGTCTGGGGGTGGTACACCGACGTACGTATCTGCCTGATGGTAAGGAACTGGCATAAGTCCCGCATTACCTTACTCATAAAAGGCGTTCCCTGGTCTGTCAGGATCTCATCTGGGAAGCCGACCCGGGAGAACAGCAGCATCAGTTCACGGGCGATGCCCTTGGTGGCCATCGTGCGCAGAGGAATGGCTTCGGGGTACCGGGTGGCATAGTCCAATATGACCAGGATATATTGGAACCCCCTGCTGCTCTTTGGGAGGGGCCCGACGAGATCCAACGCGATCCTACTGAAAGGAACGGAGATTATCGGCAAAGGGATTAACGGGCTCTTGTACTTGGGTTTTGGCGCCACCCTCTGGCACTCCCGGCACTCTCGGCAGAACTTCTCCACTGCACGTTTTATCCCCGGCCAATAAAACCGCGCCCTGATCCGTTCGGAGGTCTTCTCAACCCCCAAGTGCGCCCCCAGCACGTGTGCATGCGCCAACTGCAACACAGTGTTCACCATGGAGTGGGGCACTAACAGTTGCTCTATCTCACACCCCTCATTCCTAACTACCTGGTATAGAAGTTGGTTTTTTATGGCAAAGTGAGGGAAAGAAATTTCGCTTACCCCCTCCATGAGAGTCCCATCGACCACGGTGACGTGTTGGAAGGCGTGCCTTAGATTCTGGTCCTCCAGTTGGGCAGTCCCGAACCGACCAGTCAGGGGCGGGGATGCTGGCGCCTCCTCGTGTCCCATCGGGAACATCTCCTCCCATGTCGGTTCTTCCTCCCGGGGTTTTCCTCGGCAGCGCCGTCCTCTGGCGGCCCTTCTGCTGATGGTTGTGGGTCAGCTCCTGCAAACCGCACAATCTGGCGGCCTCGACCACCTCAGACTCGGACCCCACCTCCGATGAGAGCGGCAACTCTACCTCTGGGCCTTCTCCATGGGAGGAAACTTGGGTTGCCCTTGCTGCCTCCCCTTTCTGGCCACCTCTCCTTTTCTTTCTCCTTCCTTCTTCCCCCCGCATGCCTGTCCAGAGCTGCGGAAATATCGGGCAATCCCGACCCAGGAGCACCGGAACCGGCAGGTTCTCTACGACCCGGCTTTCCCCGTACTGCCCCTTGGTCGTCTGCAGCTTTAATAGGGTTACGGGGTAATCCTTGCTCTCCCCATGAATACATGAAATGGCCATTTTCTCTGGTTGCAGTTCCGTCCGGGCGTATTCGGGGCGGACCAGGGTCACCATGCTCCCGGAATCGAGCAGGGCGGTGGTGTCCTTGCCGTTGGCCCTCACCGGCGTCAGGGGCGACGGGCACCCCTTGGTGGCCCAGCACGACAGCAGCAGCCCGCAGGGTTTTGCGTGCGGAGTGTCTGTGGTGGAAGCAGTCCGCATCACCACGTCCCGTCTGGGACAATTCCAGGAGAGGTGTCCCACCTCTCCACAGTCATAACACCCACGGCGGTCTTCTGTCATGAAGGGCGTCTTCTTGGAGGGCTGGGCGGTGCCGGGTTCCTTCTCTGGACCTTGCCCAGTTCTGCCAGAGTGTTCTGACGGGTTTCTCCTGTTCGGATCGGGTGGGTCGGCTGCTCGCAGGACCTCCACAGCGGCTTGGTACCCCTCCACCAGCGCCACCAGTTCATCGGCGCTCCGGGGGTTCGCCTGGCTTGCCAGTTTCTTGGCTTCGAAAGGTAAGGAGCGCAAAAATTTGTCAATGACAAACCTTTCCATGGGCGTCAGGGCCGTGGGTTCCGTGGTCATCCAGTTCTTGGCCGGCGTATCAGGTCGTGCATCTGGGCTCGGGGTGGTAAGGCAGCGTCGAAGGTCCAGTTATGAAACTTTTGTGCCTGCCCGATGAGGCTGTGTCCGCGCGACGCAGAATTTCCCTTTTCAGGATGGTGTAGTCCGCAGCCTGGATCTCATCTAAGTCCTGGCACGTGTGCTGGGCCACCCCGGACAGGAATGGAGCGAGCAGTCCGGCCCATTGCTCTGGAGCCCACCCCTCTCGGGTCGCTGTACGCTCGAATGTTTGGAGGTATGCCTCGATGTCATCCTCCGCGGTCATTTTTACCAGAAATGCACTGGGGTTTTGGTCGGCGTGGGGTTGCGGTAGCTGACAGCCGTGCTACCTCCAGTCTTAATAGCGTTGTCTGCTGTCGATGCTCATCTATCACCGCTGCGTTGTGCGCCAGCTGCGCAGCATGAGTTTTCTCCAGCTGTTTTATTAGTAGTGACTCCATATCTGTTTTGTACCGAATAAATTATTTTTTATTTAGCGTTATAGTTGCCCGCATTCTCCACCATATGTAGCACAACCAAGGGTGTGGGGTTTCCACTCCGCTAATAAATGATAATTTATTCAACGTCTAACGCAGATAATGGAGACACGGAGACAGTTCCAAATAAACACACGTTTATTGTAAGTCCAATGCGGAAGTATTCCGCCTACGGAAATGCCGTTCCGTGGCAGGGAAACCACAGCTGGCACAGAAGGTCCCGGTAATGAACCCCAAACAAAGTCCACAAACTTCCCTTTCTCAGGATGGTCCGTGATCCTTTTCCGTGGTCGTTGTCCTTTCCAGGGTAATCCGTTGCCGTCGTTGTCGTCCAAGTCCGTAGTTCAGTATCCAAAAATATCCGTCCAAAAAGTAATTCAAAAACAAAATCTACCTAGCTATCTATCTCTCTCTCTCTCTCTCTCTCTCTCTCTGACTCTCTCTCTCTCTCTCTCTCTCTCTCTCTCTCTCTCTCCTACTTCGTTCCTACTCCCAACAGCGCCCTTGCGTGAGCGCTCTTTTTAAAGTCTGTTCCTTTCGTTGATGCCCGTCAGCTGTTGCATCCGTCACGGGGTTCCCTCAGTGCGCGGGGGGTGGAGCCAGCGTGCAGAAAGGTATCTCCCCTCTATGACGACGCCATAGCATGCGCCTACTCGGGCGCTACAAGCGGGGCATGATCCGTGATTAAGGTGAATGTCCTCCTAATAGAAAATAACGAGTGCCTCTAGTGCCCATTTGATCGCCAGGCACTCTTTTTCCACGGTCGAGTATCGGGTTTCCCTGGTAGCAGCTTCCGGCTGATGTACATCACGGGGTGTTCCTCACCCCCTGTACCTCGCGACAGGACCGCCCCGATTCCTGTCTCCGATGCATCCGTCTGGACCAGCAGGGGTTTTTGAAGTCCGGAGTGACTAGCACTGGTCGGAACAGAGCGCAGCCTTGAGGTGTTGGAAGGCGGTTTCCTCCGCCTCAGTCCACTCCACCTGTCGCGGCAGCTTTTTCCTGGTCAGGTCTGTCAACGGGCTAGCCAGGGATGCGAAATTTGGAATAAATCGCCTGTAATAACTGGCCAGCCCGATAAACGTACGCACCTGTTTCTGTGTTGTGGGGCGGGGCCAAGTCCGGATGGATTCGATCTTAGCTGCCTGGGGCTTGACCAGCCTCAGCCGATGGGTAGCCCAGGTACTCTGCCTCCTGTAGCCCCAGGTGGCACTCCGGGTTGGCTGTCAGCCCCGCCTCTTAGTGCGTGCAGTACCTCCTGTATCTGTCGGAGATGGGTCCCCCAGTCCTTCCATGGATGACAATGTCATCCAGATACGCAGCCGCGCATACTTTTGATGGGGACGCAGTACTCGATCCATCATCCGCTGGAAGGTGGAGGCGCCCCGTGCAACCCGAATGGCAGTTTTCGGTATTGGTAAAGGCCATCCGGGGTAGCTTAACGCCGTCTTCTCCTAGACTCCCGGGTCAGGGCACCTGCCAGTACCCTTCGTTAGGTCCAGCGTGCTGATGTACCTGGCGTCCTGAGCCGGTCGATCAGCTCATCGATCCTAGGCATGGGGTAAGCATCAAACTTGAGATCTCATTTAATTTTCTAAAATCGTTACAGAACCTGATGGTTCCATCAGGCTTGGGACCAGGACTATGGGGCTGCACCACTCACTATGGGATTCTTCTATGACCCCGGCCGCCAACATCTCCTGTACTTCCCGCCGCACCGCTTCCCGCCGTGCCTCTGGGATGCGGTACGGACGCTGGGTTACCTTGACTCCCGGGGGAGTGACGATGTGGTGTTTAATGACATCGGTCTCCCCCGGGTCGACGGAGAAGACATCCCGATGGCGGCCCACGAGTTCCCGTAGTTCCTGTCGTTGGGTTACGCTTAGTTGCTCCCCAGAGGCACCTCGTCGGTCTGGCTGGCTGAAAACACGGCTGTGGTCCACCCTCTGGGACCGGGTCACTGGCATGCCACCTTTTTAACAGGTTAATGTGGTACAGCTGTGTTTTCTTGCACCGGTCGGGTTGGCTTACCTTATAATTCACCTCACCCACTTTTTCTAGGACCTCGTAGGGACCTTTCCAGCGGGCGAGGAACTTGCATTCGGAGGTGGGGACCAGTACGTGTACCTGATCCCGGGCTGGAACTCCCGGAGCTGCGCTCCGCGATTGTAGACGCGCTGTTGCGCTTCCTGGGCCTCCAGCATGTGTTCCGAACTATGGGCCACAGGGTGGCCATCCGCTCTCTCATTTCTTGCACGTGCTCTACTATAGTTCGGTGGGGACGGCTGGGCCTCCCAAGTCTCTTTGGCCAGGTCCAGCATGCCTCGTGGCCGTCGGCCATACAGCAGCTCGGCGGGGAGAAGCCTGTCGAAGCCTGCGGTACCTCTCGACCGAAAACATCAGAAAAGGGAGGAGCTGGTCCCATTCCGTCCATCCGCCTCCATCACCTTCCTCAACATACTTTTCAGGGTGCGGTTAAACCTTTCCACCAGTCCGTCAGTCTGGGGTGGTACACCGACGACGTATCTGCCTGATGGTAAGGAACTGCATAAGTCCCGCATTACCTTACTCATAAAAAAGGCGTTCCCTGGTCTGTCAGGATCTCATCTGGGAAGCCGACCCCGAGAACAGCAGCATCAGTTCACGGGCGATGCCCTTGGTGGCCATCGTGCGCAGAGGAATGGTCAGGGTACGGGTGGCATAGTCCAATATGACCAGGATATATTGGAACCCTCTGCTGCTCTTTGGGAGGGGCCCGACGAGATCCAACGCGATCCGACTGAAAGGAACGGAGATTATCGGCAAAGGGATTAACGGGCTCTTGTACTTGGGTTTTGGCGCCACCCTCTGGCACTCCCGGCACTCTCGGCAGAACTTCTCCACTGCACGTTTTATCCCCGGCCAATAAAACCGCGCCCTGATCCGTTCGGAGGTCTTCTCAACCCCCAAGTGCGCCCCCAGCACGTGTGCATGCGCCAACTGCAACACAGTGTTCACCATGGAGTGGGGCACTAACAGTTGCTCTATCTCACACCCCTCATTCCTAACTACCTGGTATAGAAGTTGGTTTTTTATGGCAAAGTGAGGGAAAGAAATTTCGCTTACCCCTCCATGAGAGTCCCATCGACCACGGTGACGTGTTGGAAGGCATGCCTTAGATTCTGGTCCTCCAGTTGGGCAGTCCCGAACCGACCAGTCAGGGGCGGGGATGCTGGCGCCTCCTCGTGTCCCATCGGGAACATCTCCTCCCATGTCGGTTCTTCCTCCCCGGGGTTTTCCTCGGCAGCGCCGTCCTCTGACGGCCCTTCTGCTGATGGTTGTGGGTCAGCTCCCTGCAAACCGCACAATCTGGCGGCCTCGACCACCTCAGACTCGGACCCCACCTCCGATGAGAGCGGCAACTCTACCTCTGGGCCTTCTCCATGGGAGGAAACTTGGGTTGCCCTTGCTGCCTCCCCTTTCTGGCCACCTCTCCTTTTCTTTCTCCTTCCTTCTTCCCCCCGCATGCCTGTCCAGAGCTGCGGAAATATCGGGAAATCCCGACCCAGGAGCACCGGAACCGGCAGGTTCTCACGACCCGGCTTTCCCCACGTACTGCCCCTTGGTCGTCTGCAGCTTTAATAGGGTTACGGGGTAATCCTTGCTCTCCCCATGAATACATGAAATGGCCATTTTCTCTGGTTGCAGTTCCGTCCGGGCGTATTCGGGCGGACCAGGGTCACGCCATGCTCCCGGAATCGAGCAGGGCGGTGGTGTCCTTGCCGTTGGCCCTCACCGGCGTCAGGGGCGACGGGCACCCCTTGGTGGCCCAGCACGACAGCAGCAGCCCGCAGGGTTTTGCGTGCGGAGTGTCTGTGGTGGAAGCAGTCCGCATCACCACGTCCCGTCTGGGACAATTCCCACCTCTCCACAGTCATAACACCCACGGCGGTCTTCTGTCATGAAGGGCGTCTTGAGGGGCTGGGCGGTGCCCGGGTTCCTTCTCTGACCTTGCCCCGGTCATCCGTCCAGTTTCGGCCTGTCCCGTGTTCTGACAGAGGCTTCGGGTTTCTCCTGTTCGGATCGGGTGGGTCGGCTGCTACGCAGGACCTCCACAGCGGCTTGGTACCCTCCACCAGCGCCACCAGTTCATCGGCGCTCCGGGGTTCGCCTGGCTTGCCAGTTTCTTGGCTTCGAAAGGTAAGGAGCGCAAAAATTTGTCAATGACAAACCTTTCCATGGCGTCAGGGCCGTGGGTTCCGTGGTCATCCAGTTCTTGGCCCGGCGTATCAGGTCGTGCATCTGGGCTCGGGGTGGTAAGGCAGCGTCGAAGGTCCAGTTATGAAACTTTGTGCCTGCCCGATGAGGCTGTGTCCGGCGCGACGCAGAATTTCCCTTTTCAGGATGGTGTAGTCCGCAGCCTGGATCTCATCTAAGTCCTGGCACGTGTGCTGGGCCACCCCGGACAGGAATGGAGCGAGCAGTCCGGCCCATTGCTCTGGAGCCCACCCCTCTCGGGTCGCTGTACGCTCGAATGTTTGGAGGTATGCCTCGATGTCATCCTCCGCGGTCATTTTTACCAGAAATGCACTGGGGTTTGGTCGCCGTGCTACCTCCAGTCTTAATAGCGTTGTCTGCTGTCGATGCTCATCTATCACCGCTGCGTTGTGCGCCAGCTGCGCAGCATGAGTTTTCTCCATCTGTTTTATTAGTAGTGACTCCATATCTGTTTTGTACCGAATAAATTATTTTTTATTTAGCGTTATAGTTGCCCGCATTCTCCACCATATGTAGCACAACCAAGGGTGTGGGTTTCCACTCCGCTAATAAATGATAATTTATTCAACGTACCACGCAGATAATGGAGACACGGAGACAGTTCCAAATAAACACACGTTTATTGTAAGTCCAATGCGGAAGTATTCCGCCTACGGAAATGCCGTTCCCGTGGCAGGAAACCACAGCTGGCACAGAAGGTCCCAGTAATGAACCCCAAACAAAGTCCACAAACTTCCCTTTCTCAGGATGGTCCGTGATCCTTTTCCGTGGTCGTTGTCCTTTCCAGGGTAATCCGTTGCCGTCGTTGTCGTCCAAGTCCGTAGTTCCGTATCCAAAAATATCCGTCCAAAAAGTAATTCAAAAACAAAATCTACCTAGCTAGCTATCTATCTCTCTCTCTCTCTCTCTCTCTCTCTCTCTGACTCTCTCTCTCTGACTCTCTCTCTCTCTCTCTCTCTCCTACTTCGTTCCTACTCCCAACAGCGCCCTTGCGTGAGAGCGCTCTTTTTAAAGTCTGTTCCTTTCGTTGATGCCCGTCAGCTGTTGCATCCGTCACGGGGTTCCCTCAGTGCGCGGGGGTGGAGCCAGCGTGCAGAAAGGTATCTCCCCTCTATGAGGACGCCATAGCATGCGCCTACTCGGGCGCTACAATGCGTACTGTAGATGTCCTTTCAGTGTTGTGTAGGTATCAGATAAAAGGGTTACATAATCATGGGAACCCCTATAACTTAAATGTCACTCTTTTCTAATAACAAAAACACACATACAGTACCAGTCAAAAGTTTGAGTACACCTTCCATCTGGACTACGGCTAAGCGGGCAGTCCTTCATTCTTGAGCAAGATAACGACCCGAAACACACCTTGAAGTTGTGCAAGAACTATCTGGTGAAGGGGGAACGTGAAGGACAACTCAAACGAAGGACCTGGCCTGCCCAGTGTCCAGACTTCAATCCCATAGAACTTGTATGGGATGAACTGGACAGAACAGTCAAAGAGGTTGCTAGAGTTGGTCTGCATTTACATGCATGTCTACGATGTGTCATTGCCGCTGCATAGAGACAAATATGCATGCCAGAATAGCTGACGAGAAATTTCCAACATGGAAAGCCTGGAAACATGCAAAAATAAATGGAAGCAGATACGAGATCATTATTGTAGTGATCGGTACTAACACATGACCTAGTAGGAACCATCTAACGATGTATTGTTGTTGTGGGGAACAATAAAGCAGTTGCTTGAGTGACATGATCTTGCTGTCGCATGTTTATTGATTGTGCTCCACATGAGGTTTCATTGTACCTATCAAACAATAGAACATGGTGTCAGAGGTAAAACAGACAATTGTAGTGAGTTAGTTAGCGTGTAGTGAGAACAACTAGTGTCAAGTTTTAGTCTAGGTAACATTAGTTAGCTACAGTCAACAGAGCTAGTTAGCCACGCGTTGCTAGCTAATCATTGTGTCAGCGTCAAAATGAACCAGTTCCAAGTCACCCCGCCGGAGAAGTTCACGTTCAAGTTGGATGACTGGCCAAAGTGGATAAAGCGCTCCGACAGATTCCGTATCGCTTCTGGATTGGAAACGCAGGCGGACGAGAATCAAATCAATGCTTTAATCTACACCATGGGCGAGAAAGCTGAGGACATACTAGTTTCTTTGCACCTCAGCCCTGAAGAAGCAAGTGAGTATGATACTGTCAAAGGAAAGTTAGATGCTCACTTCGTAGCTCGCAGGAATGTGATCTTTGAAAGGGCAAAGTTTAACCAGTGGCAGCAAGAGATGGGCGAGTCAGCCGACTGCTTCATTACTGCGCTGCATTGCCTGGCAAAGCACTGCGGATACGGGACTCTGCATGACGAGATGGTGAGGGACAGACTGGTGGTGGGTCTGAGAGACAGACGTCTGTCAGAACAATTACAAATGGACCCTGAACTGACACTACAAAAGGCAGTCACCAGAGCCAAACAAAGTGAGCAGGTGAAAAAGCAGCAAGAAATGCTAAAAACTAACTTTAAGGGGGACATATCGAACACACAGCTCGACAGCGTGCACACGCAGCAGTGCAGCGGCGCAAGATCAAAGCAAGCCAAACCACAATCCGGACAGACCATGCAAAAGATGTGGGGACACAATGCTAGAGTGTGCAGAACAAAAAGAATGCATGAAGTGAACATACATGCATACAGTACCTGAGCAGGACACGGATGATGACTACGAGGTCGCGTTCCTGGGCTCAATGCACTACACCAAAAGTAAGATTTTAGTCAGTAAGCGGCACTGGAAATTGCTGTGGAATTGCAGGTTAAACGACTGTTCACGGGAATTTGTAGGCAGCACAGAAAACTACTAGGAACTGCTTGGAATTGACGTGGATTTTAAATTTCCGGCAGTTTGTCAAGCCTGAGGAACTTGCAGTTGACCCCCCCAGCCCCTAGGTCTAGGGAGGCTTTCACGTGTAAATGAAAATGCTGTGAGCTATACAAATGCAAATCAGGATTTTTTTTCCATGGCAGTAGTGGGCTTACAAACAACCCCCCCTTCCCGCGCCTCTCTCACTGACTCTGGAATTTCCCCCCACCACCCCCACCCTGCCACACACACACACACACACATTTTAAGAAAATCTCTGTTAGTATAATTATAGACTCAAATTGTAGCTTGAATAGATTTGCGTTATGTAAGTAGGCTATCGCAGGGCTCTACGGTGCGAGTATTTCACTCGCATTTGCCCCATGGGGGGGGTACTCCTTGGAAAAAAAAGTTCGCGTAGAGCCCTGGTATGCTATGATGACTTACCTTGTATGTCACTAGCAATGGTCAATAATGTTATCAAAAAAGATATTTCAACAATTTATTTTTACACAATCCAATGAGGGTCAGTAACTTGTTTTACAAATCAATAGATACATACAGGGCTAGATTTTAGTTTGTTTCCTTGGAAGAATTGAAACTCCACCTATTCAATGCTAATTAGAGTCATTCACACAGTCGAGCCCTTACATTGCGCGCCATTTTTAAAATTCTCTCTACTACAATCTATTGCAATGGCTGGACCGGGAAGGCGGCTCTCTTACAACACCACCCCAGAAACACCACGGATTCATGATCGACTAGTTTAATCTAGTCCCGCCGACACAGAGAAGAGATTGTTGCATGCTATGACTGGCCTGTCTCGCCAGATGAAAGAGTCTTTGAAAGACATGAGTGTACAAGTGAGTAGAGGATTTGAGTCGATGGAGAATAGAATAGGAATTTTGGAGAAAACAGTGTCAGCTTTCGTAGCCCAAAACGGTAACATTACACCCGTGGAGGAGATGAAGAGGAAAAGACGGGCGCAGAATCCCAAAATTGCGGTAAAATAATGTTTGCAGTGATTAAATGTGCCTATAAACTGTTTAATTTGATATTTGTAGTGGGATTAGCCAACTAAACTAGCTTCCAGCTGCTATTGTTGTACCAGCTTCAGTAAACTGGCTAGCTAGCTTTGACAGCGATTATCTGCTAATTTAGTTGATTTTCAATGTACCAACACTCAAATAAGTATATCTTTTATTTCTAGATTTCGATGTATGACACATCATTTGAGAAAGTGATTAAATACGCCTACAAACTGCTTGAAAAAGATGATTTCTTTACTACTTTCTTTGTCTCCACTAGTAAGGGGGGGGGGATGTGGATTGCGGGCTCAGACTCTGGGCTCACGGGAGAGGGGGGTGGGGGCAAAGTAAATTGGAGAGACTCATTAAGTGACTTTAAATCTTGTATTTCATAGGAAGCAGTGCGTCGTCTCCACAACTCTGAGGGAAATAGCAGGCGCTACGAACCAGAGCAAGGGTAAGATACAAAATAAAAAAGACTACATGCATTCTGCTGTATAAATGTAAATAAATAGGTTCTCTAATATATTTATATTTTGTTTTCACAGACTGAGCTCGCCGCCGCAATGAGGCAGTCACTTCTTATTTGGTGGAAGCTCTAGCTGCAAGCCCGGATTTGCATAGTGTGGATAATGATGCCATTATATGTAAGTATTTTACTGTTTGCTGTGCTGTGCAGATTTTTTTGTTTTTTACTTTTAAAAGTACTTTTAGTGTGGCTATTTCCATTGTTTATGTATAGACTACCATACTCAATCAATTGTTTTCCAGCGGCCTGTAAGACCTACTATGAGACAGTACGCAGGAACTTCCGGTTCAGCCAACCGGACCTTGCAGTTCAGGCAGAAGCCGTGAAGAATGCTGGAGCACATTCGGACAGAATGCCACCAACTGCATATCCATCAGAGGCGGCAGAAAGACATTTCAATGCTCTTCTGATGCCCCAGGCCCCTGCCAGTTATCGACTGTAATACTGCGCCTTGTTATATATACAGTATATCTGTATACTGTATACTTTGACTTGATTTGTCTTTGTTTTAGTTTTTTTTATACTCTGTATATTGTGTACTTACCTGGTTGTGCCTTTAAAAAATAAAGTACCGGATGTCAAGGTAGCTTTTGTTGCCCAGCTTTTTTTAAATTTATTTTGTATACCTCTGTATACTGTGTACCTACCTGTTGTGCCTTTAAAAAAAAATAAAGTACCTTAAAAAAAATAAAGTACCTCTTATCTATCTACTAGTGTACACCATAGGATAACAATAACATGAATATATTCAACATTGCCTATAACATATATCACATGAATATATGGTCTTCAGTAACTGCAACAATTATACATTATTATTATTATTAATAATAATAATATTTTTAGGGGAGGGGTTTAAGCCTGTATTATGGCCGAGGGTGACCAATAGTGACAGATCACCTGACTGACCTACCACCCAATAGAGTGATTTCTAGTTTTAAAGGTCACATGGTGTCATCATACGCCGATTTCAGCCCAGGCAGCTCACTGCTATTCAGATGCTAATTGGAGTCATTCACACACCGCAGGGGGGGGTGGAGGGCAGAGGGAGGTGTGAAGCCCAATTTGGTCTGTTATCGACAATTTACGGCACAGGAGAAGGTGGGCTCCCAAGGCCGGAAACAATCTGGAAGAGCCGGGAATTAGTGATCTTTCCGGCCATCTACAGGCATGGTCAAAAATCCCCCTTTTCATCTAGTGATGACAGCTGATGCAGGGGACCGCCCCTGGATGACAGAGGTAAAAATGGACAACCACAACACAGTGTTCAAAATTGACACCGGGGCAGATGTGACAGCTGTCCCGGAAACGCTGTACACCCAGGGCCAGTTCAGCACACTAGTGAGAGCAACATTGGTTCTGAAAGGACCAGGAAGAGTGCCCCTCAAAGTTAAAGGCAACTTGGAGGGGCTGAGCACACCGCTGCTAAGCCAGCCGGCTGCCACAGCACTGCAGCTAGTCGCCAGACTGGAAGATTTCAGCCTGAACTCCAAAGAGACTATAAAACAGGAGTTCCCGAAGCTTTTCTCTGGACTAGGCAAGATGGAGGGTGAGTACAACATTGTGTTGAAGCCGGGGGCAAAGCCTTTCTCCCTCTCAACGCCCAGGCGCATCTCCCTCCCACTCCTACCAAAAATCAAAGATGAGCTGCATCGTATGGAGCAGCAAGGAGTTATCTCAAAAGTGGAGGAGCCCACAGAGTGGTGTGCGCCCATAGTGGTGGTGCCTAAGAGTGCAGGCAGGGGGGTGAGGATCTGTACTGACCTCACTGAGCTGAATAAATCAGTAATGAGAGAGAGACACCCACTCCCTTCAGTGGAAAACACCCTAGGACAGCTTGCTGGAGCCCAAGTGTTTTCAAAGCTAGATGGATTTTGGCAGATTCCACTCGCCAAGGAGTCTTCTCTGCTAACCACGTTCATCACTCCATTCGGGCGGTATTGCTACAACTGTCTGTGCTTCGTAATCTCATCGGCACCAGAACACTTTCAGAAATGCATGCAGAAGGTTCTGGAGGGCCGGGAAGGAGTTATGTGCCAGATGGACGACGTGCTCATCTGGGGAGCCACACAGAAGGAGCACAACGAGAGGCTGTGGAGAGCACTGTCATGACTGCAGGAGGCGGGAGTGACGCTGAATGACAAGTGCGAGTTCTCGAAGTGCAAGATAAAGTTCCTGGGACAGATCATCGAGGCATCGGGGATCAGCGCAGACCCTGACAAGGTAAGCTCTGTGAGAGCAATGAAGAAGCCCAGCAACGTCAGTGAGGTGAGACGCTTTCTGGGGATGACAAATCACCTGGGGAAATTTCTGCCTCACCTAGCCGAGAGAACATGCTGAAGAAGTCTAATATGTGGACCTGGGGGTTACAACAGCAGTAAGCCTTCGACAGCATAAAGCAAGAACTGACTACTCCTCCAAGGCTAGCACTGTAAGATCCAAATGCTGAAACGCTGGTCTCTGCTGATTCGTCATCATACGGGATGGGTGCTGTTCTCCTCCAGCGGCGAGACAATGCAGAGTGGAAACCAGTAGCATACGCTTCGAGAGCTCTCAGCAGCACCGAACAGCGATACGCCCAGATCGAGGAAGCTGCGCTGGCCTCCACATGGGCCTGTGAGAGGTTCGCACGGGCCCATGAGTTCCTCATCGGGAAGAGCTTCAGTATCGAGATGGACCACAAACCGCTGGTTCCGCTGCTGGGCTCAAGGAACCTTGACGAACTCCCACCCCGCATCCAACGCCTACGCATGCGCTTAATGAGATTCTCCTACACCATATCTCATGTGCCTGGCAAAGAGATTGCGACTGCGGATGTGTTGTCCAGAGCGCCTGTAGCACAGAGGGGCTATGAGAGGAAGAGATCAACTTGTGTGCTGACTCTGTCATAGCAAGCCTGCCAGCAACTGAGAAGAGGCTCAGATAAATTCAGACACACCAGGACAATGATGACATACTACAGCAGCTGAAGCAGTACTGTGTAGAAGGATGGCAGACAAGTTTTCGATTGGAAGAGTGTTCCAGCCCTACCTACCATTCTCAGGTGAGCTCACGGTCCAAAATGGCCTGCTACACTTTGGCTGCAGAATCGTAATCCCAGCATCACTGAGAGCAGACATACTGACCAAACTGCATGAGGGTCATCTCGGCATAACCAAGGGCAGGGAGAGAGCTAAACAGTCAGTGTGGTGGCCAGGCCTCAGCAGAGAGCTGACAAAGATGATTAAAATCTGTGACACGTGCCCGTGAGATAACTAACCTTCCCATTAACCCCCTGAGGTCGGCTGGATCGGCGCCGATCCCAGCAGCAATACAAGTATATTACTATTTCTAACTTCGCGATATTTTATCATACACACGCGACAAAAACATTGACAGAAACCTTAGAATCGCGACTTTCCGATTTGAGCACTGGCAAATCAAATGGGATTTTTTAAATTAGCTTAATTAGACCAAAAGTAAACCTTGCTTTTTACTCTGTTTTTTACCTTTTAGTAACGTCCCCCTTCTATTGACATGTTAACGAGGTGCTAATTTCGGGGAGGTGCGTCGGGCCATGTGTGAAAACGCCGGCATAAACAACACAAACTGAAGAGGACAGTCTATGCTGATATTTATTTTATTTCGCTTGTTTTCAAATACTCGTGAAAATATATATAAATTCCGCGTCTTGTGACTACATATTCGCATGTCGCAATGTAACAAATTGCAATAGGCACAGAAAATACTTTTCAAACAGCGTAAAATGTTATAAAATATATCGTATGTCTGTGTTTACGCTTGCAATCTGCCAGCAACAGTCTATGCTATTTATTTAATTTCGCTTGTTTTTTTATTTTTTTTACATCTTGTCTGTGTTTACGCTTGCAATCTGCCAGCAACAGTCTATGCTGATATTAATTTTATTTCGCTTGTTTTCAAATACTCGTGAAAATATAGCCTATGAATATCGCGTGTTGTGACGCCAAACATTCCGCGTGTTGCAACGTAACAAAGAGCCAAAATGGCGGCTGCTGACAAGAAAGCGCTTGTCGTGAAAGGAGAAATGGTAACTCAAATATTGCTTAGCCATTTAAAATCTAAATGGTTGTTTTAACTCTAAAGAGGCATGAAATCACAAAAAGTTTAATTGGAAGACACTTTTTTTTCCTTGGGTCTCAGGATGGCCTTTGAGAGAGAGAGAGATGGCCCATCTGACAGATCTTAGAGGTGTGGACAATGAATAATGAATATTCAGGTATTTAGCATTTAGCCCTCCCACAGCCTGAAATAAATGTGACCAGTTCTGATAAAAACAGGTTTTTAGCTATTTAGATCTCAGATGTGCTAAACTATTTTCACACCCTTACATAACCAAGACCTTGGTGAACAAACGCACATTGGCAAAACAATTCGTCACTATAGTTTAGTGTGTGCTTTCACATCTTTTGTGACAGCAGAAAAATTTACTATTTTTAACTTGTGTGTTTGTAGATCTATTTACAAGCTGCATATGATACTGACCAAACTATTGATGGCATACAAATGTAGCTGTGATTGTCCTTCAAATAAAAATATCAAACACTTTGGAGTAAGTGTGTGTTAAATTGATGAAATTGAGATAAATATCAGACCATGCCAAAATCAAAAAACATCTAAAAGCTTAGCACGGACCTCAGGGGGTTAAGGCCATGGTCGACTGTAGAAGCAGACCTGTTTCAAATAGAAAACAAACACTACTTAGTCATTGTGGACTATTTCTCAAGATTCTTCGAAGTAGCCAAGCTAACATCCACGTCCTCTGAAACTGTGATCAAGCACTGCAAGTCTATCTTTGCACGCCGTGGTGCGCTCAGACAACGGACCACAGTTTGCATCCGAGTCCTTCCAAAAGTTTGCACAAGATTGGAGCTTCAGTCATGTGACATCCAGTCCACACTTCCCACAGAGCAACGGGGAGGCAGAACGGGCTGTGAGGACAATCAAAGGTATCCTCAAGAAGTCCAGTGATCCTTACCTGGGCCTCATGGCCTACCGCGCTGCTCCTCTGGCAAATGGACACAGTCCCACTGAGCTACTCATGGGGAGGAAGATCCGAACGACAGTTCCCATCATTCCATCCCAGCTCAACCCAGCATGTGCAGACATGGAGAACCTGAAAAGAAAAGAACAAAGATACAGACAAAAGCAGCAGCAAAACTACAACCGAAGACACAGAGCACATTACATGCCACACCTGCAACCCGGCGATCATGTGTGGGTCAAATACATACTTCAGAGAGGTACAGTGGTGTCTACAGCAGACACACCGAGATCCTATCTCATCGAGACGCCCAGAGGCACCCTGCAAAGAAACCGATTCCATCTCTCGCCGACCTCTGTGGCACTTGAAACATCGCTGGATAACACCGCTCCAGATGCTGTGAGTGCACCTGTCACACCTGAAGTCCAGTGTGACTCCAGTCAACAGACTCCAGTGTGTCAGAGACGTTATCCTGCCAGAGTGGGGAGACCTCCAACGTACCTAAAAGACTATGTGAGGTAAACACTGACACCAAGTGAACAATGGGGCAGAATAATCCCCTCACTCAGGTGAAGGGTTTGGGCAGTCTACCCCATCCCTTATAAAGATAAAAATTAAAAAAAAGAGTTTGTTGTTATATTATATCTAAAGATTCATTGATGTTTATGATGCTTTGTGTTTACAGAAGCATAGGTTGGAAGAATGTTTCATTCCAGTGGTTTTATGGATAAGCTAATAAGGAAAAGGGAAAGCTATAAGTGTTCTTATTGATAGTGAGATCTGATTGATAATACTTGAATTGTTAACTGCTACAGTATGTTGTGGAATTACATCACATTACAGTTTCCAAGATGGTTAAGTATGCATCCCTACAGGGAGGGATCCTTATCTAGAAAGGGGGATGTAGTGATGGGTACTAACACATGACCTAGTAGGAACCATCTAACGATGTATTGTTGTTGTGGGGAACAATAAAGCAGTTGCTTGTTCTATCAAACAATAGAACAGTTATGTCCGAGCGCAGCGGAAAATGCTGGAGAAACATTACTTTAATATTTAACACACAATTGCCGTCATTTACTTGTGAACTAACGTTACATTTAGGAGGCTGGCACTTATAAAGAAATGCAGCATTTGTCTTATTATTATTCCACATTCCAAATACAACATTTAACGTTAACGTTAAGTAGTTTGGGAGTTGTAGTGGCATTAACTGACTGTTACACCTTTTGGGTTGTGAATGTAATATATTAGATTTTCCGGCTCATAGAACTGGCGATGATGTATCGAAAAAATGTAATGTAGGTACACTTGCTAATGTTAAGGACTATATGTAGCTAAAACGTTACATTACATACGCTCCCATTAAGTTATTATGACGTGCAATAAGACAGCTATCTAGCTATCTACCCAGCTAAAACACTAACATTTATAACAAGCTAACTAATTAGCATGTGTGGTCATTCTGATAAAGTTAGCAGCTAAACCACAGTTGTAACATACTGTGGCGATCCAGGGGGTCGCCCTATGCAAATATGTGTGCGGGGCATTGTGGGGGAACATTATTGTGTGTTTGGTTGTTCCCCCCAGTGATAGTTATTGTTATGTGTTAAAAACATTGTTGTGCGTGCGAGTGGCAGAAAGGAAATGGAGAAAATCCAAATCCCCTGTAGCTCTGTCTGATTTCCACAAACTCCTGGCTTCCTTCTCCTCTAACCTCTCCTCTGATAAGTCTGCATTTTACCTTTCTAAGATTCAATCTTCTGTTTCCAACCCATTCGACACTCCTATCCAGAGCGACTTACAAGATGTGCATTAATACAAGGTAAGAACAATCATAGTTAGCGCCCAAGATCAGTGCAGTAATACAGCAATAGACATCATTGCAGGCGTCTGCGTATCATACCTGTAACACTGTTTTTTAAACATTTTTAATAGTGTAGAACAAGTAAACAGTGGTGACGACAGATTGACTAGATGGACAGTGTTCAGTGGTAGTGGAGTCTGAAGAGGTGGGTTTTGAGTCTCTTGCGGAAGATTGGAAGTGATTCCGCAGTCCTGACCGATTGCGGGAAGTCGTTCCACCAGTGAGGGACCAGGACAGAGAAGAGGCGAGACCGCGAGCAGTGGCTGCCAGGCGCCCGGAGGGATGGGGCAGTCAGTTTGCCAGAGGAGGCGGAGCGGAGGAGTCTGGGCGGGGTGTAGGGAGTGATGAGTGACTGGGGGTATGGGGGAGCAGTACCTCTGGCCGCTTGAAAAGCAAGCACCAGTGACTTGAATCTGATGCGTGCTGCGATGGGGAGCCAGTGCAGAGAGGAGAGTAGAGGGGTGACGTGGGTGAACTTCGGCTGGTTGAACACCAGGTGAGCGGCAGCGTTCTGGACTAGTTGCAGAGGCTAGTCCAGACCTGTATATATCTATGTTAAGGTTAGCTATGCAAAACTATTGATAGCTAGCTAACAACCTGGTATCACAGACAAATAAAGCTTGCTAACGATATAGATAGCTAGCATCATTTGCTCGACATGGTATAAAATTAACCAGCTTCAAGAAAGATTGGCTGAAGCGTTGTTGCATTGCACAAACCGCAAAGAAGTCACACAAGTTACGCAGAAGCATGTAAAGGCCTTAAGGCTTACAGCAACCAAACTTGGCAGATATGTTCCAAATTTTACTCACTACTCAGGCAACAAATATTATACTGATCGGCCAAATGGTGGTACTATAACAAGCGATTTTGTGTTTTGGTCCATAACTGCTGAACCGTGAAGCCTAGAAACAAAATGATTCTTTCCACTGAATCCTTGACTTAAGTCTAATCTCATAGAATGTTTTGATATTTGATTTAGATTTTCAGCCATTTTTAATTTAGTCAAAAACACATTCTTTGCTTCTTCTCCTACAAAGTTGATCCAATCTTCACCAAATTTCACTCAATGTATGCCTGGAGTAACCCAAAAAAATGATACTACTTTTTTTGATGCTTCAAACCATTTGGCCGATATGCGCTAATGAAGATAACAGTGAAGACATGTAAACAGGATGTGAGGCATATCTCAGGGTTTGTTTGACCAATGATCATGGGATAATGAGCAATACAATGACTTACCTTCTTGCTAATGCCTTCCTGAGCTTGTAGACTGAATGTTTGCACCATTCATCCAATAAGCAATGAGTGGCATATTTTCCATAGCCCCTGTTAATTGCCGTTTGCTGCTATGTTTAAATAATTTAAATTCTTCAGTTCATTTTATTTTGATATCTGAAATGGATCCGCTCCATTCAAAAATCCAAGCATTATAGCATTATAGCATTATAGGAGTCTCCGGGCCCATTGACATTAGTGAAGTAAAACAATCAACCAGAACAAAGAAGTGAGTGTATTTAAAGCCAGATAGTTTCTGCAGAGTTTCAGTTACTTCCCAGGTTCACTTTGTGTACACTGCTTTTGAACTTAATTGCCATGATTTATTGAATTGTTCAATATTGTTCATTGACTATTATCAATGGTCAGTAGGTCCCACCTCAGTCTGCCCACAGCACCACAAGCCATCCAAAGGACCACAATTATATGTAAATATCTGAAATGATCAGTTATATGTGCATTTGCTTTCCTGGGAATAATTTTCCTGGGTCTATTTTTTTATAGGGCAGTGAACAGTGACATTATTACCCTACCCTACCTGTGACATGTTAAATCCAAAATAGTGTTTTCATGTTAGTTAATTGCTGGTGTCCAATCTTCCAATGAAAGCATAATTGCTTTGTGTATGGTAAGCTGTAAACAGTCACACTCACAGCTGAAAACACGGTAATAAGCAACTTAATATGTAAATTTTTAAACATGCTCATAAACAGTGTACTAAGCATAAGCAGTGTCCAGCAGTCATATACCCTACAGTCTGAATGCACCTGATTAGTCAGAATCAGGTGTATTCATATTGTAGGGTATAAGACTGCAGGATATGCTCAAAATACATTCTTAAATGAAATAAATATTTTTTTAATGAACATGACACCAGCTCATATACAGTCAGATCCATATGTATTTGACAGTAAGACAGTCACACAATTTTCATCATTTTGGCTCTGTATACCAGCACAATGGATTTTAAATGAAACAATCAAGATGTGCTCTAAGTGTAGACTTTCAGCTTTAATTTAAGGGTTTTGTCAAAAATATTGTATCAACCGTGTAGGAATTACAACCATTTTTATACATAGCCCCCCCCCCCAATTTTAGGGGGAGGCTATGTATACAATTTTAGGGGGGCTTTGTCACTGAAGCATATGTTGTCTGAATGCACTTAATGTCAATTGTATTGTTTGTCCTGATCATCTTCCCCAAATCACTCCAGAGGTTCAACGTGGTACGATTAATATGGAAGCAATAATTAATAATGAATAAAATCCATTTTAATTTACTCAAATGTTGCACGGTACATGTCTTATACATTTTCCCTACAGACAGAACCAGGGAGCAGGGCAGAAAGGCTTATGCTGACATCAATCCAGATGTAGCAGAAATGCAGAATTATTTTTTTTAACCTCTGGCATTTTACTGCTTACCTATGTAGCATTTCAGGTTATTCACTGGACTTGAACTGCTTAAATTTCAGTAAAAACTGGAAAATGGGGGTGTTCTAAAACTTTTGACTGAAAGTGTATATCATTGGAAAGACTTTACATTTTGTAATCATTAAAGGAATATTATCCCTTCTTGAATGAAACTAAACACAGACATAGTCCTTCTGTAGGCTATGGAGGTTAGGTAGACGTGGCTTGCTGTGGAGGTCCCCACTTGGCATTTTTTGTTGTTTAATATATACATTTTTTACCTCCGTATATATTATGAACAATGAGCTTGAAACATCATTTTCTATGTCTGTTTTGTGGCCCATCCCGTAAGGCACTGTCCTAGTGTCTGGATGAGCCCCATGGTCCTCTGGTCTATCAAATCCAGATGTGCCAGTGCTGACTGTAGCCAGCAGCACCGTGGGGCGACGGATAATTGGCAGTAGTGTCACCCAGGGAGGGAGGGATTCAGTCGGCCGGATTGTCGGGTCGGTGTTTCGTCACACACTAGCGCCATGCACTGGTAAATTGGGCACCCACAGTCTTCTAAAACTGCACATGAAAAGAAGCAGCGGTTGGCATCACGAGTTTCAGAGGAGGGGGGCGCATGCTTGTCCATGCTCTCCCGAATTGACAGCAGATGTCGCTGTCAAAACGGACGGGGGCAAAGTGTGACACCTGAATTGAATGCATATCAATGTACTGACAGTCTTGGTAGCATGTGGAGCTCTTGCCCTGTCTTTCTTTGTCACAGAGTGCTGAGTTTCCACATTGCACTACAGACACAGGTGTGTGTGTGTGTTTCTGTTATTCAGTCGGTACATGTAACAAGGGAGACACTTGGTATGAATGAAATGAAACATAAAAACGGTGACTTGTTTTTATGTTTGACAGCAGGTGGCAGAGCTTTCTCCTATAGAGCTCCTTTACTGTGGAACAGTCTAGCCGTCTCTGTGAAGGAGTCAGACACGGTCTCAATTTTCAAGACTAGGTTAAAAACACATCTCTTTAGTCTCTCTTATAGTCATTAGGTGCAGATGTGGAGGGGGCGTAGCAATAGAGCCTTCTGGTGCAATGAGCTATCCTTACTGTCACCAATCATAAGTGATGATCCGCCCCTATCAGGACTGCTGATGATGTGGTGGGATAGTCTCTGAGTGCCCTCATGGCTGCGTGCTCCCTGTGCCACTCACCTAATTAGTTATGCTGCCCTAGATTACTTCTGCTGGTGCAAAAGTGTTATCACTCTACTCTTTCCCCTGATCCGGTGTGATATTTATCATAGTCATAATTGCACCTTTCCTCTTTTCTCCCCGGCTTCGTGGCACCTGCCCGGAGCTCACCTGCCCGGAGCTCACCTGCCCCAGAGTCAACCCCCCACCCCTGCCATGTGTTAGCCGGATGCCGCTGGCCCGGACCCGAGCTGCTGGTTCCATCCCCCGCCCTGCCCTGGTATCTGGAGGGATGAGGTCCACCCCACCCCTACACTTAGAATGCCCTTCCGGTGGTCTGTTAAGCCTCATGAGCCTCAAGGACTATTTGTTTTGTTTTTCTCTGTAACCCACAATTTTCCAGGAGTTCATCTCGACCGCCTTTTAAGGGGTCAGGGAATAATTTTCCAGTCTCCCACATTGGCTCCAATGGTTTTCTGTTTTTTGATTCCCTCTGGAAAATGCCAATTGTGAAGCACTGTGTGACAACCTGTTTGTAAATGGCGCTATACAAAAATAAAGATTGATTGATTGATTGACTTGTGTAGGCTATTACATTATCCGTTAAAGTTATTACATTATTAATCAAAAAAGTTGTTTCTCCCCTGATAATGTAATAACCACCAGATAATGTAATGAGTTATTACATTATCCAGAAAAATTGATTATGTTATCCGTTCAACATGTTTATTACATTATCCAGCAAGTTACTACATTTTCTGGTTTTATTACATTAGATATTAAAAAGTTATTGTTACGTCTCCGTCCCGTCCTGTCCACCTCCCTTGTGTTTCCTGCCAGTTCTTTCCTTGCGTGCCATGTCTTGTTTTCGCGTTCACCCTGTGTTATGTGTCTTGTGGGGCGCGGCTTCGCCGCTTCCGCATTCTGTCTTGTGTTCCCTCGTTATGTTTTCAGCCTGTCACAAACCATTCCCTTGCACATTCTGCACGCTGTTCCAATTTAGTTATTTCACCCTGCCTATTTATGTTCAGCACGCACTCACTCTAGTGCCAATCCGCACTTGTTTCTCTCAGATATCACTCTCGTTCGTTTCCCTAGCCTGTCAGCCTTGCCTGTTCGTTCTCTGTCTGTTTTATTTTCGGTTTGTTCGCTTGTTAGTTAACTTGTTCTCTAGTTTTGTAGCCACCCGGCTAACTTTGATTTTGCCAGTGTTTTTGACGGTGTTCTCCGTCACCTTTTGTTTATTCCGTGCATTAAATGCCTCCTGTGTGGAGCGCAAATCCATCACGTTTCGAGTCTGCATTTGGGTCCAGGTCTGCATTCACTCATCATAACAGAACGGATTGGCCATTATGGACCCAGCGGACTCGGCGGCGCTCCAATATCTACTTGCCTGCCAAGAGACTCGCATCAACCAGCAGGAGCAATGCATAAGGGGGACGATGGAGGCACTGAGGGATCTGAACTGCCATATCTCCCAGTTGGGGGAACAGATGTCCCAGCTCCGCACCAGCGTTCCTCTTCCTGCGCAGACAGCTTCTTCCAACCCCCCTGCGCCAACTCTACCTGCCAGCCTGCCGGTTGGGCAATCCAGGGAACCCCGCATTCCCCACCCGGATCGCTACTATGGCGATTTGGGGAACTGCAAGGGGTTCCTGATGCAGTGCGACCTCATTTTTCGCTTACAACCCTCCTCCTACTGCTCTGATCAGGCGAAGATCGCCTTTATCATGGGCTGCCTTGGGGGGAGGGCGCTGGATTGGGCCACTGCCATCTGGGACAGTCAGCTCCCAGCCAGCTCCCAGTACTCCGTGTTTGTCGCGGAGATAAGAAAGGTCTTCGATCACCCGGTGGGTGGAAGAGATGCCTCCCAACGCCTGTTCCATCTCCGCCAGGGGGACCGCAGTGTGGCGGAGCACGCGGTGGAGCTCAGGACCCTGGCTGCGGAATCAGGATGGAACGACGGCGTCGCCTCAAGCGGCCTTCCATAACGGGTTAGGAGAGATGGTGAAGGACGAGCTGGCTACGAGGACTACCCTGACTCCTCGACGCCCTGGTTTCCCTCGCCATCAGGGTCGACAACCGCTATGGGAGCGTCGGAGGGAGAAGACCGGTCGCCTCACCTCGACAAGCTCTTTTCCTCCTCCTCATCCTGATCCTCTTTCCGACCACCAAGCAACAATCCGTCCCCGGGCTAGTAGCTGAAGAGCCCATGCAGCTGGGCGTACTGGTGAGCCACACCGTGTCTTCCGCAGCCGCCCAGCCTCGTTTCCAGTTGAGGGCCACGCTCATCTGGAACAGTCAACCCCTGCCGTTGTGCGCCCTGGTGGACTCCGGGCGGATGGAAATGTTATTGATGCCCAGCTGGTGCAACAGACTGGCATCGCCACCCGTTCCCTTGCCGTCCCTCTCCGGGCCCACGGACTGGATGGGCACCTCCTGGCCCAGGTCACGCACTCTACCGCACCCTGCAGCTCATTCTTTCCGGCAACCACCGGAAACCATCCAACTCCTGGTCATCTCCTCACCCCAGTCCCCTCTGGTCCTCGGTCAACCCTGGCTCAGACTCCATAACCCTCACCTGGACTGGGTCACTAGCAAGGTCCAGAGCTGGAGCCCCTACTGCCACGCCACTTGTCTCCAGTCTGCTCGAGCACCCGCGGAGGGCGCTTCACCTCCTGCCAGGTTGACTCCTCCGGACCTGTCCTCGGTTCCCCGTGTACCACGACCTAGCGGAGGTGTTCAGCAAGAGCCGAGCATCTTCATTGCCACCTCATAGGCCCTACGACTGCGGCATCGACCTGCTTCCCGGGGCTCCCCTGCCTTCCAGTCGTCTCTTCAACCCTCTCGGCCGGAGAGAGCAGCTATGGAGACCTACATTCACGACTCGCTTGCTGCAGGTATCATCCGACCCTCCTCATCCCCAGTCGGTGCAGGATTCTTCTTCGCAAGCCAAGAAGGACAAATCACTCCGTCCCTGCATCGACTACCGTAGCCTCAACTCCATCACCATAAAGAACAAATACCCTCTGCCCCTCATCAACTCCGTATTCGAACCTCTACAGGAGGCCACCATATTCTCAAAATTGATCTCCGGAATGCCTACCACCTTGTTCGAATCCGGGAGGGGGACGAGTGGAAGACGGCATTCAACACCCCCCTGGGCCACTTCGAGTACATGGTGATGCCGTTCAGGCTTACCAATGCCCCTGCTGTGTTCCAGGCGTTGGTCAACGATGTTCTCCGGGACTTTCTCAACCGCTCCGTATTCGTCTAACTTGACGACATCTTAATTTTCTCCCGCAACCTGCAGGAACACACAACCCATGTCCGGCAGGTCTTGGAGAGGCTGTGGGAGAACCAATTGTTCGTCAAGGCGGAGAAGTGCGAATTTCACGTCACTTCGGTGAGCTTCCTGGGATACATTGTGGAGTGTGGGCAGGTGAAACCAGACCCGGCCAAGATCCAGGCGGTGGTGGAGTGGCCTCAGCCGTCGTCATTAAAGGAGTTGCAACGATTCTTAGGATTCGCCAACTTCTATCGACGGTTCATTCGGGACTACAGTAGGGTAGCCGAACCCCTCACCAGGCTCACCTCCTCATCCATCCCTTTCTCCTGGACCCCTGAAGCAGAAGCCGCCCGCTGACCTAAAAACCGCTTCACATCTGCTCCTGTCCTGGTCCATCCTGACGTTTCCGTCAGTTCGTTGTGGAGGTGGATGCCTCGGACTCCGGGGTGGGGGCCATCTTGTCCCAAAGTTCGGGTAAGGACCAAAAGCTCCATCCCTGTGCCTTCTACTCCCGTCGGCTGTCCCCCGCCGAGCGCAACTATGATGTAGGGAATCGGGAGTTGCTGGCAGTCAAGCTCGCCCTGGAGGAGTGGCGACATCTGCTGGAAGGAACTGAACAACCCTTCATCGTCTGGACTGACCACAAGAATCTGGCCTATATCCAGTCTGCCAAGAGACTTAATTCTCGCCAGGCCCGGTGGGCACTTTTTTTTGGCCGATTCAACTTTTCCATCACATACAGACCCGGATCCCGCAACCTGAAACCTGACGCTCTCTCCCGCCAATTCTCCTCCGAAACCAGACAGGCGAGCCCTGACACCATCCTGTCCCCCTCTTGTGTGGTGGCTGCTGTGACCTGGGAGATTGAAAGCCTGATCAAGGACGCCCAAACCACTCAACCTGACCCCAGACCTAACCCTAATTCTCACCTGTTTGTCCCCGATTCTGTCCGTTCCCAGGTCCTGCAATGGACACACTCCTCCCATCTAGCCTGCCATCCCGGTATCCAGCGCACCCAGTCTCTGCCCAAACGCAGCTTTTGGTGGCCGACCATGGACGCGGACGCCCGGGCGTTTGTACTGGCCTGTACCATCTGCGCCAGGAGCAAGGCATCCCACCAGCCCGCCAGCGGTCTCCTCCGTCCCCTGCCTATCCCAGGTCGTCCTTGGAGTCACATTGGACTGGATTTCGTCTGTGGACTTCCCCCTCGGAAGGTAACGACACCATCCTAACCATTGTCGACCGTTTCTCCAAGCGGTCCATTTCGTTCCCCTTCCCAAACTTCCCTCAGCCTCAGAGACCGCAGAGCTCCTGGTCCAGCACGTGGTTCGCGTCTGCATGGGATCCCCGTCGACGTGGTGTCTGACCGTGGCCCTCAATTTTCCTCCCAAGTCTGGAAATCATTTTGCCAGGCCCTGGGGGCCTCTGTCAGCCTATCCTCCGGCTACCATCCCCAGACGAATGGACAGACCGAGAGGGCCAACCAAGACCTGGGAACAGCGCTACGTTGCGTCACGGACCGGAATCCCTCCTCCTGGAGTAAGCTGCTACCCTGGGTTGAGTATTCCCATAATGTACTAACCAGTTCTGCCACCGGTCTCTCCCCCTTTGAATGCTCCCTGGGGTATCAGCCCCCCCTGTTCCCAGCCCAGGAGGTGGAGGTTTCCGTCCCTTCGGTGCAGGCCCACATCCGTCGCTGCAAGAGGATTTGGGAAGACACCTGCACTGCACTCCGCCGCTCCACCGCGCGCACTCAGCGTCTGGCGGACCGCCACCGCCCCACAGCCCCCCAGTATTCTCCGGGACAGCAGGTCTGGCTCTCCACCACTGACATTCCCCTCCAGTCCACCTCCAAGAAACTCCAGCCACGCTACATCGGTCCATACAAGGTACAGTCCATCATTAACCCTCTACCGTCAAACTCAAGCTCCCTCCAGCCTCAAGATTCACCCCGTCTTCCACGTCTCCAAGATCAAGCCCGTCACGTCCAGTCCTCTGTGCCCTCCGACCACTCCCCCTCCACCCCCCCGGATCATCGACAACGCCCCAGCCTACACTGTCCGGCGCATCCTGGACATTCGTCGCAGGGGTCGGGGCTACCAGTATTTGGTGGACTGGGAAGGTTATGGCCCCGAGGAGAGGAGCTGGTTGTCCCGCCAGCTCATCCTCGACCCTTCCTCATTCGGGACTTCCACCGGACCCACCCTCAGAAGAATAGGCCTGGTGGGTCGCCAGGAGGCTCCCGTTGAGGGGGGGGTACTGTTACGTCTCCGTCCCGTCCTGTCCACCTCCCTTGTGTTTCCTGCCAGTTCTTTCCTTGCGTGCCATGTCTTGTTTTCGCGTTCACCCTGTGTTATGTGTCTTATGGGCGCGGCTTCGCTTCCTTCGCATTCTGTCTTGTGTTCCTCGTTATGTTTTCAGCCTGTCACAAACCATTCCCTTGCACATTCTGCACGCTGTTCCAATTTAGTTATTTCACCCTGCCTATTTATGTTCAGCACGCACTCACTCTAGTGCCAATCCGTACTTGTTTCTCTCGTATCACTCTCGTTCGTTTCCCTAGCCTGTCAGCCTTGCCTGTTCGTTCTCTGTCTGTTTTATTTTCGGTTTGTTCGCTTGTTAGTTAACTTGTTCTCTAGTTTTGTAGCCACCGGCTAACTTTGTTTTTGCCAGTGTTTTGACGGTGTTCTCCCGTCACCTTTTGTTTATTCCGTGCATTAAACGCCTCCTGTGTGGAGCGCAAATCCATCACGTTTCGAGTCTGCATTTGGGTCCAGGTCTGCATTCACTCATCGTAACAGTTATTACATTATTCGGTGTTACAAACCATCTCTATAACTGTCTATAATCAGTGTGTGTAGATTACAAATATGAGTAGATATGAGTAGATTACAAATACTTATGTGTTCCATTATAAACAATTCATTATGATTCATGGTGCAGATTTGTTGATATCTTAGTCGAATGACAGTTGACGGTATTGTGACTGGGGGTGGGGTTCGGCTGAAATATTTTGGTCTATTTTCACTGGTTAACACCAGGGGAGTGGTATTTAGAAATAATTTCTCGCCACTTTACATACCTCCACCACTAGGTTTAAGCAGTGTTTCTCTGCTGTTCAGATTCCCAATACATTTCAGAAACTCTTCAGAAGTGATACTGAATGAACCTTACATTTACTGATCTAAACTTTAAAATCAAATCAGTTAAAATGTATGAAGAGGGAGCATGATCAATTGTTTATGAACTGAAATTAGAAATGAGCGAAGCCGGGCCACACACAAGCTAATTGCACACACATTTTTAATTAACAAAGAAAGCTGTCCAAGTTGGAATAGTGACCGACTGTGACCTCCTTGGCAAGATGGCCTCTGATAACGGTGCACATCGCTTTGCCTTGCAAGCCATTAAGAGAGAGCCACAGTGCAAGAGTAAGCAATACAACAGTATCAGAATCATTAAAAAGAACCATATCCAAAAAACCAACATGCAAATAGGACAGTTTACAATTTGCCAGTAGACTGTAAATAGACAGAATGACTTACATACACGAATAATATATACAGATATGTTCTTTGATTTGTTGTTGCATTGGCCCTGAAATTACTGGAGGCGTCTCTCCAGCGAACAGATAGGAGGAGAAGAAAGCTTTTGCTCATCCATCGTGAAGAATGTAAAAGAGTCAAGGAGGCGGATTCTCATTCCTCTTTTGTGCTGTACATACTGTAGCAAAAATCCATGACAGAGCACGTGCTTTGTATAAACTTGTATTGAGGATATAGTGGAGCCTGTCAAAGGAGGACAGCTGCCCCTGCCATCCCAGTCACGAGTTGCCCTGGGCATCAGCAGGCAATCTCTTCCAATGTACCCAGCGTGGGCTGCAGGGGGACACTCACAGTGTGGCTAATGGCTTCCGAATGGTTTGCCACCGGGTCACAGGTGCTCTGGGCAGGGAGACACATGCATGGCCATGCATGCATACACATATGCATACACATACACACACACAAACACACACACACACACATACACACCAGGTTGTTATCTATACTTGTGGGGATCCACTAGACAAACACTGGCATGTTGTTTTTTCACAGGAATGCTTTTCTGAAATTTGTTTTCATCTAGATTGTTTACAACATGCATCATTACCCTTTACGATTCGAAATAATTGTTGGTTAAATGTAGAACTAATGAAAAAGCATCAGACAAAAATCATCTTGAATTCGTCAAACTACATCTGAACTACAATTTGAACCGTGTTTTGTGGTCAGATTAAACAAAAATCAAGCTTTTTGAACATGCACATCAGCCTTATGTTTGGTGTCCAAAGAATGCAAATAATGATGAAAAGCGCCTCATTGCCTATAGTGAAATGTGGTGGATTTTGTATATATTTTTTAAATGTTAATGCTTTGTGGTTGTTTTGCATCCACAGGCCCTGGGGCCCTTATTAAGATAGATGGAACCATGCACTCCAGCATATACCAAGACATTTTGTCCAAAACTTTGCTCCCCCTGCCAGGAAGTTACACCTTAGCCACAGATGGACCTTCCAACAAGACAATGATCCCAAACATACATCCAAAGAAATTATTGACAGAGCACAAGATCAATGTCAAGTTCCATAACCTCGTAAGACACTACAGAAGGTGACTACTTGCTGTTATAATGGCCAAGGGAGGAACCACAAAGTATTCATAACAGGGATGTGAATATTTGTGATTCTTGATTTTTCTGGGGAAAAAAATGATAATTTGTGAACCATTCGATTGTGGTTTGTGCCAATGTATTATTAAAGAATATAATTTCCTGAAAGTTTGAGCATAAAATATACGTCATTACTTATATAGTTTATTTTAGATCTCTTTTGTTCATCTTTATCAAGGTTGTGAATAAAAACGGAGCCTACTGTGTATATGCCATAATATGATCACAAAATCAGGCTAAACTTTTTTTTGCCTGATTTTTACTTACCATATCTTCATCATGACTACCTTCCTCATCTTCCCGGCACAGAAGTTCCATCAATCTGTCCCGCATCACCTGGCAACAATCAACCAACAGGATCTAAATACATCCAATATATTTATCAACATACCTGCTCACATCTAAATAACACTTACAGTACATTTACTAATATACCTGCTTGTGGCAGATGATCTGTTATTATTTAAATACATTTATTTACTAAACTATTGTTCAGAAAAAAATGTTGCACTCATACAAAAACTACAAAAAGATTTTGAATTTGGATATGTCAGAAGGGGCATGAAGAGTGGACCCAAGTGCAGGGAAAAGAAAAAGAGGCAGGAATACAAAAATGAACAGATCATTTAATAAACTCAAACAACAAAGTCAAGCACAGGAACAAAACCAAACACTGGACATAAAAATAAGAAAGATAACAAATAAGAACTCAGAATGCCAGGAGAAAACCACAAAGGACCACTAACACAAAGACACAAACCTTTCAACAAAAAGTCAAGGCTCAGCACAAAACATACCACACAGGCAACTTAAATAGACCATGAAACGAGACACATGAGGAATCATTCGAGACAATAAGGGAAACAATTAAACAATTAGACAGACAATCAGGGAACACAAAGTCCAATGCTGCCCTCTGGTGGAGAGCGGGAAACATGACAGGATATAAGCAGTAAGCAGGGAACCAATGTTGTCCACCATTGCTATATGCCCATATGAAAAATATGAATAAAAAGTATTTGAAAATGTATTGCTCATATATAGTATGTAGAGTAGGGATGTGCATGAGAGGGCAAAATGAGCTTCGAGCAATTTATGGTTTTTAAGAATGATTATTCGATATCTCCCCCAAAGATATTCATACACTTCTTTCTTAATTTCTCATCTCATCTCTCATCTCATCTCATTATTCCTGGTCAGGGTCGCAAGGGGGGCTGGAGCCTATCCCAGCATGCATAGGGACGAGAGGCAGGAATAAACCCTGGACAGGTCGCCAATCCATCGCAGGGCACACACACCATTCACTCACACACTCATACCTACAGGCAATTTAGACTCTCCAATTAGGCTAACGTGCATGTCTTTGGACTGTGGGAGGAAACCGGAGTACCCGGAGGAAACCCACGCGGACATGGGGAGAACATGCAAACTCCACACAGAAAGGCCCCTGGCCTGGATTCGAACCCGAGATCTTCTTGCTGTGAGGCGACAGTGCTATCCACTGCACCACCGTGCCGCTCTTTCTTATATTAACTGAAATATATTTATAAAACTGCACCCTTCATGAAATAATAACCTACAAGCGTTTAGCCTACAATACAATTGAAAGCACTGATTTATTCTAAAATGATAATAATAATAAAATTATTATTTCTTCTTCTTATTAAAAATATTATTATTTTTTATTTATAATAGTGTGGCCATCTTAAAACAATGTTTGACTTACAGCCTCACAATAATTATGAATTACAATAACAAACGTAATCAAAAAAAGGAATAGGCCTAGGCCCTTATTTAGAACATAAAAAGGAATTATTCGCCTATAGTTTCATGCGTTCTTATTCACACATGCTGTATAATCCACATAGGAGCATCAAAGTAGCCTATGAGAAATGACCAATTCTAAACCGGAGACTGGAGTGGCTTTTCACAGCTCAAGAGTGATTTTTTCAATCATGAACAATTTTGTAGGGAAAAAATATATAATATTAAATAATAATATTAAATCATAAATATTAATTAGCAAAATAGCCTACTGAATGGACAATTGAATGGCCCTACATAATGTTAAAAAGAGACTAACATTTGACTGTGGACATCCTGTATTCCTCTTTATAAGGGCAAATTGTCAAAGAGGTAGAATTATGTTTAACATCAGGTGTGGATGGTTTGGAACTCTCATGGCTGCCTGTTTTCTCTGTCCCTCTCCTAATAGGTATGCTGCCATAGCTTACACCTGTTGGGGCTATCTGTATATTTCCTATGCTTGTGCTCCCCTGCTCTTACATAATGCTACTGGTTATAGCACTGCTTTTTTTTCTGACTGCATGTTCTCTTCTCTGCCTCGGCCTCTGACCTGCGAGAAGTGTGAGCTGCCCCCATCAACCCTCACCCCACGCCAACCCCAGTTCCTGGATCTGGACCCTCTCCACGTGGTTTAGCCCCCCCCACCCCCACTGACTACCTAATTCAGGAGGGGCAAAGTCTTTCAGCCCTGAGCCACCTTGGACTGACCATGACATGGTCTTTTTTGGACATACCCTGTGCCGGCCAGAAGAGGATGGGCTCCCCCCCTTTTTAGTCTGGTTCCTCCCAAGGTTTCTCCTTACCAAGGGAGTTTTCCTTGCCACTGTTGTCTTTAGGCTTGCTTTTGGGGGGGTCTAGGCCTGGGTTCCCCCTCTGTTAAGCGTTTTGTGACAATTCTATTGTGAAAAGCGCTATACACATAAATTTGATTTGATTTGAAATTTGATTAACATCTAAGTTGTTATCTATTTAATTTGAATTAGCTAGTCAAGACAGGTACATTTCCATCAGGAAAATTATCAAGAAATTAAAATTACATGTTTGTTTTCATATGCTAAAGTTAATACATTGTACCATTATGGAGTTATATGCGCTCATGTTTTTAAGTTTGCAGTTACCAAGAATTTGTTTGGCTGCTCTCACCTGACATTTGTGTTATCTCAATTGAATTGACTATGCAAGGTTTTTTTAATGTCCAAACATATTATAATGACTGAGTGTGTAACAGTGACAGCCGCACATTGACTAGCTAGTTAGCATTAGCTAATGTTAGCTGCCAAGCAATGCTTGTCTCCAAATGATTTTATCTAGCTAGAAAAGATACATCCTTTTTTTAGCATTACTGCTTTCATTAACCAGCCATTCCATAGGACATGAATATAATAAAAAATATACTTCTACTGATGTTTGATACAGCCATACTTATAGGTAACTGCCAAGAAGGGTAAATTAAGGGTCCTGGTGGCTCTGTTATGGTGCGGGTGCATTGGTTTAGGTCCACTCACCCGCCTTAGAGGGCAAGGTCAGAAAAATTGAGTGATCATGTTCATCCTGTGGTGAAGCCTCACTTCTATCCTGATGGGAGGGGTCTCTTCTCTACCATCACCAAAAGACTAACTGGAATTTCTTGAGGAAGAATGGTGTTGCATCCCTCCAATAGAATTCTAGACAAGAATCGATGGCAAGGTGCACTGATGCTGTTCTGTTGGCTCATGTTGGCCCAACGTCCTATTAAGAGACTTTATGTTGGTGTTTCCTTTATTTTGCCAGTTCCCTGCATTTTGACTTTGTAATGTTTGTAGTCTGTCAAAGTGATAAGCGTTTTCCTTCCCATACAAGCATTACATTTCTACTGAATCAACTGGTTCAACTTGAAACCATCACAAATACATATTTAAATATTTTTATTTTTCCTTGAAAGCTCACTAAATTATAATGGATCTGTACATGGAGAAAATCTTACTGCCACCAGCCACTAGATGCTACAGATTTCAATTTGCATCAACTCCAGACTCACGCTAAACAATACAATTGTTTATGAGGTAAAAGTGGGTTCACCTGTGCTTACTTTTGTAGCTTCAATATAAGTGTATATGTACAGTATTTATAACACAAAAACTCAGCTAAGCAGCTAAGAGAACCACCTAATATGAAGTGTGACCTTGTAATTCACTTCTGATTATTTCTGAAACAGATATAAATAGGTATTTTGGGGGGGTTTTCCCTTTTCCCAACTCCAACCCAAGAACAAGTGATGTCTGGGCTATAAGGCTGAGTCCGTAGTGCCTTTGCTGACTGAGCCATTTTGGAATCAGCTTTATGTCTTTCCAAGGAGAAATTTCTGCACAGAATGTACATTAAAACATGAACATAATTTTACAATTATTATTCGTTGCTTGTATTCTGTTCCAAAGATCTGAGCGCAATGTTTCATTATTATGCCTCTGGCAGACAATCTTAGGACATTAAATCAGAATGTGTTTTAGATAAAAGCAGACAAAAAAATGTATACCATATCAGCACAGTGCATTTTGCCTGATATTTTGATGCCTGACACAATGCTTTTTACATCATAATAGCTCAGAATTATAGGGTTCTATCCGCAGATAGTATATCTCAAGATTTGCAATGATCTGGTCCCCAATTATAGTATTGCTTTTTACTGCATCTATGCTAGTTTAAACATGTTTATAACAATAATTTCAGATGTTGTATAGCAAAAAGAAAAATGTAGTCTGCTGTATAGCAACAGCCTTCCCATGTTAATAACTTGTTTTTGACAAAAATGTGTGATAGAGCCCTATAATTCAAAGCTCTGGATCTTTAGTGAACGCTGACCTCGTAGGCATAGTCAAACAGCTCCAGTATTGTCAGGATGCTGGCACCGATGAACAATCCCATCTGACCCCCAATGTCACCTGCCAAACAACACATGCAGCTTCAGCACAGGGTCTCATCATTTGTCATTATTTATTGAGAGTTAATTGTGTTCATGGCATATCCTCACCCAGTAAACTAGCCACTTCATATGCTTTCTTTTGTTCTATGGTCTCATAGTTCAGGGCCTCAAAAAACACGTCCAGAACCAGGATGTTGTCCCTGAGACAGAAGGGAGGAGACATAATTAACTGCAGCTCAAACCTAAACAAGGATTGAGAAAACTGTAAAAATACTCTGATCATTTGTTGGAGTGAAAAGGCTTATGCACACATTGGACCTTTAAACTCTGTGTAGAATTGGAACCACTAGAAAGTTCAACCTTCCCAGGGTCGTTATGTTGGCACCAAAAAATCTAAATTCAGTCAAATGATCATTTCAGTTGGTGACATGCCATGAGGCTTATAATATGATTAACTCAAATGTTTCTTCGCAGACAGAAAAAAAATAATTTGTGCCATTAGGCTCTAGGTTTTTAAGATTTTTCAACTCAAATACACTACCGGTCAAACATGGAGGAGAAGCGTGATGGTCTGGGGCTCTTTTGCTGGATCCAGAGTCGGCGACTTGCACAAAGTGACTGTTAACCCACGTTAACCCATTATTGGTCCCTGAAAAGGGCCTTTTTTATAACTGAAATTTACATTATTTTTCAGTTTTTGGTAACCTAAACATTTTTTTTAAACCTCTGTCAGTTTACCGCTTACCTTTGTACCATGTTAGGCTATTCACTGGACTTGAACTGGTTACATTTCTGTAAAAACTGGAAAAATGGGGGTGTTCTAAAACTTTTGACTGGTAGTGTATGTAGCCTGTCCAATGTAATAATGCATTATTACACTCATGCACTCAAGTACATTTTGATTGATTTTATTATACCTAGAGCCATTTAGGTTCACCTGTATTACTTGCTCAATGCCAAAAAGTAAGCTGTACTGTAATATTATGATAAGTAACTTGTGTTCAGATTATACAGTATGAATGGATGATCCACACAATTAACTGTAGCCTACATTGTATTATTATAAATACACATACACACCCACACAATGCACTTACGATATGTATTTCTCAGATTTATTAAACTTCTTCTCCAGGTATCTAGCGGAAGTCTTACTGGGAATCTTGACCATGGAAAGCTCTTTGTTGTAGCGGGTCATGTTACATGAAGTCCGGCAGATGCAGTTATTGTTCTCCTCTGACAAAGTTGCTGAAGTGGCCATGACAGTGAGAGAGAGAGGAGAGGAAGAGGAGATTAATATTCAGGAAAGGAGGCAAACATCCGAGAGAAGAGGACATAAATGAGAGAAGACATTTCGGTAAAAGAGCAGGGTGTCTGCTACAGTAGAGAAATGACAGGCAGTTCAGCACTACTGTACAGTACTATCTGCCTGTGTAATGTTTTAAGCTGTCGTTTATAATAAAACAGAAAGTTGAGCTTCTAGAATTAAGAATTTGCAACGTGTGCACCTTAAGAATACAACATGACAAGAACAGGCCATTCTGCTCATCTAGACTCATCATTTCCTAGGCCATAATATCCAGTTCTGCATCAAGACTGGACTTGAATACCCTTACCTAAACTGCCAAGCTGTTCCATGCTTGCCGGGTCAAAAAAATACTTCCTGATATCCATGCAGAATTTACCTTTAAGCCCCCCGCGACCCTGACCAGGAATAAGCGGCTTAGATAATGGATGGATGGATGGATAACTTTACATTTAGCAAAAGGATATTATATATTTGGATTTCAATGCTTTTTGAAAGTCCAAATATATCGTAACTTGACAGATCTGCAGAAGAGCTACTGTGCCCATTTGAATTTGGAATCCTGATCATAGAAATGAAAAGTTCCGGTGCTGAAATAACATTGATTCTTGTTTATGCAGCATGTGTATTCAGACAAAGTAATATTGAACTTTGTTAGAAGTGAAGATGTTTAGATTCTGGTTTAACTTCTGATGTTACAGTAGGCTCTGTTTTAATTCACACCCTTGATAAAGATAAACAAAAGAGATTGTATAAAATAAACTATACAAGTAATGAGGTATATTTTATGGTCAAACCTACATTACTAATACAATTGTTCAGAAAAACAATTGTTTTTTTCCAGAAAACATCTGAATCACAATTATTCATACACCTGACTATTCTTTTAAATGTAATCCAACAAAAGCAAATTAAATTCATTTGAAGGTTATGGAACTATACAGTGGCCTACAATGGTATCCTGTTTCCCTAGGGTATAAAAAGGAAGGAACACACTTTTGAAATACTGTGGTCAGCTGTCATCATGGTGAAAGGCAAAGAACTCCCTGAAAGCATCAGACAAAAAGTTATTGACCTATGGCTACAAAAAACTAAAAAGATACCGCTTTCCACTGTGGTGTCAATTATTAGGAAGTTTAGGAAAAGTGGCTACTCCAAGGGGCACAGTTCAAGATCTCCAAAACAACCTGGCATTTTGGGGTTACAAGGTGTCTAAAGCTACCATTTGAGGACGCCTACATGACAATGGCCTTATGGCAGAGTTGCAAGAAGGAAGCTACTTTTGAAGAAAATTCACTAAAAAAGGTGTCTTGAATACATCAGACTACATATGAACTGCAATTGTCTTGTGGCCGAATCAAGCTTTTTGGACATACACATCAGCATTATGTTTGGCGTCCAAAGAATGCAAGTTTCATGTTGAAAAGAACCTCATATCTACGGTGAAATATGGTGGTGGATCTTTAATGCTTTGTGGTTGTTTTGCATCCACAGGCCCTGGGGCTCTTATTAAAATAGATGGAACCATGAACTCCAGCATGTACCAAGAAAGAGAGAAAGCTACACCATGGCTGCAGATGGACCTTCCAAAAAGACAACGATCCCAAATATGCATCCAAAGAAACTAAGAAATGGTTGACAGAGCACAAGATTAATGTCCTGACATGGCCATCTCAGTCTCCAGACCTGAATCCAATTGAACATTTGTGGTTTGAACTACAAAAAGCAGTCCACAAACATCAACCCAAGAATCTGAAGGAACTAGAACAATTCTGATGGAGGAATGGCTGAGGATCCATCCCAAGAAGTTCCATAACCTCGTATGACACTACAGAAGGTGACTACTTGCTGTTATAATGGCCAAGGGAGGAACCACATAGTACTGATAACAGGAGTGTGGATATTTGTGATTCTTGATTTTTCTGGGGAACAAATTATCATTTGTGAACCATTTAATTGTGTTTTGTGCCAAAGCATTATTATTAAATAATATATTTTTTGGCATTTTTGAGCATAAAGTATACCTCATTACTTATATAGTTTATTTTATATTATATCTTTTGTTCATCTGTATCAAGGGTATGAATAAAAACTGAGCCTACTGTATGGTTAGATGAAACCAAGACAGACATTTTTGGTTTTGTCGGGGAGGTGCATTTTAACCATTCTGCGCAGGCAGACACAATGGGGCCATCTTTGGCAGGTTTTTGGCTCTGTGAGTGAAGCCAGGGCAGTTGGGTGTGATTGGCTTCTTCACGTGGTAGCAATGCTCTTGAGCACATTAAGCCTCCCCAAATATCAGCTCAACCAACATCTCGGTATAAATGAAGCTGGCTTCACCAGGCCCTACTGATGTTTCATATCGCCATGATTCTCAACATGAGAGGAGCATATCAATGTCGAGCTTTAAAATTATCTTGTGGTAGTAAGTGACCCAAAACAAAAATACAAAAAGGGGTTCTGAACCTGGCATGCACTGGAACTCTCCCCCAAATCGTACATTATGGGCTAAGAAGGGAGTGAGCCAACCCCCCCCCTCAACACTTAAAATCTGACCTGCTGGTGACACACTGTCCTGTTTTCTGTCCTGAAGATCTGGCGCCAGCCAACACCTTGCCTGTGTGTGTTTGTTCTTGGAGAGAGACAAGCTTGGTTTTGCATCATTTTCTTCCATTTTATGTGATTGTTACATGTCAATTTTATGTCTAGAATTTAGCATTTGTTAAGCCGGAATATCCACTTTGGAACTTACGTCTTTCAGGTCGTGGCCAGATACGAGCGGAGCTTGACGTGGTACGAGCAAGCTTGTGAAATGGTAGCGATAAATGTTCCATATGTGAGGAGACAGAACTAAACCCTACATATTGGATGTTCCGATTTAGTATTTGTTAAGGTAGTTTCACTCCGCAAAACACGGCCACCCCTGCTGCTCTCTCTGCCGCCTACACCTTCTCCCACACTCCATGACCCTCAGGTAGAGGTGGAGGGACAGGCATACTCATTTCCCCCCTGTGGAGATTTGGTATTGTTCCTCTTCCTCACTTCTCCCCCTCCTCCTTTGAATTTCATGCTGTCACTGTCACTGTTCCATGTAAACTGCACATCATTGTTCTTTATCGCCCTCCAGGTCCACTGGGGAGTTTCCTAGACGAGATGGATGCCCTACTCAGTGCCTTCCCTGAGGATGGCACTCCCGTCTTACTCCTCGGGGACTGCAGCTAGAGTCCTCCCAGGCCTCTGCATTCCTCCCCCTGCTTCAGTCCTTTGACTTCACCATGGCTGAATCCCCATCCACCCACAAGGCCGGTAACCAACTGGACCTGGTCTTCACCAGGAACTGCGCCTCACCCAACATTACGGTATCGCCTCTACATGTGTCTGACCATTCCTTTCTGTCCTTCTCCCTCCCCCTCCCCTCTGTCCCTAAACCACCTTCACCTGCTCCCACTGTCCTTGTCCGTCGCAACCTCCGCTCTCTCTCACCCGCTGCCCTGTCAGCTACTGTCCTATCTTCCTCCCCCTACTGATGCCTTCTCTCAGCTACCTGCTGAAGTAGCATCATCCACCCTACTTTCCTCTCTCTCCTCCTCCTTTGACTTACTCTGTCCTCTATCCGCTAAACCCGCTCGTCTCCGCCCCCCCGCCCCCTGGCTAACCGATTCCATTCGGGCTAACCGACTGAAGCTGCGTGCGGCAGAAAGGAAATGGAGAAAATCCAAATCCCCTGTAGCTTTGTCTGACTTCCACACACTCCTGGCTTCCTTCTCCGCTAACCTCTCCTCTGCTAAGTCTGCATTTTTCCTTTCTAAAATTCAATCTTCTGTTCCCACCCCCCTCCTCTATAACCGCCGATGACTTCTCATCCTTCTTTCACGAGAAGGTTGAGGTCATTCGCAACTCCTTCCCCCAACCTCTCCCTCTCCCATCCCGCTACCTAAACCTCCCACTCCTCTGTCCTCCTTCTCATCCCTCCCTGACTCGGACATCCTTCAACTTGTTCTCTCCCACCGTCCCACCACCTGCCCTCTTGATCCCATTCCTTCCCCCCTCTTCCAGTCCATTGCTATGGACATCCTCCCCTTTGTCTCTAATGTCATTAACTCCTCTCTTTCCTCTGGCTCTGTCCCCTCCTCCCTCAAATGCGCTCAGGTTGTCCCCCTCCTCAAAAACCCTCTCTGAATCCTGCTGTCATCTCTAACTACCGACCTGTGTCTCTCCTCCCTTTCCTCTCCAAAACGTTAGAGCGGGCTGTCTATAATCAACTGTCTGCTCATCTCTCACAGAACGACCTGCTTGATCCTAACCAATCTGGGTTCAGAGCAGGCCACTCCACAGAGACTGCTCTCCTTGCGGTCACAGAGGCTCTTCACGTCGCTAAGTCCCGATCCCTTAGCTCCGTCCTCCTTCTCCTCGACCTGTCGGCGGCATTCGACACCGTGGACCACCGGATCCTGCTCTCATCTCTCGTCGAGATGGGAATCTCTGGATCTGTGTTGACATGGTTTGAGTCCTACCTGGCTGACCGGTCCTACCAGGTGGCCTGTGTTAACTCCAATAAACACGACGTTTATTTAGTTCAAATCACTTTAATTAGCACACGGGCTAAACTCAAATGTGACCGCCAGCAAGTCACTTCCGGCCAACAGACACAAACACACGCATGCGTCAACTCACAAGGGACACGCATTTACCGTAAAGAACAGAATAGAGGAGAAATACATGTTAACAATCTCACTATACTTTTTAGTAAAAATAAAAATAAATTCTCATCTTTTAACAAAACCATATAGTGACCGTAAACAAAAGTAGACAAAACAGTTCCTTAGTTACATCCCTTGCGTATTCAGAATGAGTTTGACATAACTGAACATATTAACTATATAAAGTTGTTAGTGCTTTCAATAGTCCATGTAAACAAAGTCTTTAACACAGATTCCATAGTCCTTCACCAAGCGCTTTCAAAAGCACAAGAGTCGCTCCCTTTTTTGTTAGACAGTCAGCAAGTTGGGTTTTTGTGTCTGACCAGAGCACTTTCTTGATTTTCTTGCTTTGTATGAGCTCCTTGATGCTGCTTATTTCCAACCGGAGTCTCTTCTCTGTGACCTGTTTCGTCGACTTAAGGGCATCGAACAGAGAATGATTGTCAGTCACACAGACCAATGAAGGAGCATTCAGTCCAGCATTCCCAGTAGTGAGTTCAGAAAAGAGAGTGGCTAGAAAAATAGCAGTGTCTATTCCGTCTGACATAGCCACAGGGTTCCCTGCAAGAGTGCTCCGCACCACACGTCTAATTCTCTTGGATTGCCAAGAGAGGGGAGAAAACGTTCCTCTTTCTCCCATGAGAGCAATCAAAGTTCCTCCCTGTGTACCTCCATCTGGGAGATTTCCAAGAGAGGCATCACTGAAAACAGCCAAGTTCAGAGCATCATTGCTTCCCAAATGTTGAAACCTAAGGGTCACCTTTTCAGACTTGAGCTTACGGATGACTTTATTTACTTCATGAATAGACTGCACCGTAGCATTCTTGGTATTGGATGCCAGACTACAAGCATCAAACATAACATCAGGTCTGGTCTGCTTTGCAACCCATAAAATCTGTCCTATTTTTGACCTAAGCTGCTCTTTTTCAGTTTCATTAAGAGGGGCATCCCTCTGAATAGCACGAGCTGCTTGCATATGAATAGGTTGAAGGTTTTCAATGTAACTGTGCTGATGTACCTGTACTACACCATCAACAGTAACAAAATCCATTCCTACATAGCAGAAGTTTTCATACTCCTCGCGTCCAACAAGGAACGCAGACTTCAGTTGAGGAATCACATCTGTTGAGAAGTTTTGTGAGCCTGCCCAAAGAAAATCATCTACATGACATGCAAGTACTCCAGTAACCTTGAACTGTTCATCTAACCAATAAAAGACTGCTGGATCGACCTGCGACATTTTCCCACCTGTGCTTAGCATGATTTCTTTCACTTTGTTATACCAGTACAATGATGCATCTGCAAGACCATATACACATTTCTTTAGTTTCCATATAACACTTTCATTTCCTGCCTCAGGAGGGGGGCGAATACAAATATTCCTGGACAGCTCCATGCCCTGCAAGAAAGCAGATTTGATGTCCATGGAATGGATTTGCCATTGGTTTTGACAGATTACTGCTAACAATAGCCTAAGAGATTCAGAAGCACATGTTGGGGAATCTTTCTGCAACTCTTCAATATTAAGCTCTTCAAAGCCTCTGGCTACAAGTCGTGCTTTAGGCACAATACCCTTGGAAGTTTCTTTGAGACTACACACCCATCTGGTGGAGACACACTTTTGACCTACATCTTCAACTTCCTCAAAAACATTATTATTGTGCCAATTCTTAATCTCTTCCTGTTTAGCTGCATCAAATGAGATGTCTTTGGTTATAAGTACATCAGCATCCCTGACTTCTGATTCAATGTTAAGACTATCAACTTCTGACATATCAACTGACTCCTTTTGTCCATCACTACCATCGGGTTCAAGATGTTGCAGGTTATACCAATTTTTGAGCTGTCCTGTAGCTTTGCCTGCTCTGCCTAAAACTCTGGCTCTATGAAGAGTACCGTCATCTCTGTTCATAAATGTTACAGTCTGTCCTGTTCTTAACTTTATACTTTGCGTTACCTTAGTTTGTGTCAGCATAGGTGGATGTACCACTTCTCCTGTATTTACTTCACTGTCACTGATGTTGTTCTGTTCATTGTCTGTATTCTGTTCACTATCTGAGCTATCTGCTGCATCATTTATGATGCCTTTCTCACTTTCTGTCTCTCTGTTTGCATCATCTTGTACAGTTTGCTTCTCCTGATCCTGTGTGTTCACCTTACAAAGCCTAGAGTGATGCACTCTAACAAGAATCCCACCATGTCTTACAAATACAACAGCTCCATCCTGACCAATAACTACCCCTGGTCCCTTCCACTCTGTACAGTCTGCTCGCTTGTAATATATTTTGTCTCCTGTCTCATATTTGTCATCTGTGGGTCTGAGCTGCTTGCGCAGTGCCCTCCTTATCCTCTCTGAAGATTCAGCTTCCGTGAATGCTCTCCTAGAAGCATGTAGAGCTGATATATGTTCCCCTACCCTAGTACTTACCGTAGTACCCTCTAGAGCAGGTAGCCTGTCAACTAATACAGAGGGGAGGTTGGGATTCTGTCCGAACACTAGTTGATGGGGACTGTAGCCATGAACACTGAGCATACTGTTCTTAGCCATAAGGCCCAGTCTAGAGCAGTGTTCCAGTCACATCCATTTTCTCGTTTCACCTTCTGGATGATCTCGGTGAGTGTTTGATTGTGTCTCTCCAGAAGTCCGTTGCTCCAGGACTGTATCCCGCTGTTGTTCTTATCTCTATGTTAAAATTTTCTGCCATGTCTCTGATCTCTTCATTATTAAATTCTCCACCATTGTCACTGTATAGTCTCTGAGGAGGACCATGGACACTTATCCAAGTGTGAATGAAGGAGTTGACTATTTCAGAGGACTTCTTTGTTTTCACAATGGTTCCTGCGCTGAAACGTGTGAAATGGTCAATGATATGGAGATACCATACACCTGGTTCCAGCTCGTGCAGGTCCACTGCTACCGTTTCATTATACTCCGAAGCTAGAGGCAAACCCACAGCAGGCTTTGGCTTTGTCTTGCTGTACCTCCGGCATATGTCACAGTCATGTACTATTTGTTGTAAGATAGTCCCACATTCTTTGTCTTTATTTCCCGAGCTGTGAAGAAGCCTCTGTAGTCTGTCTACGGATGCGTGACCAAACTGTTTATGAAGCTTCAGAAGGACTTTGCGTTTCTCATCTGGAGGCATGTTCTCTGTCACTGTGAGAACCTCATCTTCAGTTTGACCCTTTTTGTATCTTTGTCTCTGATGTCTACACAGTAGTGTCCAGAACTAGTGAATTCAAGAGGTACAGGCTGCCTGAACATCACAACTCTGTCATTTTCCATGTCCAAAACGGTTCCCGCCTTTTCAAGGACGACTTACTCAGCAATAGTGGTATATCGACTTTGACCACTTCAGTTTCAACGTGACATTTTGTCTGCCCTATCTTAGCAGGTAGTTTCACTGTTCTGGTGGCATACACTATATTTCCATCTCCAAACTTAAATGTTCTAGAACTGGGGACTTCTGTTTTTAACAGCTGGTTCACTTGGTCTTGGCTCAGGTCATTAACATAACTTTCTAGCCATTTCTCTCCACATACTGTACGAGTACAAGCAGTGTCAATAATAGCTGATCCCAAAGATTCTGCCAAGAAAATCTCTGAGTCAGACATGAAGGCTTTAGTAAACAGCGTGATGTTACATTGCTCTACATCTTCAGTTACTTTTACTAGTTCACTCCCCTGTGTGAGCAGTCTCTAGCCCAATGAAATGTGCTCTGACAAATGGCGCATCTTGACCGCTTACCATATTTATCTAACGGATTAGTACCCGGTAATGGTTGCCTTTGTTGTCCACTCTGTGACGTTACATTCCGCCTACCTTTTCCTTGCGGTCTTTGTTCTGTGAAGAACGCTTCATCCTTGTTCACTTGTATTCCGCTTGACTAGCCTGGCATTTTCCCTCCGAATATTCTTTTCAGTGCTGATTTCATAGAGGAGAACGTTAATTCCCGTGCACGCAGTCAGTGCTAGTTGCCTGTTCTTTTCGTCTAGACAGGCCGTGTCCAACAGCTTAAAGGCTAACACAGCATCAGGGAGTGTCATATTATACTTTTTTCATCCGGTTGTATCGCTGTTCAAAATCGATAATGTAATCCGCCATAGAAACAGAACTGTCTTTCGTGAACGCTATCAAAATAAGAATAAGCTTCGATGCGCGCGGTCTTTTTCCTCCTTCAGGAACACACCATCCAATTTCATCAACAATGTTGCCATACCGTTATCATTGTCCATTCTGCTGCGGGTATTTCCATGGCTGTTTCCCTGGCTCTTCCCTCAAGTCCCAAAGCAACAGCGAGAGCCTGTTTGTTCTTGTTGAGTTCTGTAACCCGCATCCAGATATTGACTTCATTTTTCCAACATTCGTATGGCCTGGCTTCATCAAACTTCGGCGGAACTTTGTAGCTAGCAGTCATCTTTAACCATCCTCTGCTACCAATGTTAACTCCAATAAACACGACGTTTATTTAGTTCAAATCACTTTAATTAGCACACGGGCTAAACTCAAATGTGACCGCCAGCAAGTCACTTCCGGCCAACAGACACAAACACACGCATGCGTCAACTCACAAGGGACACGCATTTACCGTAAAGAACAGAATAGAGGAGAAATACATGTTAACAGCCTGGAGAGGATCCCTCTCCTCTCCCCGCACCCTCTCTACCAGTGTCCCGCAGGGCTCGGTGCTAGGCCCTGTCCTATTTTCTCTGTACACCAAGTCACTTGGCTCTGTTATTTCTGCTCATGGTTTTTCCTATCACTGTTATGCTGATGACACTCAACTGTTTCTCTCCTTCCCTCCATCTGATACCCAGGTCCCGGCACGGATCTCTGCATGCCTGGCTGACATCTCCGCATGGATGTCCACCCACCACCTGAAGCTGAACCTGGGGAAGACAGAGCTGCTCTTCCTCCCAGCGAAGGGCTCCCCGATGATTGATGCGTCAATCACCGTGGAAGGCTCCATAGTGTCTCCGTCCCAGTCTGCCAGGAGTCTTGGGGTAACCCTGGACAACCAGCTGTGCTTCTCGAGCCATATTGCAGCGATCACTCGGACCTGCCGTTTCTCCCTCCACAACATCCGGAGGATCTGACCGTTCCTCACCCAAGAGGCCACTCAACTCCTGGTCCAGGCCCTGGCGATCTCACGTCTGGACTACTGCAATTCCTTGCTGGCAGGCCTTTCGGCCTGTGCCATCAAGCCACTGCAACTAGTCCAGAATGCTGCTGCTCGCCTGGTGTTCAACCAGCCGAAGTTCATCCACGTCACCCCTCTACTCTCCTCTCTGCACTGGCTCCCCATCGCAGCACGCATCAGATTCAAGTCACTGGTGCTTGCTTTTCAAGCGGCCAGAGGTACTGCTCCCCATACCTCCAGTCACTCATCACGCCCTACACCCCGTCCAGACCTCTCCGCTCCGCCTCCGCTGGCAGACTGACTGCCCCATCCCTCCGGGCGCCTGGCAGCCGCTCCTCGCGGTCTCGCCTCTTCTCTGTCCTGGTCCCTCGTTGGTGGAACGACCTCCCGCAATTGGTCAGGACTGCGGAATCACTTCCAATCTTCCGCAAGAGACTCAAAACCCACCTCTTCAGACTCCACTACCCCTGATCTCTGTCCATCTAGCTAAACTGTCTTCACCACTGTCTACTTGTTCAACACTATACTTTTTATTAAATAAAAATAAAAATAAAAATGTAAAATACCTTTTCCTTCCCGGTGTTACAGGTATGGTACGCAGATGCCTGCAATGATGTCTATTGCTGTATTCCTGCACTGATCTCGTGCGCTAACTGTGATTGTTCCTACCATGTATTGATGCACATCTTGTAAGTCGCTCTGGATAAGAGCGTCTGCTAAATGCTTAAAATGTAAAATGTAGTTGAACCTACGTCTGTAGATTGGACATTGAATGTTTTGTCTAACTGTTGTAACTGAATAAACCAGCTGTTAATTTTAATTGAACTGTGAGTTGTATATTTTGATGAAGGTTGATCCACCATTTTGCTCTGCCTATCAACAAATTTGGAGATTGAATTGATAATTGGTATCCTGTTGAAGAATTGTGTATGCTGTCTGTTGTGAAATACATTAACCGTGCCATTTTGAGGAGGTCATCTGTATAGGAATGAGTGAGTTGATTAGACAGTAAGTTCCTGTCTTTGATTACCGATGCTTTGTCAGCAAACAGTGTCTCTTCTATTCAACGGGCTAATCAGACGCTATCACTTCCTGACTTCCTTGCTGGTGCTTTGTTAGCAACACAAAGGCTCAATCAGACGCTATCACTTCCTGACTTCTTTGCTAGTGCTTTGTTAGCAACACAAAGGCTCAAACTGATCATCTGTCCCTATGCATATATTCAGGTGAGAGACTCCTTCACTTTAGACTCTTTACCAACTCGCTGTGGACCGCTGTGTGTAATAAACTTGCATTTCAAGTCAGACTGCTGAGTCTCCTGGTCGTCTCTTCAGAAGAAGCTAACACTGTGTAGCGATTATTATATTAAATCAAATAAATAGTTTACATGTAGGATAAGTGAGCGGGTTTTAACGCATAATACCACTTGCGTTCAGTATTCAGAGTGCTGAACTTTAAACAAGGGCGTTTGACTGTTAAGGCTACTGGATTCAGAGAATAGACCATTTTTATTCTAACTTCACTGTCCTGACAAGAACCAGTGTACAATATGATCATCCAGCAAAACAAAGATACAAATCTCATAGGGTCTTGAAAATATGATGTGAAAATATGATCATAAAAATTTTACGAAAGATAAATTCTAGATAAAGATAAAGATCTTTCTTGCCCACAAGACAGAGACAAATCTGAATGGTAATTTTTACTTAATATCAAATGTGACCTTCAAAAGATGGTATATGATTTGAACAGCCACACAGTTTCTATTCATACAGAGAAACAGAGCAAAATCAATACAAAGAAAAAGTGCTTCCTGAGCAATTGTTCATGCTCATACATATTAACAGGTTTTTCAGCAGTAAGCAGTACTCCTTGCAAAAGTGAGGAGAAGAAAAACAGCAGAACTTAGGAGAGTGCATACGTTTGAAAAATAACTTGTTTCATCCAAATCTGTCCACAACATTATCAATCAGTCATGGATGGTTATCATGGACAGACAGGCAGACAGATTAACAAAAAGGGGCAATCAGATGCGGCTCCAGCTACAGGTGATGGAGGTAAAAATAGGAAGAAGAAACAAAAAACACCATGGAGAAAGGAAATCTCCAGGGGCTGAAGCCTTGGAGTTACTTCCCCTGTATAAAGTGAAGGAGTAAATCCTCTGAGGCTGCACGTATACTGAAATTAAATTAAACAGAAAGGCTTTGGGATGGGGAGAGGAAATATTGTGAAATATTGTCTGAGAACTAAATGTAAACCCCCATGGAAAAGAAATAGAATTCAGCCATTCTTATGCAACACCAGTAGTGTGTGTGAGAGAAGATTTTGAACAGGGAGAAACAAAAAAACAAGTACATCTTATTACAGTGTTTGAGTGTCTGGTAACTTTTAATATTTGTGAATCCTCAATGAAAAAATTTGAGGAGTCACAGTCAGATTGTGTTATTTGGTGAGGTCCCTGATCACATGAAGACATAACCAAGGTAAATACCCATCTCCCGAATACCATAACAAATAATGACATTACAGAAGCCAGCAAAAATATTTGACAGTTAGTTTAAAAAGGCTCTATTATAATGGCATATCCAAAACAAGCAAAATTATAAAAGGCCAGGGGACTAATTATCAGCATTGCAGTAAGATGCCTTCATCAGTATATTTGAAACTTTGTCTGGAGAGTTACTTTCTTCTGGGAGAAGAAAATAAACTTGTGACACTTATTTTCAATTAAATATGTTTATATTTACTTCGTCATTTACTTTCATCATGCTAGAAACAGTATAAATAATTCTGAATCATATATTATTGTAAAATGCATTATGATTGATGAGCAGATAAAATGTACCACCAAAACAAGAACATTTATTACAGAGAGTAGCTAAATAAAAATGTAGCTGGCACTAGCAATGAACTTGTGGAAGCCCAGTGTCCTGTCCATTGGCATAAAATGGAGGACAACAGATTGAATTTGGGAAGGACAATGAGCACTTATAAGTGCTCATTTTCAATTGATAGTTTGAAAAACATTTTTGTTACTGGCCCCTACCAAACAAGACCCAATTGAGGAGACCAGCACCATTGTCACAGTGTCTCACTGTGTATGTGTGTGTGTGTGTGTGTGTGTGTGTGTGTGAGAGAGAGAGATACATTGAAATAGAAAACTTATGGGACATTCTGGAGCGGTGCCTGAGACAGCATTTTCCACCACCATCAACAAAACACCAATGATGGAATTTTTCATGAAAGAATCCCTGTTGCATCCATCCAATAGAATTTCAGACACTTGTAGAATATATGCCAAGGTTCATTGAAGCTGTTCTGGTGGCTTATGGTGGCCCAATGCCCTATTAAGACACTATGTTGGTGTTTCCATTGTTTTGGCAGTTATCTGTAAGTAACCAGCAGGTTGTACTTCAGATAAATCTTCCCTGGACTATCTCAAGGATTTATTATCCCCCCATTACTGTAAATTAAAAAGGGACAAGAACCCAGTTGTCCACCCCTGGGGAGGGATAAAAGTCGTAGGGCTGGGTCAGTGTGCTTTACTTAGGGGGTGGCTCAATTGGCAGTACAGCGTCCACCCCTACGGGGGAGGGATAAAAGTCATAGGAAATACTGCATATATGAGTGGTCCCTGTCGCCTCACAGCAAGAAGGTCTCAGTGACAGGCTTTTTAGTTTGCATGTTCTAGGCGGGTACTGGCTCAAAGGAGGCAGTACAGCGCTCACTACTGACCAGACTACGGCAGTAAGTTCTCATACGAGGGAGGGGATGATTGGAACGAAAAAGAGAGAGTGGTATAATTGGATACTAACAGTGGGGAAAAACAGCAAAGAAAGATTGTGGACCAAATACATAGACTACTGACAGTCTCCCTATGCCCCCTGTATTTACCTCTGGAATTCCATGAAATCTTTGACACCACTGTCTATAATCAGGTGACATAATTAGAATTAGAATTTTACCTCAGATTTGATGTGTATGATTTTATCAATACCATTATGGAGCAGAGGGAGAACGCTCCTGAACCAGATGGAATAAATGCCTGTCTGCTCAGATCCTGTGCAAATTAACCTCTTTTATCACATTTTTCTAAAGTTTTTTCTCTCCACATGTTTCTCTTATTATGCAAAAAGTATTTAAACTATGGAATCAGGCTACTAGCATTCTGGTTGCAAAGAATTCTCATCCCAAAAGCCTTAATAATTTTAGACCTGTCGTCCAACTTCCCTAGTGATGAAATCCTTAAAAAAACTTGTCAAGAAGGAGTTGGTGAGACAGACCCAGAGCCTCTTCACTGCAATATGCCTACAGAGCTAATAGAGGAGTGGATGATGCCACTGCAAACCTATTCCATTTTTTATAAAAGCAGTAAAATCCATTTTTTAAAGTAAAACTCATCCTATTTAATGACTTCTCTTCTGCTTTTAATACCAGGCAGCCCCACATTTTAGCTGAGAAACGTGTTTGTTACTTTACATAACTCGAAGAGTTCGGTTGAATGGATGTTTGTCTAAGGAGCTTCAGTCTTCCACTCGATCACCCCAGGGTTGTGTGCTTTCACCACTCCTCTACATCCTTTACACAAATGACTGTCGCAGTTTACATGGAAACAGGCACATATTCATCTGAACAGGCACATATTATTTGCAGATGACTCCCCATTTTGAAACCAGTGCAGTGGTGTAACTGTATTTACAATTTTACAATTTACAATCCAATTTTTGTTCCTTGCTCATGAGGTGGTACCATCTGTACTATCACGAACCAGAAGCATATGGGTTAGCAATACTGTACACCCATTTGAATTGTCAAACGCAGTCATCACAGATTCATCACACGCCAAGCTCAAACCATATTTAAATGCTCCCATCAATATGATGATATGATGTTGAACATACCACCAGTACTCATAAAATGTAGCTTACAAAATAAACAGTCTAAATTATCTGTGGAACTAAATTCAGCTCGTCCATTGAGGCAAACGGATTAGCCTCCCTAATAAATCTAGTAATTATTTTTCATTCTTATTAATTGCAATAATATGAATTCTGCTAGTTCGCTGAGCGAGATTGCAGCATTTCAATTTGTATTCCAAAACAGGTTCTTCCTCCCTGGCCATCTTGTGTAAACAGGAAGTTTAAATATGCGCATGATTCAACATTCTGAGTTTGTTTTTGAGTAGCTGCGTGTGCAGGGCTCTGAAAGACTGTGGCTTTAACTTCCATTCATACACAGTAGCTCCTATTTTTTTCACGGTTTGCGGGGAACAGAAGAAATTGCAGCTGCTATTACAGGTGCCTTGGAGACTGGGTCCCAAAAGTGAGGAACATTGATGAAAATCTATTTGTTTGGCTAATCGCAAGCATACCCCACCTTTCACATGTTTCAGCCAATCTATGTTACCAACTTCAGATCCAGAGTAAATTAGACGTTAGTCTGCGCAGTGCAGTAACACTTGGCAGTCGTACACTTCACATATCCAAAACTTACATTTCCAGGTCATTTGACGGTTAAGTTGTTAAAATGTTTTATTTTGCTCCATCCCTCTAACTAGATATAAATCATAACAATATAATTCATCATTGAACCGAAGGATTGAATAGTTAGTGATTTAAGAGATATTACTGCTACCAGCCAGCTTTCTCACCTTGTTTCAGTTGCAGGACAATTTTGGTTTAGACAACTAAGTGACCTCTGCATGCTTATCAATATGCTATGTTCAGAACTTTTCAAGTTATATATTCAGAACAAAACAACAAACTGACATCTCCTCCTGCCCCCCCAACCTTCTCAACCTTGTAGGGCACCAGCTGCCCCTAATTTATATTAAGAACATAAGAATACATAATGATGAGAACGGACTGTTCAGCCCATCTAGGCTGCATCTAGCCTGGACTTGAATAGCCAAAGTGTTTCTGCCTCTACTACCTGACCTGGCAAGCTGTTTTAGGCATTGACAAGTCTCTGTGTAAAGAAAAACCTCCTAATATTCGTGCATAAAGGGCATGTCTACACATCCAATTTCCCAATTTAGGATAATAAAGTTCTGATTGATTTATAGATTGTGTTGTGAATTTGTATCTGAATTACATGTTTAAATGAGGTCAAAGGGTGCAGAACTTGCCTTGAACTCATTTCCACTTGTGTCCTCTTGTTCTGCTAACCGAACTTCGAAAAATCTTTGGCAGTTAACTTTTAATAGTTAATTAATCATTTTTAGTTAAGTCCGCGTTTGCTAAACTGGAATAGATTGAACATAACCTATATATTTAACCTATAGAGTAAAACTATATATTTGTTAGTTTGTTTTGTTTGAACAACAGAACTATCATGTAAAAAGAGAGGCCAAGGAACATTTTGACAGTCAAAGAGTACTTAGAACTAATATTCTCACAGTAAATACACAGAGGGGTATATGGGCATATCCACATATTTACCTCTAAAGAAACTGAAAATCCAGTGTCAGTCAAATGGGAGAAATGGATGATGGCAGTGATTTCACCAAGAAGAAGAAAATCTAGTTTTGTGGTATAGTAGAAAACTATCACCCTTACATTTAAAAGCTGTCTGGGCTCAATGACTTTGAAACAGTATCTTTAAGAAATGCATTAAATGCTTGTTGGAGACAACACAGTGAAATGTTGTCAAAGGACACCTGAACCATGCCTGTACTGTATAGGTCTGGAGATATACGCAATTATTTAGGAGTATGTGATTCTAGGCAAACCGTGGTCCTTTGTGTGGGATTTGTATAGTGGATATTGTTTACTGTGGTCACTTTGACTTAAAAATATCTATATATTTTTTTCTTGTATCAAGGTGGGCTTTACACACATTATTAGGATTCTGGCCCCTCTAGCTAGTTTATTTCTGACTTGGCCTGTATAGCCTGTACAGTTGCTGTTTAGATTCTACAAAATTAAAGCTATTCTAGATGCACTTCCTGTGAATAATGGTAATATAATTACAAGACTGAGATAAGATTTCTACTATCTACATTTTTGACTGAAATTAAGGTAACTAGAATTTATATTTATTCTGGGATTCTTTCCACCTTGAATACAATTAAGGCATTTAGCAGGTACATATTACATTTGTATTATTAGTTATTTGGCAGACACCGTATCAAAGGCAACTTATACAGCATATCAAATCATGGTCACCAGACTTCTCCGTCTTCCACTTCCCCTGCTCTGTATTAAAAGGAGCACTTCCTGAAGTCCATGATAAGGTAAATGTATGCTCCTCTTTATTCAGACTTACCCAGTGCTGGCTCTGCACAGTCTTTGTACTGTTCAGGGGTGCAGAATGGAGAATCACCTGCAAACAGAAAATTAGTTTTGTTCAGTTGTTACTATTCAGACAGCACTGAATAAGTTATGAGTTAAGTATAACTAAACACCTGGAAAACCAGGAGGGTCTGGATTCTGTATTTTTTCTCCTTCTACAATTGCTGTATGCCACAAAGATAACCGTCAGTATTTAGCTGGCAGTGTAGTGTAATGGTTAGGGAGCTGGGCTTGTAACTCAGAGGTTGCAGGTTTAATTCCCAGGTGGGACACTGCCGTTGTACTCTTAAGCAAGGTACTTCACCTGAATTGCTTCAGTAAAAATATCCAGCTGGATAAATGGATTGTATGTAAAGAAATGTAAATTGTGCAAGTGTCTGCTAAATGCCTAAAAATTTAAACATTTGAATATAATGCTCACAGAAACAGAATTATAATTCAACTATCACCTGGATGCTGGGTTATAAGTTGTGTAAAGGAAAAAAACATTGACCCCTGGGTGTAATCTTCACACTTTAACTTTTTCCATTTGAATTCCATGTCATATTTTTACTTTGAATCTCATAAACTGGGAAATACAATTGCACTTTTGAATGCATCATTTGTCTCAAAGCACTGTCATGTGGACTGCTGAATATTAGAGCTAACTGTTGCAAATTAGAGCTAATCAGAGAATACATTTTCGTTTTTTAAGGAATTGGTCTGGTAAGAGAACTAGACACTGCTGTTGTACAATATAATGGAGAATATGTACAAAGTATGCAATGCAGGTGACCCTGCACATGGGACTGTTCTAGGCATAGTATATACATAGACTAAATGCTAAAATTGAACAACAACCCAGATTCATGGTCACGTGCTGTTAAGTCCTGAAGTAAATTTATTCTTATAATTCTCCATACTTAACTCTCTTTCAGAATTTGTCTGTTTGTATGTCCTAGAGAAATGTCCTAATTCTTTCAAAAAGCATTTAACTCAGAGTCCAATACTACAGTATCTTTATAACATTATTACCATGGTTGTTTCTTTGCGAGGAATGCATTTAGGATGAAGATGGGAAGGAGAAACAGGAAGAGTGGTGTAGTGTCATCACTGAGCGTCCTGAGTGAACTCAGCTATACATCAAGCTAAACTCTCTCCCACAAAAACACCACCAGAGAACATCTGAAACATATCAAGTATCAAGTCATCATCAACATAGAAATCCCTCTCTGTGAAGCAACTTCCATAGTGTTCTTTCTCTTCTCTCGCTGCTTTCTTCAGTGCAAAAATAGCCACGGCAGGGGATGGGCTATTCCCAAAAACATGGACTCTCATGTGGTAGTCAATTACTTCCTTGCTGAGGTCATTATCCCTGTACCATAAGAAGATAATCTCTGCTGTTCTCTTCAACCATGAAACAGTAAAACATTTGTTGTATATCTGCTTTCACAACCACTAACCTTCCTGAATCTGAGAAGGAGTCCCAAGAGGTTATTGTTAAGATGTGGACCAGAGAGCAACACATCATTCAGAGAGACGCTATTGAACTGCATGCTTGAATCAAACACCGCACGAATCTGACCTGGCTTTGTAGGTGGTAAACATTAAAGGAAGCGAGATACCAGCATTCTTTGCCATAATTGTAGTGTGAGTCGAAGGTGGAAGAGTCACACGCAGATTTCACGGGTATCTAAAAGCTGGACGCAAGCGGCCAGCCACTAAATCTGAAAACAGACTAGGGAGCGGGGAAACAAAAGAAAACCCCGGGACTAACTCCACGGGAATAAACCCAACAGAAGCAACCCTAGAAGGGCGAACGCTCCTCAACGAGGTGCGTGGAAAACAAATAGCTATAGACTTTAGCTCTGGGGAACAATAGCCCCGACAAACAAAGAGTAGAGATAACTAAATTAGACCCTTCTCTCTTTAACTGAGAGAACCACAGAGTGGTAAGTTAACCCTTTGTTTGGAATAATACGAAGTACCTTCTCTCTTTAACTGAGAGACCACAGAGTGGAAAACTAACCCTTAGTTAGAAGTACTGGCTAGAGCGTAATAATGGTTTACACAGAAGCGTTTGTATGAGGAAAACGCAGAACTTAAATAGGAGGCGGAATGAACACTGATAATCCACAGCTGGACGTGATCGGAAAACACACTGACAAAAGACCATATAAGGAAGGTGGATATAACAATGATTCCTCACACAAAACCAAAGAAAACAGGCCATCACATGGTCAAGCGCCCTCCAGCGGCTGAGCAAGGTAAAACCGTGACAATAATAACATAAGAATACATAATGACGAGAACAGGCCGCTCAGCCCATCTAGGCTCATCATCTAAAGAGTATATAGTACTGCATCTAGCCTAGACTTGAATAGCCTAAGTGTTTCTGCCTCTACTACCCAACCTGGCAAGCTGTTCCAGGCATTGACAACTCTCTTTGTAAAGAAAAACCTCCTAATATCCATGCGGAATTTGCCTTGAACTAATTTCCACCTGTGACCTTTTGTTCTGCTGACCCCACTTATCTTAAAAAATATTTGGTAGTTCACTTTGTTAATCCCTTTTAGGAATTTAAAATTTAAATTCAAATCTCTGTTTGCTAAGCTTAAATAGATTGAGTGCCTTAAGTCTATCCTCATAACTTTTACCTTTCATACTAGGTATCAATTTAGTTGCCCGGTGCCCATAACTGCACACAGTACGATAAGTGAGGTCTGACAAAGGCATTATATAACATTAATATCAAATCAAATCAAATCAAGTTTATTTGTATAGCGCCTTTCACAATAGAATTGTCACAAAACGCTTAACAGAGGGGGAACCCAGGCCTAGAACCCCCCAAAAGCAAGCCTAACGGCAACAGTGGCAAGGAAAAACTCCCTAGGTAGGGAGAAACCTTGGGAGGAACCAGACTAAAAAGGGGGGGAGCCCATCCTCTTCTGGCCGGCACAGGGTATGTCCAAAAAAGACCATGTCATGGTCAGTCCAAGGTGGCTTAGGGCTGAAAGACTTTGCCCCTCCTGAGTTAGGTAGTCAGCGGGGGGCTAAACCACGCGGAGAGGGTCCAGATCCAGGAACTGGGGTTGGCGTGGGGGTGAGGGTTGATGGGGGCAGCTCACACTTCTCGCAGGATCTAGGGCTCGGGGGCAGGTGCCCCCGAGTCAGAGGCCGAGGCAGAGAAGAGAACATGCAGTCAGAAAAAAAGCAGTGCTATAGCCAGTAGCATTATGTAAGAGCAGGGGAGCACAAGCATAGGAAATATACAGATAGCCCCAACAGGTGTAAGCTATGGCAGCATACCTATTAGGAGAGGGACAGAGAAAACACGCAGCCATGAGAGAGTTCCAAACAATCCACACCTGATCAAGGATAACCAGCATAACAGTGGTGGTAACACATTGAGGAGGTGACAGTATGGAAAGTTTCTCACTCCATAAGACACTAAGGCACGGCCTTCTCCATCTCTCCACCTAGACTATGTTTGGCAGTAGGCTAGGCTGAAAAGATATGTTCTTAATCTACACTTGAAACTTGAAAAATTGAAACTGTGTCCGAATCCCTAACATGCCTTGGTAAACTGTTCCACAACAGAGGAGCTCTAAAAGAGAAGGCTCTACCACCAGCTGTGCTTTTCAGAATTCTAGGGAGTAATAGATGGCCGGCTTCTTGTGAACGAAGCAGTCATGTCGGCTTATAGGGGGCAATCATTTCGGTCAGATATAAAGGTGCAAGTCCGTTTACTGCTTTAAAAGTTAGCAACAGTACTTTATAATCAGCCCGATATTTAATAGGAAGCCAATGTAGTGATGCTAACACTGGAGTAATGTGCTCATACTTTTTGGATCTAGTCAAAATACGTGCCGCTGTATTCTGTACTAGTTGAAGACTCTTTAGAGAGCTACTAGAGGAGCCGGATAATAAGGCATTACAATAATCTAGCCTCGATGCAACAAAAGCATGCATCAAGGTTTTAGCATCCTCTAATGACAGAAAGTGCCGAATTTTAGCTATGTTTCTTAGGTGAAAGAAAGCTACTCTGGAAGTGTTTTTAATATGAGTGTCAAATGTAAGGTCCTGATCAATAATAAAACCAAGGTTCTTAACCATAAGACTTGATGTAACTATGCAATCACCTGCATTTAACTGCAGATCCAACTTGTTCCTTAATTTTTGGGGCCCAAAACCATCATCTCTGTTTTATCTGAATTTAAAAGCAGGAAATTTACTGTCATCCAGTTCTTTATATCAGAGATACAAGCCTCTAATTGAGTGAGTTTAAGTGTTTCACCTGGTTTCATTGATATGTACAGCTGTGTATCATCTGCATAGCAATGGAAATTTACACCATGTTTACGAATAACATTACCGAGTGGTAGCAAGTATAATGAGAACAGTAATGGTCCCAGCACTGAGCCTTGTGGAATACCATATTTAACCTGAGAGTAGTCAGAGAACTCTTGATCTAATTGCACAAATTGAAACCGGTCTAATAAGTATGATTTAAACCATGAGAGTGCCCGTCCACGCAAACCAACCAGGTTTTCTAGCCTATGAAGGAGAATTTGGTGGTCAATAGTGTCAAAAGCAGCACTTATGTCAAGGAGCACTAGAATAGAAACACAACCAGTGTCCAATGCTAACAGTAAGTCATTTACAACTTTAATAAGTGCTGTCTCAGTACTATGGTTTGGTCTAAAACCTGATTGTAGTGTTTCATACAGATTATTCGTTTTTAGGAAAGCAGTTAATTGTTGAGCTACAGATTTCTCAAAAATGTTTGACAAAAAGGGCAGATTTGAAATGGGCCTATAGTTCTTCAGATTAACAGGATCAAGATTTGGTTTTTTTAGAAGAGGCTTGATTACTGCTACTTTTAAAGACCTAGGTACGCAACCCAATAATAGGGATGTATTTATGATATCTAACATGGGCTGGCCTAGCACAGGCAAAAGCTCTTTAATAAGCTTTGTTGGTATGGGGTCTAACAGACATGTAGATGATTTGGAGGACATAACCAGTTTACTGAATTTGTCCAGATCCAAGGGAGTGAAAAACTCAAGGGTCTCTACGCAACCCTGCTCCTGATAGCCCTGTGCTATCTCGGCAGTTGGAGTGCTAGATATTGGAGTCATTTTCATAATTTGTTCTCTGATTGTCTCAATCTTTTCAGTAAACGAGTTCATAAAGTCATTTGAATTATAGTTAGAAGGATAACTGATGGAAACTGAAGACTGTTTTTTTGTCAGTTTAGCTACCGTGTTAAATAGAAATCTTGGGTTGTTTTTATTCTGGTCAATTAATTTTGAGAAGTACGATGACCTAGCTGTAATAAGGGCGTGCTTGTATTCTATGAGGCTGTCCTTCCAAGCAGAGCGAAAAACCTCTAAATTGGTAGAGCGCCATCTGCGTTCTAATTTTCTGGAAACTTGTTTAAGGGCACGGGTATGGTCAGTAAACCAGGGTGCAAGTTTCTTCTCACTGCATTTTTTCCTCTTGAGGGTGCGACCGCATCAAGTGTATTCCGTAAAATGTGATTTAGCGCATCTGTTTGATGATCAATTGACAAAAGGCTATTTGGGTCCTGACTTGATACTAAGGATTCGGGAAGTAAGTTTATACATTTTGAAGCCGTCAATGAATTTATAGAGCGGCTGGAATAGTATTTAGGTTCTGATTTAATAGGAATATTTACCTGAATTTCAAAAGAAATCAAAAAGTGATCCGATAGTACAGGATTATGGGGAGACACAATGATATTCTCGACATCGATACCATAGGATAAGACTAAATCTAAGGTATGATTGTGGCGGTGGGTTGGTTCAGATATATTTTGAATAAAACCGACAGAGTCAATAATAGCTGCAAAAGCCAGTCCTAAAGGGTCACTGTCATTATCAATATGTATGTTGAAATCTCCAACAATCACAACTTTATCCGCCATAGTTGCCAAGCTTGATAAAAACTCTGCAAACTCGGAGAGAAAAACAGTATATGGTCCAGGTGGTCTATAAATAGTTATTAAGAGGAATGATTGCACTGAGGTAACTAGATCTTTTGACCGTCCAGAAAGCATAGCAAGCGATTCAAAAGAGGAGAACTTATCCCCACATTTAGGTGTAAAACTAAATTTTGTCGAAAAAATCACAGCAACACCGCCCCCTCTACCGGACAGACGCGGCGCTTGGCAGCTGGCATAACCATCGGGAGATGCCTCATTAAGTGCACTGTATTCGTCAGGCCTAAGCCAGGTTTCAGTGAAACTAATCAGGTCAAAACTATGGTCGGTGATTAGATAATATAACCTCCTTTGATTTATACTCAATACTTTTTGCTATGTATCCCAGCATCCTGTTGGCTTTTTACACTGCTGTAGTGCACTGCTTTGATGCAGATTACAATTCCTACAAATTTTTCAAATTGAACACTTAACTTTCAAATTGTAACTATTTTGCTACTAACGCCCATATCAAGATCCTTCATGTAAATAAGGAAGAGCAGAGGTCCCAACACCGATCCCTGTGGGCCCAGCACCTAGGTCAGATATGGCTCCACCTACTGTTACTTTTTGTATTTGCCCTTGCAGCTAATTATGAACCCACTCTGCAACAACTCCTGAAATTCCTACTGAATTAATTTGAACAATGAGCCTCTCATGTGGTACCTTGTCAAATGCTTTCTGAAAGTCCAAATATATAATATCATAAACCTGGCTCAGGTCAACACACTTTGTAACGTCTTCAAAAAGGTCCAGGAGGTTTGTTATGCATGACCTCCCTTTGAGAAAACCAAAACCTCCCTTTGGCTCTCTCTTAAAATAGTATTATTTTTCAAGAATGATTCCAACTTGTCCCTAACAATACATTCCAGTATTTTACATGCGATAAAAGAAGTTAATCTGACAGGCCTATAGTTCACTGGGTCCGCCCCCAGTCCCTGGTATAAATATTCTTCCGCTACCCTAAGTATACTATGGTCCAATGCAGCTGTACCCCCCTGTTCAGGTGTAGCCCATCCCACTTGTACAGGTCACCCCTGTTCCAAAAGGAGTCCCAGTGCCCCATAAACCTGTACCCCTCTTTCCTGCACCAGGTTTGTAGCCACGTGTTCAATCTCCATATAAAATTCTGCTTGCTTTTACTAGCATGTGGTACTGACAGAATTCCAGATAAGACCTTCGTGGAGGTTCTGCTCCTTAACTTTGATCCTAATTGCCATCTTTGAGTGGTGGTGCTAGTTCAGCATGCTTGTTGTCAATTATCTTTTGCATGAATGCGATGACGTGAGCTTTCAGTTCAGGTTTCTTCTCCAGATAGGACATCAAGCGTCTGTAAGCATACTCCCTGTTGTTAGGGAGTCGTCTCCGTGGATTACGGAATGGCAAAGGAGCTACCCAGCTGTTGTCATTGCCTTTAAAACACTAGTTTTCCATCATATGAAGGAAGGTGATGTCCTCAATTGATGGTACAAGCTGGTTGTCATTTGTACTAAGATAGAAGACTGTTTCACCTAGGTTCTCCTCCGTGATTTTTGCTAATGGGATTTGAGGTGGGGAAGGCGGAAAAGTGCTTGATGGAACCCTTCAGACCTCTCTTTCACCCTGATGTGACTCTTACATGGGCTTAGGAGGCTGGGGCATCCATTCTCAAGGATGCACGTCTTCATAGAAGTCACAACGGATGGGACATGTGCACCGCCAAACATCTCCTATGATGACCCAGCCCAGGTCCAGCTTCTGAGCATATGGGAAATTGAGTGGGCTATAGAGCTGTTTACAAACTTTGTAAACCCTCAGTATGTCTTTTCCAAGCACCAGAAGAATCTCTGAGTTTGGGTCAAAGGCTGGTATCTTATCTGCTATAGCCTTTAGATGTCTGTGGTGGTAGGCGGCATCTGGTGTGGGTATCTCCGCTCGGTTGTTTGGGACTTCATTATATTCAATCAGCATAGGGTGTGAGAGACTCGTTTTCCCATCCACAGTGCAACCACGAGCCCTCTTTCCAGCTGTCTCAGTTACCCCTGCACATGTCTTGAGGGTATAAGGAGCTGCATTTCCTCCAATGTTGAACATGTTGAAAAACTCGGGCTTAGCTAGAGACTTATTACTCTGGTCATCCAAGATGTCATATTTTTTCTGGGCCTCTTTGCGACGTCCATCTGGATAAACACTCACAAGGTATACACTGTATCTTAGAGTAGGGTTTTCAATGAAAACCCTCACCTTCTCGCCATGCTCTGTCGGATGAGAGGCTGTCGGATGTGAGGAAGGCATAGCTGTCTTCGACTGGACCTGGGTGGAGAGCTATCAAGTGCCATTTACTCTTGCATTCCATACACTGGACGGGAACCTCGCAATTCTTAGCTTGATGTGAGGTAGAAGAACAAAAGCAAAAACATATGAAATTCTCTTTTAGGAATTTCTTGCGGTCAAGGGCATGTTCCTGAAACTTCAGTACTTCTTTAGGGGGTGTGGGTTGTTATGGAGGGGGCACTGTTTCCTCGAGCCTTCTGTTGACTTCTCTGTCTTTTCTTTCGGTGGAGTGTCAGCGGGTGACACATTTGTTTTGTGGACTGATACTAATGTTTGCGCATGCAAGTTGCCTACTGACCTGTCTTTCTTGGGTGTGGCAATGAAGAGAGTGGTATTAAAACTAGGATCATTCCTAGCTTTAGCTATTCTTTGAACAAACTCACAGAAGAAAGAGAAGGGTGGAAAGCTGACCCTGTTTTCTTGCTTGTATTTGGAGCCTATTGACATCCACTTCTCTTGGAGGTGAAAGGGCAACTTTTCGACAATTGGGCCTACTCCTTGGGTAGTGTCAAGGTGGGTCAAGCCTGCAACTCGAGCAGCAGGTTTTCCAGCTCGCCAAGCTTTTGCCCGTCTTTACTTGATATCCTGGTGAAGCTCTCTATCTTGGAAAAGAGAGCTCTGTCGATTGGCTCTGGAGAGCCCTAGCTTTCCCCCAGTCTCTCCCAGACTATGTCAAGACTTACGGAGGGGTGTGTGATGTTGACTGACTTGATACGCTGTGCATGATCACTCAACTCCTTTCCTTGACGTTTAATAAGCGAGTGTTGTTTTTCAACTGCTGTCAAGTCAAGACCAGCTATGGTATTAAGAAATGTTGATTTCCAAGCCAGATAATGCTCTGGGAGGTCATCAAATTTGGTAAGGTCTGAGGACACAAGCTGGCTTCTAATAAGGAATTTGGCGAGGTCAGACATTGAAATCTCTTGGAGCCCTCGGTCTGTATGATGGTCGCTTGTCAACAGGGGGAGAACCATGTAGCGGCATGCCGCCACTCCAGAACAATGGAGTGCCCTCTGAAGTAGAGGGTTGGATTGTTTGTGGGTGACTGAATTGCAGAGTGCAGCTTACCTCAGGTGTTTTGCCTGTGATTACATCCTTTTCCCTCTGTCTGCTGCTGCTGACACTATAATGATGTGTCACATATTCACTTGTTCTTTGCCTTGAACTCAGAGGCAGATAGTCTAGTTATTTTGTTTGCTCTAGGCATTCTATTTGAATGGCTGCTTCTTCCATTACTTGAGCCTCAGCTAGGGCAGCATCAGCTTCTTTTTCTTGCTCTAGTGCATGTAGTGTTGCATCGAGATGAGCTTGTCAGTTTCACTCTGTGCAAAAGCTACTCTTACCTGGGCTGCTTTAGCTTTAGCACGTGCCCTTGCTGCTGCTATGCTAGCACTACAGATACTACTGATGACTGTGAGGACTTCAGCGAACACAAGGATATTGGTTTTCAAAGTCTGATTGTGCTTTAGCATCTTGTGTACCTGAATACAGTTCCACACCGCACACCCAATTAATAGCCTCCCGGTGTGGCCTACCTTCCGGCCCACTTTGTCACTACAAGGGGAAGAGCTAAACCCTTATTGGGCACATTCACATCCTTCACAACAGCAATCTGATGCCACAGACACACAACATGGAACAACAAAAGCAAAATACAGTGGAGCCATGCCGCAATGCAGGCAGACTGACACCAAAAAAAAAAAAAACACAGGACAGGGTCGCACTCCAGGCTGGTCTGTGAAGAGGTACGGCGCCACCTCCACTTGAATTGTCCCCGGCTCACAGTCCCTTCACTGCTCAGCCACAGCTCTCGTCACATTCACCCTGGTCAGCTCTGCAAAACACCATTTGGATTTGGGGGGGGGGGGGAATCGCCAAAATTAGGCTCATTGCTCCGCCGCAGAAACAAAACTAACATTGCCTTTGTTTTCCTTTGCATTCCCAGATCCCCAGACTCCACCCCAAACCCTGCCATCACAAAAACTACAGACATTCACTGATATCCACTAATGGAACAACAATAAAAAAAACTTTGCCTAAGCAAACAAGACAAACTTAAAAAAAAAAAAAAAAATAAAAATATCGCCCAATCAAAAAGAAACAAAGGGACTGCACTCTTTCCCACAAGACTTGCTTTCCCATTTTCCTGTTCTTTCCCCCCAGGTGGGCTGCCCAGCCCCAATTACCTAACCCGTGGCAGGTGCCCCGCATTAGCACCCAATAAGTCAATGAGACGGCACTCCAGGGACCGTCTCAAAATGACGCTCCAGGGAACCCGCAAAAAGTGCTGACATGATATGGTAGAAACCGAAAATATGAGAAGTTTTAGGGCAGTGATGACAGAAGAGGCCCAAATTGTAGGAGCATGAGAAAATGGACATTAAAAGATAAGGACTGGAGGACAAAGGAAGAGACTTTCTCTACCTGGCATGTGCACCATCCTGCAGTTGCAGTTCTCCACAATGTAACGTGTCTCACAGTCAAGGCGGCAGGCTGTGACACTGTACACCTGGAAGAATCCAGAATCTGGGGTCTTCGACTGGCAGTCCCCCCATGGAGGGGGCAGGTACATCAGCTGCGGAAACCATGGCAATGGACAGTTTTTCAACACATTCTTTTGAAGACAAAACGGCAAACTCAGTTTTAAGCTGCTAGTCATTTGCAAACAAAAGAAAAAAGATAAGGCCGAAATTAAATTGAATCTCAATGTCCTGTCCTGGCGGCACGGTGGTGCAGTGGATAGCGCTGTCGCCTCACAGCAAGAAGGTCTCGGGTTCGAATCCAGGCCGGGGGCCTTTCTGTGCGGAGTTTGCATGTTCTCCCCGTGTCCGCGTGGGTTTCCTCCAGGTACTCCGGTTTCTTCCCACAGTCCAAAGACATGCACGTTAGGCTAATTGGAGAGTCTAAATTGCCCGTAGGTATGAGTGTGTGAGTGAATGGTGTGTGTGCCCTGCGATGGATTGGCGACCTGTCCAGGGTGTATTCCTGCCTCTCGCCCGGAACGCATGCTGGGATAGGCCAGCCAGCCCCCCGACCCTGACCAGGAATAAGCGGCTTAGATAATGGATGGATGGATGGATGTCCTGTCCTCAACTCTGAATAATAATGTTTAAAAAATTTGATTCAATTGTTTTTGTTGCTTACGCTGCATTATGGCATATTTTTGGAAACTGCTGAAATGAATGACAAAGGAAAAACAGGATTAATTTAAGGATGATACAGATGCTATTAAAAGTATAATTCTACTTCTAATTCTAATTTGAATCTGGACCTAAAAGACACTCACTGATATGCATGCCCTTATTCTAAAGACAGAACCACAGCCCCTCTAGAATGAGGAGCCAAATGATACACAAGCCCCTGTGGCCAAACAATAAGAGACACAGTACAAACTGGGAGCTCTAGCATGTGGAATGGTCAGATCCATGGAGTGGGAAAGCCATTACTAAACAACCTGGCAACCTCTCTCCACCATGCATCTGAATATTCTGGCTCTTACATTTTCACTCTGTCTATATTGAATTCAAATGCAAATACGGTACATAACAAAATATTGTATGCATCATCTTTAACTGTAAGGAATTTTTTTTTACACATTTTTAAAAATCACTGAGAATTATTAGTTGCTATAAAATGTTGTCTTGCTTATGTCTTGTGTACAGTTTCAACTTTATTTTAATTCAACATCACAGGTGGGAATATAAATTGTCTAGCTCTACTCCCCCTGCAGCCTGGTCCCTGTTAATACCTTTGTGGAAGGCGTTGGTATTGGGAGCGGAATCAGGGCGATTAGCGACCACGCCTACTGGCAGAGCAGCCAGAGCACACACCTGTCTTGTGTCTTCTAATTATACCTGTGTGCTTAAAACTGCCCTGCTATCTTTAGTAGGTGGCTGAAACCAGGAAGCAGAGGCGGGCGAGAAAGAAAATATATTACTTGAAGCGGCTGAAAAGTTGCAAAGGTTGTGTGTTGGGTAATTGTTTGCTGAAAGGCTTATTTGAGTTAGTTTGTTATTTTTGTTTATTGTTTTTGTACTGAAACCGTGTGGGCGACAGATGAAGGTTTTGTATTATTTTGTTTATATTGCACTCTCACTGTCTTTCTCTTCCCGTGTCTGGGAGAGAGAGAAAGAAAAGAAAAGAAAGATCTGGTGCCTTTGACCATAAAATCCACTCTCTGTCTCCTGCTGCTCTGTTCTCATCCAGGGATTGTCACGTGGCGTGTGACAGCCTCACACTAAAGTATGATGAGTTTCAGTTTATGTACTTACCTTGCAGTTTGTGGAAGTGTGAAGGGAAAATATATTTAACAAGCTAACTAATGTAGCTAACTTGGCTGCATGTAGGCTACTCATATGAGGGTGTAACGGATGTGGTCGGTAAGATCCTATTGTAGTGATCATGCTTATAATGTGGATTGATGTCATTCATTGGGAGGCGGGACAAAGAAAACAACTAATACAAAAGACTATAAAATAAAGATTGCTAAAATATCAGTTGATTAAGATTGACCCAAAAACCATAAGACCTAACCCCTTAGGTTTTTAAATAATTAATTTGGTAAATATGTTATTGAATATATAAATTGAGCATTTTGATCATAGAATATTCTTTCCAGAGCAGTACAAATAACGTTGAAGGTTCTGTGCAAATTTACTGTCAACCTCTCATAAATCGATAAAGAATATAATTACCAAAGTTATTATTAAATAATCTCATGTTTGTGAGTACTTTAATCATTGTACTTTAATCAAGCAATATTAGTGCCATCACAAATAGATTTTCAATGAAATCGTGAGGCTTGAATAGAATCATTTTATGCAAAAATGTATCTGTATTTCACAATATGAAATTGAAACTAATGGTTTGCAATTTTATTTAATCATTACTACATTGAACTTTTAAATATTCAATTTCAATTCACTTGAAAAACCATTTCAATATTACAATCATCAAATTACATTATTTATTTAAAGTTAATTGAAACTTCAAGTTAATTGAAACTGAAACTTAATTGAATCAAGACCATTTGTCTGCAATTTAAAATGTCTAAGTAATTAGTGTCATTACTAAATTATTTTGGCTGAATAAATAGGTTGAGAGACTGAACTTTGTATCCATAAAAATATTGGAGGCTCTCTGGGCCCCCTCCCCTCTTGAAAAGCGCAAATGGTTTAGTCCGCCCCCCTGCACTAAGTAGGTATGTTACAATTCCCGTGCACAGCGGCGGTCTAGATGTGCCTGTGTCCCTGTGTGAGCGATTACGAGAGACTATGGCCGTACCCCAAAAATGCAGGCTTTTCAAGGGCTGTCAGGGTTTTTTTCCACCATATGTCTGCGATATAACGTAGTTGAAAACTCGATCCTCCATCTTGTTTCCTAAATTTGATTAAACATTGCTCGGTTTGGTCATACGCTACACGAGTCAGACTCGTGTTTAGTGCTTTCAAAATGATATATCGCAAGTTCAGGACTAAATAAAAGGTATCCAAGACGTTAATTTAACATTTTATCTTGTTTCTGGTGAAATTTCATTGAAATCTGTCGATGCGAAATGCAATATTTTTGACCCGGAATGTGAGATATCTGCCCAAATGCTCACTGCCTGCCGTGGTTTTTGTCGTGTCGCGGCGTGTGCGCAACATGTAATTATGTGATTAATTGATTATGTAATGTAATTTCAGATAATTCAAATTAAGATATATCATATCTTTTTTTTTAATGCTTCAATCTGTAATTACTGAAAATGTCATGCAATTATCTTTAAGAAAGTTATGGGCATTTATGTTATTGAATCACAGCTTTTGTTTCAAGATCATTGAAAAACAATAGGGTGAAAATAAATAAGTGTAGAAATTACCATAACCTCCTTAAAACTTAAGATATGAGAGTGAATAAGGTATCAAATTAAAGGTATTTTCATGCTCTATCTGGTGGGATAAGTTTCAGGCTAGATTTATAACATCTCATTGCATTTTTGTAACATACACTACCGGTCAAAAGTTTGAGTACACCTTCCATCTGGACTATGGCTAATCGGGCACTCCTTCATTCTTCAGCAAGATAACGACCCGAAACACACCTTGAAGTTGTGCAAGAACTACCTGGTGAAGGAGGAACGTGAAGGACAACTCAAACTGATGACCTGGCCTGCCCAGTGTCCAGACCTCAATCCCATAGAAATTGTACGCGACAAACTGGACAGAACAGTCAAAGCAAAGCAACCCACAAGTTTCTCTGGGAATTGCTGCAGGAGAGCTGGGAAGACATATCGGGTGATTTCCTGCTGAAACTTATTAACCGAATGGCCCGTGTTTGTGAGGCTGTTATCACGGCAAAGGGTGGCTATTTTGAGGAATCCAAGATTCAATTTTCAATATAATTTTCTTGAACATTTCTTTGATGTTCATTTTGTTCATTGTTACATGTGTTTTTTGTCATTTTAAAGTATTTACAGAAATGTATACGGTGTAAAGCATTGTCAATTATGAGATAAACCTAGTTTCCAGCAGGTGTACTCAAACTTTTGACCGGTAGTGTACCTACACTAAGATTCGTCGCCAAACACGACTAATCACGTTGACTGGTGCTGATGCTGGAGCCCGCAAGTTTCAGTCAATCATGTCTTTCCAGAAGAAAGTCGGGGTATCAAAAAAGAAAAGAAAGAAAAGAAACAACTGCTCACTAATTTCTTTCAAAAGAAAGGTAAGCAACTTGCTAACACTGTTTAAGAGTGGTTTAAGCTAATATCGATACATTTTTTCGATTGAACTAGGGCTGTCAATGTTAACACGTGAACGCATGCGATTAATTTCAAATGGATAACACGTTCATTTTTTTAAAATCGCGATTAATCTCATTTAAGTTTCACTCTCGCTACTGGCTGAAAGCAATCGCAAATGCGGGCAAACATACTACTGGTGATGGTGAAATGCATTGAAACTTTGTTTTTGAAGACTCATTTGATCCAGTTCTATAACAAGACAAGCTAACGTAGCTAGCTACATTATGATAGTTAGCTAGCTAGCTGGTAAATTAAGCAGAATATAGCCTGTAGCCTGTTTCATTGTATATTATAAGCAGGTTGAGAGGCTAATATCAATCCTGTATGCCTCATGCTTGTAGAGGGGCCTGTCCTTGTAGCAGAGAGTGAGCAGGAAGAAGATGTGATCGAGGCAGAGAGTGAGCAGGTAGAAGAGGCAAAGAGTAGCAGTAGGACTAGTGAAGAGGATGATGGAGGTGAAGAGAGCAAGGAAAATGAAGGTTGCTCTGAGGGTAGTGAGAAGGATGAGGAGAAGACAGAGGAGGAAGTGGAAAAAAGTGAGTGGAATGCAGAAGGGTATTTGCCAGAGGACCCAGGACTATGGCCAGAGAATCTTACTAATCTTACTAATTATATGTTTAAATGTGGTATAAGCAGTTCATTAGCGATTACCCTAATAACCACTACAGATTCACCGTCCCACCACCTGCCCTCTTGATCCCATTCCTTCCCCCCTCTTCCAGTCCATTGCTATGGACATCCTCCCCTTTGTCTCTAATAGCTCTGTCCCCTCCTCCCTCAAATGCGCTCAGGTTGTCCCCCTCCTCAAAAAACCCTCTCTGAATCCTGCTGTCATCTCTAACTACCGACCTGTCTCTCTCCTCCCTTTCCTCTCCAAAACGTTAGAGCGGGCTGTCTATAATCAACTGTCTGCTCATCTCTCACAGAACGACCTGCTTGATCCTAACCAATCTGGGTTCAGAGCAGGCCACTCCACAGAGACTGCTCTCCTTGCGGTCACAGAGGCTCTTCACGTCGCTAAGTCCCGATCCCTTTGCTCCGTCCTCCTTCTCCTCGACCTGTCGGCGGCATTCGACACCGTGTCCGAGATGGGAATCTCTGGATCTGTGTTGACATGGTTTGAGTCCTACCTGGCTGACCGGTCCTACCAGGTGGCCTGGAGAGGATCCCTCTCCTCTCCCCTCACCCTCTCTACCGGTGTCCCGCAGGGCTCGGTGCTAGGCCCTGTCCTATTTTCTCTGTACACCAAGTCACTTGGCTCTGTTATTTCTGCTCATGGTTTTTCCTATCACTGTTATGCTGATGACACTCAACTGTTTCTCTCCTTCCCTCCATCTGATACCCAGGTCCCGGCACGGATCTCTGCATGCCTGGCTGACATCTCCGCATGGATGTCCACCCACCACCTGAAGCTGAACCTGGGGAAGACAGAGCTGCTCTTCCTCCCAGCGAAGGGCTCCCCGATGATTGATGCGTCAATCACCGTGGAAGGCTCCATAGTGTCTCCGTCCCAGTCTGCCAGGAGTCTTGGGGTAACCCTGGACAACCAGCTGTGCTTCTCGAGCCATATTGCAGCGATCACTCGGACCTGCCGTTTCTCCCTCCACAACATCCGGAGGATCCGACCGTTCCTCACCCAAGAGGCCACTCAACTCCTGGTCCAGGCCCTGGTGATCTCACGTCTGGACTACTGCAATTCCTTGCTGGCAGGCCTTCCGGCCTGTGCCATCAAGCCACTGCAACTAGTCCAGAACGCTGCTGCTCGCCTGGTGTTCAACCAGCCGAAGTTCACCCACGTCACCCCTCTACTCTCCTCTCTGCACTGGCTCCCCATCGCAGCACGCATCAGATTCAAGTCACTGGTGCTTGCTTTTCAAGCGGCCAGAGGTACTGCTCCCCCATACCTCCAGTCACTCATCACGCCCTACACCCCGTCCAGACCTCTCCGCTCCGCCTCCGCTGGCAGACTGACTGCCCCATCCCTCCGGGCGCCTGGCAGCCGCTCTCGCGGTCTCGCCTCTTCTCTGTCCTGGTCCCTCGTTGGTGGAACGACCTCCCGCAATTGGTCAGGACTGCGGAATCACTTCAATCTTCCGCAAGAGACTCAAAACCCACCTCTTCAGACTCCACTACCCCTGATCTCTGTCCATCTAGCTAAACTGTCTTCACCACTGTCTACTTGTTCAACACTATACTCTTTATTTAAAAAAAATAAAAATAAAAATGTAAAATACCTTTTCCTTCCCGGTGTTACAGGTATGGTACGCAGATGCCTGCAATGATGTCTATTGCTGTATTCCTGCACTGATCTCGTGCGCTAACTGTGATTGTTCCTACCATGTATTGATGCACATCTTGTAAGTCGCTCTGGATAAGAGCGTCTGCTAAATGCTTAAAATGTAAAATGTAGTTGAACCTACGTCTGTAGATTGGACATTGAATGTTTTGTCTAACTGTTGTAACTGAATAAACCAGCTGTTAATTTTAATTGAACTGTGAGTTGTATATTTTGATGAAGGTTGATCCACCAGTTTGCTCTGCCTATCAACAAATTCTGAGATTTAATTGATAATTGGTATCCTGTTGAAGAATTGTGTATGCTGTCTGTTGTGAAATACATTAACCGTGCCATTTTGAGGAGGTCATCTGTATAGGAATGAGTGAGTTGATTAGACAGTAAGTTCCTGTCTTTGATTACCGATGCTTTGTCAGCAAACAGTGTCTCTTCTATTCAACGGGCTAATCAGACGCTATCACTTCCTGACTTCCTTGCTGGTGCTTTGTTAGCAACACAAAGGCTCAATCAGACGCTATCACTTCCTGACTTCTTTGCTAGTGCTTTGTTAGCAACACAAAGGCTCAAACTGATCATCTGTCCCTATGCATATATTCAGGTGAGAGACTCCTTCACTTTAGACTCTTTACCAACTCGCTGTGGACCGCTGTGTGTAATAAACTTGCATTTCAAGTCAGACTGCTGAGTCTCCTGGTCGTCTCTTCGGAAGAAGCTAACACTGTGTAGCGATTATTATATTAAATCAAATAAATAGTTTACATGTAGGATAAGTGAGCGGGTTTTAACGCATAATACCACTTGCGTTCAGTATTCAGAGTGCTGAACTTTAAACAAGGGCGTTTGACTGTTAAGGCTACTGGATTCAGAGAATAGACCATTTTTATTCTAACTTCACTGTCCTGACAAGAACCAGTGTACAATATGATCATCCAGCAAAACAAAGATACAAATCTCATAGGGTCTTGAAAATATGATGTGAATATATGATCATAAAAATTTTACGAAAGATAAATTCTAGATAAAGATAAAGATCTTTCTTGACTCAAAACCCACCTCTTCAGACTCCACTACCCCTGATCTCTGTCCATCTAGCTAAACTGTCTTCACCACTGTCTACTTGTTCAACACTATACTCTTTATTAAAAAAAAAAAAAAAGGAAAAAAAGAAAATGAAAATGTAAAATACCTTTTCCTTCCCGGTGTTACAGGTATGGTACGCAGATGCCTGCAATGATGTCTATTGCTGTATTCCTGCACTGATCTCGTGCGCTAACTGTGATTGTTCCTACCATGTATTGATGCACATCTTGTAAGTCGCTCTGGATAAGAGCGTCTGCTAAATGCTTAAAATGTAAAAATGTAAAATGTAAATGTGTATAGTTGTTGATTCAATTTAAAAAAATTCTAAAGATGCGTGAGAGTCATGGATCAAGAGGGGAAGGGGGCCCACAAGACTGCATATGTGTGCTACGCCCCTGCATGTCTGGCACTGTTGGCATAGGAAATGGGGAAATCTCTAGAGCAGGGGTCGGCAACCTGCGGCTCCGGAGCCGCATGCGGCTCTTTCAGCCTTATGTTGCGGCTCCGCGTGGCTTGGGAAAATAAATAATATGTATCCAATTGAATTGGGCGCAAAATTGGGCGCATTTTTTTGGGGGGCGTAGCAACCCCCCCCCCGTCGACAGAAAATGGTGCGGCTCCCAGTGTTTTCTTTTCCGTGGAAACCGGGTCCAAATGGCTCTTTGAGTGTTATGGGTTGCCGACCCCTGCTCTAGAGCATAAACCATACAACCTTTGCGGGCGGGGGCACCTCTTTCCTAGGACAGATTGCCCCCTTTCCTATGCCAACACAGCCAGACATAGGCATAGACCAACCCCTATGTCAGAATTACATCAGAGTGGGTGAATCCTTGTCACTGATCTTGATGTTGGGGGCTCCCCACTCAATGTACAGCCTAAACAACAAGGCTTAAAACCAAATTAAGACCATTAATCACCCTGAATATGCCAGTTGTTGTGGGGGGGTTCAACTGTGCCCTCAGGGATTAGGACCGCATGGTTCCATCATGGATGATTTCTCCTTCCACAACGCCGGAGGCATCTCTCCACCCCATTGTACCTCTACAAACAGGTACACTGCTCTGTGTATTGACAATCACAATTTTGACAATGACTGATATATCTGAGCCAGTGCCTGAAATTGTAATTATTGGGGACTCGATTGTGCGTAATATTAAAATAAACAACACTCAGAAGACTACAGTGAAATGCTTTCCTGGCACTAGAGTGAAGAACATTGAACTTCAGATAGAGAACACACTCGCTGAAAGAAATGTGTCCACTGTTGTTCTACATTGTGGTACAAATGACACCAAACTCTGGGAGTCTGAAACTCTCAAAAAGCATTTTCGGGACATTTGCGGTAAACTCAGGTAGCTGAAAAAGAATATCTTGTCAGGCCTGCTTCCGGTCTTTAAACGGGGTTGTGAGTCTTTCAGTAGGCCTCAACCTTAATAACTGGCCCTTAGACTGGTGCAGGGAACAGAAGCTGGTATTTGTGAACAACTGGGACTGTTTTTGGGAAACAGGCCTCAGCTTTTTGCAAGTGTTGGTCTTCATCCCAGTAGGAGTGGTTCTGTAATTCTGTCCACTAACATCCAGGAGGCCAGCAAATACTGTATGTCTGACTAGGTTCTCATCAGGAGACTCACTATGACTTGATCGCACCCTCTATCCAGAAGATTGAGTCAATTGTTTCATTACATAGATAGTGCATGGTAACTCCTGCTGGAGTAAAGCAGCATAATCTTACCTCTATAAACTATAAAACTATACCTGCAGCTGTTGAACATGTTATTTTTAGTTGATTAAATGTTAGATCACTGTCAAACTAAACTTTCATTGTTAATGATTTCATCATAACATATAACCTTGGAAACTTGGCTGAAGAAAGGCGACTATATTCAAATTATTGATGCCCCCCGATTATAAAATCATAAGCAAACCCAGAGAAAGTGGTCATTGTGGAGGCATAGTTGTATTTCATAAGACCAATTTGAAGTGCATCTCTGCCTCACTTAGAGAATTATCTTCTTTTGAAGTGCTTATGTTCACTATATATAGTCATTCTCTTATATTGAACTATGATAACATCATTATCGCTTGTGATTTTAATATTCACATTGATATTCCTTTAAATCCTTTCACTATTGAGTCCTTTAATCTAATGCAACATGTATCAGGGCCAACATGTAGAGGGTAATTCGACTGTGTCCTGCTACAAATTATGCCTCCTAAGAAGACCCCTCCTCAGCAGGAGGAAAACGATATGGAGCAGATCAAGGCTTCACTGGCAAACATTCAGCAGGAGATCGCCAAAATGGCCACACAACAACATCAGATACTAACGCTGATCGGCCAGGTGGAAGGTCTCCAGCAGGAGATCAACTTACTCAAGGGAGAGCTTAACTTGAAAGAAAAACGGATTGCCACCCTGGAAAAGAGTATGGCTGACTCGGAGCAATACTCACGGATTGACGATGTAATCATCACAGGACTGAAGACCAAGCACCGATCCTACTCCAGAGCTGCTGCTAAAAACGTCGATGCGTCCCTCGTACCAACTGAGCAGGAGACCGAAACGCTGGAAAGCCAGGTTCTCCAGTTCTTCGAGAGCAGAAACATCCTCGTTCAGAGCCATAACATCTCGGCTTGCCACCCGCTTCCTCGGAAAGAAACCGACACCAACGTGCAGCAACCACCGGCCATCATAATTCGTTTTGTCAACAGAAAGCACAAAATCGAATTAATGAGACAAGGCATCAAGCTGCAGAAGACGGGTGTGTATCTGAACGAGCACCTCACGAAAAAGAACGCCGACATCGCAAAAGCAGCACGCAGCCTCAGGAAAGACGACAAGATCAAAGCAACTTGGACCAGGAATTGTAAAATCTTCATTCGTCTGAATGGAGCGACGCCGGAGGATGAGAAAGTGCTCGTGGTCAGAGAGATAGGAGAACTGGAGCAGTACAAGCGATGCCCAGTATGAAGAATCTTTACGGACTCTTAATCAGGTATTGCTACAGTCCTGTCATTGTGCGTTTTATGTGGCTCATGTCTGCAACGTTACATCCACTGGACTGCATGATCGCCAAGGCCTGGTCAAACCTGTCAAACTTTCTCATCTCCATGGCAACGTGTCAACACGATCCCGGAGTGGGCGTCGCCCTCCACTGCTGCAACCAGCTGAATGGCAGACTGCCTCCACTGGGAAAATGTGGCCGCACACCGAACGGTCTTCGAAGGAGCTTCTATGGTCTGAACGTGAGACTGATCTGGTTGATGACCCACTTCCCAGGTACAGAACTATCCACTATCTATGGCATCGATTGACTCACAACCGATAATCACTGGGGTCCCTACCCCAGCAGAGATTGACGCAATAGATTGGAGCCCTTTCGAGCTGAACACGGACAATGGCGGTATCTATGAGACTTTCTTTAATCCTGATATGAACCACATCAATTCAAATACTGTAAAATTGTCATGTAAATATTTCGATGAAGAACTGTTTAACCCCCTGAGGTCCGTGCTAAGCTTTTAATGTTTTTAGATTTTGGCATGGTCTGATATTTATCTCAATTTCATCAATTTAACACACACTTACTCCAAAGTGTTTGATATTTTTATTTGAAGGACAATCACAGCTACATTTGTATGCCATCAATAGTTTGGTCAGTATCATATGCAGCTTGTAAATAGATCTACAAACACACAAGTTAAAAATAGTAAATTTTTCTGCTGTCACAAAAGATGTGAAAGCACACACTAAACTATAGTGACGAATTGTTTTGCCAATGTGCGTTTGTTCACCAAGGTCTTGGTTATGTAAGGGTGTGAAAATAGTTTAGCACATCTGAGATCTAAATAGCTAAAAACCTGTTTTTATCAGAACTGGTCACATTTATTTCAGGCTGTGGGAGGGCTAAATGCTAAATACCTGAATATTCATTTTGGCTCTTTGTTACGTTGCAACACGCGGAATGTTTGGCGTCACAACACGCGATATTCATAGGCTATATTTTCACGAGTATTTGAAAACAAGCGAAATAAAATTAATATCAGCATAGACTGTTGCTGGCAGATTGCAAGCGTAAACACAGACAAGATGTAAAAAATAAAAAACAAGCGAAATAAAATCAATAGCATAGACTGTTGCTGGCAGATTGCAAGCGTAAACACAGACATACGATATATTTTATAACATTTTACGCTGTTTGAAAAGTATTTTGTGTGCCTATTGCAATTTGTTACATTGCGACATGCGGAATATGTAGTCACAAGGCGCGGAATTCATATATTTTCACGAGTATTTGAAAATATACGTGAATATACTGTTGCTGGCAGATTGCAAGCGTAAACACAGACATACGATATATTTTATAACATTTTAGGCTGTTTGAAAAGTATTTTCTGTGCCTATTGCAATTTGTTACATTGCGACATGCGGAATATGTAGTCACAAGACGCTGAATTTATATATATTTTCACGAGTATTTGAAAACAAGCGAAATAAAATAAATATCAGCATAGACTGTCCTCTTCAGTTTGTGTTGTTTATGCCGGCGTTTTCACACATGGCCCGACGCACCTCCCGAAATTAGCACCTCGTTAACATGTCAATAGAAGGGGACGTTACTAAAAGGTAAAAAAACAGAGTAAAAAGCAAGGTTTACTTTTGGTCTAATTAAGCTAATTTTAAAAATCCCATTTGATTTGCCAGTGCTCAAATCGGAAAGTCGCGATTCTAAGGTTTCTGTCAATGTTTTTGCCGCGTGTGTATGATAAAATATCGCGAAGTTAGAAATAGTAATATACTTGTATTGCTGCTTGGATCGGCGCCGATCCAGCCGACCTCAGGGGGTTAATAGAATGTCCCAGACCATTATTGAACACAGCCCAGATCAAAATGCTTTTTCTACTTTCCACTTAAACACCCGAAGTCTGCCTAAAAACTATGATGATTTGAAAACCTTTCTATCCACTTTGTCACATTCCTTCTCAGCCATGGCATTTTCTGAAACTAGATTAAATGATGATATTCTCAGCCTCTATCCCGTCTCATTACAATGCCATTCACTCGTGCAGAAAAGACAGATTAGGAGGGGGAGTCTCGATATATGTGTCAAACGCCTTCAATTTCATCCCCAGAAGGGAACTAAGTGCAGACCTGGACAGTACACTAGTGGAATCTATATTTATTGAAATCCCGTCATGTCTACCTCTCAGTAGGAAAAGCATTTTGATTGGCTGTATTTATAGACCACCTGATTCTGACATACATACCTTCATTGATGCACTGGACTCTACCCTAGAAACTATAAACAAGGAAGGTAAATTATGTATTCTTCTTGGTGATTTCAATATAAATCTACTCAAAGGTGAACTCACATCAACAACTGACTTCCTAAATGCACTTTATTCTGTTAATTTCTATCCATTAATCACAAAGCCGTCTCGAATTACTAGGACATCAGCTACACTCATTGATAACATTCTGTTTAATTCTCTGGATTATGAAGTCACTTCAGGTCTCCTGATGTGTGATGTCTCAGATCATCTCCCGGTATTCCAAATTATCCATCCAAATTGACCCTTAAAGGCACTAAGTAGTTCCGTTACTGATCAGATGAAACATCGTAAGTTCACCAGAAATGGAATGGAATCCTTCAAAACAGCCATCAGTACTGTTTCATGGGATGAGGTTCTCATGTTGCAAGATGTAAACAAAGCTTACTCCGCTTTCTATGTACTCTTTAATTCTGCCTTAGAATCATCATTTCCTCTGATATCCACTAAATCTAAAAATAATTCCTCCAAGGGTAAACCTTGGATTACAGAAGAATTAAAGAAACGCTCCAGAAAAAAGAATAAGCTCTACAGGAAATCTATCTCTGATCCTACTCCTACAAATATTGAAACCTATAAGAAATTCAAAAACCAATTTACTGCACTATTAAGAAAAACAAAGAAAAAATTCTATGCTGATACATTTTCCCAAGCTTCAAATGACATCAAATCAACATGGAACCTCATCAACCATTTACTAAATGTAGGAAATCTCCATCAGCTGCACCTGTGGAGATGAAAGGGAAGGAGGGGCTTCTCTCCAATCCTAATGTAATAGCAGACGGCTTCAATGATTTTTTTGTCAACATCGGTTCTGATCTGGCATCCCGTATCAGGGACTCTGACGTGAATCCATGCAGTGCAATCAAGGGGCAGTATCTTCCACTTCAACATCTTGACCCACCTACTATGCAGGAGGTCCGCAGTATCACTATGGCCCTAAAGAACTCAGCCCAAGGACACGATGGCATCAAGAGCACTCTCTTAAAAGAGACCATTGACTACATTATCCAACCTCTTACTCACATTCTCTCCTTATCACTACAATCTGGAATAGTTCCCCATGAACTCAAAATTGCTAAAGTCATTCCTATATTCAAAACTGGTGACACTAAGGAATTTGGAAACTACAGACCAGTATCCATTCTGCCCTGTATTTCAAAAATCCTGGAAAAATTGGTCTACTCTAGAATCTCTAAGCACCTAGCTGAAAATAGTATACTATATAAACACCAATATGGATTCCGTAAAAAATACTCCACCGAGCATGCATTAATACAGCTTGTCAATCATATCTCAACTGCTCTTGATGAGAGAAAATTTGCCCTTGGGGTCTTTATAGACCTGAGTAAAGCTTTTGATACTGTAAACCATGACATCCTTATCTCAAAACTAAACAGATATGGAGTGGAAGATACTGCCTTGAAATGGTTCACTAACTACCTCCACAATAGACAACAATATGTATCTCTAGATGGTTTTTCATCCAAGAAATCGGAAATCTTATTTGGAGTTCCCCAGGGCTCAATTTTAGGCCCTTTATTATTTTTAATTTACATCAATGATCTGGCCATGTACTGCAACTACTTTTTTTCTGTGTTTTTTGCAGATGATACAAATCTCATAGCAACGCATGTTGATTTCTTCACCCTGATTGAAAGAGTCAATGCTGAACTATCTACTATAGCTAAGTGGTTCCAACTTAACAAGCTAACCCTCAATGTAAAAAAATGCAACTTCATTATCTTTTGCAATACAAATAAGTATTATCCTAAAGAATATGCTAAAATACAAATCAACGGGTCTGAACTCACGCAAGTAAACTGCACAAAATCCCTAGGAGTTGTCATAGATGAAGGCCTAACCTGGTATAACCATATTGATCTTGTTTGCAAAAGATCTATGAAGATGATAGGCATACTGAGAAAGGTTTGTCCCTTAATTCACTCCTCAGCCCATTTAACTCTATACTACAGCTTTGTGTATCCCTTTATGAACTACTGCAATATAGTCTGGGCGGCTACACACCCTACTTATCTAAAGAAACCACTTTTAATTCAAAAGAGGTTTTTAAGAATGATCTCCCACTCAAATAGATACGCACCCTCTGCACCTCTATTTAGAAAATACTCTCTCCTACCCATTGACAAAGTTAATGTCTACCAAACACACTTATTCATACACAAGTTCATCAATAATAAGGAAGATCTCCCAGACACCTTCCAGAACTTCTTTATTTTTACAACTGACATACATTCATACCAAACAAGACACAGTAATAATAGTCTCTTCCTACCATCCACCCGAACTAAAAGTCATCAATTCAACACTCAGATTTAGAGGTCCCATGCTTTGGAGTGATTTAAGTTTGCCATTAAGGTCTATACCCTCCCAATCCGTTTTCAAAAAGACCTTGAAAAAACATCTAGTCCACACTTGACCCTTCTAGTTATCAACTAGAATGCTCAAGCTGCCTGATTATCTGCCTGTTGCATTGCTTTCTTCTGTTCTCTTTGCCTTTTTCTCCTATGTGTTTTTTTCTTCTTCTCCTCTTTACATCTTTATTAGATAACATAGCTTATCTTATAGTTTATTTGTTGGCCTACAAGTCAAAGTAACTATGATTATTGATTGGGGGAGGAACTCTGTACAAGCCCGCCAGGGCTTCGTTCCCTCCCTGCACTATAATTGTAAAATTATGTGCTAAATAAATAAAACAAATAAAACAAACAAAACTCATAATATGGGTCATACACTTGATCTTGTCCTTACTTTTGGCTTGAACCTAAGCAGTCTTGAAATGAAGGATATTTGTGTCTCTTATCATCTCACTATTACTTTTGTTGTTCAGCTTCATCCCATGTACTAACAATAGCCACTCCTTTCGTTCTCGCATGATTAACTCGCAAACTGCTGAGAAGTTTTCTTTGGCCTTTTCAAGGTCTAGTAAAATTTCCCCTAAGCTCTTACAGACTCAGGAATTAGCTTTAATAGCTTATGTCTAACTACTCTTCATGCTACTGCCCATTGTTCATTGCATGCATAGCTATTTCTGACATAACATAGCCTTAGAATAGATTAATTAATGTTTTAATAAAAAGTAAAAGCATCTAATTAAGAACAATTAACAGAAATGTGAAGACCCCTGTCCTAGGCTATAATTCTCCCATGCAGAGTAATAATTGGACCCAATGACTTCAACGAAATGGCTGCCCATACAATAACTGATCCACCACTGTGTTTAACTTTTGGAAACAGGCTATATGGGTTGAAGGTTCCTTTGGCTTTCACCAAATATAAACCAATCCAGATGTAGGAAAAAATAGTAAAATACAACTCATCAGACCATATTACTTTCTTCCAATGCTCAGAAGTCCAGGTTTTCTGCTCATTACACAAGGTTGTTGGTTACAAGCGGTTTCGGAATGGCAGCCCTATCATAAATATCAGCTTTGTGAAGCTCACGATGTACAGTTTTGTTGAGACTGGGTCACTGAAGTGTAGATTAGGTTCTGTGGTCATTTTTGAGGCTGTTGTTTTGTGGTTTTTAGCAACTACCTTGTGAAGTGTCTGTCTATCCCTGTCAGTGAGCTTTGACCACTCTCTGAACACTGTTCCTCTTTCCTGATGCTGTTTTCCTTGTTTGGTGTATGTTGTCATTATTTTCAACACTGATCCCCTTGACACCTTAAATAAATAATTTTTCAGTTTCTATGAGTGATGCAACTGCAATTTGGGCACCAACTATTTCAAAACTGACCTCTTTCAAAATATGTTAGATCTCTCATATTGCTTTAGAAACTCACTTATTAAAGTGTTGATTTTAAAATGTTGGTAATTTAAAAAAAGCATATTGGTAATTACTATTGACATTAATATGAAACACATGTTTAGATTCCTTTTTTGTGATTGAGTTACTTCAAAATTGAGTCATTTTTCCTGTGGTGTTTCCATTTTTTTCCTACCCCCATATATATATACTATGAGGGGACAAGCAAGCAATAAAATAGAAATGCTCAGGCATATAAAAAACATATTGCGTTGGGTCCCTTTTTGGGTTAATTTTTCCCATTTTTCTCCTAATTTGGTAGCCAATTACACCCTCTATTTACTTTGATTTACCCTCCCCACACGAGTCCGCTGCTCGTCTCTACGAGGCAAGCTAATTTTCTGTGAGTAGCAAACTCTTCCTTCAAGATGGAATTAGCCAACCCACATTCTGGAGACTCCCTTACATGCTTCACGGCGGACCCGAGCCGGCTTACCCTCCCCCCTCCGCCTGGGGCGGACAGCCAGGGCTGATCTGGTAGAGACAGGTTTCGAACCGCATCCCTGACAGGCAGCGCACACCGTTACAGCCAAAATACGGTGCGTTAGACCGCTATGCTATCTGCCGCCCCTCCTTACAATTTATTTTGATGGAACGATTGGCCATGTAAATCCAATGTTGAGCAAATAAATGTATCAATTTTTTCTACTAATAGGCTGCTTTGTTTGTATACCACTACTTGTAATTGCCCTAACTATCAAAGACCAGCACAATGAACCAGTATACGGGAAAGACCCCGAATATAAGGACCCCTTTATGCAGTCAAAACTATTACCATTCAAAATGAATGTTAAAATGTTAAATAATGTATTTTGGATTGTACTCTAATGTCTGAATAATGACAATTACAAATACAATTTCCCTACTTTATACAACAAAGGAATTGTTCCATCACTGTAGCATCTTGAATAAACGACTGAGACGGTAGGTTCAGTGCAACGGCAACTGCCACTTTACTTCGCATTAGCCGGCTCGTACCAGCCCGCCCCGAGCACCCGGAAGTCCCCAGAAAACCACAACCACCCGCGACCCCGGATCAGCCCAACATTACGCAACCATAGGTGTGGCGGGGTAAACCATTTTAGCCCCATCTACTACAATCACAATAAATTGCAAAGAGACCAAAGCAGCTGTCTTTTGATATGCCTAGTTATAAGTTACATTCATATATTCAAGATTCATTCAAAATCTAGTCATTATTGTAAAATACTATGACTTCCAAACACGCTTTAGCCGTGGTTATTATTGTTGACAACTGTAACCATCATAAAGCCCCGTTAATACGTGTTCGGTTAGGCTCATATACATTTTCAATGAGTATTTTCGGTAATTCGATCCACCTCAACCCTACCATTCTTGGTATGCTCTTGTTCGATATGTCCCAACAAGTATATCTATGATCAAATGATGTGTCCAACTAGCATAACGAAGCACCTAACCAGCTGAATAATTTCCCTAAAACTATGAACGATTAACCCAATACAACCCACCGAAGGTCTTGGCCTGACGCCCCGAAAGGGGGGGAAAGTCTGGCGACCAATAAAATCCTGAACATGCCAACCGACCCAAAGAAGAATAAAAGTAATGCATGCAAGTGCTAGATGCTTTTTTTCTTTTCCTAACTACTAGTAAATTCTTCTTACCGTATGACCATGGTCATAGTGTAGTATATATTTTTCCCCCAGACGGTGATGGCAATTTCCTACGTGGGATTCGATATACTGAAGTCGAAGGGTGTTTTTAGTTCTTTGCGTAGAAACACCATATTTAAGAAGGTTGGGAAGTAATGACAATTATTCTATAATTGTTCCTAGGTCTAAGTATTCAGAGTACTTAGGCCATTATTAGGCTAGTTGTAAGTAATTGAGGCTGGATTCAAGTGAGCAATAATTAAGGGTTTATTGAATTTGATGGGTAACTATGTGTGGAGGTACTATAATTACCTGATGCTAAATTGAACTTGTTTCTCATTGTGTTGCTGATCATTTTAAAGGGGGTGTAAAGTCCTTGCCATGCCAGGCTTTATCAGCTGAGAAGAACAAAGTCTGCCTTGAGGCAAACCCATCCTTGGGACCACATAAATGTTCTTCTTCCCACTGTGAAGCATTTGTTTTCCTGTCTGCAGTGTATATTCATTGTCATTAGATTCATGGTTTCTACTGGTTTATTTGCTCATCAATCAAAATTATTTTCATAAGTTGACTACGTAAAGTGAACCATGGCATTCGATGTGATGCCTGCAATGCAAAATGTATTGACTGATAAATATAATTGTTTTATTAACTCTGCTGATGGACTGATTTATATGCAGTGTTAAGAAACAAGAGCAAGAACTACAATGAAACCTCTTTGCAGACATTTCCACATGTTAGACACTGCAGATGACCCTACAGCAAGAGGACTACCAAACCTTTCCCTTCTGGAGATAAGCTATACATAGTGTATGAGGCTGCAATGGTGAAAAAAATCTATTATTTCATTTTCTGTCCAGGGATTTACACGCATTTATTTTGCAAGATCCCACACTCACACAGATAGCAAAAATGAACAACATACAGTAAGTCTCTCTGCCTTGACTTCAATGTCTGTTGGTGAAGACAAGGTAATTTCTAGCTCCCTGGTAATTTTTCCCAAAGCCTCAAGAGGACAAATCACTGGGAGGGGAGGACAATGCATTCAACCCTTTCGAGGAAGGCTACACACCCGATTGGCTAATGGAAACATCACCCCTCCCCCACATACACACACACAAGGGACAATTCATCATGCCACTTGTGCATTACACAGCTAAATATTGTAATTGCACAATGTTGAGATTAGGGAAGAGACACAGTAGTACACTGGATATAAAAGTTGAATTACAGCAGTAGTTTAGTTTAATTGTTCCAATTAGATAAAATATATTGATTTAGCTCATTCCTGTGACAATTCAGAGTTGAAGATAGGGTGACCATACCCAGCAAGCGGAAATCTGCATGCCACTGTGGGCCCACATTGGGCTTTTTGTGGTATCTGAGCTGTCCTCGTATCACGGCCAAATAACTCTTGCTGACCTTATCTGTTAGCTAGCTATAACATAGTTAACATTAGCCATCTTTGCTTTTGTCGACATAAATAAATGTCAGTTTGCTCAGGCTGGTTACCATAGAGATGACGCGATGCTGTCACCGAGTCACAGAAAGTATAAATGCTCAAAACGTTGCATGACACATGTCGTGCAATACTTGTCGCTCATAACATAAATTGGCCTTAGGACATTAAAACAATGGCAACTTGCTGGCATCCTGAAGTATAAATGAGTACAAATTTTTGTTAGAAACTGCCCAGAATCCGGAAGAGGTGTGTGCCCCAATTTTTCACATGTGTGCGCAGCGCTTCTGTGATTTTAAGCAGAACTGGACAGCTCAGATACTCATAGACCAATCAAAGCCCAACAGTGATGGTGAGAAGCCAGTGAGAACTTGTTTGAAAGCTTAGAACCTGGCTTCCATGAACAACCAAACAATAGCTATTCAGATGATAAACCCTAGATTCCGGGGGCCTCTTTCACCAAGGAAGTTTAACATAGTCAAGGTATCTTTGCATTAGCTGGCTACACAAAACCTAACAAAGGTCATTATGGCTAACCTGTCTCATGACGGTGGTCAACTTATCAACTATGCTATGAGCATGTGCACACAAAAGGGGTGGCATTTGTAACACAGCTAATTGCATGCAACATGGACAAATTCAGAGCACTCTCTCACAAAGCAGGATTGGTGGGTTAGCGAGCGAACTTTGGGCTTAACCCTGGGTTTTTGGTCTCACGACTGTGGCTCACAGGGCTGCGGTGATGGGAATGTGAGTGCAATCTATTGTACCAATCACTGTCGGGAATCCTATGAGAAAATTACACCGCACTTAATATGCAACAGTATATTTTATTCATTATTGATAACTATATATATATATAACTATAAACTGTATGTTTGCTCAGGTTCTCCGCATCACCAACGGAATACGCATACATGTACTGGTGGCTAGAAAATGTAGGGCAATACATACAGTTTGCTGCACATGGCTTCGACAAGTGGCATTTGTGGCTTGTGGCTCTAGAAGCTTACAAAGATACAATATTCCCTCTGCAGAGAATCTCTATCTCTGATATAAAAAAAAAATCAGATTACGCAATTCTCTAGGATTGATGAGGCCATTTTCCAGAGAGCTGATTGGTGAAAGGGCAGCCTTTGTATAGGACTGGTTCTGTTAGCCTGAACTTAACCTACTCCGGAGCAGGTTAGGTTCACGGCATAAGGTTACCATGGCGATGCAACCTGGTTAAAAGTGAGCCACAGTCGTGAGACCAAAAACCCAGGGTTAAGCCCAAAGTTAGCTCGCTAAACCACTAATCCTGCTTCGTGAGACAGGCCCCAGGTTCTGTGGCTGGATACAGGTACTGTACATGGTTGGTGCTTTTTTTCTAAGAGCAAACCAACCTTGGCTCTCATTCTCTAAGTGATTGATACACATGTCTCTGCCCTGAACTGCCACAAACAGACAGACGGGGAAGTAAGTGAGTTGAACGTAAACACATGAGAAGGTGTAACAAAACAATTTATATAAATTATAGTACGGATCCCTGATACTTTTGAATGCGATTTTCTTTTAATTTAAATGGAATGTGATTTTTTTAAAGTAAAGATTTACTACTTTTGGTGACGGATGAGTTAATGTGTGCATTTGGGTGTAAAATAAATGGGGGGAGGAGGAAATGCCCCATAGTCTTATGATAATACAAATTATGGATTGGCATAGCAACTTTCCAAGACTCATTAAACACTTAAGGCAATGGCATTGACATTATCTGTTGAACCAATATATGAATGTGAATTGGAATGATGAGAATGCATTTATTTGAAATCGTTTCCGCATTGTGATATATGATTATCATATGGCTATTTCAACTGTCACTTAGGAATGTCACCTTTGACCCTTAAGTAATTAATCAAACTATTTGACAGGTGGGCGTGTGACTTTTTGACCGGGAAAACCCCAGGGGATGACATCTGTGTTTTTGATGTCCAAAGCTCTGATCTTTATATAAATACATCCCTGTTTAAACGTCATTCTATTGAAAAAACTCACTATAATGAAAAATATAACAATTTATCAATCGGAAACATACCTAAGGTTAACCATTATAAATAAAGAAATAAAAACTCTTCACACTCACACTTCAAAAGGCCTAACACTCAATTGCCCATGATGCTTTGCAACTATATGACCTTAAGTTCTACCCAACTGTCTCAACACAAATGTTGGATCTAATGCTGAAGTGATGCAGCCAGTGTCTCCGAAGTTGACGGATACACCCTTAATCAACACAAAGTGCAAATTTCCAGTTCATAAACAAACAAGCCTAAGCCAGGGGCGGCGCCAGAACATTTTGATTGGGGTGCTTTATGTTTGTGAGGGGTTGCTCATGAAATTTAGACACCCGTGCAGGTCACGGGCGCGCAGACCACGCCTACGGCTACATTACTACGCATAATGTTTAAACCATCTAGTCAGATATCACAGCACGGCTACTACAACAAGCATGCTATGCATTGCCATGTACAGCTTATGTACTGCCATCTCACGCACTAAAAAATTCATACAATGACCCAGACCCTAAATACCAATAGCCAGGAAAACATTGCCACAACATGACAGATAACCACTGCTTAGACCATCTCACTCAAAAACAACGGGAGCTTGTGTTGGCTTGATTTCTTTTAGTTTTTTAGGAAAAGATCATGACGGATGGAGCCCCAAAAAAATGTGTGCAGCACCTGCACTGATTCAAAGAACTCTGCCTCCGGTTTTTAACGCAGTCCACCAAAATAAGATTTAGATGATGAGCGTGGCAATGGATATACAGTGCCTGTGGGACATCTTTTCTGAGTTTATCTGCTACACCATTATGATAGCCTGACATAACGGCTGCGCCATCATAGCATTGAGCAACGCACATATTGTGGTCAATGTTGCATTTATTAAGTGTCAGTTTGATTGTTTTTAAAAGCGAATCAGTGTCTAATCCATCGGCTGGTGTCACGTCTCGTGTTCGTGTTCCCCGTAATTAGGTGTTTTAGTTTATTCCATGTTTTCCTGGTTGTCCGGTCCGTGTTTTCACTTTCACTTACCTGTTTTCAGTCCTGTCATTGTATTATCGTTTTACATGTGTCTGATTGCAGTTAGCCAGTCCTGTCTGATGTATTTAGCTGTGTGTTTTTGGTATACCAGATTGTCTCGCCATTGTATTATCGTTTTCACCTGTTCCTCGTGTGTCTGATTGCAGTCTCCGGTGGCAGCTGCTTTCATGTTAATTCCTGATTGTTTCTCGTTATGTCTAAATGTATACAAGCTGTGCGTTTTCCCATGTTCGTTGCAGGATTGTCTTGTGCTTTTCTTATGCCTACACAACTTTCCAGCGGTCTCTTTGTTTACCTGTGTTTTGTTTCCTCATGTTCATGCTTCTGTGTTCAGTCCTGTCTCAGTCTCGTTCCCGATCCACCTGTTCGTGCTCCTCATGGTTCCTGCCCTGCTCCTCTCTGTGTTCCCCGGACTGATTCCCTGTTATCGACCTCCCCCTGCCCATTGACCATGTCTTGCCTGCCTCTGACATGCCTGAAGCCTGGAACGAACTTTGCCTGTCCCCGACCACTCTTTGGATTCCTGTATTGCCCTGATTGCTCCCGTAAGAACTTTGCTTGTCTTTGCAATAAAGAACATTATTGCATTCTTGGGTCCGCCTGGTTTTCCTACTCCGTTCCTGACAGGCTGGAGTGAAATGTAGGAATTCTTCCAGTGCAACATCATTGTGCAAATGATGCACCACAGACACCTGTTCTTTTTTGCTGCCGTCCTTACTTTCGTCGACTATCAATGCAAACAGTCCAGTTTTCTCTATTTCACTACTTATTTGCTCCCTAACCATATTTGCCATAATTTCAATTAACTCGTTCTGTATATCATGGTGATTGTCTGATACTGTATTTCTTGCGCAACAGTTTTGTCAAACTTGCCAGTAACGTGTAAAAGTTCAATGAAGTTGAATGTTCGAGATGGCAACATAATGTACATAGGCTAGTTATAGGTACTCCCTCCCCCCACACACACACACACAGGGCCTCTACTACGGAATGATAAAATAATTGTTGGCTGGTAGTTATTTCGATTTAAAGTGTTTAATGAAAATGTAAAATTGTAAGGAAATGCTTGGGAGGGCTGCGCCGGTGCTATGCAAATTCCTGACAAGCACCCCCCTGGCGCCGCCACTGCCCTAAGCTCTTGTTTACCCCTCCTGAAGCAACTCTGAGTAGTCGCTATAATGAAAAAACATTAAATAAAAAGTTATTGCCCTCTTCCAAAGAAATCTTTTGTAGCTATTTTAGCATTAGACAACGCAATTTCCCCGTTCGTAATATCTTAACGCTACCAATGCACCCCACAACTGCACAGATGCCAAATTCTGATGTAACGTCAGGGGATATTTTACAGCTTTTCAAAAAAATTTTTTTACATGGACTCACGAACGTCAGAACACTGGTGTCCCTGTGCCCTGGGGGTCCCCGGTCAAAAGTTCATGAATATTTATATAAAGATCAGAGCTTTGGACATCCAAAACACAGATGTCACTCCCTGGGGTTTCCCGGTCAAAAGCTCACACGCCCACCTGTCAAATAGTTTGATTGATTACTTAAGGGTCAACGGTGACATTCATAAGTGACAGTTAAAATAGCCATATGATAATCATAGTTATTGCGAAGGCAAAAAAGGTTTTGATGGTGAGCTGTGTGAAGGAAAACATGTGCATGGTTTTATGTTTTTAGGCTATGCTTTTTCCCATTCATTTTAGAATCATATGTATAGCCTTTATGGCATAATGTTATATAACATAAAAGAAAAGGAGAGGCCAATTAGACATCGCATAGAGCAACTATTTTTATTTTATTTTTTTACAGCTAATGTGGGCAAGTGTGCCTTATATTTCTGGGCAGGGAACAGTCCATTCCCTGCCCTTTATCATTGTGGAAACACTGGCACTAAGTTTGAAACATCCTCCACAGTTCGGAACATTCAGTAATAACACAAATGAACTGGAAAAACTATTTTTGAGGAAAAAAATTAAACCTTGCATTTATTTGTAAGTCAAAGTGAAGGACAAATGCTCATTGAATCCAGGCCATTTTTGAAGTAGTGGTGATAGTGAGATAATACAAGAAGATGAGGAACAAGATAATAATGACAAAGAAGGCTTTGTTGCATTAGTGGTGATGAGTAGCTGTAATAGTAAGACATGCAGGCCAACAGAGGTACATTGGCAATAGTAGCAGTCGTGAGTTAAAGATGAGAAGAGCACATCGGTCACAGGTAATAAAAAATGATCACGTACCCTCTGTTCCTGTGTGGCAACGAATGTCTGAAATCCTGGGGCCACTCCGAATCCCAGCTCATGGACAAAGGGGGGCTCGGCCTGGCTGTGGATCTGAACTCTGACCCCTGCCTCAAATGCTGTCTCCTCTGCATTATATACAACAGGAAAAAGACAAACATTTTATCCCATGGCATTACATTTTCTTTTCTGGCCTTCTCACCCACTGTGTATTATGCGGTTTAAATAAAACACCATACAGAGACCAACAAAGAATAAAGGGAAAAATCTGTTATCGCATGCTGTTACTAGTACTGTCTGAACACACACATGTAGAGAAGGGGGTGCACACAGATTTGCAGAGAAGACTATTCATACATACACTATATACATACACACAAAACAACAAGGGTGCATGCCAGGCCCAGTTCTAGACTGCTTTGATTGGGGGGGCAGTAAGAGATGTTGGTTGGTTACCAACTGCTAGTGTTAATATGAGCGTTCTTTAAGACCGTAAGCTGTAACATGCACTGTTTTATGTTTTTATCTAAAGCCATAGGAATTAATACATAAGCCTAGCATTATATTTAATTATTATCTCATCTTACATGGAACCTTACATAGTGTTTTGCTCAAGTTTTCAAGTTTATTTTCCTTCTGATATCTTTACCTGTCTCCACCCCCTCTCTTAGGACATATTACAGTATTTGCAATAATTATCTTACAACAGGGTTTCTTTTACAATGTATTTTGTGTTTTTTTTTTTTGTGTTTTTATGTTTTTTTTGTGTTTTTATGTTTTTTTTAGTTCTGTGACTCAAAATCTTTTCAATTGTTATGGCCTTCTCATGAGCCAGAATCACCAAGTTTCTCTTGTGCGATGGAAGGGGGTTAGGATACGAGACAAACTGGAGAAAGAGCTCTCACATGCTGCATATGATACTCCAATCACAATAGCAGTTGCATAGAGAAGATGAAGCGCAGGAAATGCTTCCTTAAACTCTTGTAGGTGTTTGCAAATGGTGGAGAGGTCTGTAACAACAGGTGAACTTTTCCAACATGACTTTTGCAACACAAATTTCATTAGAACGGCTGTCACTGCAGGCAGTACCTGCCAGCTTCTGCAGGGGACTCAACAAGGCAATATCTAGAAAATAGGGAGATTAAGGAAGTTATCACTGCCATTTTGAGATCAAGATTGCCTTGGGAGAACCTGGTCTCCACAATGGCTCTGTCCAGAATATTGAGAAGAGCTCTCTTGAGAGACTGGCTAGGAGTCTTATTCCCCTTTCACACCAAAGCAACGACCCGGGTAAAACCCATGTTTGCCGTTAGTGTGAATGGGTCAACACAGGTTATCAGACCTGGGTTCGCAACCAGAGTCACGACCTGGGTTTTACCCGAGTCTGACCTTGCTCGGCTGCAATATGAAAGAGGTAGTCCCGGGTCAATATGTAGAGTTGGCACATTCTTGGTAACCAGTAGCAAGCGAGTTTACGAGTTGAAACCAGTCAAAACAATGGAGAATTTGAGAGAGCTTCTGTCCATTCGAGGGGAAGAAGAGATAGTAATGCAATGACACTACATGGTCACTGTCTACGAGATAACATACTTGTCATATTTGTTATGACAGTTTTCAATCAATGACCAAACATTGTTTTTCTGTGTGACAAACTAAAACAAGGACGTTTAGGTCAGAGGTAGCATTCTTTCTACTATTAGCTGTTTTAGCTTGATGAATTTTGAATTGTGATGTATGGGAAAAATGCGAAAATAGGCTATAATACTTGTGTCAATGTAGATGTGTTTATACTGATTTTCACGTGAGCAAGTTTATCTTTTAGAATATACCAATGTATTGGTGAATTTCCCAGTATTGAAAGGATTATGAGGGAAATTACCTTTTGCGATTCATGTTGCTGAAATTCAATGGAAAGTAAATGTAAAACTCATCGTAACTCCAGTCATTTGTATGTAAAATAGGCAACTGTGGGCTTATTTTAATCCTTCGACTATTTTCTCTGAAGAAGCATTACACACAGAAGCATTGGTCACATCATGGTGACTTGTCCACCGTATCTCCAGCGGGCGTTTAAGGGAGGGGACATCATAGTTTTGTGACACATAATGATGATGAAAAAAGGAGTGCAGTGATCCTGATAGATTTGCACATGGTTCTGCCTGCATTGCATAGACTACTGCTAAGTGTAGCTGGTGATTGTAACAGTGGATATATGGAATATCCTTCCCAATATTTTTTTGCAACAAGGCCTGGACCCCACCCCTGATCCAACTCATAACTGAAGCTCCATTGCAGCATTGACTGATGATTTACTCTGCAACTAACATCAAACACGTAACAGAGATTCATTCTCAGCCGAGAATGTCTGAACAGGGTTTTGTCTAAAGGATAACTTTTCATCTTGTTTTCCACTTTCAGGCTCTTACCTCTGCCCTATTCTGCACAATCCGGCGAAGGTCAGATCCTTGTCCTCCCTTCTTTCACAGGTTGATGACTTCAATCACAGAGAAAACCCACTATGAACCCTGTGTGTGATTTTTTTATCAGCCTTTTCTTTCATAAACAGGAGTGGAATAGAACCTGTCGGTCAAATGTCCCAGTGTTAACATCAACATGAGTTAGGCAGCACAATGGGGGTGTGTCAATAAAACCATTAGGTGTTGTGCAAATTTCATGTGCGTTTTCATCCACCCAGCCCACTTCTTAACTCAAATGCAGACCATTATGTGCAATTTTGGTGACATTATTTAGTTATTAATGGATGCATATGAACAGATAGAGCATATATGTGATACATACAGTATCCCATCACACAAGCCTGTTTTCTGGATGTTCTGTATTTCACCTCACTCTGAGACAAATCGTTTAATAAATGAGTACTTGAAATACAATCCTTGTTCAACTGAGCAGTTCAAAGTATTTGAACATTTGCACTTGTAAGTGTAATTGTGTAATTGTGTGTGGCTTTATATATATTGTGGCAGCCCAAGGGGCTGCCCAAGGAAATGGCTACCTGGCCCTACAGTCAAGCGATTGGGACTAACGAACAGCTGAATGCCATTTGGAGGCCTATTTAAAGAGGCTGATTCCGATCACACGGCGGAGGTGTAGGTTGGTGTTTTGGAGAGAGTTGTGGAATTACTGTTTGGATTGACTTTGATTGTTTGAAGACCCTGTTTTGGACTTGGATTACGGACATCGACAAAGATAAGGATTGTGGACTTTGTGTTGTGAATTCCCCGAAGACCCCACCCTTTTTGTGTTTGTCAAGATTCATTTAATAAAGTGTTTTGTTTGTAATACTGCCTCCTCTGGGTTATTTGACTTGCCACCCTCTGCAAGGTCTGTGAGTGTCGCCCCACCCCAAGGGACACCACAATATATATATATATATATTGTGGCATCACAAGGGGACGTGTAGTAGAGGGGTGCTACATTCCCATACTAGATTGGTGGACACTTCACAAAATGGCCGCCGTTGCACACACTACAGCTCCCACAATGCAACACGACTCCAACAGGTGTAGGTGCTTGGGCCACCTAATCAAGGCCGGTATAGAGAGCACACACCCAGGACAAAGATAGGGAGAGGGAGAGGGAGAGGGAGAGGGAGAGGGAGAGGGAGAGGGAGAGGGAGAGGGAGAGGGAGAGGGAGAGGGAGAGGGAGAGGGAGAGGGAGAGGGAGAGGGAGAGGGAGAGGGAGAGGGAGAGGGGAGGCAGAGGGACAGAGGGACAGAGGGACAGAGCACATGGCTGGAAGGAGCTGGACAAACAATACAAGGAAAGTGCCCTTTTGATTTAAGAACTGTTGAATGAAAGAAGACTTTTGCAGGATGAACATTGACATTTTACGTTGAGACAATTTTTGAATGTTTTGAGTTTTGGAAGAACCTTTTTTCCTTTTGGGATGTTTAAGTTGGATTTTGGATTGTGGTTTTGAAGAAGAGTTACCCGTTAATACCTTGCGGGCTAAATAAACCTTGACTTTATTTTTGAACTGTCTGCGTTGTGCCTGTTTTTTCAGTGGTATTGCACTGCCCCACACTAGCCTGCCCTGGGAAACCTCTCATGATGTCACTATATATATATATATATATATATATATATATATATATATACATATATATATACATACTGTATATGTATTCACACAAGTTTATGTCATGTTAAATATGAAATGTTCGCTACAATAAATTGTAGACTAGATAATTGGCTGGTGTATCATGGGGCAATGCCCTGAGCGATTGCAGAGGGTGGATGTGATTGAATAGGAGGAGGGATCATATCCATATTTTATATACTGTAGTGCCACTTTGGGTGGGTGACACTCAATGGCCTTTTCAGAGGGGGTAGGCAGTTGAATAACCTGGAGGAGGCAGTACTAAAAACAAAACAATGATTTTATTCAACGATTCCTGACAAAACACATAAAGGATGGGTAATCCAAAAAACAAACACATAGAGTCCGCAATCTGTTTCTCAAAATCTATTCCAAAACAGCAATCCAAAAACAATTCTCTAATATTCTGTCACTCACCAACACTCCAACCTACTCCCTCCCCCAATGTGACAACAAGCAATCCTTTATACAGTACATCTCCAAATTGTAATCAGCTGCCAGAAGTCCCAATTGCTTGATTCACTTCAGCTGGTACTCAGGTGTGGGACTGCAGGCTGCTGGGAACTGTAGTCCTCTTGGCTCTAGTGGCTCCAAAGAGTTGAAGGGGTAGGCAGCCATTTCCTTGTACTGCCCCTTGGGATGCCACAATATGTAACATTTTGTACTGTGGCAGATGGCCGGGAGAGGTGTGGGGAATGGCAATAGAAGGGAAATACCTGACAGCATGCTGGCTCCACCCCTGTGCCTTATATGCTGCAACAAGACGCACCTGTGAATCCTTAGTCACTGAGGACTTGGGGTTAGAAGAGGAGTCGGGGACTCAACCACTTTGCAAAGTACCGTGAGGGAAACACGTGTGGTATTGGAGAGTGTATTTAGAGAGACCTATTAGATTTGGATTTACCATTGTGATCAGGGGCCTGTCTCACAAATGAAGTTCAACGTAGTCAGGGTATCTGTGTTAGCTGGCTATGCAAAGCCTAACAAAGGCAATTACGGCTAACCTGTCTCACAACGGTGGTTATCAACTCTGTCAACCCTGGTTTTTCTGATCAAGGTATCAGCGGGTGCACACAAAAGGGGCAGCATTTGTAACACAGCCAATCACATGCAACATGAACAGATTCAGAGCACTGTTCCACGAAGCAGGATTAGTGGGTTAGCAAGCAAACTTTGGGCTTAACCCTGGGTTTTCGGTCTCACGACTGTGGCTCACCCAGGGCTGCGGTGATGGGAAAGGCAATCTATTGCATCAATCACTCTCGGGAATCCTATGAGAAAATTACACTGCACTTAATATGCAACAGTACATTTTATACATTATTGATAACTATATATAGACTACCGGTCAAAAGTTTTAGGACACCTTTTTTCCAGTTTTTACTGAAATTTAAGTAGTTCAAGTCCAGTGAATAACATGAAATGGTACAAAGGTAAGAGGTAAACTGCCAGAGGTAAAAAAATTAAAAAAAGTGATAAAAAGGCCCTTTTCAGGGAACAAGTAATGGGTTCTGAAGCAATGGAAGTAAATTAAGCCTTGAAAGTTGATGCAAACAATTCCTACAGGTGTCCCACCTTTTGTTGATTACTTACAAACCATCTGTACAAAATCAGTGTTGGAACAGACTGCGTTACTACACCCTCTGAAGCAATATTTGGACAATATTGCACTGCAGGAAGTAGTATATTGCTATCATAATGGTGAGAAAAAGGCAATTAACAAAGGAAGACTGTCCATTATAACCCTTAAAAGTGTAGGTCTAGTGAGTACAGTTTCCTACACCATCAAAAGGCATTCGGAAACTGGAGGAAACTCTGACAGGAAGAGGTCTGGCAGACCCAAAGCCAGATTTGGAAAATCTTCGGTTCATCACGCAGGGTTTTTGTACGCTGTCGAGTAGGCGAAAGGATGGTTCCTCAGTGTGGAGGAAGCCTGATGGTCTGGGGCTCTTTTGCTGGATCCAGAGTCGGCGACTTGCAGAGTGACTGGCATCCTGAACCAAAAGGGGTACCACAGCATTTTGCAGCACCATGCAATACCCTCTGGTCTACACCTAGTTGGTCAGCAAGATAATGACCCAAAACATACCTCCAGGCTATGTCATAACTACCTTAGAAGAATAGAACATGATGGTAGGCTTAAAATCATGGAATGGCCAGCACAGTCTCCAGACTTAAACCCCATCGAGCTGGTTTGGGATGAACTGGACAGAAGGGTGAAAGCAAAGCAACCTACAAGTGCAACACATTTGTGGGAACTTCTGCAAGTGTTGGGAAGAACTTTCGGAACAATATTTGATTTCCATTGTAGAAAGAATACGAGTGTGTTCTGCTGTTATATCTACAAAAGGTGGCTACTTTGATTTGTTAAACAAACTTTAACATTTATTTTTTATCTCCAATTGTTTATTAGTTCTATGCTTCAATTTCAGAGTATATTAAAACATGAAACTGCGTAAATTTCAATAAAAATGTGTAAGATATACTCAAGAATATCTGGATATAAAATTAACACGGATAAAATGGAGATTATGCCAATAAACCAGGATCGACAATATAATTTACATTTATTTAAGGAATACAAATGGTAGACAAAAAATATCAAATATTTAGGATGCTACATTAGCCCAAATAAAACACAACTATTTAAAGAACATTTCTTACCCCTTATACTGAAGGATGATATTAAAAAGTGAGATGATCTACCCATCAACCTCATAGGGCGAATCAATCTAATACTAATTATTTAGTTTAACCTAGACAATAAAGAAATCTTTCCTTATCTGCAAATTAAGAATCTAATAAAACATCTGTCTAAGGACAAAGGGGGTTTAAACCTACCAAATCTCTATCAAATAGCCACTCAGGGTTTTTACTGGTATCACATCATACAAAATAGTGATGAGAAAAAATGGATTCAAATACAAAATTCTCAGTTACAATCAAAAAATATATTGTGTCATTTAAAAGAAAAGAAAATAGGAGAATTACTGATAATTTCATCATAAATAACACCCTTCAAAGCTTCTGGAAAATGCTAAAAAAAATGAATAAAAGAACCCCTAACAATACCACAAAATACCAGGCTATGGGACAACTCCTGGATACCCATTCAAAACAAATCATTAATCTGGACCTCATGGAAGGATAAAAGTATTAATTATATAAAGGATGATTAGTAATAACCAAGTGATGCCTTTTCAAGCGGCTAGAGGTACTGCTCCCCCATACCTCTAGTCACTCATCACTCCCTACACCCCCGCCAAACCCCTCCGCTCCGCCTCATCTGCCCCATCTCTCCAGGCGCCTGGCAGCCACTCCTCGTGGTCTCGTCTCTTCTCTGTCCTGACCCCTCGCTGCTGGAACGACCTTCCGCAATCGGTCAGGACCGCGGAATCACTTGCAATCTTCCGCAAGAGACTCAAAACCCACCTGTTCATTACCACTGAACTCTGTACATCTAGCTAATTGTCATCACCACTGCCTACTTGCTCAACACTATATACCCCTGCTTACTCCATTTAATAAATACATTTACATTTTTTTTACAAATATTACTAACCTTTTCCTTGCTAGTGTTACAGATTATGGTACACAGCTGCCTGCACTGGTCTCTTGCACGTACTATGATTGTTCCTACCATGTATTTTTGCACATCTTGAAAGTCGCTCTGGATAAGAGTGTCTGCTAAATGCTTAAAATGTTAAATATATATATTTTTTAAATGTTTTCCAGAACTAAAAGAGAACCATAATTTTCTCTTAAACTCAGGCTGCACGACAGAATTATAAATAATATTAACTAACAAGTTTGGATACAGGAATCTAACAAGGAAACTCTATAAGGTACTAACTAAGGGAGTAAATAAAGAACAAACATTACTAGAAAAAATAATAAACAATTGGGATCAAGAAGGAAGAAAAAATGGAAAAATGGAAAAAAATATATCCAAACGACACAATCTGCAATAATAAACGAAAATTTAAGATAATTTAAACTAATGACCAGAATATATTACACCAGAGACCAAATGCACAAATTTGATGAAACTATATCAGATAAATGTCTGAAATGTAAAGCAAATAACGACTCTTTAGTGCACGCATTCTGAGAGTGAGAGGGAATAGATCAACTCTGGCGTGAAATGGAGAATATTTTCTCAAAAGCATTTCATAAACAATTGGACATATCAAAATCGATATGCCTACTTCACGAGGTTAAGAATAATTAACAAAAACCCAAGCAAAAATACATTTCCTCAGCAGTAATGAAAAATAGTATTTTAAAGAACTGGAAAGCAAGCATGGCACCAAAAACAGTAGAGTGGGAAAACTTAATTAAATACTATTTAAACATGGAAAAGAGCAGTGCAAGGGAAAAAGGGAAGGATAAGCAATTTGAGGAATTTGAGGAACATTTAGTGTAACACTGTAGTTGTCCAGGCTAAGAGTGTAAGCTTCCTGCCCTTAGAAAACAATGTTCTGCTATAATGTTTAGACATTCATTTTATCATATTTCATGGATCAAGAACCTTTGTGAGTACATTTATCACTCGTCACCCGTTTGTAACGCCATTGTCCTCGCATAGATCCATTGCACAGCAGCTGCGAATATAAAGCAATTTGTCTCTTACGTAGGAATGCTGCTTGTACGTTATACAAAGCTATGTTTAATAAGTCCAATAAAGCAATCAAATTAGATAGTAGAGGATGTCCGACGCAGGGGCCGTGGTCGCCAATTTCTGGTGGATTGGGAGGGGTACGGTCCCGAGGAACACAGTTGGGTGCCTGAAAGAAATATCGTCGACCCCTCCCTAATCCAGGAATTCCTGTGTCGGCATCCAGTACAGGTTGGTTGATCCGCCAGGTGGCGTCCCTAGGGGGGGGGTACTGTCACGTCTCGTGTTCGTGTTTCCCGTAATTAAGCGTTTGTAGTTTTTTTCCATGTTTTCCTAGTTGTCTGGGGTTTTTTTAACTTTCGCTTACCTGTTCTAGTCTCGTCAGTGTATTATCTGTTTCACCTGTTTCTCGTTATGTCTGATGTAGTTAGCTGTTCGTTTCCCATGTTCATTTCCTGATTGTCTTGTTATTGTATTATCCTTTTCACTTAATTCCTCATGTGTCTGATTGCAGTCAGCTGCATTCATGTTTATTCCTGATTGTTTCTTGTTATGTCTAAATGTATTTAAACTGTGTGTTTTCCCATGTTCGTTGCCAGATTGTCTTGTGCTTTGCATATGCCTACACAAATCTCCAGCGTTTTCTCTGTTTTCCCGTGTTTGGTTTCATCGTGTTTTTGTTCGTGCTCCCGTGTTCGTCTGTATCTCAGTCTCGCTCCCGCTCCTCCCTGTGTTGCAGGCAGGCAGTGTGGTATAATGGTTAGGGAGCTGGGCTTGTAACGTTAAGGTTGCAGGTTCAATCCCCAGGTGGGACACTGCCATTGTACCCTTGAGCAAGGTACTTAACCTGAATTGCTTCAGTTAATATCCAGCTGTATAAATGGATTGTAAAGAAATGTAAACTGTGTAAGTCGCTCTGGATAAGAGAGTCTGCTAAATGCCTGTAATGTAATGTAATGTAATGGACTATTTTCCCGTTATCGACCTTCGCCTGCCCACTGACTACGCCTTGCCTGCCCCTGACACTACTGAAGCCTGGAACGAACTTTGCCTGTCCCCGACCATTTTTGGATCCCTGTATTGCTCTGATTGGTCCTGTGTGACCATCGCCTGTTTACGCAATAAAATACTTTATTGCATTTCAGGGTCCGCGCCTGGTTTTCTGGTACCATTCGTGACATGTGGTCTCTCAGTAGAAAATAACACAAATAGATGAAGGCGTTAGCAGCTGCTTTGATCAAATAGGCTTAGGACTACAGCAGTCAGAGAGAGAAACTTGTCATTTCTACCTAAATTTCTGTTGACCTCCCCACACAGAACTTGGGAAATGTCTGTGTCAGCAGTTCAAAATTTAAGTCAAATCCCATAAATTTAAAACAACACCAAAAGTAACAGTAAAAAAGTATTATATACTATATACTATATTATATACCCAACAGAACCTTGCGGCTAAATACAGGTCTTCACAGATGGATTCAACTTATTTTTCATTGTCAAATGAAATTAACAATAACGTGTTTCTGTGAAACTGAAGTAATCAGAGGCCAAGGGTATATTTGAGCTTAACCCTGAAAGCTTCTACAGATTTCTAGGCAAATATATTAACATTTACTTGCAATTTACATGCATATACACATACAGATGCAATGCAGATAGAATAAGTATTCTGTGTTTTTATCCCACCAACCCACACTTTGGAGGATAGCTTTATTTCAGCATGAGAGCATGATCAATTTTAAATGGTAACGAAACAATTCAATCACAAATACAAATATGTTTTCCCCCAGTCATCCTCGAATACCATCCCATGGAATAAGCATTCTGAATAATATATAACTGGAAAATATCCTTATAAATCAATGATGTATTTAATACATTTGATTAATTTCTATTCACTGAGCATATACTGTATATTCAGCACAGTACAGTTCCATTCAATGGGAAAGTTGCAACAGAAAGTAATCTTTTGTGTTTGTAAATGAGTGTGTACACATTCTCTGGCATTCATTCTCACCCTTACATATTGTGCTGATTGTGTGCACCAAGCCCAAGTACATGGTATGGACCCCACCATACATTTTTACAGTTATTTTTGTGCCTTCTCCATCATAAATCATATGAATGTTGAAGCAATACAAAAAAGTTGTGCCAAGCAGGAAGAGTTTAATTAACTGCTTCAAAGCAGTGGGTGGGTTGGATACATTTACAAATTTGCATCGCTGCCTGCTGTCAGCTGGAAGCTTGGCCCAAAATACAAGTATCTAAGCAAACTAGGCTATGCTATATCAGGAAGCACTGAACTGTAGCTTGTTTCCACCAGCAGTTGATATATAGTGTACTCTAATTCAGGTAATTGCATGAGAAGTGCACTACCACCTTGTCTTCACAGAGCGGTCTTTTAAACATTTTGTGTGAAAAGATTGGCCCAAATGCCATCTTTAACATGTAAAAGCAATTAGTCACATGTGTGGTGGCACACCACTGACCCAGAAAATTGGTTTAATTGGACGATAATCAGTTTCAGAAATTCAAGTTCATCTTAAATATTGGTTCTGTGTGGCTCAGTAAGTAGAGCATTGCACTGACACTTAGGTTGTGGGGTTGATTCCCATTGGGGCCACATATACTTAAAAATGTATGCATTCAGTACTGTAAGTCGCTTTGGATAAAAGCATCTGCTAAATGGCATATGTTATGTGTTATGTTGTGTTACATCATAGTAATTACTGGGATTGTAATTACCCAATTGTTTTGATAGTGATTCCTTGTTATTCCTGATCGCTGTAGTCATATTTAATAAATAATGATTGATTCCATTTTAAAGGTATCTATTAAATCTGCAAGAAGCTGCCAGAAAAATCAATGCTCAATACCTATCCTAAGAGATTTCAGAGTATGAGATGGGCAATAAACAACCACTCAGAGGAACCATATGAGCAAGGACTAGCATACATAAATCGCTTAAACTATGTGAAACAATGACAGGGGAACTGGACCCAAGTGCAGAGATGAGGCAGGAGGCAGGAATCCAAAAACAAACTGGAGTTTAATTAAGAAATTAACTAAATATACAATAAAACATTGAAGAAATCAAACCAACAACGCTAGGAGCAAAATGGCTGAACAACCACTGACACAAGCAAACACAAGGAACAACCATTCAAGACAAAGCATTGTGAACAGAAAACAGAGAGCTTAAATAAGGAACAAAACGAGGCACAGCTGAAATCACTAAGACAATAATACAATAAACCAATTACGCAATTAAACAATCAGGGAACAATCAAGAGTCCAATGCCGCCCTCTGCCGGCGAGCAGCCGATGTGACACTATAGGCAAAATGTATTTCTGTTCTGGGCTAACTGTAAGCACCTGCACTCAAGCTTAGGTCAGGAACATACGCTTCCCCCTGGAAATGAAGCTATCAACTGAACATGATTTTTTCCTCAACTTGTTTATATGACCAACAAGTAACAGATGTCCCCTGTAAGTATGGGAAAGCAATAAGAATAACTGGATATTCAATTTCTAAGCCTAGGAATGCGGACCTTTGATAGACTGGTGCCAAAGCTAATAACTTATGATTATGTGAACCAGAGCATTTGTATCTCAGGTGTCTGAGATGACTCTTCTGAACTGATCAGGTATATTCCAGGATGTAATAAACACAGGCTGCATCCTGTGAAAGATGAGTTACATAAAGGAACCTACAGAGTCCAAGTAAGTGTCATGGATGCTGAAATGACATTTAATGATTCTCTCACCTGTCTGATTAAGCCATTTATGAAATCTCAAGGAAAGGTTCATTGCATTTTCCTTAATATTGGAAATATATCTGCAAAACAGAATAATTCAAGTGAACGTTGAACTGAAAGATGATTTTTAAAATTGTTAATACCACTAGAATATTAATCTAATGTTTTAATGATAATGTCTTTGAAAACAGAAGAATGCAATTACATTTTAGTAATAATAAATAAAGCTTACTGTTCGAAAAACATCCACTGAGCCCGTGCGGCACTTTTTACCAATTCAGATTTATGTATAAAGAGAAGAGAATGTTTGGTGTAACTTTTTTTCATCCTTGCATGTCAGTGCCCACAGAAAAAAAAAGATAGTTAGGGATACAAAAAAAATGCCTAGCTGTATAACTGCCCAAGACCAAAATTAAGAAGTTGCTTAATTATTTATTAGGACTACTAGCTAGTTAATTATGACTAGCTTACTGGCTAACCACATACTGTAAGTGCAATAATATAGTTAGCTATTGTTTTCTGGAAGACCATACTCCAGCAATAACCAGGAATATCTAGCTGTCTTGCTGGTAAACTATCATATCAGGCTTAGGGTGAGATGTCACCTTGTGATTGATTCGTGTAAACAAAACGACATATTCTCACAATTCCTGGAAAAACTGGAGGTAGGTTCAACTACTATGACTAGACAATAATAAATAGACATGCTACCACACACCAATTTGTGGACTATAAGAAAGTTATTTTGTCAGCACAGAATTTATTATTTATGTTGTCTGAGGCAGAAAATGGTACAAATTTAAGAAGATTAACCAAGTTGGCTAGTGTTACAGGAAATAGTCTAGCAGAGAGTATTAGGCAGTTAGATGTACCATAATACATTTTTACCACGTATACTTATGTTTTACATTGACATAACTGTCATATAAATAATGCCATTCATCTAATTGCATAATGGAAATTAGAGTGAACACAACCTGGAAAAGACTTGACTGCTTTGCAAATGATACAATACTGTAATATGCATTCACTTTAGACAATAACCTGGTTTCAATCAACATTTGTGCTTAACTTTGACCCACAATTTTATACATATGTTACATTTTTGACTTCAGAAGCACAGGTGTGTACAGAAATCACCAAAATGAACTTGAAAAAAGTTGGCTAACACTTGCCTTTATTTATAAATCAAAGTTAAGGTCAAATTATGATTTATTACAGGCAAACATGTGATGTGATATATGGTATTATTCTTTATTAATCTTATCTTAATCGTAATCTTATATTTGGGATTACAGTTTTTGCTTTCACAGAAGGTGTTTGATGAGGAAGTGTTTGAACTTTTGGAAGAGGGCAACACTAAGGGACTATTGTATGAGAGACATTTTATATATATTGTCATTAGAATTACTCACATGGATTATGTGAATGTCTAGAAATTGATATTGAATGCCATTCTAAACAATATTTATTAGGTTGTTTGAGACAATGCGTGAATCTGCCTAACCCACTCATCCGCAGTGTGGTAAATACAAGATGGATTTCAATCATCGTGTGTGTTCAGTTTACCTTCACATACACAGTTAATTCATGTCAATATGAACGAGTACAGTTAGCAAAGCAGTGTGTTCAGGAAATCCTTTTTCAGGACATAGAACACATAAAGAGCTGTGTCACTGTTGTTTCCATGTCATGTATTGTTCAATCTTACAGTACAGGGTACTTACAGAGTACAGAGGACAGTGTTTCCAGTGAATCAGCACAAATCAGCGAATTAATCTAGGCAGAAAGATAAATGAAGGGCCAGGAATGGCGTGCAGGAATGCAGTGACTTGGGCGCCACTGTGCTTTTGTTCAAGGAATCCTGACTAAAAGAGCCAAATTAAGGAGATTTTTTCAGTTTGAATATATCTGAGAATAAAATATGTAAGTGCGATATTACATATCAACCAGACTTTCAGGGATGCATAATAGCAGAAACAAATAGGGTGGTCATCTTATTTCTTTGTTTATGTTTGGAACGACTTCAGGAGATTTAGGAAGATACACGCTACTCAATTAAACACATAATGACACCTGACTAAGCTAAACAACCTCTATTTCAATTTTAAATACCCTTACATGAACCATGAAGGTTACTGGTGTCCTTGCAGTGGTGGCTGGTAAACTGGTAATAGAGGAGGATGAAATGGATGAAATCTTACCTTTAAATCGACCATTGAGCTCAACCCTGTTTTCATTTATTTTGTTTAATTAACAAGCGAGCCAAATAATTGAATAATCCATTGGTAAAACGTCATGAAACCTCCTTAATTGTGTCTCACACTAGCTCTGAGAAACGTGAAATAAAGCCAAGCAAATAAATGTTTGGGGAAAACCTTGGTGCTTTTTCATTAAAAAAGCACTAAAAAAACCTGGTCTACACAGATATTTACTAAATTTAAATGTACAAATTCGTAACAAAGATAATCTGTAGATATAAGCGAATACAAAACAATTTTGTGATGTAAAGAAAAATAAGCTATAGGCTACCTATTGGAATGTAATGTAATCAAGGAATGTAAACGAAAACAGGTTGAGAGTAATCATTGTTTTAATTGTATGTAGTTCATCCTCCTCTATTTTAAGCTGACGAATCGCTGTGTCCTTATCATTCATTATCTTCAACCATTGTAAACAGTGTGGGGAAACATTATTAATTGTACATAATTAGGACTTGGTTCATTTTCAAATGCTGTTTAATTTGTTTAATTACCTTTTTTTCCCCAAATTTAGTATTGCCAATGGTGCCTCTCAAGTGATTGTTCTTCCACCCACTCTTGCACAGCGGATGCACAGCAGATGAAGCCTGTGTAATTGATTGATGCACTCGCCCGCAAGCCAGTGATGATGCTTTACACCACAGGCAACACAGTACTATAAGACAGCCAGCTCCAATCAGAGCAGGCAATATGTAGATCTGTGTGGCTCAGTAGGTAGAGCATGGCGTTGGCAATGCTTAGGTTGTGGGTTCGATTCCCATTGGGACCAAGTATACTGAAAAATGTAGGCATTCGCTACAAGCTTTGGATAAAAGCATCAGCTAAATGGCATATAGGAGCCAATGCAATAGTTACATAATGAGCACTAGATGACTGATGGGATAAAGCCAATTGTGTTCTGTCAATGCAGAATCCTGCACACTGAGCCAGTTGAGAGCCTTTAATGGCCCTAATGACTTTCCATTAACAGCGTTATTGGATTTGGGTCAAGTTCAGTGTTTAGGAATTTAGGAATTTTGCTGGTGTCTAAAGGTGCTATTGTATATATATTTTTTATTACTATTTTTGCTGTTTTTCCACATTTTTCTCCCACTGTTAGTATCCAATTATACCTGCCTCTTTTTTTTGTGTCAAAATGCGCTCTTTCGAGCCAGTACCCACTTAAGCCTGTCACTGACGCACAGGACCACTCATATATGCTTTTTTAATGTTTTTCCTACGATTTTTATCCCTCTCCCCACAGGGGCAGACAGCCAATTTCCACCACCTAGTGGCACTCCCGGGCAGAGTGGCACAACCGGTGGAATCAAACCCTGGTCGCCATGCAAACGCATTAGACCACGCAGGAGGCCCAGGTGCTACTGTATTTTAACTAAAACATTTGACGCAGGTCTGCTGTATTCCTACTGTATGGCAATGGGACCTACCCGTCTCTCCCCACACGGGCAAGTACTCATCCTGCTGAATGTCCAGCATGATCACCAACCCGTTCCCTGTTCCCCCCTTCACCGTGGTGCGGAGTGTCTTCCCTTCCTCTGCTGCATTGAACATGTAGCACTTTCCGTACCTGGTGAACACCTGGGAGAGAGGGAGACAGAGTCCTGTGTTAACCACGGGTGGGTCTCCTGAAAGCTTCACAACGATAAATGCATCGTAAGTTCCATCGTAAGATCAATTGTTAATTTATGTGGGTTTTCCGAAAACCATACGTAACTAAAGTAGCACGTTATTGTCCATCGTTAATTAACTTGCTACTCGACCCACACTTTAAAAATAAAGTGCTCTGCTCTGCTCTTCACTGCAGACAGTGGCCACCACAAAGAGTACTTTAAAATCAAGTCACTGTGCCTTCTGGAAATGTGGACATTTAGTGGCATGCTAAACCTACTTCTTCTTCTGCCTTTTTAGCAGTGGGTTGTGATCAGTGGATAAACACAACAGGAGTTTGCCACCTTTACAAAATAAACAATTAAACAATCTTGTATATTCCAACACATTGCAGTACAAATTAGCTGTCATGTTCTATAAAAGATTCTACACAAATAATGATTCTTAAAAAAATATATATACATTTCAAATTTTTCCCCCCAATTCGGTTGCCAATTATACCATTTATCTCAATTCACCCTCCCCCACGAGGCCGATTTTATCTGCCTCTTCCGAGACGCAATTCTACCACGGACGCCTTTTTCCTGCTCCTCGACGGACTCGTGCTGGCTCACCCTCCCCCTCCCCGGAGGCGGACAGCCAAACACCGTCTCCGATCGGGGCTGACGACCAGAGCCGGTCTGGTAGAGACGCGGGTTTCGAACCGCGTCCCTGACAGGCAGCGCACACCACACCGGATCAGCCAAAGTGTGGTGCGTTAGATAATTATTCTTTAATCCTAGCTCAGGTGGTAGATTGGTATTCTGCTTCATTCCCTCCCAATGTAGCACCTGTTTCTAACGCTTTTTAATTATAGTTCAGTTGTAGGTCTGTAACAGTTCCTGCTCACCGCCAGAGGGCAGCATTAGACTCATAGTTTCCTTGATTGTCATTGTCTAATTGTTTCATCATCTTGAGTGGTTCCACCTGTATTGTTTCACCTGATTGTCAGAGTGTATTATTGTCTTAGTGATTTCACCTGTGCCTTGTTTCGTGCCCTTATTTAAGTGGTCTGTTCTGTCTTCAATGGTTTTTCCTCTGTGTTTGCTTGTCAGTGTTACAAATCGTGTTTGTATGTGTTACTGTTTTATTATTTATACTAGTGTTTATTTTCTCCCAATTTGTGAGTTAGTCCGTCAGATACAATAAATCTTCTGTTTGTAGTAAACAGATATGTATTATGAACATGTAAACAGGTAAAAAGCACATGGAATCGGATATTCTCAGATCAGTTTTGAGCCACATTCATATATGGAAATAAAACAGATAGGAATCTGATATCTGCTTATGCAACTATCATCTAAATGCACAGATCAGAATTTCCCTGTCATCCAAAACGCAACACTCATACTTTTTCGCATTTGTGTTACGTTTCACGTGCACAACCAGAAGTGAAAGAGGACCAGCCGCTACTCTGGGACAGACAGTGACAAAGGTGATAAACCACCTCCTTCGAGACAGAACTCGCCAAGCTGTCGACTGTGATTCCAACACACAGAGCCATCCCTGACCAATTTGGTGCCCTAGGCAAGATTTTAGTTGGTTCCCCTTGCATCGCAGCCAATTCCACACCAATCATTGTGTTCATACACTCACACAGAAACTACTGCATAGCTTTATGTCTTTGATACTTTATTTATATTTTAGAAACCAAAAAATCACAGAATTACAACAATATTAAAGAAACCAGTGCTAAATGCACTAAATATAACAAGAATTATAAATAAATATATAAATAAGGGTATTGCACAAAATGTACTGTCCTCCCTACATGTGTGTCTGTACGCAGTTAGACAGCCAGCCAAACTCATTTCAATAACAAGATGGGAGTCAGGATGTAGCGTCCAAGCTCCAGTGTTTAATAATGCCACACTTGCATGATGTCAAAGAAACAATACAAGTGGATGTATTGGGTTGGAGTAAAACTGAGGAGTGTAAAAAGAAAGAAAGAAATACACACTGCATTCACATATGCTTGTGTTTCTTTTAGCACAATGTATTGCTCATTCACAAATAAAGATTACTTTAAAACACATATACTCGTTTTCCTTTTAGCTTAGAAACGCACACTGCATGGCTAATTCACAAATACACATTACTGTACCCACTCCAGGTAAGTATTAAAGTAAGCTTTAAACACTTTTATAAAACACAGGTCAACCAAAGAGCTGCTAGTAAGTAGCCTACTGCTAACAGCTATGAGCTAGCGAATGCGCTAGGCTAATCTACATACAGTGGGTTCGGAAAGTATTCAGACCCCCTTAAATTTTCACGCTTTGTCATATTGCAGCCATTTGCTAAAATCAATTAATTTCATTTTTTTTCCTCGTTCATGCACACACAGCACCCAATATTGTCAGAAAAACACAGACTTTATGGTAGTGGCTAGACGGAAGCTACTTCTGAGTGAAAGGCATCAGGAAACAAAGGACTCTAAGAGCATCAGGAAAAAGATTATCCGGTCTGATGAGACACAAATTGAAATTTTTGGCCTGAATGCCAAGTGCTACCATAAAGGTCTGATTGATGGGAGTGCTGCAGAGATGTTTGTCCTTCTACCAGGTTCTCCCATCGCTGCAGAGGAACTCTGAAGCTCTCTTAGAGTGGCCATTGGGTTCTTGGTCACCTCCTGACCATGTCCCTTCTTGCCCGGTTACTTAGTTTGGCCAGACGGCCAGCTCTAAGAAGAGTTGTGGTGGTTTCAAACTTATTCCATTTCACAATGATGGAGCCCACTGTTCTCCTGGGTGCTTTCAATGCTTTAGCAATGTTTTTATACCCTTCCCCAGATCTATGCCTCAACACAATTCTATCTCGGAGGTCTATGAAGAGTTCCTAGGACTTCATGGCTTGGTTTTTACTCTGACATGCACTGTCAACTGTGGGACCTTACATAGACAGGTGTGTGCCTTTCCAAATCAAGTCCAATCAATATAATTAAGCACAGCTGGACTCCAATGAAGTTGAGTCCAAGAATGAGTTAAATATACAAGTGTCACAGCAAAGGGTCTGAATACTTATGGCCATGTGATATTTCAGTGTTTATTTTGTAATAAATCTGCAAAAATGTCTACAAGTCTGTGTTTTTCTGACAATATTGGGTGCTGTGTGTGCATGAACGAGGAAAAAAATGAAATTAATTGATTTTAGCAAATGGCTGCAATATGACAAAGAGTGAAAAATTTAAGGGGGTCTGAATACTTTCCGAACCCACTGTAGGCTTTCTATGGGGAATGAGTTAGCATAAAACTGTCTAATACAAATTATGTACACACTAAATACATAAAATATAGCCAACATTTATACAGTACATTTATTTATACAGTTTATACATGTAATACAACAATCCAACCTACAGGCAATGCTTTCGAAGGCGAAACAAGGTGAGATTGCAGAGAATTTACTTTGAACACTTTGTAGTAATGTTAACACATTGGTTTATTATCACTACATGAACTTCCTGTTTCCTGTATGCAGATTTATGACAATTTACTTAAGTGGCAGTAAGCTCTAAAACATAACATTTGCAATTACAAGGCAAAACAATAACATTTGCAATTACAAGGCAAAACACAAAATACAAACCAAATTGAAAATATTTATGGTTTGTGCAGCACATTTAAAATAAAAAGTTTATTTCTCAAAATGATGTTGTAGGTTATTCCCCAAACAATCTTTCCTACTTTCCCTATGCAAATTAAAGTAGGAAGTAACTGATGTTAACTCAAGCTATTTGTTAAATTATCCAAAGTTACTATTGTCCAAAGTAAGCTAGCTGACAATAGAGAGGACAGCTTGGCTCTGCTCCAATGGTAACTACGATGCAATAAACTGTTAATTTCATCACATCAACTTTTTCCCGTTTTTCCTCCTCTTCTCTTCTTCTTTTTCTTCCCTGGGCACCAGAGGGCTTTGGTCTTTTGACATGATATTATGTGATAGTGTACTAGTGATATTAAATGTGCCACATTCATTCACTTAGTGATTGTCAGTGTCAGTAGTTAAGATAACTCGCCCACTGGAGTATTTCCAGGGTCTTACACATAAGGTGGCAGAGAGGGATCAAGGTCACATTAAGGGGTGGCACATGCTGAATGGACCAATTATTTCTTAATATTCAATACTACTTATTACTACTTATGTGAGTGTCTTCATAATGCTGCTCAGAGGTTTATTTACAGTATTGTATGCAAGTTACTCTGGAACAGAGCATCCATAATGTTTCAATCTAAAGTACAGTCTATTAACCTAAATAGTCTATAGCCTAAAACACAGGAGGCTCTCTGATTTTGCATGTATACAAAATCCACTGTCTTTAAATGTGGCTTTCTTCCAATTAGTGTACCCACCTATGAAAGTGAACACACTCTTGAGGTGTTTAGAAGAACAAAGTGTCTGCAAGGAAAGCAGTATGCTGCATCTTTGGACTGCAAATACTCTAGCTTCACACTAACACACTATAGTAGGCTATAGTCTACTCCGTACCTATTTAGTACTGTATTAAGACTGCAACAACTAGCCTAACACAAACCATCCTAACCCAAACCTGATATTTAAGCCTGATGATTAGGCTTTACTCTTACCATGGCTCCTGACCTGATTGCACCATTATTGTAGGTTGCTACTGGTAAAGAAACTGCTCTTAGGCTGGAAGTAAAATTACCCACTATAGCAGATAGTCCATAGCTAGATTATCTAGATTGAAATCTGCTATAGCAGGTACTTTTTCATAGTGCTGATTGTACAGGCATGTTGCTGTGTTGGAATTTGTAAAAACAGAATTGACAAACCAGGAGGTCCAACTGGACTTGTGACAAGTGTCTCCTTGCCAATAAGGCCCTCCTCCTCACTATCCTCCTCCTCTTGTTCTCTTTCCAGCTCCATTTCGGTCTCTTGCTCTCTCTCTTGCTCTCCTTCCAGCTCTCTTGCTTTCTCTTTTGTTCTGTCTCTGCATCTTTTTCTTACTCCGACTCTCCACCTCCCTGCCCATTGTTTGGCATTTTTTGCATTAAAAAAGTATATCGCCCTGCTTCCTCTTCATGTTCTCCCTACTCTCTTATACCTATACAATATGTAAAAGGAAATCAATATCTCTAGTCCTAAATCATAAGCTCATAGGGGTCCATGATTAATGTAACATAATTTAAAAAATAAAGAAATTCCAACAATATTGTAAGGGTTGGTGGTGATAGGCGCCACTCGCAGAAACCCTAGGGGATCAAAAAGTTAGACTGAACCAGTCTAACCACTAGCTCTGCAAAACAGAGAAATAGGGAAGATAATAACCAGGGAGGAACGGAAAATCACACCCAACGGGTGGTTACTCCAAGTGTCTGTAAACACAAAGGCTATGATAGCCAAACGAACCAGATTGTAACCTGAGCCAGTCGAACCGAACTGAACAAAAGCAACCTGAGTCAAAGCACCGGCCAGCGGGCAAGGTTCTTTTTAATAGGTACAAACTAAATAAGTTCGTAAGTTAAGACACGAGTTTCCCAAAACAATAAAGGCTAGGAGAGCCGAGAGAACATGGTGTAACCCGGAAACAGTCTAACAGACTGAACAACAGGAACCCGAACGAAAAGCGCTTAATAGCGAGAAGGGTTCTTAAAGTAGGTACAATTACACATGTTCCTTTGTTTACATAACACCAAAAAGTTCTGAGCGTCAGAAAACGCGAAAAGCTAGGAGAGCCACAGAACCACATTGCAACCCGAAACAGTCGAAGTGACTGACAAACGAAACCCAACAAAAGCCCATAACAAACGAGCAAGGTTTCAAATGAAGGTACAATTTAAATAAGTATTATGTAAATACCTGAACCAATAGTTCTGAACTTCCGAAAACGTGAAAGGCTAGGAGAGCCAACTGAACAAGGTTGTCACCCGAAAACAGTCTAAACGACTGAACAAACGAAAACCAAATGAAAAGCGCTTAATAGCGAGCAAAGGTTTTTATTAGTAAGTGACAAGTAAATTATTTATTATGACCGGACATAACCAAAAGTTCTGAGCGTCCGAGAACGCGGAAGAGCTAGGAGAGCCCACAGAATAACATGGTAAGACCTGACCCACAAGTTCTGAACGTCCGAAAACTCGAAACGGTTAGGGGGGACCGGCAGAACAGCAGGGCACAACTTGACCCACATCTGACATCCGCAAAAACTTGAAACAGTTAGGGGGAATCGGCAGACAGCAGGGCACAACTTGACCCACATCTGACATCCGAAAAACTTGAAACAGTTAGGGGGGATCGGCAGACAGCAGGGCTCAACTTGACCCACATCTGACGTCCAAAAAAAATCGAAACGGTTAAGGGGGACCGACAGAACCACAGAGTAAAACCTATACCAAGAGATCTGAGCGTCCGGAAACGCGGAGGAGCTTGGAGAGCCACCAGAACCACATAGAACTTGTAACCAGTCTAAGCGACAGAATAAAAGAAACTTAACGAAACGCTCCTAACCACGAGCAAAAGTTTCTAATGTAGGAACAAAGTAAATGGTTATGAAAAGTTCTGAGCGTGTGAAAACGCAGGGAGCTAGGGGAGCCACCAGAACCAAATTGTAACCCGTAAACAGCCTTGGCGACTGAACAAAAGAAACTTACAAACGCTCCTAACCACGAGCAAAGTTTCTAAAGTAGGTACCATGAAAATGGTTATGAAATTGAACCCGTAAACAGCCTCGACGACTGAACAAAAGAAACTATAAAACACTCCTAACCACGAGCGAAGTTTCTAATGTAGGAACAAAAGGTTATGAAATTGAACCCATAAACAGCCTCGACGACTGAACAAAAGAAACTATAAAACACTCCTAACCACGAGCGAAGTTTCTAATGTAGGAACAAAAGGTTATGAAATTGAACCCGTAAACAGCCTCGACGACTGAACAAAAGAAACTATGAAACACTCCTAACCACGAGCGAAGTTTCTAATGTAGGAACAAAAGGTTATGAAATTGAACCCGTAAACAGCCTCGACGACTGAACAAAAGAAACTATGAAACACTCCTAACCACGAGCGAAGTTTCTAATGTAGGAACAAAAGGTTATGAAATTGAACCCGTAAACAGCCTCGACGACTGAACAAAAGAAACTATGAAACACTCCTAACCACGAGCTAAGTTTCTAATGTAGGAACAAAAGGTTATGAAATTGAACCCGTAAACAGCCTCGACGACTGAACAAAAGAAACTATGAAACACTCCTAACCACGAGCGAAGATTCTAATGTAGGAACAAAAGGTTATGAAACGACCTTAAACCAAAACTCTGATTGTCCAAAACAAGAAAGGCAGTTAGCCAAAAGAACCAGTTAGTAACCCGAACAGTCAAGCTGACTGAAAACACAGAAACCCCACTAAAAGCTCTCGTAATCAGCAAGGATCCTAATGAAGGTAAACTAAATAAGTTATTTGGTGGACACAGAGTTTTCCCCAAAAACGTAAACGGCTAGGAGAGCCAAAAGAACAAGTTAGTAACCTCAAAGCAGTCGAACAGACTGACAAACGAAAACCAAACGAAAACCCCCATTAGAGAGAATGGTTTCCACAAAAAGGTACAACTAAATAAGTTCTTTCGTTTTAAAAGGGGTTGAATGGAGATGGTCATTTTCTAAAGGAAGTCTTTGTGAACGTCTTGAAAAAGACATTCTACCTTACCGGCTACAAATCGTAAAGATGGCTTACGATTTCGCCCCGATCAGAAGTCAGGTGCGAGTATTTATAGGGATGAGATAATTGAACCCTCGTTACACCTGTGCACATTCCAAAGGGAAGGCGCAACACCGCCATCTGGTGGTGAATCTGGGGAACAACCGTGACAAATATAACTAAAATTATCAACTGGAATGATATCTGGAATTTTGCTTTGAAAGGGACAAATGCTAAACATTGTATACGTACTTGTTAGGCTTTTAGACTGATAGCTAGCTATTTTCTGACTGTTTCATGGACTAAATCAATTAGGCATTGAAATTAATTGTAGACTGCTCTTTTTTACAAATACACTGATACATTCATGTTCATGAACGTTAACGTTCTACATAATCTAATGCAAATTGATTAACGTTAGCCTAAATGTTAGTCTATAGCCTGACAGAGCTGTCCAATCGGTCTCAGTATAAAATACAAAATTACGTTGTTAACGTTATATTATGGTGTGATGGTGTGGCAGGGTCACGGGATGGAAGAAGAGCGGCCCTGCAGCTCCCATCAGACTGCCTCTAGGAATGGGCAGTGAACAGAGACAAAAGGGTTATACAGCTAATCGTTCTGATGGGAACTGGTTAAATGTGGAAATGAGTGACATCTGTGTCTCGTTGGACAAACCCCGGCTGAAAGCAATTACCGTGAGCGGATGGCTGACCGGGAAACACAGAGAGGAGATTCCGAACGAGCTGGCTACTGTCTGTGTTTCCTCTGCTAATCTCTCCTGTCCTCCCCAGAATCATCTAGCAGTAGCGGCCCTGACCGAGAGAACCCGAACACAGGGGAGCCGTACAGCAAAGCGCACGGCCAATATTGTTTGTTTAGGAGAGCTGTGCGGCAAATAATTGGTATAATTATTGGTGTTTTCTTTTATGTTTTTTGGCTGTGATTTGGTATGCTGCCCCATCTACGAGTGGGAAACCCCTGGGAACCTACCAGAGTAAAAATATTATTGTTTAGGGTTTTTTTTTATTTATAAATCTCCTTTGCCTCCCACCTGTTCTCTCTCTTTATTTGGTCACAGTCCCTGAACGGGACACACCTCGCACCCATTCACAATGGGCAACAAAATGGATTTGGAAAAGAGGTGAATTGATACGGGCTCTATGATTTTCCCGTTGTCAGCGTATTATTCATACCTCAGTGATTGCAACATAGTTGCTAGCTAGGCTAACATTATATTTTCCCTGCCGGGATATGATTGAAGAATTCCGCTCTAAACCAGAAGTAGTCTGCCATCCGAGGATGGCTTTATTTCAGTATGAGTAACATCGGATATCACCTTGACAACATCATCCAAGAAGTTTCTTATGACTGGGCACTCCCAGAACATATGCAATGTCGTTCCTACTATGCCATGATTACATAGCATACAGATGGGGTCGGAAGATATTTTCATCTGATATTGTTTAAATGGAGTACAATACCCTCTATGTATAAGTTTAAAATTAATCAACTGATGAACTAAGTTCTTTGAGGAGCGAAAGGTATTCCAAATTCCCAAATTCTTGTCCAATCTGGTATTTCTTTAAGTCCTCTGAGCTCCCTATCCCATATAGTAGCTACGCTAACTCCCCCCCACATTATATTCCTTAAATCGACCATACAAGTAAGATATCAGTCCTTTATCTATTGTGAACCATTCTATTGTTGTATGTTTAGGCAATTATGTGCTTAAAGAGATCTCTGCCACACTGATAGAGGAGCGAAGCTGGAGATAAAGGAAAAATGATGAGCTTGGGAGAGAATAGGAATCCTTTATGTCCTGGAATGTACGCATGCCACTTGGACCAAATAGATCTTTAAGTACATGTATGCCTCTAGAAGACCAAGTACTGTGCCGAAAAGGCCGACGTCCCATCAATAAGAGTGAATTGTTCCGTAATGGGCTAGAAGCATGAAGTGAATAAGATATTTTATAAAATTTCTCTACGCACTTCCATACTTGGAATGTGTGTGTCACAATGGGGCCTGATTTCATAGAAATTGTTTTCATTTCATAACTGGTAAATGGAATGTCTTGTAATCGGTGAGGATGTTCCAGTGAAGTCTTGATTGTTTTCGCCAAGGCACTTGTGAATTTTGGTTCAAAAAGACCTGCATAGCCTTTAATTGTAAAGCCTAATAATAGAACTTAAAATTCGGGAGGGCTGACTGCCTTCCTCTTTTGGCTGTTCTAAAGTGGATAGGCAGATTCTCTGCTTTTCCCCCCTCCAAATAAATGTAGAAATCATTGAGTCAATTTCTTTGAAACATTTAGGTTGTGACACATGGACTCGGCGGCACGGTGGTGCAGTGGATAGCACTGTCGCCTCACAGCAAGAAGGTCTCGGGTTCGAATCCAGGCCGGGGGCCTTTCTGTGCGGAGTTTGCATGTTCTCCCGTCGCGTGGGTTTCCTCCGGGTACTCCGGTTTCCTCCCACAGTCCAAAGACATGCACGTTAGGCTAATTGGAGAGTCTAAATTGCCCGTAGGTATGAGTGTGTGAGTGAATGGTGTGTGTGCCCTGTGATGGATTGGCGACCTGTCCAGGGTGTATTCCTGCCTCTCGCCCGGAACGCATGCTGGGATAGGCTCCAGCACCCCCCCCGCGACCCTGACCAGGAATAAGCGGCTTAGACAATGGATGGATGGATGGACACATGGACTCATGGACAACCTCCACCAACACTAGGGGTGTGTTCAGCAGCAAAAAAGTCTTGCAAACTAGTTAATAAACTGAAACGATGCTGTATTGAACATACAGTTGCAATGCACTGTTACTGTGCAGTGCTGATAGGACAACTGTACCCAGTGTGACTGCTTCTAGATACAGCCTAGAAATGCTCACCAAACTGGAACAAACATTCCTGTGAGGTTGTTGCGAAATGGTGCGCAACACAATATGTAAAGCCTACACTGTCTACCAGGGTTGATATCTCATAGACTATAACATAACATAACATAACATAAGGGGGAGACGAGAACAGGCCATTCAGCCCAACACTGCTCGTCCGTTCCTACCACTAATCTGCTCACATGCTTAGTTTATCCAAAGGCTAGAGTGTCTAACACTGGATCGAGCCTAGCCTTGAATACCCCTAGTGTCTCAGCCTCTACTACATGTCCAGGCAAGCTATTCCACGCATTGATCACTCTCTGTGTGAAAAAATATTTCCTAGTGTCCGTGTGAAATTTACCCTTTGTCAGTTTCCATTTATGCCCCCTCATTCTGCTAACCGAACTCAACTTGAATAATTTCCTAAAATTCACTTTGTTAATTCCTTTAATAAATTTAAAAGCCTCAATCAAATCTCCCTAAGTCTCCTTTTACTAAGCTTGAACAGTCCAAGCATCTCTAGCCTTTCCTCATAACACTTGTCTTTTATGCCTGGAATCAGTCTGGTTGCCGGTCTTTGGACCTTTTCCAGCGCATCTATATCTTTTTTGTAATGCGGTCCCCAGAACTGCACACAATATTCCAAGTGTGGCCTAACAAGGGCATTGTATAGGGTGCGTATGATCTCCTTCGATTTGTACTCTATACTCTTGGCTATGTATCCCAGCATCCTGTTAGCTTTTTTAACTGCTACCGGACATTGACCAGTCCCTGACAAGCTTTGATCAACTAGGACTCCTAGGTCTTTTTCTACGTGTGCACATTCTAGTTTTCTACCTCCCATAAAATAATCCTGTCCTATGTTTTTATTCCCACATGTAGAACTTTACATTTAGTTATATTAAATTTCATTTGCCAGGTTTCTGCCCATTTCTGGATTCTATTCAGATCGTCTTGGATTACTTTAGTAGATTCCTGACTATTTGCTAAGCCTCCCAGTTTTGTATCATCTGCAAATTTAACTAATGTACTTTCAATGTCCATATCAATGTCATTTATGTAGATGATAAAGAGCAGTGGTCCCAGCACCGATCCCTGCGGAACTCCACTTCCCACTATACCCTCCTCGGATAAGATCCCGCCTATTACTACCCTTTGTGTTCTATCCAGTAACCAGTTCGAACCCACTCTAAAATGCCACCTGTAATTCCTACTGCTCTCATTTTGATAATGAGTTTGTCATGTGGCACCTTATCAAATGCTTTTTGGAAATCTAAGTATATAATATCATACGCCTTTCTCTCATCCAGACACTTGGTTGCTTCCTCAAAGAATGTCAGCAGATTTGTCTGACATGACCTACCCTTGCAAAAACCATGCTGGCTATCCCTTAGGATGTTGTAATTTTCTAGAAATACTTCTAGTTTATCTTTAATAATAGATTCTAATATTTTGCATATGATGCAAGTTAAATTAATAGGCCTATAGTTTCCTGGATCAGTACGGTCCCCTTTCGGTTCTCTGTGGCTCAGTTGGTAGAGCACAGCGTTGGCAACGCTTAGGTTGTGGGTTCAATCCCCACTGGGGCCACATATACTGAAAATGTATGCATTCACTACTGTAAGTCGCTTTGGATAAAAGCGTCTGCTAAATGGCATATATTATATATTGGTACCACAATACCCTGTTTCCAGTCATTAGGTACTTCACCAGTCTTTAAAGACAGTCTAAAAATACTTGCCAGTGGTTTATAAATGATCTCGCTTAACTCCTTTAGTACCCTGGGGTATATGCCATCCGGGCCGGCTGCTTTATTAGTCTTTAATTTTTGTAATTTACCCAATACTTCCATCTCCCCTATCTCTGTATCCGCTAAGACTTTCTGAGTAATGAATATGCCTTCCGGCCTATTAGCAGCCTCTTCTCTGGTAAAACTATCTACAAAACAGCCATTTATAGCATCTGCAATATCCTTATTTTTACAGAGCAGTGCCCCGTCTTTGTTTTTAATTCCCTTAATCTCCTCTTTGACTTTTCTTTTCCTACTACAGTATTGAAAGAAACGCTTAGGGTTACTTTTAGCATTTTCTGCGATTTGCCTTTCGTAGATCCTTTTGGCTACCCTTAGTTCTTTTTGACCTCAGCACGCACACGGCAATATTCAGCCTTATTACTCTCGGTACTGTTGTTTTTATATATCTTAAACAGTTTTTCTTCTCCCTCAAATTCTGTCGCATATCCTTATTTATCCACGGTGGGGACTGCTTTTCAACGTACTTTTCGCACCGTAGGAATACATTTACACTGTGCATCAAGTATAACCCTTTTAAACTTGTCCCACTTTTCTTTCACTGTCCTACACTCCAGAAGATGTCCCCAGTCTACCATGCTTAATTCTAATCGCATCTGTTTAAAGTTGGCACGCCTAAAATGTAAAATCCTTGTGTTAGATGGGGCCCTCTTAGTTTGCCATAATATATCAAATCCGATTGCGGAATGATCGCTTGTCCCAATGGGTTCCATTACCTCTATACTACTGATTCTGTCGGCGTCATTACATAACACCAGATCTAGGATTGAATTTCCTCTTGTAGGCTGTCTAACATACTGTGCCAAAAAAAGATCATTAATAATATAATAAAGATCAAGTAATATACTAAGGCTGGCTTAAAAAAAAAAATTGGAGATGAAAGTTTCATATATTTGTAGTGGAGTGTGACTGGAGAACGCATCTTCTTATTTGTATTATTTTTGTGACCTAATTACAACATTTTTTTCAATTATTGCTATATGGAATATTATGGATTGCCTTGATGCATTGGCTTGCGGTGGGCGCTTTGTCCGGAGCTTTGTTTGATCACTTTTTGTTTGTTTGTTTGTGTTTTTACATTTGTTTTTCTCCCAATTTGGTAGCCAATTACACCCGCTAGTTTTAGGTCAATCCCTCCCTCGTAGTTCTCTGCCATATCCCTGTGACCGGTAGTGACAAAGGCAATGTATTGTCTCCTCTGAGATGGCACTCGCCATGCTGTCGACCGTAACTCCGGCACCCCAGAGCCACTCCTGTGTGCAGAAAATGTCTTGTCTGCTCCCTCCCCCCTCCCTGGGGTGGACAGGTGTACCTGGGAATCCCAGCGACATCTGTGCCATGTGAGTGGATATTTTCAAAGGCTGGCCAGATAGTGGATTTTAATGCCTCAGTGAGTTACAGCATGGTTTTTATAAAGTGTCTGCTAAATAACTTGTCATTTCATTTCAGGTGTCGAGAAACCGAGGAACCGAGCAAGTAATGTTGATAAAATACTATTTCTAATTAAAAATATTAAAAATATATTGTTTCTGAATATAAATCTGTATACCCCCTTTCACATTTAAAAACTCCTTTGTACCCTATTCACTTAAGATATTGAACCAGGAAGGGAGTCAATGGTAAATTAGTTAAGAGAAACCACAAGAGCCACCTTGTTATGGATTTGTGCAATTTTAGTGAAGTGCAATAAGACCTAGTGCTGGGACTTATATGTGTAACGAGTAGAAATAAATCTCCCGTATATACGCCTTGAATTATGCAGCCACCATAGTACTATTCTCCTGCAGCCACATCCCCCTGCGTAGTTTTGGGCATGGATGCAGAAGTAACGGAACAGTTGCTTTGTTTACGGTAGAGTATATAGCTCCAGTAAAACCCTTCATAGCTAAGCTTGTCTTTGGGTTTCTCTATGCCGTGGTGTTTCTTGTATGGAGCTGTTCATTACTGTGAGGTATGTTCGCTGCCATTACGGAAGGGTTGCGCTAGGGTATCCAGTGCTGAACGAATTGTTGCTACTGACGATGTAGTACTGCGACAAAGGTAAGGCCAAACTAATCCTTTGTGGAGGCCCCAGCTCCTTAAAATTCATTATTTCCGACGTCATGGAGAAATTTTGAATGACTTGCATATTGAATGCACATTTGTTAAATAACTGTTTTTAACCAGTGTAAACTTTGTTATAAAAAATATGTACTGTGAATGGCTTAATGCATTCATGCCTTTTTGGTGTTTGTCTGTCTTTTAAGGACATTGCCACTGCTGTTTTGCCTTTTTATACCGTTTTAATAGAACAACATCTGACGAGAGTACACCTGATGTGAACATCTGGCTTTAGGCTAAATATTGTAACCTATTGTGGCAACCCAAGAGGCTGCCCAAGGAAATGGCTACCTGGCCTTCAACACATAGGAGCCAGAAAAACTACATTTCCCAGCAGGCCACAGTCCAACACCTGAATGGAGTAAAGTGATTGGGACTAACAAACAGCTGAAGGCCATTTCGAGGCCCATTTAAAGGACTCGTTCCTGTCACACGGCGAAGGAGTAGGAAAGTGTTTGGAATGTAGAGAGAGAGAACCTGTGAAGTCTGTTGACCAGCCTTTCTGTTGAAGGTGCCTTTTGAAAAACCTGTGCAGGCAGACAGAGTGGGGCCATCTTTGGTGGGTTTACGCCTCTGTGAGTGAAGCCAGGGCAGTTGGGTATGTAGCGGTGGTGAACTAGTGCCACACCCCACAACATCAGGGTTCTACCTATGAGCTGGGAATTATGGATCATGGAAAAAATTATTATGGCCTGCCAGATTAAAGTGGAGGTCAACATGGTATGATTGGCCTTGTCACTTGGTAGCATATTATGAGCATATTATGCCTCTCCAAATATCAGGTCAACCAGCATCTCGGTATAAATGAAGCTGAATTCACCAGGCCCTAGTGATGTTTGATATCACCACAATTCTCAAAATGAGAGGAGCATATCAATGGCAACCTTGAAAAGATATCTTGTAGTAGTAAGTGACCCAAAACAAAAATATAAAAAGGGAGTCTGAACCTGGCTTGGGCTGGGCCTTCCCCCAAATCGTCAATTATGGGCTAAGAAGGGAGTGAGCCCTTTTTGGTGGAGTTCCTTTCCTAAGGTTGCTCTCTCATTTTTTCACTTGGATCTGGTTCCAACTCACACCTTAGCTGTGTGTGTTTTGCATTTTTGGAGAGAGACAAGCTTGGTTTGGTATCATTTTCTCTTTTGTGATTGTTCACAATGTCAATTTTATGTCTAGAATTTAGTATTTGTTATGTCGGAATATCCAATTGAGTGTTAATTTCCATGTGGGTGATAATTGTTGGGGCTTTCCAGTTAGAAATTTACGTCTTTCAGTTCGCAGCCAGATGAGAGCGGAGCTTGATGTGGTACGAGCAAGCTTGTAAAGTGGTAGCGATAATTTTTCCTGAAAGTGGTGCGTTCACAATTGGTTAGATACAGCAGTTACTGTCTGCAAGCCTCACCTTAGCTGTCAACTGGAAATAAATGTTCCATATATGAGAAGGAAGAACTAAACCCTACATATTGGAGATTCCGATTTAGTATTTGTTAAGGTAGTTGAACCTACGTCTGTTGATTGGACGTTGAATATTTTGTCTAACTGTTGTAACTGAATAAACCAGCTGTTAATTTTAATTTAATTGAGTTGTATATTGTGATGTAGGTTGATCCACCAGATTGCTCTGCCTATCAATGAATTCAGAGATTTAATTGATAATTGGTATCCTGTGTAGTTATATTAAATCAAATAAATATAGTTTACATGTAGGATAAGTGAGTGCTGAACTTTAAACAAGGGCATTTGACTGTTAAAGCTACTGGATTCAGGGAATATACCATTTTTATTCTAATTTCACTGTTCCGACATTACATTGTGTATGACTTTCAAAAATAATAAATTGAAATAAAGTTTTAGATTATCAGAAAATATTGAAATGTTAAAAAAAAATATATATATATATATATCTCCTCTGTCTGGGCCCCCCTGTGGCAATTAGATACTAGGCACATGCCTAGTATGCCCATGCCTAGATCCGGCCCTGAATATCTTTCATTGTTTAAACTTTTTGTTTATTATTGGTGTTTGTTCCACCCTGTTATTGCTTTCCATGTTATGCATGTTTTTGTGGGAACTTGTAGAGATAAGGGGTCAACTACACACAAACATTTTGACCAAATTCGGTTGTTATTCACTCTTATTTGGGAAAATAGGGTGAAAATGTGTGCCAGTTCAGAAAAATAGCATGCATTTCACTCAATAATTGTTTTGTATGAGTTATGAGTAATTATTATTTTATGAAAATGAGTGATAGAGTGTAATAGAACTACAAATGGAATCTGCAATTCCAATCCCAATGTTTTATTGACTTTCTACTTCGGACTCAGGTAAAGTTTTAAGTTTTGCGAGGTAATGAGAGCGCCACATGGTACTAGTAGAGTCTATCACTGGGTCATGTTTGGTGTCGAAGGACCCTAAAGATCTAATCAATTTGTCTTCCCTTCTAAAAAACACTGGGAGAGGCAGAAAGGAGCTTGGATGAGGAATGAGAATGACTTTGATGGCACAGTCCAAAGCGGCCATTGTCATTGTCTGTGCCACAGTGCAATCTTGGCTTAATGGCATTTAAACAGGACGAGACACGACATTGCCTTCCCCTTTGCTGCAACATGAGCTCATCACTTTCTCCCTGCTAAAATTTAATATGCACTGACAAACAGTTGGCTTCATCAAAATAACAAAAGACATGCGAACTGCACTAGTGCAGAAAAACAGGCTCCTACATAAATATACAGCTAAATAAAACAGCAAAATATTGTTACCTCGGTCGGTCTGGAGTCTCATCCTGCCATAGTTAAGCACTACTGCAAGCACTACTGCGATCACTGCACGACCTACAAATTCCCATTGCAACATGTTACAAATACATTAATGTATTAAATATATTTGGAGCAAGCAAAGTCTTGTTTGGCAAATGTAAACATACCTCACAAGTATAACAAAAGACCTGAAATGCCATGGGGCAGAACCAGAACCAGGAAACCAGCTTGATTAGGACGTGTTCTCACGGTCTTTATATACACACGTAAATCAGCCTAAATGCCTTACCTGACCAGGAAGTACTTTACGTCATACAAGGGTCAGTGCTTAAGGATTACAAGTGCTGAACACTATGCCTGTTACATAAGGATATGCTGCGTAGAATGCTTAAGCTATTTCAAAGCAATTTGATTTACTCTCGCAGCACTGAATCGCATCAAGATATGAGCTTGTACACCGACTTTTTAAGTTTTGCGAGGTAATGAGAGTGCCACATGGTACTATTGTCTGCCCCTCTGTCCCGGACTGTGGGTCATGATGGGAAATGTGTACCATTTCACCAGATACCATGTGTACCAGATAATGATCAGTATTTAGGGGAGATGTCTAGACCGCGCGGTCTGGAATCAGTATTCAGTCCATTATGTTACAAAGTCCCCGTTTCTATTACCTAACAGTAGATATGCAGTCAGAGCGTAATACCTGTTGTGTTCAAAGACCTGTCAGGCATATACTTTAAAAATGTAAAATGCTCTGATTGCAAGAAGTCACACCGTGAGCCTCCTCCAAAACCTATCAACCTTTTATTTAACTTTATCTAAGATTGGGGGCTGGGGTGGGGGGTGTATGGGGTAAGGAGATTCACAAAGTTGTATTTATCAAAGGATGACCTGGGAAGCATGCTTCCACAAATATCCAGGAATCTGTCTGGTGGCTATTTTTGCTGGCACAGTCTTGACTTCCAGTTTTGGCTTTTAAATTTAAATTAATCTGTACTTTCGTAAAAGTAAAATATGGCCACAGTCATCCGTTCAGTGACCAAGTTCAGGGCTGGAGCCAATTCCCTTGTGACACACAAGCTGTAGCTGGAGACAGGGGACTTATTCACATGCAAAGCAAGGGATGGGTACTTAAAGTAAGTTAAGAAGAACTACAGTTCCCAGCAGTCTGCAGTCCCACACCTGAACTAAGTCAAGCGGGACTACGGACAGCTGAAGACCATTTAGAGGCCTATTTAAAGGACTCGTTTGCATCACACTAAGAGAGGAGTAGGTTGGAGTATTGGAGAGTGGTGAGTGAGTGAGTGAGTGGGTGGGTGAGTGAGTGAGTGAGTGACTGAGAGTGACTGAGAGTGAGAATAAGAGAAGTGTTTTTGGATTGCTGTTTGTGTTTGATTTGGATTGTTTTGAGGACCGATTTTGGACTGTTTGAGGAACTGAACTGGATTTGGATTACGGACATCAACGACGAGAAAATTATTATGGACTGTGTGTGAGTTGAATTCCCTGATTACCCATCCTTTTATGTGTTTGTTAGGAATCATTAATAAAATCATAGTTTTTGTTTTGAATACTGCCTCCTCCGGGTTTTTCAACTGCCTCCGCCCTCCGTAAAGGTCCTGGAGTGTCGCCCAACCCCAAGGGACACTACAATATGGTGGAGAATGCGGGCAGAGGGCATCACCTATAGGCAAGAGGAGGTACTACAACGGAAAAAAATAAAAATGGAGCATTTGGACCTTCAGTGTATGCCGGATCCCAAAACTTTCTCCTGGCTGAAGAAAGAGGGGAAGAAACAGATCAACCAGAGGTGATTACGGATTACCTGAGGTTGCCAGAATGCACCAAAAAGATGGACACTGGAAGGGTCCTCCTTTCCTGATGACAAGCCTGGCTGCCGTGTCTGAAGTCATGAGGATGATGCATCAGGAGGCTTGGGACAAGGAGCAGGCCCAGCTGGGACAAAGTGAAACCCATCAATGCCTATACTGCCTGGGTATCAACCCAGTGAGTGTTACTGGAAGGGAGAAGTTTGCTGGGAGGACCCAAAGGAAGATGACTTAGCTGGAGGCCGAGGGGCCCAAGCATTTGTCAAAAGCTCACCAATGGAGCGCTCCCTCAAGGTGTTTTTTCAAGAAACTCCAGCCCTCAAATACTAATTTTTGATGGAATGGCTCCCGACATTGCTGTTGCCATTAGATAAATGCACATCAGATAAATGCACAGAGTGTGGGAAACACTGAAGAGGTCATTCCAAAACAGGAATGACCACTCTAACTCTGTGGTGTCCCCTAGGGAAAAGAGCAAGATGAACCCAGGTAGGCCACAAAATCAGCATTATAGTGAGGCTAAAATGGCTGGAAAATGTGCGGGTTTAGGGGCAGAGTTAGGAGAGGTGCAAACTTTAATAAAGAACCAAAAGGAAGAAATTCAAAACCTATAGCCAGATAGTGTTGTAATAGTCAGAAGGAAGACCTGGTGAAGAATCTGAGACGAGCATCCATTGTTGAGTATCCGATGGAGAGTGACAATCCAGGAGGTTCAACATTTGAGGGATGAACTGCAGCATGTGCAAACCAGTGAGGAGGCATCCCAGAGGGACATCAGGGAGTTGACTGTAGAGCATGAGCATGTTCTTCAGACAGTCGAGGAGAGTGAGGCAGAAGTAAAGATGCTGAGTTCAAACATTGAAATTCTATCCAAAAGGCTAATTCAAGCAGAAGATACAAAAGCTATTGAGCATGCTGAAAGAACAGAAGAAATTGTGTTCACCAGGCAGAGCTTTGCAAATTACATCTGGAGTTGATGGACATGCAAGGATTGGTGAAGAAAAAGGAAACTGAAAAGGAACTCTTGCGGAATGAAATGTTCACCAAAGAAAAAGAACAAGCAAGGCAGCTTGGGGAGCTGCAGGAGGTCCTCTCAGTGCTGGAGGCACAGGGGCAGTGTGGCAAGGTGGGGATTCAGTATCTACAGCAGGAAAACCAGGAGCTGCAGAAGGAGTTGAAGAAAGCCCAGACTGATCTAGTCAGGAAAAAGATTGAGTTGGGGACCTTGGAGGAGCACCACCTGGTGGCTATGAGGAGATTACAGGATCAGCACGGCAGCTCCCTGAGGGAGATTGGGAACATGGGTGCAGAGCTGGAGAACACCAATACATCTCTTGGAAATTAGGTGAGGCATGTGGAGGCCCACAGACAGGAGCTGGAGGAGCAGGTGAGAAATATAGCGAAGTTTGAAGAAGAGCATCTGCAGTGTCTGGACATCCAGAAGTCCCAGGACAAGGCCAAAGGGGAGTATGTCAGGATGTTGGTGGATGTGCACACCAGGTTTGCTCAGAAGGAGGCAGAGCTTAGGAGAGCCCATGCATCCAAGGCAGAGCAATTCTGGAGCCAAGTGGAGCAGGAGAGCGAGGGAAGGCGGGAGCTGGAAGCGCAGCTGGGGAGGCTGGACCAAAAAGAAGCCCAGCATCAGTCTATAGTGAAATTGTTTTGTGAAGTCCTTAAAGTCCAAATAGAGACTCTGCTAGATCTACAAGATCGACTAGAACTTGTGCGGAACTTGAGTGTGCAAAACGTGTTCCAGTTGTACAAGATTGTGCCACCCAGGTGGAGATCTCGCAGCCAGTGGAGCTGGCAGAAGGCGATGACCAGACATTGGAGTCGGAGTGGGGTCGGTGGTCCTCAATCCCACTCAGCCTGTGGGACCTTGGAAGGGGACTAGAGGAACAGTATGCGGAGGATGAACTATGGTGGGACCGTAGTGTTGAGGAGGGTCTCTTGTTGAAATTTTGTTTTTGATTTTATCAATTTTTTCTCCTAATTTGGTAGCCAATTACACCCGCTATTTTCAGGTCAATCCCTCCCTCGTAGTTCGCTGCCATAGCCCTGTGACCGGCGGCGACAAAGGTGAAGTATCGTCTCCTCCGAGATAGCAATTGCCAAGCCGACGACTATAACTCCGGAACCCCAGAGCCACTCCTGTACACAGCGAACTTCGGCTTCCCTCCGCCCTCCCTGCAGGGGACAGCCAATTGCCGCCCGCGGTGGCACTCCCAGCCAGAGCTAACTTTGGCGTGGCCAGGGAATCCAACCCTGGTCACCGTAGCCAGCGCCGGACATTGAAACCACTAGACCACGTGAGAGGCCTACCGAGGAGGGTCTCTTGACTATGGCTGAGGAGGCCTGGTTGAACGCCCAACCATCTCCTGATGTGGTGAGTACATCTCCATCACTAAAGTTGAGAAGACAGAGAAAGAAGAATGGAGATTATAGGTTCTCCCCTGAAGTGAGACAGGAGGCAGACAGGCGGACGATTAGAAGGAATGACCATGGGAAGCGTCTGTGGAGCGGAGATGCAAATAAGACAAAGAAATAAAAGGAGACAGCTAACATTGTTTTAAAGAACATGTTTTTCCTGGTTGCTGAACCTGACTACCTGGAAGAGGAGTGGAAGGGGCCTAGCAGTGGATAACATATTCCGAAGTGCACTGACGGAGCCATGGAAGCCCAGAGCCCGAGGGGTGATCACTCGGTCCATGGAGCCAAGATCCAGTACCCACATGTGGCCATTTGGTAGCAGATGAGGTTAGCAGCTTGCACCATTTCCTAATGGCTTGCAGATACCTTTTCAGGCGGTGAATGGAGACGATGGAATCTGGACGTTTGATCCAGGGGGGACACTTCCTGAGTGGGCCTGGAGAGGGGGGCTCTCCTGGTAGGCACTGAACATAGGCTGCTCAGCCCTCCCTTAGTCAGAGCTGAGGAGGAGGGTGTGTGGCATCCCAAGAGGCAGTATAAGGAATTAGCTGCCTGCCTCTTTAATTCTTGGGAGCCACTGGAGGAAGAAGAACTACAGTTCCCAGCAATCTGCAATCCCACACCTGAACTAAATCAAGCAATTGGGACTACGGACAGCTGAAGACAATTTAGAGACCTATCTAAAGGTCGCTCATGGTAGTTGTACCCATTTTAGGTTTCATGACACCTCAGTCTCCCATCACAATCTGTTCCAATTTATTTGCTGCATTAATCAATCAGTTCCTCTTTATCCCCAACCATTTTTCTTTATCCTCAGTCTATCGCTCTTCCATCTCTGGAAATCACACTAAGAGAGGAGTAGGTAGGATCTATATATTGGAGAGTGTAACTTCCCAACACTGTGAGTGACAAATGTGTTGAGATTGCTTTGCCTGTTCAACCAAACCAATGGGGACACTACACATTCCAGAGGGTACCGTCTTTGCATGGCGCTGCAAAATGCTGTAGGATGAAGCCCTTTTGGCTCAGGGTGCCAGTTGCTCTGTGCCCAAGTCAGGGTGCCAGTTACTCTGGATCCAGGATCCAAAGAGAGCCCCAGACCATCATGCTTCCTCCTCCATGTTTGACAGTTGATATCACACACTGAGGAACCATCCTTTTGCCTGCAAAACAGCCTACAAAAACCTTTCAAATTTTTAAGATTTCAAAATTTGATTAATCGGTCCATAAGACCTTCTTCCAGTCTTCAGTAGTCCACTGGCGGTGCGTCATGGCCCAGGCAAGTCTCTTTTTCTTATTTTGCCATCTTAGCAATGGCTTTCTTACTGCCACTCGACCTGTCTTTTCTTCACAGTTGAAACTGAGACTTCCTTACCAGACCTCAGCAATAGTTAAGATGCTCTCATCCGCACTATGGTCCCACCATAGCTCATCCTCAGCATACTGCTCCGCTAGTCCCCTTTTAAGGTCACGTAGGCTGGGTGGGATTGAGGACCATTGTCCACACTCCATCTCCAACGTCTGGTCATAGTCTCCTGCCGGATCCACTGCTGGCGAGATCTCCACTTGGGTGCTAGAATCTAGTGCAACAGGCATACGTCTTGTACATTCCAATTCTTCACTTACCCTTTCCACTTGATCCTGTAGATCCAGCAGAGTTTCCGTTTTGGATTTTCAAGACCTCGCAAAAAGAGTTCTCTGTGGCCCACTGCTGGGCTTCATTCTGGTCTCTTAGTTAAGACATGCAGTTTCTCTCATAGGACAGGAAGTTCTTAATTCTGCCTTTGTTCGATCAGGAGGGTTGCAGAGATGGTTCGGTGAAGTTCCTGCAAAGCCAGAATCTTTTCTTCTTGCTTTACAGAAAGGTTTTGCAGATTCAAAAACCCAACTGTCCAAGCTGCCGTGCTTGTTCCCCTAGTTTGATCCTCACCTCGTCCAGCTGCGCCTCCAACTCCTGCCTTCCCTGACGCTCTTGTTCCGCTCGGCTCTGGAGTTGCTCTGCCTCGGACGCATGGGCCTCCACTGCTTTCCTTAACCTATACCTCCTTCTGAGTGAGCCTGGTCTGCATATCCAACAACGCCCTGGCCCACTGCTTTTTAGCCTTGTCCTAGGATTTCTGGATGTTCAGACACTGCAGATGCTTATTCTCCAACATCTTGGTTAGGTTTCTCACCTGTTCTTCTAGCTCCAGGCTGTGGGTCTCCATACATCTCAGCTCATTGCCAAGAGAGGCTTTGTCATTCTCCAGCTCCACAGCCATGTTTCCAATCTTTCTCAGGGAGTCAGTATGCTCCTCCAGAAATCTCCTTATGGCCACCAGATGGCGCTCCTCTGAGGTCCCCAATTCAGCCTTCATCCTGTACAGCTCAGTCTGGACATTCTTCAGCTCCTGAAGACTCCTGGAGGGTGACTCGCCATCTGTCTTCAACCATGGCTGCCCACCTCTGGTTCTTCACCAGGTTTTCCAGTTTTTGGATCACTTCATCTTTGTCCTTGATCACAGCTTGTGCCTCTCTTAACTCTGCCTCTAAACCAGCACACTTGTCTGCGACATTTGTATGCTGATTTTGCAGCCTACCTGGGATATTTTCTCCCTTTTCCCTAGGGGGCACCACAGAGCAGGAGGGGCCATTTTTCTCTCTGACACCTTATTCATTTTACGGATGGCCTCTGCAACATCAGGTGCCATTCCATCCAAAGGAGTCTTTGAGGGCTGGACTTGCCTGAAAAAACACTTTGGTGCTCTTTAGACAGATGCTTGGGACCCTCTGCCTCCAACCAAGCCTCCATGTCTGGATCCATCGTCCAGTCACCTTCCATCATGGTGTATTTTCCTTTCAAAAAATCAAAAACTAAAAACAAATCCCGCTCGCAGTTGCACTACCTCCTCTTGTCTATATGGGATGCCCTCTACCCGCATTCTCCACCATATGGAGAACATATTTTATAACTCTGAAATGTACATTATTTTTCAGTTTTTTACCTCTGGCAGTTTACCGCTTACCTTTGTACCATTTCAGGCTATTTACTTGGATGAGGTCATGTGGCAATACTGAACTAAATTAAACAAAAATGCATGTGTACATTTACACATTTTATGCATTTAGCAGACGCTCTTATCCAGAGCGGCTTACAGTTTTCATTTCATTTCTTTACATACAATCCATTTATACAGCTGGATATTTTACTGAAGTGATTCAGGTTAAGTACCTTGCTCAAGGGCACAATGGCAGTGCTCCACCTGGGAATCGAACCAGCAACGTCTGAGTTACAAACCCAGTTCCCTAACCATTACACTACACTACCACCACATCTGTTATGTCCGTTTCCTACTGAGAAAAGCAGTTTATCAGTAAGAAACTGACATCAGTGTCTAGGAGGAGGAAGAGGAAGTGTGTGTCTTTAGTTTAGTGTGTGTCTTTTCATCAAAGCCACACATATTAAAATGTGTTTATTAACTATGTTAACTATGTTTCATTGATGCACTTTTCAAGCCACTCAAAGTTAAAAAAAAATCTCAAGTATAACTTAATTGTAATAATTGGTGATTTACTCCTACACTCAAATTTTTGGGACTTAAAAGTACTCTTAAACTGTCAGGTATTTAAGAGACCTCTGGAGCTCTCTTAACTCGGCTAGGAGTAGACAAGATGGCACAGTTGCGAAGACGTGGACGTGTGCGCACCTTCCAAGACAGGAAGAATGTTTTAGAAATGTTTTATGATGCACAGTTAATCAAACGTTATCGCTTAGATCGTCAGGGAATCATCTTTGTCACTGATTTTGTGCGGGATGTAATATCGCCAGCAACTTTGAGAAGTAGCACAGTTACGGCAGAGATGCAAGTTATTTTAACACTACGCTTCCTAGCCACGGGGAAAATTATTATGTAATGCTGATGATTTAGGACCATCACAGTCCACCATTAGCAGGGTAGTGGCAAAAACTGTGACAGCCCTGCAGCACCCTGCAAATTGTGGAATTTCCAACCTCCCCTCAGTTAATCCACCAGAAGCAAGCTGTGTCTAGCAGGCTTCCCAGGGGTGGTTGGAGTAATTCATGGCACCCACATCCGTATCATTGCTCCAAGCTTAGATGAAAACACTTTTGTGAACAGAAAGAGATACCACAGCATTAACACACAGGTAGTCTTCGATGCAGATTACCATTTTAGACAAGTGGCCAGGATGTATACCCATAACACACGCATCATGAATGACAGTGGATTGAAACAGCTGTTCAACAGGAACTTTGTTCCACCCAGGTGCCATCTCCTTGGAGATAAAGAGTACCCACAATGATACTGGCTTCTTACACCATTCCCAAGACCACATTGTGCATTGGCAACAAGTTTAGAATCTCCAATGAGGCAAGCGTGGATTCAATAAACATTTGTACTTAACTCTTACTCACTGTAAGAAGGACTCACCCGCGTAGTGGGGTGAACCAAAAATGAAGAATGCCAGAGTGGAGTGACAAAAGTAATGCATTTATTGAAAGGAAGGCGCCAACCAGAGTGCTCAAAAAATTAAAATAACACGACCCATCAAAACAATAAACAAATAATCTAAATCAATGAAAAATCCACTGTAAACTAGGAAACATAAAACAAACCTGTGCTGAAGGTGAGACGTTAATAATGGGCGACTTTACCCCACTATCAATTAGGAAGTAGTTTCAGGTATCTTAAACCATACTCTAGCATATATTACATAGGCTTTTACATCTCACAGTTAAAATTTTTGATTCTAAACGATGAGCACGTGTCATGATTGGCCTTGTCACATAGTAGCTCAACCCACAACTCTGTATAAAGCAAACATTTTTCCCTAAACAGCAACATGTTTGGTGTCACCATAATACTCATAATGGGAGGTTAATTTAAATGGTAATATTTAATAGATATTTTGTGTTGTTAAGTGACCAAATATAAAATCGGAAATCAAATTGTAAATGAATTATGCAGGTGAAGAAGAGGGTGGATTTGCCTGCTGATATCTTTTAATATAATCAAAATATAATATAATATAATATGACATTTACAGTGGATATTTGCAAGAAGGTCTCGGTTAACATAGACACAGTCCAAAGACATAGTTGGTCTGCCCTGATGGATTGGCAAAAGCAAAATCTGACCAGGTGGTCTTGGATAGACTGAATTTGAGATTAAAAGCAAAATCTGTGGTCTTGGATGAATTTGAGTTGTCAGAATGAAAAAACTGCAACATAAGGACAGTGTCAGGGAACACTTAGCACAAGGTATATTAACCTTATTCCTTTTACAGAATTGTATCATCTTTTAGAGCTTGAAGCATGTGACCTAGTTTCCTTATCTTCCTGGGTCTTATCCCGCGGGGTGAGAGAGTGGGAATGGTTTCAGTCTATTTCTGTAATTATGTGCCATCCCGATAGTGGCTTATACAACCCTGAAGTGACGCGGCAGACATGAATATCTTTATTAAGGCTTAACGGTATGTGGCAGCATGAGGACACTGAAAAATTGATCTAATTTTAGATTGGGCTGGGCTTTGGTGGGAGGGAAACATGAGAGATTCTGCTGTAATGCGTGGAGTCTTTACTGCTTAATCAATGAATGTTTTTGATGCTGCCAAGACACCGATGTCAGTTTGCTAAACGTTGCCTTGACCCCTTTATAGTCCTCTGTCTGGCTGTGGTCTCCACAACCTCAGTGACCAATCACAATACATGTAGTATCAAAGAAAAATAAGGCAGACAAAGCCCTGAATTCTGTTCTGCATGGGTGTTTTTCTTTGTACAGCTGTATGAAAAGCCTTCGGCTCTGGACCAATACATTGGCATATCTACCTTTTGGCTTTTTTTGTGTAGCTTCAGAGAGTCAGACTGCTGTAGAAAACATTTACACAGCCCAAAGAATCTTCTTTCAGTAATAAATCATTACTAGAACATAAGTAACACTTTACTGCACAGTCTTTTTTATTAAGGGGAAAGTGAAAAACAGTAGTTGGAAAAGTCCCACAAATGATTAATGACTCAGTCTCTGTTACAGTTTTTCCCTTGTCATACTAATGGAAGTATTTGTTGACTTTCAACTGTGTAATCCTGTTTGCTTTACATTATTTCTGGATGTTTCCACCAGTGATGAGCATGACAAGTCTCAGGGTGAGATGAAGAAGGGTGTTTATGACTTAGCCTCACAGACTGCTTAATGAGACCACTAACTTAGAATGCCACCTGGAAGAACCTACGTACGCTATTGTGCCATTGCAATATCTAGCAATAGGTTCATGCATAAATCATAACTCCTTGCTTCTTGACAATAACTGCTGGACAATTTGAGGTTTATTCAACACATCAGAGTACAATGCTAGCAGTCATTGCACCTACGGCATGTGTAAAACTGACGCTGTGATTCAAATCCCTCTCACTTTTTTAAATCTAAATTTAATTGTTACAACCCTTTCCGGAGGGATGGCCCAATTATGCTCCACAATGAGGGTCCTGCAATAGCTCATTGACTTCCCTTATTCAATTAAACATTTTGAGATCGAAGACTTAGGGCCCTATTTTGGTGAATTAGGACGGTGTCGGTAATGCAAAGCGAAGACGGTGGTGCTTTAGGGCATGTCTAACGCAATTTCGGTAATTTCGCGATTTAGGACGATAGCGCACCTCCGGCGCAGTTGTAAAAGAGGTTGGATTAACTACAAAATACATGTGGGTGTGGTGGGGGTTTTGGTTTCATAATGGCCAATCAGAACATCTATTTTCTATCCCTTTAACCCCCTGAGGTCGACTGGATCGCCGACAATCCGAGCAGCAATAAAAGTATATTACTATTTCTAACGTCGCAAGATTTTACCATACACACGCGGCAAAAACATTGACAGAAACCTTAGAATCGCAACTTTCCGATTTGAGCACTGGCAAATAATATGAGATTTTTTAAATTAGGTTAATTAGACCAAAAGTAAACCTTGCCTTTCACTCTCTGTTTTACCTTATTGACATAGAAGGGGGACGGTAACTAGATGCTAGTTTCAGGGAGGGGCGTGGGGCCATGTGTGAAATCGCCGTGCAAACAAATACAATGTCCCGACATTATATAGCCTAGCATCTTGTCTGTGTTTACGGTTGCGATCTGCCAGCAACAGACTGTATGCTGATATTTATTTTATTTCCCATGTTTTCAAATACTCGTGAAAATATATGAATTCCGCGTCTTGTGACGCTATACGTAAACAATCAGAATCATTGCGGACTGCTGTGAATAAATAACGGGAGAATATTTAACCAGCTGGCATTCTGTTTCGGCGCTTGGACATTATATAGCTTAGCTTGATAATACCTATTGTGATTAATGTTTCTTGCCTGTCGAGAACTTGTTTGTTCGTGTGCTTATTGTTGTTTAGATTCCCAGTGTTTAGTTTATTCTGAGTTTTTGGATACGTTTTGTTTGTTCCTGATCGTTGGTTATTTTGTTTTGTTCTGTTTATGTATTTCCGTGTCTTCGCAGACATGGATTTTGCTTTAGTTTTCCTACAGACGTTTAAAGATAAATATCTTAAACCCAGAAAACGGGCTACTTTTGATCATGTGCCTGTGCCCACTACCAAACAGACTCTGGATGTTGGCAAACTGGCTTCTGTTGGTCGCAAGAAATGCTTACTCTGATGGCTTTTGTCTTTGTCTGATGGCCTTTGAGAGAGAGATGGCCCATCTGACAGATCTTACAGGTGTGGACAACCCTCAGGTGTGGATCATGAATATTCATGAAATTAGCATATAGCCCTCCCACAGCCTGAAATAAATTTGACCAGTTCTGATAAAAACTGGTTTTTAGCTATTTAGATCTCAGATGTGCTAAACTATTTTGACATCCTTACATAACCAAGACCTTGATGAACAAACGCATATTGGCAAAACAATTCTTCACTATAGTTCACTTTTGTGATGACAGAAAAATGTACTCTTTATAACTTGTGTGTTTGTAGATCTATTTACAAGCTGCATATGATACTGACCAAGCTATTGATGGCATATACAGTGCATCCAGAAAGTATTCACAGCGCTTCACTTTTTCCACATTTTGTTCTGTTACAGCCTTATTCCAAAATTGATTAAATTGATTAAATTCATTTTTTTCTCAGAATTCTACACACAATACCCCATAATGACAAAGTGAAAAAAGTTTTTTAGAAATTTTTGCAAATGTATTAAAAATAAAAAACGAAAATATCACATGTACATAAGTATTCACGCCGTTTGCTATGACACTCATAATTGAGCTCAGGTGCATCCTGTTTCCACTGATAATCCTTGAGATGTTTCTAGAATTTCATTGGAGTCCACCTGTGGTAAATTCAATTGATTGGACATGATTTGGAAAGGCACACATCTGTCTATATAAGGTCCCACAATTGACAGTGCATGTCAGAGTAAAAACCAAGCCATGAAGTCCTAGGAACTCTCCATAGACCTCCGAGATAGAATTGTGTTGAGGCATAGGTCTGGGGAAGGGTATAAAAGCATTGCTAAAGCATTGAAAGCACCCAGGAGAACATGGTTGAAATCATACTTATCAGACAGGTTTCAATTTGTGCAATTAGATCAAGAGTTCTCTGACTACTCTCAGGTTAAATATGATATTCCACAAGGCTCAGTGCTGGGACCATTACTGTTCTCATTATACTTGCTACCACTGGGTAATGTTATTCATAAACATGGTGTGAATTTCCATTGCTATGCAGATGATAAACAGCTGTACATATCAATGAAACGAGGTGAAATACTTCAACTCACTCAATTAGAGGCTTGTATCTCTGATATAAAGAATTGGATGACAGTAAATTTCCTGCTTTTAAATTCAGATAAAACATAGATGATGGTTTTGCGCCCAAAAAATTAAGGAACAAGTTGGATATGCAGTTAAATGCAGGTGATTGCATAGTTACATCAAGTCTAATGGTTAAGAGCCTTGGTTTTATTATTGATCAGGACCTTACATTTGACACTCATATTAAAAACACTTCCAGAGTAGCTTTATTTCACCTAAGTAACATAGCTAAAATTCGGCACATTCTGTCATTAGAGGATGCAAAAACCTTGATGCATGCTTTTGTCGCATCGAGGCTAGACTATTGTAATGCCTTATTATCCGGCTCCTCTAGTAGCTCTCTAAAGAGTCTTCAACTAGTACAGAATACAGCGGCACATATTTTGACTAGATCCAAGAAGTATGAGCATATTACTCCTGTGTTAGCATCACTACATTGGCTTCCTGTTAAATATCGGCCTGATTATAAAGTACTGTTGCTAACTTTTAAAGCAGTGAACGGACTTCCACCTTTATAACTGACCGAAATGATTGCCCCTTATAAGCCGACACGACTGCTTCGTTCACAAGAAGCCAGCCATCTATTCCTCCCTAGAATTTTGAAAAGCACAGCTGGTGGTAGAGCCTTCTCTTTTAGAGCTCCTCTGTTGTGGAACGGTTTACCAAGGCATGTTAGGGATTCGGACACAGTTTCAATTTTTAAGTGTGGATTAAAAACATATCTTTTCAGCCTAGCCTAGTGCCAAACATAGTCTAGGTGGAGAGATGGAGAAGGCCGTACCCTAGTGTCTTATGGAGTGAGAAACTTTCCATACTGTCACCTCCTCAACGTGTTACCACCACTGTTATGCTGGTTATCCTTGATCAGGTGTGGATGGTTTGGAACTCTCTCATGGCTGCGTGTATTCTCTGACCCTCTCCTAATAGGTATGCTGCCATAGCTTACACCTGTCGGGGCTATCTGCATATTTCCTATGCTTGTGCTCCCCTGCTCTTACATAATGCTACTGGCTATCGCACTGCTTTTTTTCTGACTGCATGTTCTCTTCTCTGCCTCAGCCACCTGCCCCCGAGCCCTAGATCCTGCGAGAAGTGTGAGCTGCCCCCTCACCCCCATGCCAACCCCAGTTCCTGGATCTGGACCCTCTCCACGTGGTTTAGCCCCCCGCTGACTACCTAACTCAGGAGGGGCAAAGTCTTTCAGCCCTGTGTCACCTTGGACTGACCATGATATGGTCTTTTTTGGACACACCCTGTGTCGGGCAGAAGAGGATGGTTAGTCTGGTTCCTCCCAAGGTTTCTCCCTACCAAGGGAGCTTTGCCTTGCCACTGTTGCCTTTAAGCTTGCTTTTGGGGGGGTCTAGGCCTGGGTTCCCCCTCTGTTAAGCGTTTTGTGACAATTCAATTGTAAAAAGCGCTATACAAATACATTTTGATTGGATTTAACCTGGGTAGACGTCAAAGAAATGCAGATCCCAGAGTAGAAAACAAATATTTTTATTTCATAAATAATTTAATGCAATGTTATTACACAATGATTTCATAAATGTACACTGCCTATTTATGAGGGGATCTCAAGGAACAAAGCCCATAGATTAAATTAGCTAACTACATTTGCCACACTAAATATATTACACTGATCTATACATGATATATTGTACTTTATTGATGCTAAGCTTTAACTATCAAAAGCACTCTTAATTAGTAAAAATGTAACCAAACCCCAAAGTGAAAGTTAAACACTGGATACTACCCCATGTCCAGCTTTACTTCATTTATTAGTGAATAAAACAAATCAAAGAATACAGATGTGAACAAAGAATAATAATGTCTGGCTCATAGCAGTAAATTAACCCTCTAATACAAAAAAACTAACAATAAATTGTTTATCTTTGGGAAAAGATATACAAAAGCAAACTCGGTGTTGGACTGTCCTAGTTCACCATGTGAGGGTATCATGAACTCCTTTGCGATAGTTGATGCAGAGATACCTAGTAAGGTAGTAATGCAATTAAAACCCTCTACATGCTCTGTTGATCCTATTCCTACGTTTTTAACTGTCTTTCAGATGAAGTGCTAGCCATTGTAAACTGATCTTTACAAACCAGAAACTTCCCAACTGCATTAAAGACTGCCCTTTAAAGTGAAATCTCTCTTAAAGAAAAGATAACTTATATTCCTCAGTTCTCAGCAACTTTAGACCTATTTCAAACCTCCGTTTCCTTAGTAAAATTCTTGAAAAAGTGTTTTTTAAACAACTAAATGACATTCTTTGCACTAATGTTATTCTTGAAAATTTTCTGTTAGGTTTCCATGCAAACCACAGCACAGAAATTACTTAAGGTGGTAGATGACCTGAAACTCAGTATAGATTGTAATAATGTCTCTTTGCTTGTCTTATTAGACCTAAGTGCAGCGTTTGATACTGTGGACCATAAAACATTTTTGTTGCCTTTGGAGACTATGCCTTAGAGAAAGCAGCCATTACAGGTGGAGTACCACAAGGCTCAGTTCTGGGCCCTTTGCTCTTATCTTTATACATGCTCCCTCTTGGCAGAATCATCAGAAAACATGGTATTGATTTCCACAGTTATGGTGATGACTTTATATCTCTGTATCAGCTGAGGATGTAAGCTCAATCAATGTTCAAGATAGATGTATGACTGAGATAAAACTATGGATGGCACACAATTTTCTACAACTAAACCAAGGAAAAACAGAAGTGATAGTCATTGGAGCGAATTCCCATAGAGAAAAACGATCTAAAAACGATCTTTTTATCTTTTATCTTAGAAACATTGCCATGGTACGGTCTTTTCTCACACAGGCAGATGCATGCGTTTATTATGAGCAGACTAGACTACTTTAATGCTCTCTTTGGTGGTCTTCCCCCCAAAAACATTGATCAGCTGCAACTTGTTCAGAATGCAGCAGCACAAGTCTTAACTAGAAGAAAAGAGCACACATTACGCCACACTTAAAAAAGTGATTACAGCCTCATGTAGTTTTAATATTTTTAAATTATGTCCATGTTACTCAAATTAATTAATTTGGGATATAAACATATTTCTAATGAATGAGTTTAACATAAATATCCCAGTTTTTTACCTAGTCTTTACATCTAATACATTTAGTTATGATAGAGCAAAGCAAAAGTGTCACTTCTGTCTGAAACCAACCCAGAACGCATGCGCAAAGGAAGCCTGCCAGAAGAGAGAAACTTTTCTGTCCGCCATTTTCTCATCTCACCACACAGGACGAAGGACAGCCTTCGTGTAAACCTTGACCATTTTGCCCGGTAAGAATATTATTTCAATTATTTGACATATGTTTTGCAATAATTGTTTATTTAGGAGAGCACAATTGTAGTTAGATGGCTTTTACACGTTGTGACAGCGTAATCTCATGCTTTGCCATAACTTTTTTTACCGCGTTTTTAAAATGAACTAAGCTAGCTAACTGTTAGCTAATGTTAATGTTAACATACCTCTGTCTTTTCAAAATAATTTGCTGTATATGAAAGGAGCAATATTTTCATGTGTGAATTATCCACTGCTTCGCGGAGAAGGCCCGAAGCCTCTTGGAGCCAGGGGAACCTCGAAGTGCTGCGTGCTAACGGAGCTAGCCCGTGAACATGAGAAGCCACAGGTTGCGCTGTAGCTTTGTCATCCACTCTATTATACGAGCCATCGCCAAAGCAGAGGAAAAGAGTGAGGACACCCGACGATGCTTTGGTTAGCTCACTAATATGCTAAGGCAAGTAGCTGGCAGCTGGGAGCCAGCGAGCTAGCCGCCTTTTGCCCGGCAGCGGCGTTGCCTTCCTAATGAGCTAACCAAAGGATCGGCGGTCGTCCTCGCCCTTTCCTCGGCTTTGGCGTTGGTGCAGACTGGCGTGGATGATGGAGCTACAGTGCAAAATGTCGCTTCACATGTTCAGCCTACAGGGCGGAGGTGGAGAGGCTGGCAGGCTGGTGCTCAGAGAACAACTTGACTCTCAACATCAAGAAGACTAAGGAGCTCATCATCGACTTCAGGCGGAAACAAACACATCATCCCCCTCTGTACATCAACAGAGAAGAAGTCGAGAGAGTCTCCAGCTTCATGTTCCTGGGCACCACCATCTCAGAGGATCTTTCATGGTCCAACAACACACTCTCTCTGCTGAAGAAGGCACAACAGCGGCTGTACTTCCTGAGGTCACTCAGGAAAATCAACATCTCCCAACAGCATCTGGTGTCCTTCTACCGCTGCACCATTGAGAGTGTCCTGACCTACGGGATCTGCGTGTGGTATGGAAGCTGCTCTGTGGCTGAGAAGAAGGTTCTACAGAGAGTCGTCAACTCAGCCCAGAAGACCACCAACACCCAGCTCCCTGCCATCCAGGACCTCTACACCTCCCGCTGCCTGAGAAAAGCCACCAGCATCACCAAAGACCCCACCCACCCCGGGCATCACTTGTTTGCCCTCCTGCCGTCAGGCAGACGCTACAGGACTGTTAAATCACACACCACAAGACTACTGAACAGTTTTTATCCCAGGGCCATCACGGTCCTGAATGCTGCACTGAAAGACAGCCCCCGTGCACTTTAGCATTTTAGTCATGATGCCTCAATACTTACCTCAATACATACTCCCATGTGCAATATAACTGGAATAAGTGTAATATCCATTTTTGTGCAATATACAGTGGTGATATGTACAGTGGTGCAATATAACTTATAACTTATAATAAGTGCAATATCTTCTACATGTGCAATATGTAGCAGGTGTGTGGTGTGAATGTCTTGTCTCCTTAAATAAGTGTGTGTGTGTGTGTGTGGGTGTATGTACAGTGTATCGAACTTTGCCCCCATGTCTATTTTGTCCCATGTCTTTTTTTATTTATTTATTTCTATTCTATTTTATATTGGAGCCCCACTAGGAGTGTTGTGTTAATTTCGTTGTAGCAGTACAATGACAATAAAGGTATCTTGAATCTTGAATCTCCCTGAAGAAATCAACAGAGCTGCTAGGTAGTCCCGTTAGCTCTCCTCCAGGAAGCCAGCGTTGCCAGGTGGGAATTGTTAAACTATCGTAACAGGTAACGTTAGGTATTTTGAATAATAATCGTATTTTGAGGGATAACAGATAAATGCTTACAGTTATGCCTCTTTATCAAATTTAGTTGGATGCCTGAAGGAGCTCAACCATTTATCAAGCTCTGCTCGGGACAACTTCTAGATGAATGTAAGCATATACATATTCATTGTTTTGGTGTTCTCAAAGTCACTGTACACTTGAGATTGATTTGAGTTTACTTGTATGCAGTGTAATTGGGTGTGTTTTGAGTGTTCTAAATCTATTCTTTTTCTCTACTTTTCAGAATTTGAATGTGGCAGACTGGTAATGCAAAGAGTGTGGCATCTCAGTATCTAGCAGGTATTTGTTGTTAAAACACTTCAAGTTATCCCATGGTCATTATGATGGTAACTCTCGTTACCCATGTCCTTACACACAAAGTCCATGTACATTTAAGACTTGGAATAGTCTGCACAATCACATACAAATCTCATCGCAAACAAACAGCTCCAAAACCATTAGAAGTATCTGCTTTTCATTGTCAGGTGTGCTCATGCAGGGCAATTGCAACAGAAAGACAATATTTTTGTCATATTAATAAACATCTCAAGCATCATGAAACAATTACTTGTATGTTCCAAGGATGCACATTTAAAACTAATGTGTATGCTACATTTAATACGCATAAAAGTAGGAAACACAATCCCCATTCATTGAAAGACTTTAAAGCAGGTATTGTGGTTACCTGTGGTGAGGTGCAACAGTCAGACAGTTCTGCAGATAGGCCCACTGATTCCATTAATAGTGGAGCAGAAGCCCATGATTGCAGACTTCAAGAACAGATGGCCAGCGCTTTTCCAAGTAAATGAAGTTAGTAAATGTATGACACTTAATGCATGGTTGCAAAGCTGTTTATATGTGGTTGATGCAGTGTTTCTAGGTGTGTGCTAGGATGTGCAAAAGTTGTTATTTTACCTTGTGTTTGTAGTTATCTGTGTGTAATGGTGGGCAATGTAATGTATTTTTGCTTTTCTTTGTCCAATTTTTGTTTTCCAGGTTAATGCAGAGTTCATGCGGATTACCACTAAGCCTCTGATATCAAAGTTCACTGCACAACTGGACCACTTTTCAAATAAAGTGATGAAGATCTTCAGGAACACAGGGGGAGTAAAAGGACAAAAGATGAGGGCCATCCTGCCAATGACGGATACGGTGTGTAGGGAGGCGTGTATTATTTTCTAAAACATGGAGTTTGCCAGCAAAACTGAGACTATTCTCTTCCAAAACAGCTGAAAACAGCAGTCACTTGTTTTTCTTAAGTTCTCAAAAGGGTAAAAGAAAGCATAATCTCGACTGTCTTTTAAGGGGTCAGGGAATAATTTTCCAATCTCCCACACTGGTCCCAATGGTTTTCTGTTTTTTTGATTCCCTCTGGAAAATGCCAATTATGAAGCGCTGTGTGACAACCTGTTTGTAAATGGCGCTATACAAAAATAATAAAGATTGATAATAAAAAATCCTCTACACATTCAACATAATTAATTTTCTGAAGCCAAAGGATAGCACTATATGGAGAATAGAGCTATATTTACATTTTGTCCAAATTTGTATTACAGCTCCACAAGGAAGTGAATATTTGCAATAAGTGATGTAAATCTAGCAGAGGTCATCCATGATGCAAGTGACTTAAGAAAAATGTAACTTTTCTTGCTAGGGCTATAAGCCATTTTATGGTCTTACTGGCCATTGTTGAACTTTTGAGCAACAAATCACCACAGTTGTTAGTAAGAAAGTTGCTGTAATGTTTTGTCTACACACTCCTGTGGTCAAAGGTACTCCATGTCTGAACCTGGATTTAGGAGATATTGACAGGACATTCATTTTTTGATGAACTTTATTTAAGAATACATAATGATGAGAACGGGCCGTTCGGCCCATCTAGGCTCATCATGTCCTAATCTAAAGAGTATCTAATACTACATCTAGCCTGGACTTGAATAGCTCAAGCATTTCTGCCTCTACTACCTGACCTGGCAAGCTGTTCCAGGCATTGACAACTCTCTGTGTAAAGAAAAACTTCCTAATATCTGTGCGGAATTTGCTTTAACTAATTTCCACCTGTGGCCTCTTGTTCTGCTGACCCCACTTATCTTAAAAAATCTTTGGTATTTTACTTTGTTAATCCCTTTTAGGAATTTAAAAAGTCTCCGTTTGCTAAGTTTAAATAGATTGAGTGCCTTAAGTCTATCATCATAACTTTTACCTTTCATACCAGGTATCAGTTTAGTTGCCCTTCTTTGGACTTTTTCAAGAGCTTCTATATCTTTCTTGTAGTGCGGTGCCCAGAACTGCACACAGTATTCTAAGTGCGGTCTGACAAAGGCATTATATAACATTAATATAACCTCCTTTGATTTGTACTCAATACTTTTTGCTATGTATCCCAGCATCCTGTTGGCTTTTTTTCACTGCTGTAGCACACTGCTTTGATGCAGATAGGCTTTGATCAACTACAAGTCCTTTTCAAATTGAACACCTACTAACTTTTCTCCTCCCATAAAATACTCCTGTCTAATGTTTTTATTTCCCACATGCATAACTTTACATTTAGCAATATTGAACGTCATCTGCCATGTATCTGCCCATTTTTGGATTTTGTTTAAATCATCTTGGATTACTTTAGTCGATTCCAAAGTGTTTGCCAAACCCCCAAGTTTAGTATCATCTGCAAATTTAACTATTTTGCTACTAATTTCCATATCAAGATCATTTATGTAAATAAGGAAGAGCAGAGGTCCCAGCACCGATCCCTGCGGGACACCACTGCCCACAGCACCGAGGTCAGATTTGGCCCCACCTACTGTTACTCTTTGTATTCGCCCTTGCAGCCAATTTTTAACCCACTGTGAAACTACTTCTGCAATTCCTACTGAATTCATTTTAGCAATGAGCTAATGAGATGGAAATGTGAATTGGACTGTATTGTTACGAGTAAAATTGTACTCTTGCTCACGCCAAACTGCTAATACATTTTTGAATTTAATCTATTTTGTTGTGGACAATAAATGTATCGTTTTCAGTCACGTGAACACTCTCCCAACCCAAAAGTGTATCACACTATATTAAGAAAAAAAGTGGAACACAATGTTACAGGCAGTAGAGACATGACATCACAGGTGGAAGTATAAAGGCAATTACTGTATACTTGGTTCAGACCAAATATGTTTAAACAGAATGTTTTGGAGGACTTTGAGATAAGGGATGTAGAAGTACTACAAAAACTACAAAAACTTAAGACAAATAAGGCAACAAGCCCGGATGGCATATATCCCAGAGTACTCAAAGAACTTGGGGAAATTATATATAAACCATTGACAGATATTTTCAGTCAATCCATAATCACTGGAGAAATACCAGATGACTGGAAACAGGGTAGTATAATTCCAATATATAAGAAGGGGGACCGTACTGACCCAGGGAACTATAGGCCTGTCAGTTTAACTTGCATCGCATGTAAAATGCTGGAATGTATTATTAGGGATAAGTTGGAATCATTCTTGAAAAATAATAGTATTTTAAGGGAGAGCCAGCATGGATTTCTCAAGTGGAGGTCATGCCTAACAAACCTCCTGGACTTTTTCGAAGAGGCTACAAAGTGTGTTGACCTGAACCAGGCTTATGATGTTATATATTTGGACTTTCAGAAAGCATTTGACAAGGTACCACATGAGAGGCTCATTGCTAAAATGAAATCAGTAGGAATTGTAGGAGTAGTTTCACAGTGGGTTAAAAATTGGCTGCAAGGGCGAATACAAAGAGTAACAGTAGGTGGGGCCGAATCTGACCTCGGTGCTGTGGGCAGTGGTGTCCCGCAGGGATCGGTGCTGGGACCTCTGCTCTTCCTTATTTACATAAATGATCTGGATATGGACATTAGTAGCAAAATAGTTAAATTAGCAGATGATACTAAACTTGGGGGTTTGGCAAACAGTTTGGTATCGACTAAAGTAATCCAAGATGATTTAAACAAAATCCAAAAATGGGCAGATACATGGCAGATGACGTTAATATTGCTAAATGTAAAGTTATGCATGGGAAATAAAAACATTAGACAGGAGTATTTTATGGGAGGAGAAAAGTTAGTAGGTGTTCAATTTGAAAAGGATTTAGGAGTTGTAGTGGATCAAAGCCTATCTGCATCAAAGCAGTGTGCTACAGCAGTGAAAAAAGCCAACAGGATGCTGGGATGCATAGCAAAAAGTATTGTGTACAAATCAAAGGAGGTTATATTAATGTTATATAACGCCTTTGTCAGACCGCACTTAGAATACTGTGTGCAGTTCTGGGCACCGCACTACAAGAAAGATATTGAAGCTCTTGAAAAAGTCCAAAGAAGGGCAACTAAACTGATACCTGGTATGAAAGGTAAAAGTTATGATGATAGACTTAAGGCACTCAATCTATTTAAACTTAGCAAACGCAGACTTAGGGGGATTTGATTGAGGTTTTAAATTCCTAAAAGGGATTAACAAAGTACAATACCAAAGATTTTTTAAGATAAGTGGGGTCAGCAGAACAAGAGGCCACAGGTGGAAATTAGTTAAAGGCAAATTCCGCACAGATATTAGGAAGTTTTTCTTTACACAGAGAGTTGTCAATGCCTGGAACAGCTTACCAGGTCAGGTAGTAGAGGCAGAAACGCTCGGGCTATTCAAGGCCAGGCTAGATGTAGTACTAGATGTTCATTAGATTAGGACATGATGAGCCAAGATGGGCCGAACGGCCCGTTCTCATCATTATGTATTCTTATGTTCTTATGGACATTAAAAGGGCTGGAAAAGGTGACATCAGGCATCAGATCACAAAAGACAAACAGGAGCAATTATCTGACTTTATTGAAAGAAACCGGGCACATGTGAAAGTTGTAATTGACATTTTGCTTTTCTGTGCAAAACAAGGCATTGCACTACGCGGTCACAAGGAAGCCACAGAAAGCATTAACAAAGGAAACTTTCTTGAATTGTTTGAACTGATTTGTGCATATGACCCCGAGATAAAAAAGCGCATTGATGAGCTTCCAAGTAATGCAAAAATGATGAGCCCTGACATTCAAAACGACCTCCTTGATACTGCAGCATCGCTTCTCTTCTGAAGCGGAATTGCATGCACAGACTGACACGTACTATGCGATTTTAGCTGACGAATACAAAGATCTCTTGAAGAAGGAACTAATTGCTGTCTGTGTGATGTACTTGCATAATGGCAATCTGAGAGAGAGAGAGCTGTCGGATTTGTTGCAACAGAGGATTTGACATCCTCTGGGATTGTTAAAAATGTTGGAAGTACTGGCACCGCTGCAGCTGGACCCTGCATTGTGTGTGGGTTTCAGTTTTGACGGGACGTCAGTCATGTCAGGTGGGAAAGCTGGGGTGCAGGTGCTGCTAAAAAATCTTTCCTCCATGCAGTGTATGTACATTGCCACTCGCACCGCTTGAATCTTGTGCTTTCGACAGCTTCAAAAGCATCTCCTACTGTGGCCACTTTTTTTGATGTTTTCAATTCCATTCCATTCCAGCATTTCATGACTGGAGCCAACAGACATGCACGATTTCTACACATCCAAAAAGAGCTTCACCCCGACAGACCCTGTCTTGAGCTGGTGCATTCCACTGATATTAGAGTTCAAAATCTGAGTCGGTCAGTTGAGTTTTGACTTTATATGATGTCATATTAGAAACACTGAGTGAGTTTGCAGAAGAGTCTTGCACCAAATACAGACCAAGAGATTTATCTTTCTCCTTGTGGCATTTTCTAAGCTGTTCAGTGCCAGTGATTTTGCAAGGCCTACAGTCCCCATCTGTTTTGGTGACTGATTGCATCCACATGATTGAGGGCCTCAAATAAACTTTTGCTACATTTAGGAATAACTTGGATGGGGAATTTGAGAGAATCATCGGGCTTACTGATGACATCATGAAAAAAAATGATGTGCAGAATTGGGAGGCTCGTAAAAGGAAATTACCTTCCAGGTTTGTCGATCGACATGTGACCTCTACAGTGGGCAGGTCTGTGCCCATTAAGAGTGACTCAGATTTGCATTAATTGTGGATTTCAATTCTTGACAGACAGTTTATGGAACTTAACAACTGCTTTCAGTGCGATACCTACGGAATAATGAAGGCTGCTGCCTCCTTGCTGCCCGCGTCAGACACATTTGGCCAGATGGAAATAATATGGGCTCCAAGCAAGCATTATGGCATTGTAGTGGAAGATCCTGAACTAACAGTATTTGGGCAACTGATAAAATGAAAGGTGAATGGGGGTCACTTGTACCCGTCCCTAGTCTTGGACTCATGTGATGAAGAAGTATTCCCCAACATAAACCGTTTACTTCGTGTTTTAATCACACGTTACAAGCCTGTTACAAGCTGTTCCGTGGAGCGCCTGTTCTCAGCTGTCACTAGGATAAAATCCACCAGCAGAGCAACCATGCTCACAGGAAGGCTGAATAGCCTTTCATTGTTGGTGTTTGAAAGGGAACTTACAGAAACTTTGGAGTCTAATGACATAATCGAATCACGCGAATCACGCCGGCTTGCCCTTTAAACTTGCACATAGGCTGTCCCAATAATGTTTCATGTTAATATAATTTGGGGGAATGCGGTGTGGATTATAAAGTCTTGTCTTGTTCAATGTTATCTATTCTATTGTAGGATTTTGTTTTATTTGATAAGCCTACTTAGCCTAAGCCTATGTAAAATGAGTTCATAATTTTTTAAGTTTAAAATTTCAATTAAAAAAAACTTTCTTGTGCGTTTGTTGATTCCCTCGTTACGTGAATAACGTGATTATCCTGCTGTGCAGGCCTATTTAAACATGTATTTTTCCGTTTCTGTCATCCGTAGGCCTACGTGACTGTTTGAGACACTATTAATTCTGAAAGATATTTTCCCAGTCTCCCAGAGTTCATTTAGCTGTTTAATAGATCATTTCCATGTATGACTGCATAAAAAATAAAACAAAAGTTAAATAAATGTATTTCCCAATTTGATTGCCAATTAAACTTTCTATTTACTTCAATTCCCCACCCTCACGAGTTCGTCGCCTGTCCTCCGGGATCGAGACACACATTCCTGGTTGAGTGTTCCCGCCTCTTTCGAGACAGGAAATCTTCCACGGACTCCTTAACCTTCTCCTCGACGAACTCATGCCGGCTCTCCCTCCCCCCTTCCCCGGAGGCGGACAGCCAAATGCCGCCTCTGATCGGGCTGACGACCAGGGCCGTTCTGGTAGAGATGCGGGTTTCGATCCGCGTCCCTGACGGGCAGCGCACACCACTCCAAAGCGTGGTGCGTTAGACCGCTGCGCCGTCCGCCAGGCCCTTTGACTCTGTTTTTGACTCCGAGTGCTTTGGTGCCGTATATGGAGAGTACTGGATGGTTATATTTATGTGGAGGTGCACATCAGTCTAGCGGCGCCTATACACTGTTGTAGAGAAAATTAAATGTGGCACACCCAGTTTTTCTGATGCACACCCACTGTCTTTTTTCTGGCTATGCTACTGATCTAACCATAAGAAGTCAGATATGGATCAGATTTGTCCAAATTGAAATCGCATCTGGTAGTCTGGGTTGGGTATCGGATCTGAATGTAAACTTCCCAACATGCAACTTCTCCTGACATGAACATTCTATTGACAAATAACATCTCATAATAAGCGTGCAGGAGTTGTAGAGCTAGTCGTCAGGTCGGTTTGTTAGGAACCGGACAAGGACCCAGACGCAGATCAGGATAAGGCAAAAGAGTAGTTTAATGGGAAGCAGGGGTCAAAACCAGGAATCAGAATCTCAAAGGTACAAAAACGCGAGGCAGAGAGAAGTCAAAAAACAGGCAGTCCAAAAAGTCAATAACAGGTAGGCAGAAAGGCAAACAAAACAGAATCGCTAGGCAGGCTCGGGGTAGTCAACAGAAGGGGTGTCTCGGAAGGAATGCAATAAACTCTGGCTGTAAGAAGGGTAGGCTCAGGGAATAAAGAATCAACGTACTGACAAAGAGAAAACGTAAACACTGAACATATATACAGGCAGAGACAGGAAACACAATGGGAATCAGGTGTGACTGGGAGGAGAGAGGTAGGAACACAAGTGTAAACAATGGGAATCGATAATCTAATAACGAGGGGATTCGCTAATAGAATAACGAGGGGAAACGAAAGACACGGACTGGGAAACATACATATATACAATAAACGACCTGGGAGATCAGGCAGACACGTGCATAGCTAGAAGGGGAGGAACGCAAAGAGAGAAGCTGCGTGCGTATGAAAAGAAAAGTGAAAAGCTAACAGGGATAGGATAATAAGAGAGAGAATGAGCGATAGTTAGAAGCGTGAGATAATTAGTGATTAGTAGTGTTAGTAACTTAATCTAAATCCCTAACGTTAGTAGATTAGTTGGTTAGTCCTATATACATCTAACTAATATATACAAAGTGCCATCTAGAAAGTAAGAAGGAAGAAAACAAGATAATAAGCGAAGGCGGAAAAACCCCAAATGTTTAACTTCCCGAAGTGCATGACAAGACAAGGAGTGGATCTCGAAAAAGACGGAACAAGGACAGACAGGGAGCAGAACGTGACAGAACAATGAAAATACAAAACTGAATAAAGAATAAATAATAAGGACTGAATGAAAAATAAACAAAGACCAAAACACAACAGAACAGGAACTCAGAATATAACACGGTTATAACACTGAGCACAACAACAATAAGAAATGTAATCTCGAAAAGCACAGAATTGGATTTCATATGTCCTCATTCATCAGACATTTGTCAACTGTGTTGGATATGAGTTTAAACAGGGCCTGAGGATGTTTTCATTCTGGAAAACCAGGTTCCACTTGTAACATCAATATGTGAAACTAATTTGTTAGTGCAGGGTATCTGCAGGTTTAGCCAAGTCAGATTTAAGGCTTTTTAATACTTTTTTAATGCCACTCAGAATAAAATTTAATACCAATTTCACGATAACAAAATGGCAAAAATCACGCAACGACACCAATTAGTTTAAGTTTAGGGACAAATTTGTCCAAAGATGTTTATTAAAACATAAAGGGGTAACTGGATTGGATGAAACAAAGGGGTGACACAAACATAAATAGCAAAAATAGAAAATAATAAATTAAAACATCCAAATACATTCAGTGTCATACAGGGCAGGAATTTCACCAGTGTCTGGCCTGCTGCCCCTGCAAAACAATTAAGCGTAATGTGACCTCACTGGTCTTGGTGCCCCCACTGGCTGTGGTCTCTTCCCTGCTTCTATTCTTTATTGTAAAAATGAAACGGCAGCATATTGAAATTCAGATTTTTTTTTTTGCCTTATGGACCACTGCATAGGGACCACTGATGGGCCTAGCATTGAGACTGCCATATGTGTAAGAGTCATTTGGGGGGCATGCATCTCAGTTCTGTGGCCCTCTTCTCCAATTCTGCTTCAACCTTTTTGAGTTCTACCATCTTTTCTCTGTGGCACTTCCTCAGGGTGTTCGATTTTGTGATAAGCTGGGCCATTAAGGTCCCAGCCTTCCCTTCTGCCTTCTCAGCCGGTTGGTCTGCATCCTGGCTGAGGCGGTTTGTGACAGCTATGAGGATTGCCTTGCTCTTTTTCAGCTCTTCCATTTCCTCTTCTGCTGCTTTCCTTTTTTGGCCCTGTACGTCAGACATCTTCCTCTTCTCCTGCTCAAAGTGCATTCGGTACCATGACCTTGCTGATGCAGCAGATGCCAGCATCTCCTTGGACAAAGGCACCTTGAGGACCCCCCCCACAGACTGACGTAGTCGCAAATGAGGCACTGTGCAATGACTGTATCCTCCTGCATATTACAGGTCTCCACCTCCTTATTTACAGAGAAGCCCCTCTCGACTGTCGCTTGCCCATGTGACAGGAGAAGGAGCTTCCTGCAAAAGACCCACAGCTCAGGGTAGCGGTTGATCACTCCCTGGAGAAACACATCCAGTCTGGTCTTGGGTTCGTAGGCGAGGAAGGCCTCATCTCTTGCTTCAACATCCAGGAAGTCCCCAAACTGTTGAGTAATCGCATCACCTGCAACAAACAGAAGTAGGTGCATGTTGATTATACTTACATCAGTGAGATTAATTTCATATCAAGAAGCACATTTTATGATAATTAGATGGGGAAAAAAAACTTGGTTTTGAAGTACTGCTCAGTTCGATGAGGGGCTCTGATAGGGGGACTGGTTTAAAAAAACTGTAAAAAAAAGTGAGTGAGTGTATTGTGTGAGAATGAGTGAGTGTGGTGTGAGTGTGTGTGAGAGAGAGAGAGAGAGAGAGCTCTCACATGTCCAGCTGCTCTGCACATTCCTGAAGATTAAATTAGAATATATGAAGCATATAACATCTTAATAATACACTGATTCTTGACTGCCAAAAACATGTCCCACTAAGAAAAGTGCTAATTCTGTTGAAAATTGATTTTAAATGAATATGATTAAAACCCGTTCTTCCAACACAGCTGACTTATTAAAGTGTTTGCCTCTTAAATTAAAAATGTGTTTTTTTTCATGTCCAAAATGGTTATTTTATATATTTAATGCTAAAGATAAAAGTTGCATATGCCAGAGTTTTTAAAGGAATACATGTGAGGTAGTATAAAAAATGAATAAAGTGAATATTCAACATTTAACAGCACATATGTACCTAAATCTGTACAAATATAAATCTGTATTAGACAAAATAATTAGGAATAACTTTTATTGTGTCTGAAGGTGTTGACAAAAACTAAGTAATGACAGGAAAAACACATTTTATGAAAAAAATGGACCAAAATATTGCTTGATTGCTAAGACCTTGTTCTAGAAACATATCCGTTTGGATTTCTTGATATTTAAAATGTAATTATTTTGAAATTAAAACCTGTTTTAGGCAAATTCTCAAGAATCAGTGAATAATGATCAACATGTATTCATTATTTATAGCACTTTATGTACTCTGTCTTTTTACAAGCTTATAGTGCTCCAATATTTTAGCTAACGTTAGATAATTTCTCACTACTTACTTTGAAATGGTGCAGTAGATCTCGAGCTGTTCCATGCCCCATGAACTGCGAACCCAGGTATCTGGACCGAACTTGATCTTTGTCCCAGTAGCGCACATGAAGGTCCAGTTGTTTTGTTTTCGTGGTTTGGTTGAGGCTCTCATCGAACATCAACACAAACGTGTCCTTGTTTACATCCGCGATTAGATTATTTCGGAGATAAGGGGCCAATCCAAACCTTGCTGTGTAGGCCGTTTTGTCTTTGCCGCATGTGAATGTCTTAGCGATTTCCGAGTCAGGGAACATAGCACGGAATACCTCTCCTACTCCGTCATTGCCATTGTAGGACTGGTGCTTCGTGACAGTGTTCAGAACCCTCCACCCTCAGCTTCAAGCGTCGGCGTGGAGCTGAATGTTGTCCGGACTTCTGTTCGTGCAATGTTGTTGGTGTTGCAGGTAGTCCTACCTGAGATGGCGCAGCTGAAGTGGAGGCAGGGGCCGAACAGAAATGCAAAATACTAGTCGTTTGCAGGTGGGTTTTATCAACCGATTTATGCTTGGCGCTCTCCATGTGCGATTCGACTGCTTTCACCCCCATCGTCCCGAGTTTAAAATCTTTTTTGCAGAGTTTGCAGCGGGCCTCATGGTCGTCTTTGACTGGGACCAACCATGGCGCAAACACTGGGTTATCGAGCCAGTTCTCATTAAATTTGCACTTTCCCATAACGAGTGCAAATGCTTAAGTTAAGTTAGCTAACTTAGCTTGTTGAACTTGAATATTGTGCTCGAGAGTCGACTCCGTTGCGGAAATAGTTCCCCGCAAACATAAGGACCTCTGTTGGTTCCGCTCATTCCGGTCTGCGTGATGCTACAAAACGGTAAATAAAAATCTCCGACTTTATCTCCGTTACCCGTTTTCCCCAGATTTCACAATGAAGCATAAAATGACAAATCCACATTTTTATCTTTCCTGTCTATGGCATTTTTAAGACCTCTGAAAGATGGATTTAAGACATTTTAAGACCAATTAAGGCCTTTATTGTTGATAAACAAATGTAATACTTTTTAATACTTTGTAAGGATCTGCGGACACCCTGTAGTGGAGTGTGAATAAGGTTGAATTTCAGAGAAGAGTGGCTAATTAATTTTGCAACAACTACATTTCCCTCTCAAATGTTTTTGTGGTAGGGAAAACCCTTGGCTTCAGAGATACAGAAGCTTTTCACACGCCAGCTCATCCTTCAGCTGAAACATTTAACATCTTCACATCCATTTATCCTCTAAATCTAAATGTTACTTCCTGTACATATTAATAGTTCTGATTATGCTGTCACTTCAGCAGCTGAGAGAAGAAGAGACGTCTTCATTATCATCATCATCATACACACAGCGTACACAGGGGCGTTGTAGCGGGGGGGAAAGGGGAACTGACTACTTAGGGCCCCAAGTGGGGGAGGGCCCTTGAAAAGCCTGGAATGAAAAAAAAAAACATTTGTCTGCCATTTTAAATTTCTGAGTAATTAGTGTCATTACTAAATTATATTGGCTGAATAAATAGGTTGAGAGACTGAACTTTGTATCCATAAAAATATTGGAGGCTCTCTGGGCCCCCTCCCCTCACGAAAAGTGCAAATGCTTTAGTCCGCCCCCCTGCACTAATTAGGTATGTTACAATTTCTGTGCGCAGCGGCGGTCTAGATGTGCCTGTGTCCCTGTGCGAGCGATTACGAGAGACTATGGCCGTACCCCAAAAATGCAGGCTTTTCAAGGTCTGTCTGTTTTTTTTTTTCACCATATGTCTGCAATATAACGTAGTTGAAAACTCAATCCTCCATCTTGTTTCCGAAATTTGATTAAACATTGCTCGGTTTGGTCATACGCTACACTTCAGAGTCAGACTGATGTTTAGTGCTTTCAAAATGATATATCACAAGTTCAGGACTAAATAAAAGGTATCCAGGATGTTAATTTAACATTTTATCTTGTTTCTGGTGAAATTTCATTGAAATCTGTCGATGTGAAATGCAATATTTTTTTTTGTTTTGTTTCTGATTTTATCCCATTTTCTCCCAATAGCCAATTAGACCCGCTATTTTTATGTCAATCCCCCTAGTAATGTGATAGTCCTTTTGACGCCTCCCGGAATGTGTACTTACAGGGATATCTGCTTCCCTCCCCCTCCCTGGGGCCAAATCGCCGCCCCCTGTGGCACTCACTGAACCCCGGTCTCCGTGGCCAGCGTCGGACGTTGTAACCACTGGACCACGCGGGAGGCCTCGAAATGCGATATTTTTGACCCGGAATGTGAGATATCTGCCCAAATGCTCACTGCCTGCCGTGGTTTTTGCTGTGTCGCAGCGTGTGCGCAAAATGTAATTATGTGATTAATTGATTATGTAATGTAATTTCAGATCATTCAAATTAAGATATATCATATCTTTTTTTAGAATGCTTCAATCTGTAATTACTGAAAATGTCATGGAATTATCTTTATTTTTAAGAAAGTTATGGGCATTTATGTTATTGAATCACAGCTTTTGTTTCAAGATCATTGAAAAACAATAGGGGTCAATATGCAAATACCCGAGTGTAAAAATTACCATAACTTCCTTAAAACTTAAGATATGAGGGTGAATAAGGTATCAAATTAAAGGTATTTTCATGCTCTATCTGGTGGGATACATTTCAGATTTATGGCTTAGCAAAGGCTAGATTTATAGCATCTCATTACATTTTTGTAACATACCTACACTAAGATTCGTCGCCAAACACGGCTAATCACGCTGACTGGTGCTGATGCTGGAGCCTGCAAGTTTCAGTCAATCATGTCTTTCCAGAAGAAAGTGAAGTCAGGGTATCAAAAAAGAAAAGAAAGAGAAAAAAGGCATACTGAGGGAAAACAACTGCTCACTAATTTCTTTCAAAAGAAAGGTAAGCAACTTGCTAACACTGTTTAAGAGTGGTTTAAGCTAATATCGGTACGTTGTTTCGATTGAACTAGGGCTGTCAACGTTAACACGTTAATGCATGCAATTAATTTCAAATGGATAACGCGTTCATTTTTTTAAAATCGCGATTAATCTCATTTCAGTTTCACTCTCGCTACTGGCTGAAAGCAATCGCAAATGTAGGCAAACATACTACTGGTGATGGTGAAATGCATTGAAACTTTGTTTATGAAGACTCATTTGATCCAGTTCTATAACAAGACAAGCTAACGTAGCTAGCTACATTATGATAGTTAGCTAACTAGCTGGTAAATTAAGCAGAATCTAGCCTGTAGCCTGTTTCATTGTATATTATAAGCAGGTTAAGAGGCTAATATCAATCCTGTATGCTTCATGCTTGTAGAGGGGCCTGTCCTTGTAGCAGAGAGTGAGCAAGAAGAAGATGTGATCGAGGCAGAGAGTGAGCAGGAAGAAGAGGCAGAGAGTAGCAGTAGGACTAGTGAAGAGGATGATGGAGGTGAAGAGAGCAAGGAAAATGAAGGTTGCTCTGAGGGTAGTGAGAAGGATGAGGAGAAGACAGAGGAGGAAGTGGGAAAAAGTGAGGGGAATGCAGAAGGGCATTGGACCCAGGACTATGGCCAGAGAATCTTACTAATCTTACTAATTATTTGTTTAAATGTGGTATAAGCAGTTCATTAGCGATTACCCTAATAACCACTACAGATTCATGTGTATAGTTGTTGATTGAATTTAAAAAAATTCTAAAGATGCGTGAGAGTCATGGATCAAGTGTTACGTGCGGTAAATGCAGACCTGGACCCAAAAGCGGACTCGACACGGAGATGGTAATTGCGCTCCGCTCAGGAGGCGTTTAATCACGGAACAAATAAAAGTGACGGAAACAAGCCGTCCAAAAACAAACAGGCAAAACAGGAAAGCCGTGCGGCTAAATAAACGAGAAACAGGGAATCCAAAAGCAACCGGCAAAAAACAGGAAAGCCGTGCGGCTACTAAACAAGAAACAAAATAAACACAGGCAGATTCAGGAATATTCGCGAAGTCAGGAACAGGTAACCAAATGAAAGCAGTGCTAGAAAAACTAGTACGCAAAGGCAATGGGCTAAACGAGTGCCGGGTTTAAATAGGCAAAAGCATTAACTAATAAGGGCAGCGTGCAGAATGTGTTAGGGGAAAACAATGTGACAGGCTAAACGAAACGAGGGAACAAGAAACAGATTGGGGCAGCGTGCAAAATGTGCAGGGAACAACAATTGTCACAGGCTAAACGAAACGAGGGAACAAGAAACAGATTGGGGCAGCGTGCAAAATGTGCAGGGAACAACAATTGACAGATTGCGGCGAAGCCGCGCCCCGCAACACAGACAACCCAGGGAGAACGCAAAAACCAGACATGACACGCAAGGAACAAAGTGGCAGAAAAACACAAGGAAAGTGAACAGGGCGGACAGCGATGTAACATCAAGAGGGGAAGGGGGCCCACAAGACTGCATATGTATAGGACCCAGAATTGTGTGCAACGCCCCTGAGCGTACACATACACATTGTCATACATCATACACACACATACACTTCCCCTTTCCAACGACCTCTCAATTACCATAATTCAGTGAGAAAATCCATCAATCTGGCCTTTTTGGTAGTGGCTAGATGGAAGCTACTCCTGAGTGAAAGGCATATGACAGCCCACCTGGAGTTCACCAAATGGCACTTAAAGGACTCTAAGAGCATCAGGAAAAAGATTATCCGGTCTGATGAGACACAAATCGAACTTTTTGGCCTGAATGCCAAGTGCTACCATAAAGGTCTGATTGATGGAGTGCTGCAGAGATGTTTGTCCTTCTACCAGGTTCTCCCATCGCTGCAGAGAAACTCTGAAGCTCTCTTAGAGTGGCCATTGGGTTCTTGGTCACCTCCCTGACCAAGGCCCTTCTTGCCCGGTTACTGAGTTTGGCCAGATGACCAGCTCTAAGAAGAGTTGTGGTGGTTCCAAACTTCTTCCATTTCACAATGATGGAGCCCACTGTTCTCCTGGGTGCTTTCAATGCTTTAGCAATGTTTTTATACCCTTCCCCAGATCTATGCCTCAACACAATTCTATCTCGGAGGTCTATGGACAGTTCCTAGGGCTTCATGGCTTGGTTTTTACTCTGACATGCACTGTCAACTGTGGGACCTTATATAGACAGGTGTGTGCCTTTCCAAATCATGTCCAATCAATTTAATTTACCACAGGTGGACTCCAATCAAGTTGTAGAAACATCTCAAGGATGATCAGTGGAAACAGGATGCACCTGAGCTCAATTTTGAGTGTCATAGAAAAACAGCGTGAATACTTATGTACATGTGATATTTTATTTTTTTATTTTTAATACATTTGCTAAAATTTTGAACAAACCTTTTTTACTTTGTCATTATGGGGTATTGTGTGTAGAATTTTTAGAAAAAAATGAATTTAATCCATTTTGGAATAAGGCTGTAACATAACAAAATGTGGAAAAAGTGAAGCGATGTGAATACTTTCCAGATGCACTGTAATTGCAGAACATCATTAAATGGTTTTTTTTTCTTCCTCCACTCCCTCCATCAACAAATAGGATGGGTAGACAGACTGAGCTTTTTCAGAAGATATCGTAAATTGTGATCCTTGGGAGAAGACTAAAGTAGGAGCTAAATTAGGAACACACACGCACACATGCATACCCTAAGTGTCTCTGCATTAACCTTGAGGTAGAATGAGGCTCCTTTGCTCTTTAACCCCCTGAGGTCGGCTGGATCGGCGCCGATCCAAGCAGCAATACAAGTATATTACTATTTCTAACTTCGCGATATTTTATCATACACACGCGGCAAAAACATTGACAGAAACCTTAGAATCGCGACTTTCCGATTTGAGCACTGGCAAATCAAATGGGATTTTTAAAATTAGCTTAATTAGACCAAAAGTAAACCTTGCTTTTTACTCTGTTTTTTACCTTTTAGTAACGTCCCCCTTCTATTGACATGTTAACGAGGTGCTAATTTCGGGGAGGTGCGTCGGGCCATGTGTGAAAACGCCGGCATAAACAACACAAACTGAAGAGGACAGTCTATGCAGATATTTATTTTATTTCGCTTGTTTTCAAATACTCGTGAAAATATATATAAATTCCGCGTCTTGTGACTACATATTCCGCATGTCGCAATGTAACAAATTGCAATAGGCACAGAAAATACTTTTCAAACAGCCTAAAATGTTATAAAATATATCGTATGTCTGTGTTTACGCTTGCAATCTGCCAGCAACAGTATATTCACGAGTATATTTTCAAATACTCGTGAAAATATATGAATTCCGCGCCTTGTGACTACATATTCCGCATGTCGCAATGTAACAAATTGCAATAGGCACACAAAATACTTTTCAAACAGCGTAAAATGTTATAAAATATATCGTATGTCTGTGTTTACGCTTGCAATCTGCCAGCAACAGTCTATGCTATTGATTTTATTTCGCTTGTTTTTTTTTTTTTACATCTTGTCTGTGTTTACGCTTGCAATCTGCCAGCAACAGTCTATGCTGATATTAATTTTATTTCGCTTGTTTTCAAATACTCGTGAAAATATAGCCTATGAATATCGCGTGTTGTGACGCCAAACATTCCGCGTGTTGCAACGTAACAAAGAGCCAAAATGAATATTCAGGTATTTAGCATTTAGCCCTCCCACAGCCTGAAATAAATGTGACCAGTTCTGATAAAAACAGGTTTTTAGCTATTTAGATCTCAGATGTGCTAAACTATTTTCACACCCTTACATAACCAAGACCTTGGTGAACAAACGCACATTGGCAAAACAATTCGTCACTATAGTTTAGTGTGTGCTTTCACATCTTTTGTGACAGCAGAAAAATTTACTATTTTTAACTTGTGTGTTTGTAGATCTATTTACAAGCTGCATATGATACTGACCAAACTATTGATGGCATACAAATGTAGCTGTGATTGTCCTTCAAATAAAAATATCAAACACTTTGGAGTAAGTGTGTGTTAAATTGATGAAATTGAGATAAATATCAGACCATGCCAAAATCTAAAAACATTAAAAGCTTAGCACGGACCTCAGGGGGTTAACCTGCATGTGATTTTCGCAAACCCCATTTATATATCACCTGACCTTCAGTCTCTGATCGCTGCTGTCAGGCAGAGCATTTTCTCCCTTCAAAAATAAACAGCTGAAGATATAAAATCAATTGATTTGGCTGCAGTGCGAGACATACAGGCTGAACGCTCACCGAGCACAAACAGACAGGGGAAAAAAGAGACCATAATGCGTGTTCTATGTCTCCCTTCCCCCCTGCCTCTCCCCTTTCCCTCCCACTACCCATCGCTCTGCAGCACTAGTTCATGGTCAGCAGCAGTTGTCCCTGAACCTTCCACGGAGTGACATTTAATTTGCCCAGACATGACAAAGCCCCTCAACCAGCTCTTTTTGTTTTAGGCATTATCCTGGAGAGCTAGAGGGAACACCTGAACATCTCCCAGAGATGGTCCACTGTCCTGCATGCTTACCGGAAGATGAATTATTTCATTTTTTTGTTTTTTTAAAAACAATTTTTTAAAGCTACACTCATTTCCAATGGCCATTAGAATGAAATGGATTTCCCCTAGGCTCAATTAAATTTATATCCACAATTACACAGCATTCTGTGCAATTACAGTGGCAAGAGAAGGGATGCGTTGTGACATGGGGTGGTAAAGGCCTGCCCCTCCCTTCACCCCCTGCCCACTAACACTGACCTGCTGACAGCAACGCTGAGCTTGTGGTCCCTGAAGGCAACTTTGCTAGGCTCAAATTGCAGGGGACATACGCTTTCACTGCACACTTGGCTTTTATGTTGACAGTTTCTCCTTTTTCTCACCACTTTACATTCAGTAACCTTGCAGGGGCATTCCCTTAAAAGCACAGACCCAGATGAGCTACAGTTGCTTTAGAGGAAGGGAGACAAAGATGCAACTTGAAAAGTTGAAGTGGAAAATTTGTATAGCTGGACAAAGTGATTGCTGTAAGCTTGCAATCATAGTCTCTCTCATTCTCTCTTGTACACATTCTTTCTCTTTACTTGTGAAAACACTGTGTGTGTGTGTGTGTGTGTGTGTGTGTGTGTGTGTGTGTGTGTGTGTGTGTGTGTGTGTGTGTGTGTGTGTGTGTGAATGCAAGTGTGCTTGGTAGTGTGTGTGTTCTCCATATGCACACTCCTCTGACAAATGAGGAGAATGACTGATAGGCGTTTGTGTGTTAATTAACCTTGAGTAGAATAAACCTACATTCAGATGGCCAGATCAAGAGTAAATGACACTCTGAACTTCACACCATCACACAGAAAATGGAAGAATAACAGTTTTTCATGCATGACAACAATAGTGTCAATCTTTCAATTGGGTTTACAGAAACATTAGATAACAATTTACTGGTAATATTTTCAGATTTTCTTGGAAATTAGTGAGGTTTTTTTAATTATTTGTCTCTTTTATTTATTCTAGTCTTTCTTATTGTTCCACTAATTGAGAAAGTGAACGTAATTCACTGCTGAAATGTGAGTATGACAAGAAGTGTCAAGGTACCTCAAAGTCCAAGGAGTGCCACAGTTATTTAAATAAAAGCCATGCACCTGTCATAACAACATGAACACTCAATTTGCATTTGTTCATATACTGTAGGTGAAAAGAGCTGTATTTGAAAACACCTGAAAACACCTGCGGTATCTCTCTCTCTGTGTGTGTGTGTGTGTGTGTGTGTGTGTGTGTGTGTGTGTGTGTGTGTGCTGTGTGTGTATGTGTCTCTGTGTGTGTGTGTGTGTGTGTGTGTGTGTGTGTGTGTGTGTGTGTGTGTGTGTGTGTGTGTGTGTGTGTGTTGGATGCCAGGTTGCTTAGTTATCTCTGAATATCCATCTCCCCATCATTACTACAGACAGGACTATTGTTAATCACCACAGCACTGAACATTGTGAGCTCCTGTCCAAAGACAGTTTGTCTGTTTAAAATAAAAAGGAATAAATTATAACATATTAAAATAAACAATTAAAAATTATTATTATTTAATGAACTGAGGAATTATGTAATTATTTCATTGTCATTATACTGATTTGTGCAGTATCTTATGGATAAATAAATGATAGTTGTTTCCCATTTTTGGCTGTAATATGTGGGGCATATGATATGTAGAAAATTATTTTATGTCATAATGAATAGGAAGGCATCAGTAAGTCAAAGTTGTTATTCGAATATAATGGTTTAATGGCTCATCTGTTAGTCATTCCGGGAGGTGGAAGCCATCAGAACAAAACCATGTTTAGAGCCAATATTTAGAGGCAAAATGGCAGTGAGCAGCAGCCTCTTGAAGTGCTGTATAACAACAATTTTGTTGACATTGCCATGGACACTGACACGGTAAACAGAGTTCAGAAACATTGTTAATAGCTAGCTAGGTTTGTTAGTCAGCTTAGATAGGAATATAGCAATTGCTGTGGGTATCATTACTCCAGTGGCGGGCTGTGCATTTCACACCTAGGCCTTCAGTAGTGCTCCGTCTGAATCAATCCACCCCTCAATAACTATTTTATGGCTATAAAAGCCATCTTATTGTTATGTTTTGAGTGTCTGTTCGGTTTGTTTTTGCACTTTGTTTATTTATCTATCTTCAGTCATGTTTCATTCTCGTTCTGTCATGCACTTCGGGAAATTCTATGTTTCGGTTTTTCCGTCTTCGTTTCTAATCTCGTTTTACTTCCTTCTTACTTTCTAATTACACTTTGTATATATTAGTTAGATGTATATAGTACTAACCAACTAATCTACTAACATTAGGCATTTAGATTAAGTTACTAACACTACTAATCACTAATTATCTCACGCTTCTAACTATCGCTGTCATTCTCTCTCGTCTCTATCGCTGTCATTTCTCTATTGAAAAGCATTTAACCAATCACATTACATCATAGTCAGACACTCTCTGACTATCCAATCAAGAGGGTGTGAATCCAGAATAAATGCCTTTACTGAAGGCCTTCTAGAAGGCCTTCGTGTCCCCAACTCAAAATCTGATTGGTTGAAGCAACAGTTTGATCAACACTTATTTTATGCTCCATCAGGGCCTGCAGAACTGATTGAGAAGGCCTCCAGGCAGTTTTATTTGACCCTGGCAACAAATGATGGCTGAAATGTGATTGATGTTAAATGCTTTAATATGAAAATACACGTCTGGATGCAGCGCAACCAGGGGAACAGCTATGAAAGGAAGCGAACAGACCATTTGGAATTATTTAATAAGTATTCATGGACAAAATATAATTAACATCAGTCTGTGATTCAGATATTTTTTAGGCCAGCAGAGAAGGCCTTGCAGGCCCTGATGGCCCACCACTGCATTACTCACTTGACAAACTAATTTGCTCGTAGTGGTGACAAAGATCAGACAGTACCTAGCCAATTGATTGGTTGGCTACCTTGTCTTGCATGAACACAATAATACACATTGGCATGTTATTCTGGCGAGGTAACGATAACTGGTATGACAACTGAATTTTGGTGCTAGAAGTAGTTTGTCTCTTTGTTAGTAGTTAGCTAGCTAGCAGTATCTAAATAAAGCTGGTTAGGTGGTGTCATGTGTTATATTTTCTAGACACAATCATGATATTCTAAATCGGTGCTCAAGGTGGTCCTGTGAATTTCTCATCTTTTTCAGCTTTTTTACAACCATTATCTCTCACTTCAAACATTGTTTTTGGGTTTAATATTATATAAAACAGTATTTGTATTGCTGTGCATTCTCAATATAATGGCAAGTGTGGGCTAGCTCAACACAAAACACAGAGGCATGAATTAAATCAACAGTTTGCTTAAAGTGCTTAAATTAATATTACATTTCAATTTTGTTTGTGTGTTTGTTTGTGTGTTTTTCTGCACAAGCACAGTAAAGTGAGTCCAGTAATTAGTCCAGTTTCCAATGAAAAAAGCAACACTCACATTCATTTGTTTGTCAGAGCAAATATTGATTGAATGCAGGCCCCTTGGTTTGTTAGCTGGGTACTCTTACCAGTAGTAACATCATTTATTCTCAATTATGTCACACCAATATTTTCACTGGATGGGTACCTGAGATCAGCATTGGTTCCATCATCCCTTCTGCATCTCTACCATCCACAGCGAGATCAGGACAGATTTTTATAATATAATAATAATATAATAATAATAATAATATAATAATAACAATATATGCCATTTAGCAGACACTTTTATCCAAAGCGACTTACAGTAGTGAATGCATACATTTTCAGTATATGTGGCCCCAATGGGGATTGAACCCACAACCTAAGCGTTGCCAACGCTGTGCTCTACCAACTGAGCCACAGAGAACCACATGCATCCCTCATGTTTTTAAAGTTATGGAAAATAAATAGTTTGGCAGTTATATACTACAGAATTATATGCATACACCTATTTTTATCATAATATAGCTATAACAAGTAACCAGTGACATGATAATTTCCTGCCAGCGAGTCAACACAACACAACACAGCATTAGATTCCTTTTGATCTATCAAGAAATTAAAGGAAAATACAAGAAGAAAATAAGGCCTTAGTGTCTGGTGGCTGAAATCAGCGCTGAAGCACAGCATGGGCTTTTATGAAAAAGCAAAATGCTTCACACAGATGCAGCATGGGTATGTGGTTCAGATCAAGTGCAGATCTGCTCCTTCTTCGTAGCCACCATGACATCAGCACTTTATCACAACCCATGTTGGATTCTGGCAGCTTGCTGTCAGCACTTTCAGAGGCCTCTTTTACCACAGCTCATTGCAGACAACAAACAGGCCTGTTTTCACGCTTCTGCCTGCCCTCCAGCGTGTCACCTCCACAGACACGCACAGCAATGCTGTTCTATCAGCACTTAACCCACCACCGGGATCGAGAGGTCAAGACACGTTATGTCACCAAGCACTAAATTTGGTGCAGTTTTCTGCTTTAACCCTCTGAGGTCCGTGCTAAGCTTTTAGATGTTTTTTGATTTTGGCATGGTCTGATATTTATCTCAATTTCATCAATTTAAACACACTTACTCCAAAGTGTTTGATATTTTTATTTGAAGGACAATCACAGCTACATTTGTATGCCATCAATAGTTTGGTCAGTATCATATGCAGCTTGTAAATAGATCTACAAACACACAAGTTAAAAATAGTAAATTTTTCTGCTGTCACAAAAGTTGTGAAAGCACACACTAAACTATAGTGACGAATTGTTTTGCCAATGTACGTTTGTTCATCAAGGTCTTGGTTATGTAAGGGTGTGAAAACAGTTTAGCACATCTGAGATCTAAATAGCTAAAAACCTGTTTTTATCAGAACTGGTCACATTTATTTCAGGCTGTGGGAGGGCTAAATGCTAAATACCTGAATATTCATTATTCATTGTCCACACCTCTAAGATCTGTCAGATGGGCCATCTCACTGGGCCATCAGTGTTATATTCTGAGTTCCTGTTCTGTTGTTTTTTGGTCTTTGTTTATTTTTCATTCAGTCCTTATTCATTATTCTTTATCCAGTATTGCATTTTCCCTGTTCTGTCACGTTCTGTTCCCTGTCTGTCCTTGTTCTGTTTATTTCGAGATCCACTCCTTGTCGTGTCATGCACTTCGGGAGTTTATACTTTTCGGGGTTTTTTCCGCCTTCGCTTATTATCTCGTTTTCTTCCTTCTTACTTTCTAGATTGCACTTTGTATATATTAGGTAGATGTGTATAGTACTAACCAACTAATCTACTAACGTTAGGGGTTTAGATTAAGTTACTAACACGCGGAATATGTTTGGCGTCACAAGACGCGGAATTCATATATTTTCACGAGTATTTGAAAACAAGCGAAATAAATAACATTTTAGGCTGTTCTTCTTTAGAAAAGTATTCTTCCATAGATCTTGTGTGCATATTGCAATTTGTTACGTTGCAACACGCGGAATATGTAGTCACAAGACGCGGAATTCATATATTGAATATATATACGAGTATTTGATAACATGGCAAATCAAATATAGTTACTTACTGTTCGTCAGTTATTGTCTTCGTCGCTTTTCATCAATACTCTCAAACACTGCAGCGCAGAAAATCTTTCCATCTTGAATAAAATTGTATGTCTGTATAAAATCTTGCTTCAAATTGTCGGGACAGTTTATGTGTTTACGCCGGCGTTTTCACACATGGCCCCACGCCCCTCCCCCACACCTCCCGAAACTCGCACCTAGTTACCATGTCAATAGAAGGGGGACGTTACTACCAGGTAAAAAAGAGAGTAAAGGCAAGGTTTACTTTTGGTCTAATTAACCTAATTTAAAATCCCATTTGATTTGCCAGTGCTCAAATCGGAAAGTCGCGATTCTAAGGTTTCTGTCAATGTTTTTGTCGCGTGTGTATGATAAAATATCGCGAAGTTAGAAATAGTAATATACTTGTATTGCTGCTTGGATCGGCGCCGATCCAGCCGACCTCAGGGGGTTAACACTGTTCCTAAGTCTGGCAGCAACCTTTTTCATGGCTTGGTGTTCCTCTTTTGTATTCATAAACACAGGTTGCTGACTTGCACTTATTTATAAATAAATACAAATTAAGGGCAAATGTTGATGGAATCCAGGCCACTGTCAAGGAAGTGCCAGGTGGGTAACACACACAAAATTAACTTCAAAATGATTTTGCCAGTGCTGGCCGTATCTGTGACCCCTGTTTCCTCAGTCTCACACATCCTATGAAAATTCACCACCCACGAGTGATCTATACTCAGAATGTATGCTCATGGGGGAGAGATTTTCAATGAAAAGCATCATCATCAAAATATTGTACAGCAAGCAGTGTTGAGTAACACTAGTCTAGATGTAGTGCATTCTCAAAATGCAGCATGCACACATAGGCATAGGCAAACTAGGCATGTGACTAGTGTCTAATTGTCACAGGGGGGCCCAGACAGTAGAAAAAATATATACAATACCGGTCAAAAGTTTTAAAAATTCAGTTTTTTTTTTTTTTTACCTCTGGCAGTTTATCACTTAACTTTGTACCATTTCAGGTTATTCACTGGACTTGAACTGCTTAAATTTCAGCAAAAACTGGAAAATGGGGGTGTTCTAAAACCTTTGACCGGTAGTGTATATATATATGTAGGTGTACCTACACACACACACACACACACACACACACACACACACACACACACACACGCACGCACATACACAGGTAACTGCCAAAGAATAGCTTCAATGAACCTTGGTATAGATTCTACAAGTGTCCGTAACCATTATTCCACAAGAAATTTCACATTTTGCTGATGGTGGTGGAACATTCTGTCTCAGGCATCACTCCAGAATCTCCCATAAGCAGGGGCCCAGATTAAGGTAATAGTCATACTTGTCGAAGAAAAGATACTTGTCCTTCCTAAAAGTTCTATTCACCTTCCAATTTTCTCTGAATCATATTTTCGCTGAGTTTTTAGCTGATCTTATTTGGTTTTAGCCGTTTTGGTGGGGGGTGGACATGCACCCTCAATAAATCTCCACATCTTTGAAAATGCGATCACTACGTCGTATGTAGCACAAAGATAGACAAGACAGTTAATGTTATTTATTTTCTATATGGATATTTATGTCTGACTTGTGCAGCGTGTGCTCATGGGACTGTGTAGCAGTGAAGCTCTGACAGGTGCCCGCAGGTGGCGTTAGCGACTAGTGTTCTGACTGTAGAGTATATCATAACGTACACTCTAGTCGTGATTCGAATGAGAGATATTTTTCCATTCCCAGCTAGAGTGTGGTATGGCAGCTAACGTAATAGCTAGCTAATAATTCCTATATATATAGACAATAACTAGCTAGCTAGTGTTCACGCATATTGCTTGCTAATTCAAGGCTTGGTAAGTGATAAATGCAAGATCACTTACTAAGCCTTGTGTTAGCAAGCAACTAGCAAACACAGATATCGATATCCAATGTCCGTGAACGCAACGTTAGCTAGCTAACTAACTTGCTGGTTCTTGCTGTTGTGTCTATGTGCCGCGATTTGCAAACTTGCTTGATTGCTGTAGAGTCTGGCACGACAACAACAACAAACGCGGCAAGCACAGACTGCATGCGAGTGACAATGTGCCGCTTTTCCCATTTGGAACTTCGGAAATATTTTTGAATATCCGCGCATGACGTGTTTGTTACGATGTGAGTGTACAACAGAAATAGTTCCAGTTAGGTAATAAAAATAAAAAAATCCTAAATTCACAGTCGTCAGCAGGACGATCACTTGTAAATTGAAGGTCGTCCTTCATTTTTAGTCGTCTGAGACAATAGGACGACTGCTAATCTGCGCCCCTGCATAAGTGTTCAATTGGATTGAGATCTGGTGACTGAGGGCCCTAATTTGGTGAATCAGAACGGTGTCGGTAACTCCGACGCAAAGTGAGGACGGTGGCGCTTTAGGGCATGTCTAAGGCAATTTCTGTAATTCCGTGACTTAGGGTTTGGTTTGGCCAATCAGAACACCTATTTTCTATCCCTTTAAATACCAGTGTGCCAACGCTATAGCAAATTGGCAATTTCCTGACATGGATGACAGTTTTGCGCAGCTACGCCAGGAGCGCTTCTCAAAAGAGGAGAGCGATTTGCTTGTGCGGGAGGTGTGGAAAAGGTGGCGGGCGCAAATCAGAGGGGGAAAACAAGGCGCACATTAATTTGTTATTTTCACGATTTGAGTTTATATTTTGAGACCTACATTGTTAAAAGAAAGTGTTTTATTTTACCATCTCTTTTTTTCCTTATTTGTAGGCTTTCCAACTTAAAAAACAACATTTATTTTCTTCGAACTTAATGTAATTGTTCAATGGAAAGCAATGAATAACAAACTCACAACTGCAACTAGGCCTGTTTCATTTATGTTCGTCATGCAGTAGGCCTACTCACTAGGGAACTAGCTCCGCAGCCAACCGGTCCCTGATCTCCCGTGCACCCTGAGCCTCTCCAACTCCTTCAATCGCCACATGCAGCTCTGCCTCTCTCCGTCTTAAGTCCTGTAATGCGTCCTCTGCAAGGTCGTCCCCTAGTAGCCACCCATCCAGGGGCCATCCCCCTGAAAGGCTGTAGGAATGACGGAGTTGGCCAAGACAAAAGAGTCATGGGTAGACCCATGATAATTGGCAAACACATGCGTCACCCTGGAGTGTGCATCACAAACCACCTGGATATGAATGGAGTGGACCCCCTTCCGATTCACATAAATGATACCGTGATCAGATGGTGCGTGCAACTGCACATGTGTGACCACAGGGAATCCACATTGCGTATACAAATCCTGTTTAGTTCTCTGCTGGCTGTCGGGTGTAAGAAAAGTAATAAACTAATTTGCATGTCGGACAAGACTGGAAGGAACTGCATGTAGAGCCAAACTGATAGCCATCTGGCCAACACCAGCTACCAAACCCAGGGTGTGTTGGAAGGAGCCGGTGGTGAAGAAGGCAAGGGCTGCAGTCACTTTAACAGCGACAGGGAGCGCACGATGTCCGGAGCCACGAGCTGGCAGATCCGAGCGACAACCTGTCGGGAGAGGTGCAGCTTCTGCCTGCACTCCTCCTCAGACAGGTTGATAAATGATACCCGTTGGCGGTATATGCGCTCACGGTATCGCCTTCGCATATCGCCTATCGCATTTTCTGTAGTGCAAATGGAAAGAATAAAACCCTTTTACATAAGAAAAACAATGTGCATAGAAACATATATTTATTTAACAGGTGTATCTTACTGAACGGTAGCGATGGATGGCCTGCTGGCTTCAGTCTTTCATGTCCGTGCATTGAATAACCACAAGCTGTGGTTAAATAGTTTTTAGCTTAATTGATTATAGCTTGCAAGTTACCCATGAATTGGATGATTTTCCTCAATGTGGGGGGAAATTCACAATATTCACAAAACATTCTCATGTGATTTAAGATAACCCTATGTTCACATGTGCACATCAATAAAGTCACCAAATTGCACAGAGCGCCAGCGTTTGAGTTAAGAGGTGGTCTAGTTGGACGTTAACGTAAACTCATTATTTGACACCAAACTTGCATAGCGCCGACAGGTGCATTTTAGCCATCCTGCGCAGACAGACAGAGTGGGGCCATCTTTGGCTGGTTTATGGCTTTGTAGGTGAAGCCAGGGCACTTGGGTATGGTGAACCAGTGCCACACCCTACAACTTCAGGATGCTACCTATGAGCTGAATATTATGGATCATGGAGAAAATAATTATGGCCTGCCAGATTAAAGTGGAGGTCAACATGGCATGATTAGCCTCTTAATTGGTAGCAATGCTCTTGAGCATATTATGCCTCTCCAAATATCAGCTCAACCAACATCTCGGTATAAATGAAGCTGGCTTCACCACACCCTAGTGATGTTTGTTATCACCACGATTCTCAACATGATAGGAGCATATCAATGGCAACCTTGAAAAGATATCTTGAGGTTGTAAGTGATCCAAAACAAAAATATAAAAAGAAGGTCTGAACCTGGCTTGTGCAGGACTCTCCCCCAAATCATAAATGATGGGCTAAGAAGGGAGTGATTGCTACATGTCAATTTTGTATTTGTTCAGCTGGAATATCCAATTGAATGTTTATTACCATGTGGGTGATAATTATTGGGGCTATCCACTTTGGAATTTACATCTTTCAGGTCGTGGCCAGATAAGAGCCGAGCTTGACGTGGTACGAGCAAGCTTGTGAAATGGTAGCGATAAATGTTCCATATGTGAGGAGACAGAACTGAACCCTACATATTGGAGGTTCCGATTTAGTATTTGTTAAGGTAGTTGAACCTACGTCTGTAGATTGTATGTTGAATATTTTGTCTAACTGTTGTAAATGAATAAACTAGCTGTTCATTTTTATTTAATTGTGAGTTGTATATTTTGATGACGGTTGATCCACCAGTTTGCTCTGCCTATCAACGAATTCGGAGATTTAATTGATAATTGGTATCCTGTGTAGCGATTATTATATTAAATCAAATAAATATATTTTACATGTAGGATAAGTGAGGGGTTTTAACGCGTAATACCACTTGTGTTCTAACACGTAATACCACAGTATTCAGAGTGCTGAACTTTAAACAAGGGCATTTGACTGTTAAGGCTACTGGATTCAGATAATAGACCATTTTTATTCTAACTTCACTGTTCTGACAAGTGCTTCACCTAAAAATAAACAGACAAAAAAACATAACACACATCTGTCTTTGCCAACAACTAAATAAAGCCTTGTTGTTGTAGTTGCTAAGCATTTTGTTAGTTATAGTTGAATCCATGCCTTTTATAACAAACCCTAACTTGTCAAAATAATGCAATCCTATTGCACGTTTCAAAGATAATTCATACAATAATTGTGCCCGATTCAAATGAGATTGCTACATTATCATGAGTAAAAATGTGAAAAACTAAAGGTAGCGAAAAGCTGCAAAAGCACAATGTAACAAGATCTATACACAATAGTTACACTGTACCTGCCAGTGTAATTGCAGAGGTATTAGAATCAATTAATATGAATTGGAACCAAATAATGGCCTGTTCTCTGCCTCAAGGACACATTTTTCAGCTATCTTATAAGTTCAGCAGGCAAAGAAAATATGCCTAAAACAATAGTTTTGTAATGCTTTGTAACAATACTGTACCTACATATATGGTTTGGGTCATATGACTTCCTGTTTCCTGTTTGCTGTTTGAACGCGACGTGCGCTCTAGTCCAGTTTAAATACTGGTTTAAATACAAAACTCTTTTCAATTTTTTAATCTTTTTCGGTTACTCCTGTGTCATCAACTTATAAGGTAAGCACAAACGATGGCTGCTTCCTCTCCCCTCCTTTCTTGCTCTGGTTGTAGCATGTATAATCTTAGCTCTCCTGCCGATGTTACTGTTAATGATAATTTTAATTTAGTTTTGGCGGAGAGGATAGTTGAGTTAGAGGCCTGCATCCAGACTCTCAGAGATATTAAAGATAATGAGAGTTTTATTCAGTCGTGTGTAGCTACGCCGGATGCACCTGTGAGCGCCTCTCCCATCGCACCAGCAGAAGAGCCGACGCAGCATGGCTATTTTGTCACGGTTCGGCGGGGACATAGTTGTCGGCCTAAGCCGGCCGTACACCACCCAACTCACGTTTCAAATAGATTCTCCCCACTCACACCTATTGAGGAAAAAGAGAAAGCTCTTATCATTGGCGATTCCATTCTTCGAAACGTGAGAATAGCGTCTCCGGCGACCATAGTCAATTGTATTCCGGGGGCTAGAGCTACCGACATTGAATCCAATTTAAAAGCGCTGGCTAAAAGTAAACGTAGATTTTCCAAAATTGTTATCCACGTCGGCGCTAATGATGTCCGGTTGAGGCAATTGGAGATGACTAAAACAAATTTTGTCTCGTTGTGTAAATTGGCAAACGAGATGTGTCGGGAAGTAATAGTCTCTGGTCCCCTCCCAGCTCGTAGAAGTGACGAAATCTACAGTAGATTAACGTCGCTAAATCGCTGGCTGACTGAGTGGTGTACATAATATAATATAATATAATATATGCCATTTAGCAGACGCTTTTATCCAAAGCGACTTACAGTAGTGAATGCATACATTTTTCAGTATATGTGGCCCCAGTGGGGATTGAACCCACAACCTAAGCGTTGCTAACGCCATGCTCTACCAACTGAGCCACAGAGAACCGCATCAAATAGCATAGGGTTTATTAATAATTGGCCTACGCTTTGGGGAGAGCCTGGTTTACTGAAGAGAGACGGACTCCACCCGAGCTGGAGGGGTGCTCTTCTTTTATCTAATAACATAGGCCATAGTCTGAATCGGCGAAATTGACATTCAAGAGCTACAGCCAGGCAGCAGACAGACGGTCTTAAACAATTGTCTGCAAGTTTCCTGAACTCGTGACTAGTTTCCACCCCAGTTCCCACATAATTGAGACTGTGTCTGTTCCACGTAGAGAAAACCGTAGTCTATTGAAACTCAAACCCCCGTGGGATTTTTTTCTAATAATCTGATAAGGATCAACACGAACCATCGTAATGCAAATGCTAAACCTAATTTCGATAGAACTCTCCTTAAAATTGGGTTGCTAAATATAAGATCACTAGCTCCTAAAGCTGCCCTTGTGAACGAACTGATCACTGATTATAAACTTGACATTTTAACTTTGACGGAGACTTGGCTTAGACCTGATGAGTACATAGCATTAAATGCATCTACCCCAGTTGGATACTCTGGTTGTCACAACCCTCGACATTCAGGCAGAGGTGGCGGCGTGGCTGTTATTTTTGACACTAGACTACGCCTTACTAAGAAATCTTTAAACACATTCCCTTCATTTGAAGTGCTTTCCTGGGCTCCATACAGACTAATGTAGATAATAGATCTGTATTTACTTCATCCTTTATACTAGCTACTATCTACAGACCCCCTGGACCCTATGCTGTTTTCCTCTCAGAGTTTTCTGACTTTTTATCAAACCTAGCAGTTATGGCAGATAAAGTTGTGATTATAGGCGACTTTAATATTCATGTTGATAATGGAAATGATTCTCTAGTGAAGGCTTTTGCTTCTATTCTTGACTCCGTTGGTTTTGTCCAAAATGTGTCTGGGCCGACTCATTGTCATCAACATACACTGGACTTAGCTTTATCCTATGGTATTAGCATTAGCAATCTAGTTGTCTCTCCTCATAATCCTGTTGTGGGAGATTTTTTGTAATATGAATGTAAGCCTATTTTGTGTGGACCTCTGTGGCTCAGTTGGTAGAGTTGGGTTGGGGGTTTAGGGTGCCTGCAGCTGGCCAAATTCCTGCACGGGCTGCTAGCTGGGGCCAGCCACAGATAACCATAAAGCCATAAAGATGGCCTACAGGTGGGACTTAGATTATCACGCTGAAGGCTGGGTAGATCACACACCTTAAAAACCCCAAGGGACACATAGATGGGACCACCATAAATCTGAATTGGTGATCCAAGGGTCCATTATCACAGCAATAAACTCCGAGAAAGCAGGGGTCACAAGGGGGGGGAGAGAGCTGGCTAGAATCTTCACATTCCTCACACTTCTCCTGATTGCCTGATTAGTGACGGGAACCATAAGAACGTTAATGGATAAGAACAGAAGGGAACCAATTGGGGTGCAGAGAATGTGTTGTGAGATCGTGGGAAGGAACTGAGTCCAAGGGGTGTGGTTATGACGTCAAGCTCCCAGGCAGGAGGAGTTATGAGAAGTTAAAGGTGGATGCACGGAAAGGAGGCCAGAGCTGCTTCGCGAACAGCCTGGTTTCCTTGTAGGTGATTTCGCATTGCATACAATAAAACCCGATTACATCTGACTCGAAATGTGTTGTTTTAAGAAGTATTAAATACGGCGTCGGATCACTCAGTCCATCTGGCCCTGGCTGAGACCCGATCCGAACTCCGACAAATGGCGAGCCAGCCAGGAGAGCCGATACGAGGGCCTGACACCTGGGCGAAACTGCTGTTCTTCGATGCGACTGTGGCCACACAAGAGAGAAGGTAGGCGGAGCCCTTTAAAATCTGCCAGTGTCGGTCGCATCGGAGGGCAGTAGACATCGTCCGGGCTACGGCAATCACGGAGCTCTCCTCCAAAGAACCTAGTGAGTAACGAGTCTGATGTAATTTTATGTTTTGTGTGTTTGAATGATCTGAGGCGTATGTGAGGCTGAGAGGGCATGTCACTAGGTTCCCACTAGAGGGGAACTAGTGGCACTGACCAGTGCTGTTGTCGACAACATACTGTCAGGTCGGGAGTGATTACGATTAAGCGCAACGTGAAGGCTGTACTCCGAGATTTGCTCCCCTGGTTGGGGTCGGTTGCCTAGCTGGCAAACGGGCCAAGGCTGCCCTCTGAGATTTGCTCCCCTGGTTGGGGTCGGTTGCCTAGCTGGCAAACGGGTCAAGGCTGCCCTCTCTAAGAGCTGCACCGCTGGTTGTGGACGTTGTCTAGTTGACAAACGTGCTAAGGCCGCTATCTAAGAGCTGCATCGCTGGTTGTGGACGTTGTCTAGTTGACAAACGTGCTAAGGCCGCTATCTGAGAGTTGCACTGCTGGTTGTGGGCGTTGCCTGGTTGGCAAAACGCGCCGAGGCGCTTTCGGAGATCTGCACTGTCAGTTGTGGACGTTTGCCTGGGTGGCAAATAAGCTAAGGCCACTAACTGAGACTTGTGGCCACTGGTCAGGTTTGGATGGGTACCGGTACAATTGAATGAGAGTGTGCGAGTTGTGAAGTTGGAGCGAGTCTGCAAACTGTTACATGTGCGCTGCGAGTGTTCTATGTGCTTTGTAAAATTATACGTGCGCGCTGCAAGCTGTTTGTGCCGTTTGGGTGCTTTTTGTATATCCTGTGGGGTTTTGTGCTGTCTGGGACGTCCCTCTGTTTTGTATGTTGAAGTGGAATTATTGGAACTGAGGAGTGTGGAAGAGTGAATAGCAAAACTACTAGAGGCTAGTCGCCACCGCCGAGTGGTCAGCAGGTACTATGGATAAAGGGTGTTGTGGAACTGGTGGGAATTGTATTGTGCTGCGCTACGTGGTTTGGGTGATACAGTTTGTTGTAGTTATAATAAATATTGCAATGTACTTGTCATGGCTACAGGCTATTAGGATAAGGACTGTGAATAATATGAGCCCCAGGAAATAGCCTAATGAGCCCGGAAATAAGGGACAAATTTGAAACCCGAAATAACGGAGTAAAGTTAATGATTAATAACCACATAGGAACAGATCAAGAAAGTGATAAAACACATAGTCTAAGTGGCCCTAGAAAGTAAAACGAGGGGACGTTAGTTATCGACAAGTATTTATAATAAATTTGGTGCTAGTGGTGAAATTAACAGCATTGTGAAAATATCTGTGTTACTGATCACTGAATCAGAAACGGAGAATGGAATGTGCTAAAAGGGTGGAAAAGACGGACACTGTCAATTAATTGTATTGGTTAAAACGATTCTTGGTTGAACGTTCAGGGTAGTTCTGGTTTAGATTCTGATGGGGGTTAATGGAAAATTGATATTCGCAACGCAGAACGTGATTCTGCAATGTGTGGGTTTACATTAGATAAAGATTGGAAGAGACGCATATTGAAAAGGCGCATAGAATGGTGTGGATGGATGAGGCCAGTGAGAGGAGTATAGAGACATAGTTTATTTTCGTAAGCTGTTTAATTTGAATGATTCCGTTTGTGTCAAATTATTGGTCCAACAGATAAGGTTGTCTCAACTCTTTATTTGCTAGGAAGGTTAATAGGAGGCACAGAGACTTAGTAAAATGAGAACGCTGCTCCGTTTATAGAGTCGGAGGAAGTTGAGTGTTATTAGAGGTATAGACTGATCTAATGAAATTTTGATAAATTACCAAGTGGGTAATGCGAAGGAAGATCCGGGTAGAGTTTCGAGAGTGTTAGCGCTCTGGGGTAAGGAGTGGGCCTGCGTACATATCCTTTAAATTCGGCACGGCGCGAGCGCTGGCAGAGAGAGAAAAGTGGTCAGGGGGGCCGGAAATAGGGCAGAGCGAGCGCTAGCAGCGATGAGAGGAATGTCCGGGAGGGGCCGGAAGTAGCGCGGAGTAAGCGCACGAAGGGGAGCGCATGCAGGCGGAGTGGAGGGGAGAAGCCCAAGCGAACAACAAAGGAGGGGAACTTACTGAAAGGTCGTAAATTAGAGGTACCCCATCCCAATGTAGAGAAAAACACAGATGCTGGGAAGATAAAACGTGTGTTTGGGGCGCTAAATAAATAAGCTAAATAAATAAGGTTTAATTCAGGGGCAATAGGTGAAGTTCCTACAGCCAAAAGGGATCTCAAGGGAGAGAGATGTATTATTATTATTACTATTTAAATACTCTGATGTTCTTCATGCTGAGTGTTAGACTGCTCGCCTAGGGTCGAAGCAATTATAAAACCTCCGAACTTAAGATCACAGTCTCGCTTCCTTTGAATAGCAGGAGTTTAAACAACCATTCTTGGGTGAAATTAATGTGATGATAACATCCGCCGGATGAGCCGCAGCAATTCCAGTGCTCCAGTGCACGGTTGACCATCATAGATGGTTAGGAGAACCCATCCCTCTATTCTCGTAGGAGGATTGGAAGCCCCACATTGGAAACTGCGGAACCTGTGGTGGATGACACCATCCTGAACTGAGATAAAGGGTGAGACTGTTTTCTGGACAATTAATGTTAGGCGGGGGTAACCAGTGTAATAGAAGAGTCCCGCTCATGGGACTGTTTTCTAGTGCAAAAGTGGCAAAGGAGGAAGTTTAGGAGGTGTTGGGCGGAGTAAGTGTAGGTGACACTTACCGCTCGTGGGTAAGTGTTTGATTAAAGGTCTAGGGTTGGGAACTTCGAAGGGAGGAGGGGTCAATACCATAAGAATGGTCAAATTAGTGTAAAGAAGTGCAAAATTAATAAAGTTACAACACAAGGCAAGATGGTATTGGCAGGGACATGATTGGAGAGGTCAGTGGAAACTGAATGTGATTACGAGCGAAACTCTCACGGGAATGAAGGGAAACGAATGTGACTGCGAAGGAGTTGAGTAAGTAGAAAGTGAAAGATTGAGGGCAACAGCCCGGGTAAAAGGGGAAAAGGAAGGGTGCGTTCATTTTTGTCCAGTTGAGCAGCAGGATGAGCAACAAAGGGAGTAAGACGGCGTGTCTCCCTGCTCCGCTGACCAGGACAGGGAAGGTGATGTATAACAAATGGGAATGATGGTTAAGGAAGGATCTAAGTGATGCATATTATATTATATGGCGAAAGGAGGAAAACATTTAGAATGCGAGAAGCGGGTTAAGCCTACTGCCCCGAATGGAATGAGCCAATGCATGTGTCGTCGCACGGCGAAGGGGGGTGGGGTGTTTCACTGTACTTATCATCCAAATAGGACCCACCAGTATTGAGACAGGAGAGGAAACCCGGTGAAGGCCAGAGGGGGCCCACGTGATTGCCCGTTCGGGAACCGCCTCTGCGAGTACGGTGTGAGAGGAGGCGCGGGACGGGAGTGCTGAAACTACCATCCCCTTGCCAGCTGGTGGAGGATCCCCGGTTCCGAGCCGGCTACGTGGGTGACAGCCCGGATGGAGGAGACGGCGCCAACGGGACGAGGAGCAGTGATCCGAGGCGTTGTACATCATGCGGGCTGAGGCGACTTCTCCTCAGGAATGACCCTCTACGGCGTGCAAAGCACCGGGATCAATGAAAACACTTACACTGAGTACATACGCAAGATGGACTGAAGCGGACTGAACACACACAGGAGCCTGGCGCTCCCTTAAGACACACACATAGCTATCTCACACCCATTCTGCCAGAGAAAATCATGAACTGCAACAAGGCAACCTCTCCTCTGTACACGGGTCCAGCAAAGTCGACGCAGGACCATGAAAGAAGAGAAGACATCATCCTGCGTAGCAATTATTATGTTTGTTATATAGCTGTATTATGTTTAGATGTATAATGCTTAGGAATGAACACGTAGTCTGTTTAGACCGAGATCAGCTCGCATTGAGCGTCGTTGTGAATCTATGGCCACGATTTGCCCTGTAAGTGTTATACAGGCGGTCCGAGCGATTAAGAAAGACTCCTACCACCATAACTACAGGTGGTATCGGTGTGGGGGGGGCGCCACATGATGCAAGAACAACAAGGGTACTCGCATGCCCAAGCAACGTTCTGCAGCAAAGATTGAGTCTGACTGAGTCGCACGGGCGCAGCCTGAGTGACAGCTGCAGGGCAAATTGGTTTACTAGTGGCGCAAGGGAAGCAACAGAAAAGCCGCTAAGGAATCTGTTGAGTTATTTACTCGTCAACGAGTCGATGTGAGCTGACCCGGTTTATTATGTTTTTGTTGGCATGATACATGTAGCTGTGACTTATAAGTCACAGAGGGGGGAATGTGGGAGATTTTTTGTAATATGAATGTAAGCCTATTTTGTGTGGACCTCTGTGGCTCAGTTGGTAGAGTTGGGTTGGGGGTTTAGGGTGCCTGCAGCTGGCCAAATTCCTGCACGGGCTGCTAGCTGGGGCCAGCCACAGATAACCATAAAGCCATAAAGATGGCCTACAGGTGGGACTTAGATTATCACGCTGAAGGCTGGGTAGATCACACACCTTAAAAACCCCAAGGGACACATAGATGGGACCACCATAAATCTGAATTGGTGATCCAAGGGTCCATTATCACAGCAATAAACTCCGAGAAAGCAGGGGTCACAAGGGGGGAGAGAGCTGGCTAGAATCTTCACATTCCTCACACTTCTCCTGATTGCCTGATTAGTGACGGGAACCATAAGAACGTTAATGGATAAGAACAGAAGGGAACCAATTGGGGTGCAGAGAATGTGTTGTGAGATCGTGGGAAGGAACTGAGTCCAAGGGGGTGTGGTTATGACGTCAAGCTCCCAGGCAGGAGGAGTTATGAGAAGTTAAAAGGTGGATGCACGGAAAGGAGGCCAGAGCTGCTTCGCGAACAGCCTGGTTTCCTTGTAGGTGATTTCGCATTGCATACAATAAAACCCGATTACATCTGACTCGAAATGTGTTGTTTTAAGAAGTATTAAATACGGCGTCGGATCACTCAGTCCATCTGGCCCTGGCTGAGACCCGATCCGAACTCCGACACTGTGCTCTCTGACCATTTCCTTATTATGTTTGAAATTCATGCTACCACTGCTATTAGATCAAAACCAGTGTTCTACTTTAGTCACTCCTTAAATTACTCTACCATACCTAACTTTGTCAGCCTGTTCCAAGAATCATTTACTGTTAATCAGGATCCCACTAGTCTACAATCTATTGATCAGCTGACGGACAATCTAAATTACACCCTGCGCAACACTCTTGATGCTGTTGCGCCTCTCAAAAAGAAAAAAACTAGCCAAAAGAAGCTTGCACCATGGTATACTGACCACACACGTGCTCTTAAACAAGCTTCTCGCAAGTTGGAACGTAAGTGGCTAAATTAAAAATTTAGAAGTAACTAAATTAGAAGTATTTTATTCTGCCTGGAAAGACAGTCTGGTACAGTACAAATATGCTCTCTCCTCCGCAAGGTCAACCTATTTGTCTGATCTGATTGAGCATAATAAGAATAATCCAAAATGTATTTTTGATACAGTGGCCAAACTGACAAAGAACCAGACTGAAACCAATGCTAAGCCTCCGGCAGCCTATAATAGTAATGATTTCATGAACTTTTTCTCTGAGAAGATTGAGAAAATTAGAGATGAAATTACTAAAATGGCACCTTCTGCTGTAGCGGACACTGATCAGAAAGCACAGGCTTACCAGGACAGGGGTCCTATGGCTACTCTTGAGTTTTTTAGCGCTCTGGAGTGGACTGAATTTTCTAAATTGGTTATGTCCTCCAAACCATCTACTTGTCAATTAGACCCAATCCCAACAAAACTTGTTAAAGAACTTCTTCCTGTTATGGGGCAATCCATGCTAGACATTATTAATCTGTCTCTTTCATCAGGCTATATGCCAAATTTTCAAAAAGTGGCAGTAATTAAGCCACTTTTAAAGAAACCAAACCTTGACCCAGAAAATCTCAGTAACTACAGGCCAATTTCTAATCTTTCTTTTCTCTCAAAAATTCTAGAGAAAGCTGTAGCTCAGAGACTGACTTCGTTCCTGACATCAAATTACATCTATGAAACTTTTCAGTCAGGATTTAGGCAACACTATAGCACTGAGACTGCTCTTATTAAAGTTGTCAATGACTTACTGATATCAGCTGACTGTGGATGCGTCTCTATTCTTGTGCTTTTGGACTTAAGTGCTGCATTTGACACAATAGACCACCAAACTCTTCTGAGCAGACTTGAAAACCTAGTTGGACTGCGTGGACAGGCACTCTCCTGGTTTAAATCCTACCTATCAGATAGGTATCAATTTGTGCAGTTAAATGATGAGCCCTCTGCTCTCATCAAGGTGGAATATGGTATCCCTCAAGGTTCTGTTTTGGGGCCATTATTGTTCTCCCTTTACATGTTGCCACTTGGTGATGTCATTCGTAAACATGGCATACATTTTCACTGCTACGCAGATGACACACAATTATACCTATCAATGAAACCTGGTGAAGGGCAATTCGAACAGTTGGAGGCTTGTTTTAAAGACATAAAAGACTGGATGTCAGATAATTTTCTATTGTTGAATACTGATAAAACAGAGATGTTGGTCTTGGGTCCCAAAAACCTCAGAAGAGGGTTATCTGATGTATCTATTAATCTGGATGGTTGCTCTGTTGCTGCAAGTTTGGTGGTAAAATACCTTGGTGTTACTATAGATCCTGGTCTCTCATTTGATAGTCGCATCAAAAACATTTCCAGAGTAGCCTTTTTTCACCTGAGGAATATTGCCAAAATTAGGGGCTTCCTGTCATTAATAGATGCAGAAAAATTGGTACATGCCTTTGTTACATCTAGATTAGATTATTGCAATGCATTACTGTCTGGCTGTTCCAATGCCTCACTCAGGAGCCTACAACTCGTACAGAATGCTGCTGCAAGGATCCTGACTAGAACAAAGAAATATGAGCACATTAGTCCTGTGTTAGCGTCACTTCACTGGCTTCCTATAAACTATCGTGTAGACTATAAGGTACTCCTCTTAACTTATAAAGTGTTGCATGGACTTGCACCCTCTTACTTGACGGATCTACTTCATCCGTACAATCCCCCACGTTCACTTCGCTCACAAGATGCAAGCAATTTGGTAGTCCTTAGAATATCAAAAAATACATCAGGTGGCAGAGCTTTCTCCTATAGAGCTCCTTTACTGTGGAACAGTCTACCCATCTCTGTGAAGGAGTCAGACACGGTCTCAATTTTCAAGTCTAGGTTAAAAACACATCTCTTTAGTCTCTCTTATAGTCATTAGGTGCAGATGTGGAGGGGGCGTAGCAATAGAGCCTTCTGGTGCAATGAGCTATCCTTACTGTCACCAATCATAAGTGATGATCCGCCCCTATCAGGACTGCTGATGATGTGGTGGGATGGTCTCTGAGTGCCCTCTGCGTGCTCCCTGTGCCACTCACCTAATTAGTTATGCTGCCCTAGATTACTTCTGCTGGTGAAAAAGTGTTATCACTACTCTTCCCCCTGATCCGGTGTAATATTTATCATAGTCATAATTGCACCTTTCCTCTTTTCTCCCGGCTTCGTGGCACCTGCCCGGAGCTCACCTGCCCCAGAGTCAACCCCCACCCCTGCCATGTGTTAGCCGGATGCCGCTGGCCCAGACCCTAGCTGCTGGTTCCATCCCCCGCCCTGCCCTGGTATCTGGAGGGATGAGGTCCACTAACTACAAGTACTACTACCCCAGTACTACTGCACTGACGCATCATACACGCCCTGTGCAGAGCACACACACACTCAACTTGAATAATTTCCTGTAATTCACTTTGTTAATTCCTTTAATAAATGTAAAAGCCTCAATCAAATCTCCCCTAAGTCTCCTTTTACTAAGCTTGAACAGGCATCTCTAGCCTTTCCTCATAACACTTGTCTTTTATGCCTGGAATCAGTCTGGTTGCCCGTCTTTGGACCTTTTCCAGCGCATCTATATCTTTTTTGTAGTGCGGTCCCCAGAACTGCACACAATATTCCAAGTGTGGCCTAACAAGGGCATTGTATAGGGTGCGTATGATCTCCTTCAATTTGTACTCAATACTCTTGGCTATGTATCCCAGCATCCTGTTGGCTTTTTTAACTGCTACCGCACATTAACCAGACCCTGACAAGCTTTGATCAACTAGTACTCCTAGGTCTTTTTCTACGTGTGCACATTCTAGTTTTCTACCTCCCATAAAATAATCCTGTCCTATGTTTTTATTCCCCACATGTAAAACTTTACATTTAGTTGTATTAAATTTCATTTGCCAGGTTTCTGCCCATTTATGGATTCTATTCAGATCGTCTTGCATTACTTTAGTAGATTCCTGACTATTTGCTAAGCCTCCCAGTTTTGTATCATCTGCAAATTTAACTAATGTACTTTCAATGTCCATATCAATGTCATTTATGTAAATGATAAAGAGCAGTGGTCCCAGCACCGATCCCTGCGGGACTCCACTTCCCACTATACCCTCCTCGGATAAGATCCCGCCTATTACTACCCTTTGTGTTCTATCCCGTAACCAGTTCCGAACCCACTCTAAAATGCCACCTGTAATTCCTACTGCTCTCATTTTGATAATGAGTTTGTCATGTGGCACCTTATCAAATGCTTTTTGGAAATCTAAGTATATAATATCATACGCCTTTCTCTCATCCAGACACTTGGTTGCTTCCTCAAAAAATGTCAGCAGATTTGTCAGACATGACCTACCCTTGCAAAAACCATGCTGGCTATCCCTTAGGATGTTGTAATTTTCAAGAAATACTTCTAGTTTATCTTTAATAACAGATTCTAATATTTTGCATATGATGCAAGTTAAACTAATAGGCCTATAGTTTCCTGGATCAGTACGGTCCCCTTTCTTATATATTGGTACCACAATACCCTATTTCCAGTCATTTGGTAATTCACCAGTCTTTAAAGACAGTCTAAAAATACTTGCCAGTGGTTTAAAAATGATCTCGCTTAAGTCCTTTAGTACCCTGGGGTATATGCCATCTGGGCCGGCTGCCTTATTAGACTTTAATTTATGTAATTTATCCAATACTTCCATATCCCCTATCTCTGTATCCGCTAAGACATTCTGAGTAATGAATATGCCTTCCGGCCTATTAGCAGCCTATTCTCTGGTAAAACTCTCTACAAAACAGCCATTTAGAGCATCTGCAATATCCTTATTTTTACAGAGCAGTGCCCCGTCTTTGTTTTTAATTCCCTTAATCTCCTCTTTGACTTTTCTTTTCCTACTACAGTATTGAAAGAAACGCTTAGGGTTACTTTTAGCATTTTCTGTGATTTGCCTTTCGTAGATCCTTTTGGCTACCCTTAGTTCTTTTTTGACCTTAGCACGCACACGACAATATTCAGCCTTATTATTCTCAGTACTGTCGTTTTTATATATCTTAAACAGTTTTTTCTTCTCCCTCAAACTCTGTCACATATCTTTATTTATCCACGGTGGGGACTGCTTTTTCAACGTACTTTTCCGCAACGTAGGAATACATTTACACTGTGCATCAAGTTTAAAGGGCTGATCCTGTGACACACATTGAGAGGAGTAGGAACGTGTTTGGGAAGGAGTTGCTGAGCGTGTTTGGAGAGTGAGTACTGTAAAGTCTTTCACCAGCCAGTATTTGAGGAGAGAGTGTTTTGGAGTGTTTTTGTGTTTGACCGGATTGTTTGAGGACCCCCCTTTGGATTTTGACTACGGACTGGATTGCGGAACTGACTTGGATAACGGAATTGGATTGGATATTGACAACGAGTAGGATTGCGGACTTTGAGTGTTTGTATTCCCCTGAAGACTTCCACTTTTCATTCACTGTCCTACAATCAAGAAGATGTCCCCAGTCTACCATGCTTAATTCTAATTGCATCTGTTTAAAGTTGGCACGCCTAAAATTTAAAATCCTTGAGTTAGATGGGGCCCTCTTAGTTTGCCATAATATATCAAATCCGATTGTGGAATGATCGCTTGTCCCAATGGGTTCCATTACCTCTATACTACTGATTCTGTCGGCGTCATTACATAACACCAGATCTAGAATTGAATTTCCTCTTGTAGGCTGTCTGACATACTGTGCCAAAAAAAGATCATTAATAACATCTAGAAATTCTTCCTCCCTATTTCCTTGTCCTGTCTCCAATTCCCAATGAATACCAGGGTAATTTAAGTCACCCATGATAATAGTCTCACCTCCACTGCAAGCTTGTTTTATATTTTCAAAAAGCACTCCACAGAACACGGCCACCCCTGCTGCTCGCTCCGCTGCCTACACCTTATCCCACACTCCACGACCCTCAGGTAGAGGTGGAGGGACAGGTATACTGATCTCCCCCCTGTGGAGATTTGGTATTGTTCCTCTTCCTCACTTCTCACCCTCCTCATTTGAATTTCATGCTGTCACTGTCACTGTTCCATGTAAACTGCACATCATTGTTCTTTATCGCCCTCCAGGTCCACTGGGGAGTTTCCTAGATGAGATGGATGCCCTACTCAGCGCTTTCCCTGAGGATGGCACTCCCGTCTTACTCCTCGGTGACTTCAACCTGCTGCTGGAGACTTCTCAGGCCTCTGCATTCCTCCCCCTGCTTCAGTCCTTTGACTTCACCATGGCTGAATCCCCATCCACCCACAAGGCCGGTAACCAACTGGACCTAGTCTTCACCAGGAACTGCGCCTCACCCAACATTACGGTATCGCCTCTACATGTGTCTGACCATTGCTTTCTGTCTTTCTCCCTCCCCTCCCTCTTCCTAAACCATCTTCACCTGCTCCCACTGTCCTTGTCCGTCGCAACCTCCGCTCTCTCTCCCCGCTGCCCTGTCGGCTACTGTTCTATCTTCCCTTCCCCCTACTGATGCCTTCTCTCACCTACCTGCTGAGGAGGCATCGTCCACCCTACTTTCCTCTCTCTCCTCCTCCTTTGACTCACTCTGTCCTCTATCCACTAAACCTGCGCACATCCGACCCCCTGCCCCCTGGCTAACCGACTCCATTCGGGCTAACCAACTGAAACTGCGAGCGGCAGAAAGGAAATGGAGAAAATCCAAATCCCCTGAAGCTCTGACTGATTTCCACACACTCCTGGCTTCCTTCTCCTCTAACCTCTCCTCTGCTAAGTCTGCATCCCATTCCTTCCCCCCTCTTCCAGTCCATTGGTATGGACATCCTCCCCTTTGTCTCCAATGTCATTAACTCCTCTCTTTCCTCTGGCTCTGTCCCCTCTTCCCTCAAATGCGCTCATGTTGCCCCCCTCCTCAAAAAATCCTCTCTGAATCCTGCTGTCATTTCAAACTACCGACCTGTCTCTCTCCTCCCATTCCTTTCCAAAACGTTAGAGCGGGCTGTCTATAACCAACTGTCTGCTCATCTCTTACAGAACGATCTGCTTGATCCCAACCAATCTGGGTTCAGAGCAGGCCACTCCACAGAGACTGCTCTCCTTGCAGTCACTGAGGCTCTTCACGGGGCTAAGTCCCAATCCCTTAGCTCTGTCCTCCTCCTCCTCGACTTGTCGGCAGCATTCGACACCGTGGACCACCGGATCCTGCTCTCATCTCTCGTCGAGATAGGAATCTCTGGATCTGCGTTGACATGGTTTGAGTCCTACCTGGCTTACTGGTCCTACCAGGTGGCCTGGAGAGGATCCCTCTCCTCTCCCCACACCCTCTCTACCGCAGTCCCGTCCTATTTTCTCTGTACACCAAGTCACTTGGCTCTGTTATTTCTGCTCATGGTTTTTCCTATGGTTTTTCCTATCACTGTTAGGATAACACTCAACAGTGTTGACACTCAACTCTTTCTGTCTTTCTCTCCATCTGATACCCAGGTCCCGGCACAGATCTCTGCATGCCTGGCTGACATTTCCACATGGATGTCCACCCACCACCTGAAGCTGAACCTGGGGAAGACAGAGCTGCTCTTCCTCCCAGCAAAGGGCTCCCCGATGATTGATGCGTCAATCACCGTGGAAGGCTCCATGGTATCTCCGTCCCAGTCTGCCAGGAGTCTTGGAGTAACACTGGACAACCAGCTGTGCTTCTCGAGCCATATTGCAGCGATCGCTCAGACCTGCCGATTCTCCTTCCACAACATCTGGAGGATCCGACCGTTCCTCACCCAAGAGGCCACTCAACTCCTAGTCCAGGCCCTGGTGATCTCACGTCTGGACTACTGCAATTCCTTGCTGGCAGGCCTTCCGGCCTGTACCATCAAGCCACTGCAACTAGTCCAGAACGCTGCCGCTCGTCTGGTGTTCAACCAGCCGAAGTTCACCCACGTCACCCCTCTACTCTCCTCTCTGCACTGGCTCCCCATCGCAGCATGCACCAGTGATTCAAATCACTGGTGCTTGCTTTTCAAGAGGCCAGAGGTACTGCTCCCCCTTACCTCCAGTCACTCATCACTCCCTACACCCCTCCCAGACCCCTCCGCTCCGCCTCCTCTGGTAAACTGACTGTCCCTTCCCTCCGGGCGCCTGGCAGCTGCTCCTCGCGGTCTCGCCTCTTCTCTGTCCTGATCCCTCGCTGGTGGAACGACCTTCCGCAATCGGTCAGGACCGCGGAATCACTTGTGATCTTCCGCAAGAGACTCAAAACCCACCTCTTCAGACTCCACTACCACTGAACTCTGTCCATCTAGCTAAATTGTCTTCACCACTGTTTACTTGTTCAACAGTATAATTTTTTATTTTTTTATTTTAAATACACTAATCTTTTCCTTCCCAGTGTTATAGGTATGGTACGCAGATGCCTGCAATGATGTCTATTGCTGTATTACTGCACTGATCTCGTGCGCTAACTATGATTGTTCCTACCATGTATTAATGCACATCTTGTAAGTCGCTCTGGAAAAGAGCGTCTGCTAAATGCTTAAAATGTAAATGTAATGTAATGCAAAGTTAAATATAAGAAAGACTACAAAGAAAAAATGTATGGGGAATGGAATAGAAAAGGGAAAAAGATACACACAAAAAAATAGGGAAAGTAGGAAAAAAAGCAAAGAAAAAAAAAAGCACAGGAAGCAATAGCAATCATTTTTAATAATGATTATTTAGAAAAAGAAACAATAATAAAAAAATATTAAAGATAATAAGTCCCCAAGGTTGGGGGGTGGTGGTTGGGTTTAAAAATAAAAATAATAATATATTTTTTTAGATTTGATCTCCTGTGTTTTCTGCTAGCAACTGTTTGCAAGTCACCTCCACTGCACTGAGGCGGGTGTCAGAGAATGCCATTGCAGGGTTTAATTTTTCCCCAATTAAAACTCTACTCTAGTCTATAAAGTAGTTAGGGTTAGGGTTAGAACTATCGCTCTCCTTAACAGTAATTACTGGCAAAGCACAATTCCGCATCATCACGAACAATCGAGAAAACAAAAATCCTGCTTAGAAAAATGTATATACAACCTAAATCAAACACAGTCCCCCTAGCCTGCACTGAAATATCAAAGCATATGCATCCTATTGAAAGGTAATGCTGTGACAGTTCATACTGTATGATGGAGATCCTCCCTTCTTTGAGGAAGCAGATAGCAGTCATCTCCAATGCTCTGCACTAATAAACGGAGGGAGTTGGTTCAGCTGGACAGCATCTGCACTTGACCAAGATATCTATATTGGCAACGTGGGGCTGTGCCAGGAGTGAGATGGACCTCCATAAACTATAACAAAACATTTGATGGATTTATTTATCAGAGGGACATTCAACCAGCAAACCCTGTTGATAGATTGTACGTGCGCGGGAAGTGGGGGATTATTTCTCTCATTAGGATTCTCTCCCACACTGAGCCTCACTCTCACTGTCACCCCCTCCCCCCACCACCCTTTCTCTGTTGTTCTACATTGTGGTTCAAAGATTCACTTGCTTTTAAGCTTGCCACAGCCCACCTTTGTGTCAGAGCTGAGATGCACACATTTATATAGACAGGAGCACATATTTGCACACAGTACAAAAATACATGTACACAATTCTGTATGCTATGTCTCTTAATATATATGCACATTCTCATCCAGAAAACAGATTCCTTGCACATACTCACAGGTTTAAACCATTATGTATCATGGCTACTCTTACTGTATAAATACTTACAACATCATCATTAATCTAAAGAGGTAACCTAAGGCATGTCTTAGCATGTCTCAACATAATAGATTCCATGATCTAATAATGATATTATCATTATAATGAAAACAGCACAGACATCTATGGGTAGCTGCAACTTTTTGTCTCTAACTTGAATAGAAGGCACATCAAGCACTGGACATCATGGGAACTCCAGGGGAAAGATCAATCACACGCCTTATTCCCTCAGTCCTGTAGACTGTACCAAGCCCACAGCAACCCACTCATGAGGTGACACACATGCCCACAGGCAGACTGTCCAACCCAGCATTCAGCCTAATTTCATTCATTCCCAAGCAACCATGAAAGAGATAATGACAACACTAGGGTTTGGATCAATTATCTATGGAAGCCCATTTCCGCCAATGTGATGGAAAAAAAAGATCCTGTAAGTCATTACAAAGAAGTCCAAAGAAGGGCAACTAAACTGATACCTGGTATGAAAGGTAAAAGTTATGATGATAGACTTAAGGCACTCAATCTATTTAAACTTAGCAAACTGAGACTTAGGGGGGATTTGATTGAGGTTTTTAAATTCCTAAAAGGGATTAATAAAGTAAATACCAAAGATTTTTAAAGATAAGTGGGGTCAGCAGAACAAGAGGCCACGGGTGGAAATTAGTTAAAGGCAAATTCCGCACAGATATTAGGAAGTTCTTCTTTACACAGAGAGAGTCAATGCCTGGAACAGCTTGCCAGATCGGGTAGTAGAGGCAGAAACCCTTGGGCTATTCAAGTCCAGGCTAGATGTAGTACTAGATACTCTTTAGATTAGGACATGATGAGCCTAGTTGGGCCGAACGTCCCGTTCTCATCATTATGTATTCTTATGTTCTTATTATAATGAGATTAGTATCTCAAAATAATGAGTTAGTATCTCAAAATAATGAGTTAGTATCTCAAAATAATGAGTTACTATCTCAAAATAATGACTTTGGAAGCTGTCACTATTCCTGTCTGAAATCGCTGACTGTATTTCTTCTTTTTTACTTTTTATGTTTACTTTTTTGTTTATGAGAAATTGCCATGTTACCATGTTGTTGTTGTACCTGTTACCATTTTATTGTTACAACAGCTTCAACATCATTATTTTGAGATAGTAAGTCATTATTTTGAGATACTAATCTCATTATAATAACCTACAGGATCTTTTTTTTTTTTTTCATCACATGGGCTTCGGAAATGGGCTTCCATAATTATCAATAAGAAAATAGAAAATTGCTTTAAAAAAATTAATACATTTGACAGCAGCACATTCCTGAATAATCACTTTCTGTGATGAAGCTTTCTCCGGTCGGGAGATCCAGAGATAGAGACTGATGATTCTATCATTAGAGAGCTTGTCCTGGTTAATCGAATGTCACATAAATCGAATGAAAGTTGTCCATTTTCATCAAGTGAAGGACACGGATGGTCACTCACTGTGATGGAATTCATGAACTGGAACTTTTTAATAGCAGAAGAGACTGCATCTCCATTACATTACATTTTTAACTCACTAATCACTTAAAGAAAAGTTTGCACATCGTATGTGTTCAGTATAAGCTAACCTACAGATAAATAAAGAATTTGAATTTGTCAAAACAACATGTCATTTATTGAATTAAAAATAAAACATCTTGGCTTTCCTGAATACTATGGTATTAAAAGTGTGAGCATTTTCTATCCTGCAGTTTGTCCCGGCAATCCTTTCTGTGGAAGATTTTCTCATTTCACTGAAACACAGAGGTCTTTGAAGTGTACAGTTCAATAACTGAAAGATGCTGGCCAGTACACAATGATATCGTGGCAAACACCAACACTGCAAATATCACATTCTGCATAAACTTACCATATCTAATCAGGTGCCAATACAATTCTGTTGAAACAAACAACCCCAGGCTTGGTAATCTAAAATAATTTACAGACAGACCTGTGTAGTAATGGGAAAGGACACTGGAATAAAGTATTATGATACAGGTACTTAGATCCACAGCAAAACCTGTAAAAAAAACATTCTGTATATTCTGAAAAGTACAGTTCAGTATGATGTAACTTGCTTTGTACTGATGGTGAGATGGGATGCACACATAAGGTTATGTGAACTAATGCACGTCTTAGACCACAATAAAAGATGTAAATTCCTCTATGTAGTGTAGTACCAATATCTGCCCACAGGGGTGTTTTTTACCACTTGGAATGAATATTAATTGTTCTGATCGTAGACTAAAAATGTCAAATCATAAACAATAAATCTGTCTGGGGTCTGTCTGTGAAGGAAATACACTATTTATCTGCTACTCCTTCCTACTGACCAAGATTTAGCCAAAGGGAAAGATCAATATGTCAACACCTCAGATCAAACCTCAGGATTTCAGAACCCGAAAGACCGATCATCTTTTGATTTGGAACTGTTCCAACAGTGTCTTCAGCAAGTACAGCAACTCAATAATAATTATTCACTGACTCTCCCCAACAAGAATATGTTACAAGGATACAAACACACAGGAACATATTCCCTTTCTTCACCTTTATTATGACATTATATGAAGGATAATAAGGATAACTCCAATTTTTGTGCATGCAAGATTTTATTTTATTTTGTGCTATGGACTCTTGCACTTTTGAAAAAGCTTAGATGGTATCTACTGCTGGTCACTGAAAGAAATGAATACTTGACCTTACAATAATTTAATAGGTACAACATATCTAGTTTGACTTCAAAAGTACTTTTAAGTTACGTTTTATTAAAGGCTGTTAAGGAAAAGTGTTTTGAGCAGACAAAAGGCCTCTGTCCCCAATAAGGCTAAAAAGTAAATTCATAGTAGTTCCAAGCAAACACTTTTTTTCTCACGTTCTATATGAGTTCTAGAGCCTTGTAGAATGGCCAGAAAAACCTGATCAACAAGAACTGACAGGCAGAGAGACATATAAAGAGAGAGCAAGACTGATGAAAGAGTGAGACTCACTGAAGAGAAGTTCTGTGGCCCGCATTCTTCCCCACGATACTTGCAGGAGAGCAGCATGCCATCCAGCTGGTGACTCAGCCGGTCCATGAACTCCAGGCCGGTTCCCTCAAAGTTCCGGGGAGGCAGAAAGAGACGGAAGTCAGACAGCTTGTGGAACCAGGTTCTCCTGTCCTCCTGCAGCAGGTCCAAAATGAGGGGCCGGGCAGTGCGGTTAGCCATCAGGAGACCCAGCCAGTGTCCAGCAAAGTACAGGTCACTCTTGGTGAGCTTGTAGAAGCGGACAGGGTTGTTGTTGCAGATGGTGACGGTAGGGAAAGCTAGCTCCTTGGCCCACTCCATGTGCACCTTTGTGTATGTGGGGAAGGACAGCCAGTAGAGGAAGCGGATTGGAGGACCAGGACAGGAGGAGGCTGAGTGAGGTACAGAACAGCAGAAGCCAGAGGGCGCGGTGCCTAAGGGATGAGCCTCGCGAGCACACGTGCTTCAACCCATGGAGGCGTGTGCTGGCCACATAGGCTGCTGTGATCTGGCTTGTCCCGCGTGCAGCCTGCTGGTGCTCCCTCCTGGCCAGCACCCCACTGGGGAGGGATCCTTGCCTGGGGCAGCACCCTTTCAATGCCATGGCTGCCAGCAGCTCTCCTAATGCAGTGGAAACAGCATCATCCCCCAGCCTGGCCTGGAGGTCTAAGGCCCACATGAAAATCCAGGTCGGACATGTCTCCAGGGGATTAATCCACAACTGTTGTAGGTGTGCTCACGTGCACATGCACACACACATACAGACACACTCCTCAGTGCAGCACCAAGTCACAGAGTTGTATGAAGGAGGTCCATTTCAGCTTCTACTACTTGTTGTGTTTTCCCCCTTCCTCTTGAGTCCATCTGAACTCCTTGCTGTGGTATTATTCTGCTCATCCGATTCAGCAGAAAATAAACCTGACCCATTTCCCATGCATTGCAATGCACTAGGGATGCCCCCTCTTACTGCCGTCTCTCATTCTGCCTGTCTTCCAACATACAGCAGGGGTAGTTTGACAGTGTGAATAAGATTGGGGGAGAAAAATAGGAAAATAGAGAAAAGATGAGCCTGAGCCACACAGACAAAATTCTGAGTGGGAAAAGGAGAAGGAAAAAAAAATGGAGGGAAACAGGAATGTCTTCAAGATGAATTTTCAAAAGCAGTTTCCTCAGTGGTGAAAACGAACAGGCTGCGTCCGTGTCTCTGATTAGCTGAGTCTCGGTAGAACTCAGCACTGCTCAGCCCACAAGGACACAAGGACAGCAAAAGGCTTGAGTTGTTTCCATGCCGACACCAACCTGAGCCCCTGCGCATCCCTAATTGTCTTCCACAGTCACCCTTGTTTCCTTTCCTGTCTGTCCAAGTGCCAGCTCTTCACAATAACAGTTCCCACTATTGAATTCCAGCCCTACCTGCCTCCATCTGTCACCCTCCCTCCTCTCTCTCTTGCTCTCTCTCTTTCCCTCCTTTCTTGCTTACCCCTGGGGGAATCACTAGTAGCCCTCTCCTAATGGTGACAGGTGCTCTTTGTGTGAATAAAGGACATATTTTACATGCACGCACACTGCTCTAGCCCACAGAAGGGTTTATCTGAGCTGGTGTGGAATTCATTTTTCAGTTTTAAAAATGACGGTCACACTTTTCACTGTTGCTCATTTCAATCTACATGACTCTGCCTCTCATTCTTCTCTTTTTTGCCCCTGCTGCTAAAAATATCTGTATTTACAAAACAAATCCATCAAACTTGCCTTCCACAATCCACCCACTTTGCCACCCGCCCCCCTCCCCTTCCTCCTCCAGTCACCCCCACCACCTTGTGCACTGCACTCACTTGTTCACCTTCCTGCCACAGAGGTCTGACCGTCGGCTTTCCTCTTCTTCTGATCGAGCTTTCTATCCTCTGAGTGCTGCAGACTTCCTGTGCACCATGTGGGTACCGCCTTCAGAAAAATCCCCTCAGTTCATTTGTTGAAACTCAGTGCAGGAGTGCATCATGGGCAGCGGATGTTTGAGGCAAAGATAACCATGTAGCTCTGTCAGATTCTTCCCTGAGTCCCCCCCCTATCTCTCTCTCTCTCTCTCTCTCTCTCTCTCTCTCTCTCTCTCTCTCTCTCTCTCTCTCTCTCTCTCTCTCTCTCTCTCTCTCTCTCTCTCTCTCTCTCTCTCTCTCTCTCTCTCTCTCTCTCTCTCTCTCTCTCTCTCTCTCTCTCTCTCTCTCTCTCTCTCTCTCTCTTCTTGTTCCCATGGCTCAGAGATACTGTGCTTTCAGCATTTTAATTTCCAGCCAGATTTTGCCACATAAATTATTTGGATTTCAGCTAGAAACCAGAGATGCTGAGAGCAAGAAAGAGTGAGAGGGGGGAGTTTTACAAAGGGTTAAACCAAGGACCAAAAAAGCAGTGAGACAGAGAAATAAGAGGTTAAGTTGTAATGATTTCAGCAAATCCAGCATAAACTACATACATGCTCTGCTGCCTTAAGCAATTACCACTTCAAATTAAGCGTGGTAATGCCCAAATAATCCCCTTTTCCAAGCTTCCACTCCCACTCCGACTTTATTTTCCCTATTGTCAACAGTGCATCCTTATTGTCTGTATAATCAATTCAGTCTCTGCACAGTACTTATTTTCTCATATATGTAATACGTAATCACCACTCAGCCCATACTTTTGTTTTTTACTTGTTCTGATGTAATTTAGGATTTTCGGATTCATGAATTCTCCACTATTTTTACTGCATTGACCTTGAGCAGATGTGATTGCAGAGACTGCAAAGCTAGACGGTGTTATTAATTCCAATTTGAATTAATAGTGCACGAAAAAAGAGAGAGCGTCAAAACACATATGATAGTATTACAAGACCAACAACGATTTCACATTCTTCAATGTTGCTGCATTATTTTTGCAATATTTTTGCTAATTTATTAAAGTGTAAGTTTGTCCAAAAATCGAATTCACATATTTTTTCATCAACCCATAATAAACATGTGTGAAAGAAGATTGGCCATAACGGCACCCTGGTTGAGCAATTAAGATATGCTTTAATTTTTGAAAAGAAAAAAGAGGAAGTTGCAGATGATTATTTGATATTTGTTTATGAATGTAAACAAAAAAATATACACATGTAAATGTACTTCCAACAGAGATTATACAGCTCTAAAAGAAATAATAGTATTCATATTTTGACTGTTAGTAGTTGGCAAGAGAATTCATTTCTATAGAGAATATGGTAGCCATCAAGTTAACCCCTGAGGTCCGTGCTAAACTTTTAGATGTTTTTAGATTTTGGCATGGTCTGATATTTATCTCAATTTCATCAATTTAACACACACTTACTCCAAAGTGTTTGATATTTTTATTTGAAGGACAATCACAGCTACATTTGTATGCCATCAATAGTTTGGTCAGTATCATATGCAGCTTGTAAATAGATCTACAAACACACAAGTTAAAAATAGTAAATTTTTCTGCTGTCACAAAAGATGTGAAAGCACACACTAAACTATAGTGACGAATTGTTTTGCCAATGTGCGTTTGTTCACCAAGGTCTTGGTTATGTAAGGGTGTGAAAATAGTTTAGCACATCTGAGATCTAAATAGCTAAAAACCTGTTTTTATCAGAACTGGTCACATTTATTTCAGGCTGTGGGAGGGCTAAATGCTAAATACCTGAATATTCATTTTGGCTCTTTGTTACGTTGCAACACGCGGAATGTTTGGCGTCACAACACGCGATATTCATAGGCTATATTTTCACGAGTATTTGAAAACAAGCGAAATAAAATTAATATCAGCATAGACTGTTGCTGGCAGATTGCAAGCGTAAACACAGACAAGATGTAAAAAAAAATTAAAAAACAAGCGAAATAAAATCAATAGCATAGACTGTTGCTGGCAGATTGCAAGCGTAAACACAGACATACGATATATTTTATAACATTTTACGCTGTTTGAAAAGTATTTTGTGTGCCTATTGCAATTTGTTACATTGCGACATGCGGAATATGTAGTCACAAGACGCGGAATTCATATATTTTCACGAGTATTTGAAAATATACTCGTGAATATACTGTTGCTGGCAGATTGCAAGCGTAAACACAGACATACGATATATTTTATAACATTTTAGGCTGTTTGAAAAGTATTTTCTGTGCCTATTGCAATTTGTTAGATTGCGACATGCGGAATATGTAGTCACAAGACGCGGAATTTATATATATTTTCACGAGTATTTGAAAACAAGCGAAATAAAATAAATATCAGCATAGACTGTCCTCTTCAGTTTGTGTTGTTTATGCCGGCGTTTTCACACATGGCCCGACGCACCTCCCCGAAATTAGCACCTCGTTAACATGTCAATAGAAGGGGGACGTTACTAAAAGGTAAAAAACAGAGTAAAAAGCAAGGTTTACTTTTGGTCTAATTAAGCTAATTTTAAAAATCCCATTTGATTTGCCAGTGCTCAAATCGGAAAGTCGCGATTCTAAGGTTTCTGTCAATGTTTTTGCCGCGTGTGTATGATAAAATATCGCGAAGTTAGAAATAGTAATATACTTGTATTGCTGCTTGGATCGGCGCCGATCCAGCCGACCTCAGGGGGTTAACTGTGATTTCTACCCTGTCCAAACATGTCCAAAACAATTTTACCTGTGTGTCCCGCAACTGGCTACTATGTGCTAACTGTTGTTATTATATACATTTAGGCCAGGGGTCGGCAACCTTTAACACTCAAAGAGCCATTTGGACCCGGTTTCCACGGAAAAGAAAACACTGGGAGCCGCCAGTGGCGTAGCGTGGGTTGCCAGCACCCGGCGCGAGCCACGTAAATGGCTACGCGAAAAAATTTGTGCGCCCCTCGGATTTTCGTGCGCCAGGAAATAATTGCGCCCCTCGGCAATTTTAATACTTCAAGATCACAATAATCTTCCAATTGGATACTTATAATTTATTTTCCCAAGCCACGAGGAGCCGCAGCATAAGGATGAAAGAGCCGCAGGTTGCCGACCCCTGATTTAGGCTGTCTGGGCAAGACAGACCAATGGGACGACTCAATATTTGGGGTACTGGAGCATTTATGATGATGTAATCGGCAAGAACATTAAGAAGGAGAAGAAGAATATAAATCTATATAAAGATGTGAAAACAAAAGCATTATGATTAAAGTTATCCTTATTCTGCATACAATACATAAAAAACTCACTTTTGTTTTCTCATCATATTTTGTGATTGAAGTCACTCTAGAAAAACATAAATTCATCATTGATTGTGAATTGAATTCACCATTAGAGAAGCTCAAAGAATGACAAAAAATGCTTCATTCAAAACCAATGAGGAAGACTCATTCAGATGTTGAATTCAGAATCAAATATCTTGCTTGATTGAAGATGCTACCAATGGCAACTGCTCAATATTTTTCTTCTTTTTCTTATAATTTCTTTGCATTTGCACAGGTCTAGGAGAAAAGTGTGTGTACAGGAAGGATTCGCTGCTCTGAGGAATGCCTAATTTCAACTGAAATGAATGGCAAGGCTCTTAATTTGGACATTATGGTGATAGGTTGCACATGATCTTGATATGGACGTGTGGAGGGCGTCGGTCTTGGCCACATGGGAGTGGCATGGTTGCCTTTGTTTTACATGCTGTGGAGGCCTTTGGAGCAGGGAGATTTTCCGGGTTGTGTGTGTGTGTGTGTGTGTGTGTGTGTGTGTGTGTGTGTGTGTGTGTGTGTCAAGAGGGATGGTCTAGTCATTCATGTGCGTGTGTGCGTGCACGCGTATCGTGTAGTGTTTGTGTGACGTAATGTCAAGTGTTTCTCTGTCAGGCATGGTGGCGCATGTCTGTAATCCAAGCTGCTGGGAGGCGGAGTCTGTGTGTGTTTGTCGAAAGTGACTGATTAGAGTGCTTCTTGTGTGCGTGGGAAAGCGGGAGAGGGGGCGCACTAAGAGTGTCTGCCTCTCTCCCTCATTGGGATCGTCAAAGAGAGCGAGAGGGCGCCCTGAAAGAGGGTCCGCCTCTCGCCCTCTGTGTAATTGGAAGAGAACTCGCACTCGGGCAGTGGAGAGTGTTTCTGGACAACGGCCCGAGAACTCTCTCTGTAAGAGTGGAGAGTGTCTCGGGGCTGGTTGCCAGAGAACTCTCACTGTGAGGAGTGGCGAGGGTCTCAGCACGTTTGGGGTAAAAGAGAACTTGGACTGGAAAGTTTGAGTGTCTCTGTGTGCATGGGTTTGGGAAGCACTTGAAAAGTCACTAGAGATGTGTGTGGAGTGTGTGTCGGGACAGTGAGTAGAGTTCTACCCTGTCCTGGTGAGTGTTGATGTGTGTTTAATGTGAATATATGAAGGCGGTGTGGAAAGCCGCTGATTGTCTGTGTTTGTTCTGTGGTTCCCCGGAAGGGGATTCCCCCCTCAGAGTTCATTGTTTTTGCCCGAAAGCTTCGCGGCAAGTAGGGTGAAGATTTTGTGTTTGTTTTATGTTAACCTGCTCTCCCACTGTCTCTCTCCAGAGACAGAAAAAATTATTATAATCTGGTCCGTAGACTGGCAAACTCCACTCCGTCTTTAGACTGCTCTGTTCCCGTCCAGGGATTGTCGCGTGGCGTGTGACAGGATGTTAGTAGCAAAATAGTTAAATTTGCAGATGATACTAAATTTGGGGTTTGGCAAACAGTTTGGAATTGACTAAAGTAATCCAAGATGATTTAAACAAAATCCAAAAATGGACAGATACATGGCAGATGACATTCAATATTGCTAAATGTAAAGTTATGCATGCGGGGAAATAAAAACATTAGGAGTATTTTATGGGAGGAGAGTGTTCAATTTGAAAAAGACTTAGGCTTTGATCAACTACAATTCCTATCTGCATCAAAGCAGTGTGCAACAGCAGTGAAAAAAGCCAACAGGATGCTGGGATACATAGCAAAAAGTATTGAGTATAAATCAAAGGAGGTTATATTAATGCTATAATGTCTTTGTCAGACCTCACTTAGAACACTGTGTGCAGTTCTGGGCACTGCACTACAAGAAAGATATAGAAGCTCTTGGAAAAAGTCCAAAGAAGGGCAACTAAACTGATACCCAACTAAATGAAAGGTAAAAGTTATGATGATAGACTTAAGGCACTCAATCTATTTAAACTTAGCAAACAGAGACTTAGGGGGGATTTGATTGAGGTTTTTAAATTCCTAAAAGGGATTAACAAAGTAAAATACCAATGATTTTTTAAGATAAGTGGGGTCAGCAGAACAAGAGGCCACAGGTGGAAATTAGTTCAAGGCAAATTCCGCACAGATATTAGGAAGTTTTTCTTCACACAGAGAGTTGTCAATGCCTGGAACAGCTTGCCAGGTCGGGTAGTAGAGGCAGAAACGCTTGGGCTATTCAAGTCCAGGCTAGATGTAGTACTAGATACTCTTTAGATTAGGACATGACGAGCCTAGATGGTTAGTGCAAGTGAACAATCTTTCAGCTTATTAAAGCACACAATGATCTAAAGTAGTCATCACTAGATGTTGTAGTTACAGGAATGGTCTCATCATTTATCAACATATTACCACATGTCGCCAGAGTGTTTAGTTTCTAAACGCAACCGCTTTTACAATTTAATGTTTTCTATCATTTCGGTCAGTTAAAACATTAAATGTGTCTTCTTGATACAATACTGACAAGCCATTTACAAACATTATTTGAAGCAATCACGTTTTAAACCATTTCTGTAGTTGTAGAGTAACTACTTTCTACAGAGAATTTCTTCGTTGGGAGAATTGATTCTCTGACGTGAGCTGCAATGGCATTTCAAATATTGTATCCCTTCATGCAAAGCAGTATGGTAACTGAGTGATTGGCTTTTTGAAGTGTGCATGAGGTGAAAGACTTGCTCGATATGTTTATAAATAGCGTACTTAAGAGTTCCTGGTGTTTCTGAGATGTATTTATGCCTTTTTTAGAAGAACAACTCCACTGTATAATTGATCCAAACACAACTGATGATGATGATGATGAAAACAACTCAGAACCATCTAGACCTATTTTTAGGATAACATGCAACAAGATCATACAACATAAATCACACGTCGGTGAACAAATAGGCCTTTACTATACAAATCAGTTTTCAAGCTCTGGTGTGATGTAAACTGTTTCAGACTTTTTCTTTTTTATCGATTGATTTATTTACTTACTTACTATGTATAGTTAAAAAGGGAGGCAATGTGCCCGGAATCTTGTATTGATGCGCAAATCAATGCAGTGTTCAATGCAGAAGCACTTACAAAGATTTCACAAACATTTATGAATTTTTTTATTTTTTTTTACAGTTAACAAGTCATTCTAATGCTGTACACCATGACTGGTTACACACTGTTGGCAACTCTGTTCATCATCTAAACGGATAATCCGTAAGAAAGAAAATACTCTATATTAGGCTATGATAATGATGATATAGGAGTGTTGTTGTTCCTTCTTGTTTCAGGCATGCGAATGTGCATTTTAATTGTAGCCTCAAATTTGCCTACAGTTAAGATTAGTGATATAGGCATACTTTAATTACTCATTTCAATATAACCTAAGAACATAATGTCAAAGAAAAAATCTGGAGTGTGGCAGCATTTCGTTTTAGTCGCAGACGATCACAGTTTCAATTTTTAAGTGTAGATTAAAAACATATCTTTTCAGCCTAGCCTACTGCCAAACATAGTGTAGGTGGAGAGATGGAGAAGGCCGTGCCTAGTGTCTTATGGAGTGAGAAACTTTCCATACTGTCACCTCCTCAATGTGTTACCACCACTGTTATGCTGGTTATCCTTGATCAGGTGTGGATGGTTTGGAACTCTCTCATGGCTGCGTGTTTTCTCTGTCTCTCTCCTAATAGATATGCTGCCATAGCTTACACCTGTTGGGGCTATCTGTATATTTCCTATGCTTGTGCTCCCCTGCTCTTACATAATGCTACTGGCTATAGCACTGCTTTTTTGATCCTGCGAGAAGTGTGAGCTGCCCCCATCAACCCTCACCCCCACGCCAACCCCAGTTCCTGGATCTGGACCCTCTCCGCGTGGTTTAGCCCCCCGACTACCTAACTCAGGAGGGGCAAAGTTTTTCAGCCCTGAGCCATCTTGGACTGACCATGACATGGTCTTTTTTGGACATACCCTGTGCCGGCCAGAAGAGGATGGGCTCCCCCCCTTTTTAGTCTGGTTCCTCCCAAGGTTTCTCCCTACCAAGGGAGTTTTTCCTTGCCACTGTTGCCTTTAGGCTTGCTTTTGGGGGGGTCTAGGCCTGAGTTCCCCCTCTGTTAAGCGTTTTGTGAAAATTCTATTGTGAAAAGCGCTATACAAATAAATTTGATTTGATTCTGACTTCCACAGGAAGGTCATTCCACCATTGTGGGGCCAGAACTGACAGGAGACGTGACCGGGAAGCGCAGGTGCGGAGGGGGGGAGGTGCTAGGCATCCTGAGGTAGCAGAACGGAGTGGTCTGGCAGGTGTGTACGGTTTGAAGATCTTGAGTAGGTATGTTGGCTGATCCCTTGACTGCCTGGTTTGCTAGGACCAATGTTTTGAATTTGATGCGAGCTATAACAGGCAGCCAGTGGAGGGTAGTGAGCAAGGGGGTGACATGGGAGTGTCTGGGAAGGTTGTAGACCAGACGGGCTGCAGCGTTCTGGATGAGTTGCAGGGGTCTGATGGCAGATGCCAGCCAGAAGCGAGTTGCAGTATTCCAAGCGGGACAGTATCATTGCTTGGACCAGGAGCTGGGTAGAGTACATGGTAAGGAAGGGACAGATTCTCCTGATGTTCTTTGATAAATGAAATGAAATGGTAGATGCTTTCAACAGTAAACTGAGTGCTTGACAAGTAGCTCCCTTAAAAACAAAAAAGGTCACGCATCAAGGCGACACCGTGGATTAACAGAACTACCTGTGACCTAAAGCGATCCTGCAGAAAAGCTGAAAGAACATAAAAAACTAAACTTGACGTCCACCGTAGCATTCTGAAAGATAGCATTGACACCTACAACAAAGCTGTTTGCACTGAGAGACAGATTTATTTTTCTAAAGTCATTACTGAAAATAGCAGAAACTCTAGGGTTCTATTCTCTACCATTGATAGACTACTAACTCCAACCCTCTTTGACCCAATCAGTGTAACCTCGGTTCTGAAAGTTTTTTCAAAGATAAAGTTACCTCAATTAGGACAGGCATTGTCATAAGAACTAATAAGCCTGACACACCTCATAATAATCCGCCGACTCTTAGATGCTTTAACAATATTATGCAAACTGAATTCTGCAAGATCGTAACTCCAACAAACTCCTCCATCTGTGCTCTCGACCCAATCCCTAGTAAATTTATCAAGAACATCTATAGTAGTTTCTCCTTCCACTAAAGATAATCAACACTTCGTTAGAAATCGGTATCTTTCCTAATGCCTTCAAAACAGCAGTAGTGAAGCCTCTACTAAAAAAGTCAAATCTAGATAAAAACAATCTTAATAATTACAGACATATATCCAATCTGCCATTCATGAGCAAAGTTTTAGAAAAAGTGATCTTTAATCAACGCAATACCTTTTTAAATGACAACAATATCCTAGAAAAGTTTAAATCAGGCTTCAGATCAAATCACAGCACAGAAATGGCTCTAGTCAAAGTTAATGATCTCAGACTTGCTACTGACTTGAATAAAGTGGCAATCCTCATCCTCTTAGATTTAAGCGCAGCCTTTGACACCATTGATCATAACTTCCTAATCGACCGTCTTGAAAACTGGGTTGGTCTCTCAGAAAATGCTATAAACTGGTTTCAAACCTATATAACTAACATTTTTTGTTAGCCTGGGCAATCATATACCTACAAAACATGAGCTACCCTTTGGCGTAGCTCAGGGAAGTTGTCTTGGTCCCCTGCTATTGTCACTGTATATGCTTCCATTAGGTCACATCATCAACCAGTACAATGTAAATTTTCATAGTTATGGAGATGACACCCAATTATACATTTCTGTTGAGCCAACGGAGCCCGACTCAGATGGCCTAAGCTCGCTGACTGCCTGCTTGACTGCTATAAACAAATGGATGTGTGACAACTTCCTAAAACTAAATGAGGATAAAACAGAGATACTTTTGCTAGGACCAAAATCTGAGAGAGAAACACGTTTTAGTAAGCTTGGGGACCTTGCTCCCCAAACCAAACCCGAAGTAAAAAGCCTAGGAATCTTAGATTCTGACTTAAACTTTAAGGCCCATATTAGCAAGGTGACCAAGACAGCTTTCTTCCACCTGAGAAATGTTGCCAAAGTATGGACGTTTTTAACACAAGCAGATGCAGAGAAATTAGTTCACGCTTTTATTACTAGCAGATTAGACTACTGCAATGCCCTCTTCACCGGGCTGCCCAAAATGTCAATAGAGAAACTTCAGCTCATTCAGAATTTGGCTGCTAGACTTAACAAAGACCAGAAAGAGAGAGCATATCACTCATATAACATAAAAAATAAATAAAAAAAAAGAAAATAGTATTTTGGGAAAACAGAAGTTCCCTTTGGCGTGCACAAGAAGGCACGATATAAATACTATACGTTTGGGCAGCAAAATGAGCCCTGGTTATACAATAGAAGGTATAACATAAAAATTAAAAAAACAGTTCCCTGATTATGCATAATCAAGGCATAATGTAAAATTGCAGCGGGAAGAAAGGTCCCAAGAAGGCCTACGTTACATAAAGGCGTAACATACAAAATAAAATAAAATAAAAACGCAGTCATGTGTTTTATGTATTTTTTAATTAATTTTAATGTCTACCTTGAATGCCTCTATCTATGCATTTTTTTACAATCTTAATTTATCTCCGCTTTTTAATTCTATTTACAATTGTGAAGAACTTTGAGCTGCATATCATGTATGAAAGGTGCTATACAAATAAAGTGTATTATTATTATTATTATTATCTTCTTTTTTGTTTTGTTTCTTGATCGCCATTTTTTACTGTACAGCACAGAAAAGAATAACGGCCCTATTTGAGGATTCAAATGCACGTGGCAAAAGGCAGCAAAAGTGCTGGGGCATATAAAAAACAGGAGTGTCTGAATGGCGTTGTAGTCTGTAGTGAGTTGAAAGTGTGGTGAAGGTTTGACTGTGCATTGGCCAATCCAAGCCAAGGCTGCTTTCCAAATTCTCATTAAATTAGCAGTTGAATCACCTATCCTCATAGGCGGAGGATGTGTAAGGCTGGGGAAAGTTTAGCCTTCCCCTGGCCATGGGCATGGCGATTTAAATATACTGTATATGTATACATTTAAATATATATATATATAAACAATTGAATGCAAATGCTAGTGATAGTTGATTTGAGGTGGAGTTAGCTCATTCAATCCACTACCTACTGCAGAGGACGTAACTAAGCTGGCCGGCTAGCTAGTTAGTTCAGTGCTCCTAACTGCTATGCTAACAGCCAAAAGCTAGCCTATGTTACCCTGAAAGCTGAAGGATTAATTCTGGACACACACTCTCTATTAATATCAATAAAAAGTGTTATAAATCATGTGTGTGAGAATTAATAAGCAAGCCTTATATTACACCTGGCATCGAATTGAATAAGTACACTGGTGTAACGTTAGAGAAAGTTCATTCCTTTATTTTACTGAAGATTAGCACCAGCACAAAACTCAGACAACTTGACTTAACTTACTTCAACCAGTGGGGTTCGGCAGTGTGAAGCAAACGTGACGTTATGTAGATATTCAACTAACTTTTAGTAGTGTAATGGTAAGCAGTTAGCTTAGCCATCAACAATGCTAATGAATGTATTCGCCATATTCTGTGTGTTATCAGTGGTTGCTAGTTCTTGTATGTAGCCTAGCCACCATGGCTAACTTATGGCTCTGGCACTACACGCTACGCAATGTCCCACAGGCCTTTGCAAATGCTACAGCTATTATTTATTATTTAGTTATGTTAATCTTCTACTATTTGTATAATTATATACTCTTTGCGCAGGCATCGACTTGGACGGCTGCTTGCTGCAGTTGCTCTCACGCTTTCTCGCACTCTTCGTTAAATATATTTTTATCTTTTTTTATCTTGCTCTTTAGCTTAGCTAAGTTACTAGCTAAGTTACTAGGTTTTCTAAGTCGTGCCCTTCTATAACCATGCGGTTTGGAGGAGTTTTAGTCATCATTTTGATGGCTGGATTACTTTTTCTGGAGAGACATGCCGCCTGGGGACAACAACAACTCGGGTCTATTGTTTACAACTGGGACCAGCTGTAACCAGCTGAGACCAGCTCTCCAACTGGCCGGCATTGCGGATGTAACGTTAACCCACCAAATCCCCGACGAGCTCAGGAGGACTTATCGTGGAAGGCAGTGGCACGGAGGGAGAGAAGGAGATACAAGCCATATCTCCCCTCTTTCATCATGGGCAATGTGAGATCACTGGCTAATAAGATGGACGAGCTAACAGCGCTAGCCAGGAGTCAGAGGGAGTTTCGCGAGTGTAGCATTATGTGCTTCACTGAATCATGGCTGCACCTGGATTTTCCTGACCACAACGTGTCCATCGACGGCTTTCAGACTGTTCGAGCCGACAGGGATTGCACTGAGAGCGGTAAGCGTAAAGGAGGGGGGCTTGTTGCTCTTGTTAACAATAGATGGTGCAATCCTGGTCACATTACGACCAAGGAACGTATTTGTTGCCCAGACATTGAACTGTTAGCCGTGGGACTCCGGCCATATTATTTGCCTAGGGAAATCTCACATGCTATTGTAGTGGCTGTTTACATCCCACCCTCTGCCAACCCAACAACGGCGTGTGATATCACCCACAGCGCCATAGCCCAACTCCAGACTAAACACCAGAGTGCTCTCATTTTAATCTCGGGTGACTTAAACCACATCACCATGAAAAAAACACTGCCTAACTTTAAACAGTATGTGAGCTGTCCTACCAGGGGGGAAAAGACTCTGGACTTGCTGTATGCTAACGTGAAGGACACATACAGCTCTTCTCCCCGCCCCCCTCTGGGTAGGTCAGATCACAACCTTGGGCACCTCAACCCCTGCTATGTGCCTCTGGTGAAACAACAGCCCATGACCACAAGGACAGTGAGGAGATGGTCAGAGGAGGCTATTGAGACACTTCAGGGCTGCTTTGAGGTAACAGTCTGGCAGGCACTCTGTGAGCCACATGGAGAGGATATTAGTGGGCTTACTGAGTGCATAACAGACCACATCAATTTCTGTGTGGACTGCAATGTCCCAACAAGGACTGTCCATTGTTACTCTAATAACAAGCCCTGAGAAACAAGGGACATAAAGGCCATCCTCAATGCAAAGAAGAGGGCTTTTAGAGCTGGCAATAGGGAGAAGGTGAGGACTATTCAGGTGGGCCAGAGAGTGAAGATCAGGGAGGCTAAGGAGAAGTAGAGGAGGAAGCTGGAGCATCAACTCCAGCAAAACAACATGAAAAAGGTCTGGAGTGGCATGAAGACCATCACTGGTTTCAGGCCATCTGGAGGCAGGGGGGGTGAGGGTGGCGTGGACAGGGCCAATGAACTGAATCTGTTCTTCAATAGATTTGACATAGTGGCCCCTGCCCATCCCCCCCTTGACTCTTCTGTTGTCTGCCTGCAATCAACATCCACTCCACCACCCCCACCTCCCCCTCCTTACAGCCCCCCATCCTCCAGTGAGGGTCCTACTCCCACCCCCTCCGGCTCCCAGACTAACTGCCCCCTCCAACCTGGGGACTCCACCCCTCCCCTCCCCTACCTGTAACCACTACAGTGTGCTTCACAGCTGACCAGGTGAGAAGACAGCTGGAGAGACTCCATTCAGGCAAGGCTGCAGGCCCTGATGGTGTTAGCCCCAGGGTGCTCAAAGCCTGTGCCCTCCAGCTGTGTGGAGTGCTTCAACAAGTCTTTAACCTGAGCCTGAGTCTCCAAAGGGTCCCTGTGCTGTGGAAGACGTTTGCCTTGTTCCTGTGCCAAAGACGCCACGTCCCAGCGGCTCCAAGGACAACAGACCGGTGGCTTTGACCTCCCACACCATGAAGGCCCTGGAGAGACTTGTACTGGAGCAGCTCCGGCCCGTGGTCAAACCACTCTTGGACCCCCTCCAGTTCACCTACCAGCTCCGACTCGGAGTTGAAGACACTATCATCTACCTGCTCAACCGTGCCTATGCCCACCTGGACAAACCGGTGAGCACTGTGAGGGTCATGTTTTTTGACTTCTCCAGTGCTTTTAACACCATCAGGTCAGCTCTACTGGGTGAGAAGCTGACAGCGATGCAGGTGGATGCCCCCGTCGTGTCCTGGATTGTCGACTACCTGTCTGGCAGACCACAGTATGTACGCCTACAGCACTGTGTGTCAGACAGAGTGGTCAGCAACACTGGGGCCCCACAGGGGACAGTCCTCTCTCCCTTCCTCTTCACCATCTACACCACTGAGTCCTGCCACCTTCAGAAGTTTTCTGATGACTCTGCCATAGTTGGACGTATCAGCAAGGGTGAAGAGGCTGAGTACAGAGCTGTGGTGGATAACTTCATCACATGGTGTGAGCAGAACCATCTGCAGCTCAATGTGACAAAGGCAAAGGAGCTGGTGGTGGACCTGAAAAGGACCAAGGCACCGGTGACCCCCGTTTACATCCAGGGGGTCAGCGTGGACATTGTGGAGGACTACAAGTGCCTGGAAGTGTACATTGACAATAAACTGGACTGGGCTAAGAACACTGAAGCCCTCTACAAGAAGGGCCAGAGCTGCCTCTACTTTCTGAGGAGGCTCAGGTCCTTCAACATCTGCCGGACAATGCTGCGGATGTTCTATGAGTCTGTGGTGGCCAGTGCCTTCCTGTTTGCTGTTGTGTACTGGGGCAGCGGGCTGAGGGCAACAGACTCAACAAACTTATCCGCAAGGCCAGTAGCATTGTGGGGGTAGAGCTGGGTTTTCTGGCCTCAGTGTCAGAGAGGAGGATTCTGTCCAAGCTACGTGCTATCCTGGACAGTGTCTCCCACCCACTCCATGACGTGCTGGCCAATCAAAGGAGTACATTCAGTGCAAGACTCCTTCAACTGAGATGCATCACAGATCGCACAGAAGTCATTACTGCCTGTGGCCATTAAACTCTACAACTCTTCCCTCAGAGTGTCAGACACTCTGAGTCAATAGACTGTCCCCCGGACTTACTGCATCCATATTTTATTTTATTTTAATGTATATACTGTAGGCGGCACGGTGGTGCAGTGGATAGCACTGTCGCCTCACAGCAAGAAGGTCTCGGGTTTGAATCCAGGCCGGGGGCCTTTCTGTGCGGAGTTTGCATGTTCTCCCCGTGTCCGCGTGGGTTTCCTCCGGGTACTCCGGTTTCTTCCCACAGTCCAAAGACATGCACGTTAGGCTAATTGGAGAGTCTAAATTGCCCGTAGGTATGAGTGTGTGAGTGAATGGTGTGTGAGCCCTGCGATGGATTGGCGACCTGTCCAGGGTGTATTCCTGCCTCTCGCCCGGAACGCATGCTGGGATAGGCTCCAGCCCCCCCCCGCGACCCTGACCAGGAAAATGTGGCTTAGATAATGGATGGATGGATGGATGGATGTATATACTGTACTGACTGATGTGCAATTCAATAACTGAGACCCACTTACTGCACTTTACTATTGCAATAATTTATTCACATTTTGTTGTATATATTTGTATAGTACATATCTCGTTATCTCTTTGTATTGCACATACTTGACTTGACATTTTGATTGACATATTTATCCTTATTTTATTGTCTTTATTATTTATTATTTAGTATTTAGTAGTAGTAAATCTCCCTCCAGTGTCACAGAGGCTTATTGTATGTGACCCTTTGTGTTGTGCACCATGATGGTAGGTGTATGTGTAGAGAGTGACCCCCGTGTGTTCGTCATATTTTCTGTGTACTTCCTAATGTCTTGATGCTTTGTTAAAAAAAAAGCAATAACGTAAAAGCAAAACTTGCATCATAATTGCTTCACGTGCTCGCTGCTTTGACTCTCACTAGGTACTCTCACCTTCTACTCTCAGGTTTGATTTTCCATTATGCCCTTAGGAGGATCCAAAATAAACAAAAGTAAATTGTATACTCTTGTAAATGTCTTTGGGTGTGCTTTTTAATTCAATAAAGTTCTTCCTACTAATTACCAGAAACAATCAGAAAGACCCAAACTAACCACAAACTAATGCAGAGACCTACCACACACAACCACAAAATACCCTATTTATTACCACAAACAACCAAAAATGCCCCAAACAACCAAACTAATTCAGACACCTATCATAAAGAATCCTACTAATTACCCCAATCGACCACAAACAACCACAAATGATAACAAACAACCCCAAAGAGTTACCACAAACAAACACAGACAAAAACACAATACACTCAATAGTTACCCCTACTATTCTCAAACCATTGCAAAATGTGCCCATGTGTGTGCCTGTTTACACCAGGAAATCACACTTGATGATGACAAAATAACTTTGTCCATAAGCCTTCTTTCTGTGTACGCTGTACGCTGTAACCAGCTGCTGCTTGACACATCAGGGTCCGAGCAATTTTCTGTGGGTTTATCATGCTGTGGGTGGCAAAAATAACTATTGTGCTATGACCACACTTCTACAATTCAACTATTAATAGGTTAAAAATACACCAATAATTTGGGAGCCACCTGACAACTGTGAGTTAACCGAATCTTCGGTTGAGGAGCAAGTTATCGAGGGGGTAAACATAGCTGGTACAAAAAACAAAACAACCCAATATACCCCAAATTACTCTAAACAAGCCCAAAGTATCTCAACATGAAACAGAGACAGTATGCAAAGAGAAAACAACTATCCTTTCAAAATGGTTTTATTTCCTCTTCCTTCTCTACTGGGTGGATATGATGTATTCTTTGGTTTTCAGTACTTGTTGCCTATTGTTTAAATGGCAGGCATATTTCTGAAGCCTGATATAGCATTAGACAGCAGAAAAACAAATAAGTAAAATAAAATGACCTGAGAACCCTGCTACCCCTCACTGGCATGACATGATATTGCTTGTGGACCAAAAAAGATTGATCACTGGCCCAACAAGCTGGTCACCATGCTGCTAATAAGATAGCAAAGGTTATCCATCTGGGCAGAGCCAGAGGCAAGACACAGCAGTGGCTGACGTGACCTGAATTCCAGCGAGAGGGCTCAACTGTGTTAAATAGGAGAGAGATGAGCAGCAGTTCAACCTAGACTCCATTTCCCAGAGGGCCTCAGAGGATTCTCGCAATTTTACACATGCGGAGTGCTAGCATTGGTGAAACTGCAAAGAAAAAAAACTGTTTCAACCTCAAAAGTAAAAAAAAAACACACATTAAAATAATTAATGACAACTTTGATGAAATTGTGAAAGAAACTATATGCTATTTTATCTGTGAAGGACAGTGAGTGTGTTGTGTACTTGTATTGCACCGAAGGGTACAGGCCAATTAATGGAGAATGAATCTCTATTTAAGGGTATTAAATGAGAAAACTTGAATAAACTCTTATGAATGTTCACTGGTTCAGTACTGCTTCCAGCCAAATGATTATATAGGAGGTACGGCGGTCCCTTGCCAATCAAGGGGGTTACATTTTTGAATTAGCTCATTATTTACAGATTTTCATGTGGTGGTGGTGATGAGGAGGGGGTCTATGGAGAATGGGAGGGAGACAAACAAAAATTATTAAATACATTAAAAACATCAGATAACACAGTTCTTAACTTTTCTAATGCGACTTTTGCAGTCAACAGCTCTATATTGCAGCCCTCCATAAAGGTGCAGTGTGTAACCTAATTTGCTGGCATGCATCTGTCTCAGGGCTGCTGCTTCCACAGGCTAATAAATGGAAGAAGACAGTCAGCATGAGGCAGATGCCAGAAAGAGAGAAATACTGACTGAGTTATCAGTAATCAAGGCAGAAGACAACATAAGAAATAAGAATAATGATGAGAACGAGCCGTTCCCCCATCTAGGCTCGTCATCTCCTAATCTAAAGAGTATCTAGTCCTACATCTAGCCTGGACTTGAATAGCCCAAGTGTTTCTACCTCTACTACCTGACCTGGCAAGCTGTCCCAGGCATTCACAACTCTGTGTAAAGAAAAACTTCCTAATATCTGTGCGAAATTTGCCTTTAACACTAGGAGCACTGAAACCGGTCACTTGTGGTTCACTTGTGGTTCTCTGTGGCTCAGTTGGTAGAGCACAGCGTTGGCAACGCTTAGGTTGTGGGTTCAATCCCCACTGGGGCCACATATACTGAAAAATGTATGCATTCACTACTGTAAGTCGCTTTGGATAAAAGCGTCTGCTAAATGGCGTATATTATTATTATTATTATTATATTACTTGACCGGTACTGGCGTCTAGTCACATTTAGAAAATTGTTACGTTAGTTACAAACAAGTTACAGCATCCACGTTCCTTGACTTTTCCTAGATATTTATTCTGTACATAACAGTGTTACAAAAATGTCAAAATCACATTTGGAAAACTCTTTTATTCCCCTCCATGTGTGTTATTCGTGTGCTATTACGTCTCGCTCGTCTTCCGACCAACGATTCAGTTCTCTTTCACCACACCAGATGGCGCAAGGATCTTCACATAGCCTATAGCCAAGAGTCTCTATTTTACAGAATGGCTTTATAATAATAATAATAATAATAATAATAATAATAATAATAATAACTAGAATGGCATTTAGAGAGATGCAACACCCACATGACCTTGCTCAAAATGAATTGTATTTATTTATCATTATCTGCACGTGCTGCGAGATTTGACTGTCGAAGTCTCCAGTTTTACTTTTTGGCTAACTGTTATGGCCATTCTAACCAAAACATTGATTACAGTCTAAATTATGATAAAGCATAGGACGAGTTTCGTTCCAATACGAACCTTTATCTGTGTTCAAAATATATCAGATTCTGAAATCATACATAGCCTATATGTGTGTTTAAAAATGTGTTTCTCCGCAAAACGCAATAGCCTATACCACAGATCAGATGTATGTTTTTTTTCATAACGCTACATATCCATTGTGCAGCTGGATAAAATAAAACAAGGGTAAAAATAACCGACCCTTGACCATCAGTACAGTTATAGGACATTCCTGTTGATTACAGTTCAACCGAAAGTAGCAGAAGAGAAATGTTAAAAAAATACAATCTTTGCAAGATTCGATACAAAACAGCATCTGAAAACGGGCTGGTACGAACTGTGTTTTCATACAAGTGAAAGGTGGGTGAATCCAACATTTCTTCCTCTGTTCACATTTCTCATCTTTGATACTTGACTTGTCTTGTAAATGGCCTATATTTTGTCAAAAAATAAAAGAATGTCTCCAAAGACATGGATAATAGCAAACGCTCACCATTGCCTATAGTAGTCTATGTAGGACAGAATAAGTACATGGTATACTTGGAATATATAACGTAACATGAAAAGTTATTGGGGCTGCGTTTACGCTAGCCGTGTTATTCTAGTTGTACTGCTGCATGGCTCAGGTCACAGTTTTTGCTTGCTAGTGTCATGTGTCCAAACTATACTATCTTATAACCCACAAGAAAACAGAAAACAGGTTGGAAATAACTTTGTTTTAACCCATTTAGACCTAAAACACCTGCTAAAAACGCCTATTAAAACCTAAGCAATTATTCTACACAACCTCTTAAAACCTGAGGGTTTTCTGGAAAAAAATTCAGAATTGTCAATGTTTAGTTTATTTATTTATCAATAAACAACAAAAAATATTAAAAATTTAAATTTAAATGAATAAAAAATAAATGTGTACACATTTCTCTGTTATTTGTCTGTGTACGAAAGTGACAAGTGTGAAAGTACAACAATAAAACAATAAAACAACTATAAACAGTTAGTGTAGGCTATGTCACTTGTGATGTCGACGGACGTGCTTGCCAAAGCACTCGACGTGTAGGGCCTCATTGCACTGCCTGCAGCCATAGACGGTGGCCCTGGCACGAACATCAGTGCCACTTCTTGACAGCGCACACTCCCTGCAGACCTTTCTCTTCTCAAAGATCTTCTCGCAGTCGTGCTCAGATGTGGCTCCCACAGGTCCTGAGGAGCACTGAGGAGCACTCCTTGCCGTCACTGGAGTAACAAGTTCCTGTGCCAGGTCCTCCAGCCAATCTTTGTAGCCACTCTTGTATTTGAATGTGTTTCCTCCGCACACCTTGCAGCAACGTATGCATTGTAGCATCCGGCAGCCAGGAAGAAGAAGAAGAGCCTCCTCCACCATTTCTTTGAGCGATGCTGGAACTGATAATATCCTATCATCTGATCGAGCAGATCCACACCATTCATGTACTTCTGGTAGTCAGAGAGGCATGCTGGCACTACAACCGCTGTTTGGGTGCCCCTTGCCTCCTTCTCCTCACGGACCCTTTCTCAGTGGGATCATGGTAATTAGATAGAACCATGACGACCTTGGTGTCCTGCCAAACACAGAAGGTGAGGTCATTCTTTTGAGCCACTCTGAACTTGTGCTTGTCCAACGCAGCTTGCTTGGTCAGCATTTTGTCTTTGGGGAGTCCCTTTCTGTTAGCACGAACAGTGCCGCATGCATCCAGTCCATGGCCCTTCATCTCCTCGAAAAGCTCCACTCCTGAGTAGAAGTTGTCCATGAAAATGGATAGATGAGACCCATAGTAGGGTGTGGCTAGATCCATGATGACATGGTGAGCAAGGCCCTTCTCCCCCATCCCCTCACGCCCTGTGTAGACCTGGAAGTTTGTGATATATCCAGTAGAGCTCTCTGCCATGACCCATACCTTCACACCCCATTTTGTAGGTTTGAGGGGCAGATACTGGCGGAAGGCGAGTCTTCCCTTGAATTTCACCATGCTCTCATCTACTGTGACATACCCGTTTACCTGTGACATACCCGTTTACTGCAACTCTCTTTTCACCTGTCTGAGTAAAACCTCCGTTCATCGCCTTCAGCTGGTTCAAAACGCCGCTGCCCGCTTACTCACCAGGTCCAAAAAGTCCTGTTCTAGTACCTCCATTCTGGCCTCGTTGCACTGGTTACCGATTCCGTTCAGGATCCAGTACAAGATCCTGTTGACCACGTACAAAGCTCTAAATAATCACGCCCTGCCTACATCTGCGACCTCATTACTCCACACCACACCACCCGCTCCTGAGGTCCTCTAACCAGGGTCTCTGGCAGTGCCCAGGACCCGACTCAAGACCAAGGGGGACAGAGCATTCGGGGTGGTCGCTCCAAGGCTGTGGAATTCACTGCCCCCAAATCTGAAATCTGTAGCTACACTTAACGTGTTCAAAGGGCACCTGAAGACGTTCCTTTTCAGGCAGGCTTTTGCGTAGTGTCAGTTCTATCTCTCTCTCTCGTATATTTTTAATTTTTCGCTGCTCTTGACAGCAGCCTTTGTCTGCACTCTGACACTAGGGCCACTGTGTTCTGTGTCCAGCTGCACACTCTGTGTTTTAGCAGTGGTAACTTAGGGTGCCTTAGGGTTAGGGTTAGGGTTTGTATTGTATTGTTAGGAGTTTGTAGGGTAGGGTTTGTATTGTATTGTGCTATGTGTTTTAGCAGTTTGTGTTTTAGCAGTGTTCTGTGTTTTTAGCAGCAGTCTGTGCTTTTCACTGTTTGTATTGTACTGTGTCTCTGCGCTTTCCGCAGTACTCAGTTTGTTTTGTGTGTCTGCTTTTGCATGATCTGCTGTGCCTTTAGCATTGTTCAATGTTTTTGTGTCTCACATTTATGGATTTTTATGCTCTGTAAAGCACTCTGTGCATTCGTGCTGGGAGGGGTGCTATATAAATAAACCCTTACTTACTTACTTACTTACTTACCTCATAGAGTGACTGGAATTGACTGGTGAGGTAGTTGAGAAACCATCTCAGTTTCCACAGCTTGTCAGAGCGGTCCACATCATTTGCTTGATTGTCTTGTAGGTGGAGATACCTGAAAATGCACATAAGTAAGTTGGATGAAAGCATATATGACACATTACTTATAATAATAATAATAATAATTATTATTATTAGCAATCATCAGACATAATTATTATCATCAGACATCAGACATCATTATTATCGTGATTATTTTTATAATTATTATCACCATCATCATTTATTGCCATCATATTATTATATTATATATATTATATTATTATTATTATTATTATTAGCAATCATCATCAGACATCATCATCATCGTCATTATGGGAGACTCCCGATTTCATTGCCCTCTCCCGATTTCCTCCCGGGATAAAAATTCTCCCGTATTTCTCCCGATTTATGATTTATTATTTTTTTCGTTATCACAACCCGTTTCTGGCTTCAATGCACAGCGTGCATAAAACAACAATACAGCGACACCAAACACACGCGGGAAATACTAAGTCATAAATCTATATCTATATCTTAAAAATAATAAATCATAAATCGGGAGAATACCCCGGGAGGAAATCGGGAGAGGGCAATGAAATCGGGAGTCTCCCGGGAAAATCGGGAGGGTTGACATGTATGATTATTATTCTTACCTCCAGATCATAGCAAATCTGTCCCTTGCCATGGCTTCGGGGAAATTTGTCTGAAATAGCCACTTCTTTTGCCGCCAATGGTCCCTCCTTGCTGGCAGCTGAAGAATGCCCATGGCGACACACAGCCCAATGAAGGTTTTCATTTCTGTCATTGTAACAGGTGTCCACTTGCTGCTCGATGGAGTTTCATTCCTGCTTTGTTCTGCATATAAATTTGTCTCAGTCACAAGTCTCAACCAGAGCTCTTCTGTGAACATTTTGGAAAACACCAGTAAAAGTGTTGCATCGTCCGGCAAGTCAATCTTCACTCCTGGCTTGCGACTAAACTCTCTCTTACGACATGGGTGGTAGCTCCCCATTTTCCACTCATCTTGGAAGCCGACAAACTCTCCCAAATCCACCTCTTCCTCCTCTTCAAACATGCCGCGCATCCACTGATCCCTGGCTAATGGGTCAGCAGGAACATCATCTGAATCTTCCAACTCATCTTCCAACTCATTTTTATTTACACTGCTTTCATTAAAACTGTACTCCACTTCAATATCACTCCCGTCGCTCAAGTCATCCATCTTCGCTGTCAATGTGCAACTCGTAAAACACAAACACACAAAACAAAGCCGACCCCAACGTGGACTTCATTTCCCCCACGTCTATTTCAGCGAATCACAGCGCATTTTATTAATCGCAAAATCGAAGCGACCAAAACGTCACTCCCGGTCTTAAAGGGATAAACACACAAATGCTGCATCCGGTCTAAATGGGTTAATACAAGTCAAAGGTAGGTGAATTCAACATTTCTTACTCTGCTTACAATTCTACAATTCAAAAAAGTCTGTGGCGTCCATCAACATTCAAGGCAGAGCTTGGGTGCAACTTGACAGCATTTTCCACAGACAAATCGCTTGCACTTGTAACAAATGTCACAAGTTTTGTTCCATTGACTTTGACGTTTCCTCTTCACTGGCCGCTCTTGCTGAGGTGTGTTGGGAGCTTGTGGACTGTATAGTGGTGTAAGGGCTGTACGTCTTGGAGTACGTAAGCCTAGTGCTGCCTTTGCCATCATGTGATTTGCACGCAACTCCATCATGTGATTTGCACGCAACTCCTTTGTCAGCTCAAGAATAAACCTTCTCCGGCTGATTGTTTTGTCCATGCACTGCATGTACAAAATATGGGAATTGATGGCAGCCAGATCTAAAATGTTGTAGAACACAGCAACTGGCCAATGGCGTCTGCCTCCTTTGACTGAATACAACCGTGCCATCTGATCCAACACATCCATTCCTATTTTTGTGTTGTTATAATGCGCAATCGTTTTGGGCAATTTCTTTGCGCCATTGTCAATCGCTACTGATGGTGCATGGTGCTCAAGATGCACACATTTTTCTTTGGCTTGCATTGATAAACAGTGAGTGTAGCTTTTCCAGCTTTCCAGATTGTGGTGGAAAATTGATCTTTATTCTGTGCCCGTGCAGAAGGGGGCACTTCTCTCCTAATTTTGTTCATGGTACCAACAATGGTGGTTTTGTTCGCATAGAGGTTGTTTGCCAGAGCAATTGAGGTGAAGAAATTGTCTGAAGTTATATTTCTTCCTTTCCCAATGAAGGGTTCCACGAGGCGCATTACCACATTGTCAGCCAACTGTTCACCGACAGGCCTTGTCTCATCTTTCCCAAGATATGGGAAAGCGTTGAGCATGTATTTCATTTCTACGTCGGCTGTGATCCAGAACTTTATTCCAAATTTGTTTGGTTTCGTAGCTATATACTGCTTGAAGCGTCATCGTGCTTTGGTAGGGAACAACTGCTCGTCAACAGTTATGTTTTCTCCAGGTGTGTAACATGCAATACTGTTGCCTACACATTTTTTCCAGATCTCTGAAATCATGGCAAATTTGTCTTTCTCAAGGCGTGTAGCCCTTGTGTCCTTTTCATCAAAACGCAGATAGCGCATTATGTCTATAAACCTTTGCTGCGACATGGTTTCATTGAAAAACGGATTGCCCAAGTCAGAAGACCAGAAGTCTTCTAAATCCATGCTTTTTCCGCCGCTTATTCCTCGTATATACAGCAGTCCCACGAATGCCTTCAATTCATCGACCGATAGGTCCCAATTCTCTGCTCTGTCTCTGTGGGCTTCTGCTATAGTGCAATTTCGAATCTGCTCCCACATTTCCATGTCAATCAAACATAGCAGACTGCTCAGTGGACTTTCAATATTCCCCTTTGCTTGCCGTGTAGGGCCTGGCTTTTCTTGTATGATGTTGTGTGATGCTGCTCTGCCCGGTGCGTTACCAGCCAAAGTTAGTATGTGTACGTATGCATGTGCGTCTGTGTGTACCTGTGTGATTACGGAGGTTGTGTGTGTGTGTGTAGGCATGTAGGTGTACATTGTTTTGTTTTACATCTTTTTCTTAATTGTATTGTACACCGAGTATGAAATAATTGCTACAGTGCTCACAATAAATATATAATAATAAAAAACATGTTAAATTATATATATTTAAGTCATTCATATTTTTTTAATTGCAATCAAACATATTTGTGAGGGTGGATGGTGATAGGCGCCACTCACAAAACCCCAGGGGATCAATAAATATCACCCAACAGGTGGCTATGTGTCACACTGACACAAACAAAAGAAATAAAGAAAACTCTGCAGAGTTAATAAGGTGAAGGTAGCAAAACACCCGACAAACAAAATACCTTATACTAATTTCTTTGCAGAAAACAAAACACACGGTGGTGGAAATACGTCCACCGGATTACCAAATGGTAATAGAAAAACAATCAAATAAACCAAAGACACCGAGTGTCCGAAAACGAGAGAAGGGCTAGGAGAGCCAAAAGAACAAGAATGTAACCCAAAACACAGTCGAACCGACTGAACAAAAGAAACCAAACGGAAGCTCCTAATAGAGAGGAAGGTTCTAATTGAAGGTACAGTAAAGATGTTCTTAGTTAGAGATGGTTTCAGACAGAAAGAGTATTTTCTAAAGTAAGTCTTTATGTTACGCCTTTAAAAAGACACAACAACCTTACCAGCTAAATCGCAAAGATGGCTTACGATTTCACCCAGAGCAACTACAGGTGCGGGCTTAAATAGGAAGGTAATTACTAAATGAACCCCACCTGTGCGCCTCCCACAAGGAAGGCGCAACACCGCCACCCAGCGGTGAGTCTGGGGAAAAACCATGACGATATTAAGTTAAAATAGATGTTAAAACATTATATGTCATAACATACTTTTCAGTAGAGGAAGAGTATTCTGGAAATAAATCTTTATTGAAATAAATTATTTTTACAGGAGCGGGTATTCAGGAAGTTGGGGGATGGCTGGAGAGACAAACGGCTAATCTCTTCTGATTTGGGCAAACCGGTTTTCAGCCTGCTGTCTCTTTTGTCTGCCCACAAACTAATTTGCATCTGAATCCAATTGATTAGATTCACTAGAGGACTAATGGACCCGCTGTATATCTTCAAGTAACGCTTGTTTTTATAGGTAGCTATGCTGTGCAGCAATCCATCATAAAAATCAAACAACGATTTAAAAAAACTTTCCCAATCCATGCCTTTATTTAGCCTACATTCTAAACTGTGTAAGTCGCTCTGGATAAGAGCGTCTGCTAAATGCCTAAAATGTAAAATGTAAATGTAATTTTGCATGCAGTCAGCTGTCCGGTTGACTTGGCAACGATAAACATTAGCCGCGCAGCTCTTCTGGCTTCAGCTTTAGTCATTATAGGAATACGGTTTCTGGAATTAAACAATAATACTTTATAACACTAAAGCACAAGTATTATGTTATATTGCAACTTGTCATCACAGAGACCGATAATTGCTAAAACCCGCTGCTACATACAAAAGTATGATTTCAGATTCTGATACCAGAAATATTTTGTACACAGATTAAGGTTCATATAAACAGCCATTTCTGATAACAAAACGCAATTATTAAAATTTGGCTAGGTAGCTATCCCACAATAACTTCAAGAAAGCTTGGAGGGAAATGGCTACCTGCGGTCTCTTTTGTCTGCCCACAAACTAATTTGCAATACGGTTTCTGGAATTAAACAATAATACTTTATAACACTAAAGCACAAGTATTATGTTATATTGCAACTTGTCATCACAGAGACCGATAATTACTAAAACCCGCTGCTACATACAAAAGTATGATTTCAGATTCTGATACCAGAAATATTTTGTACACAGATTAAGGTTCATATAAACAGCCATTTCTGATAACAAAACGCAATTATTAAAATTTGGCTAGGTAGCTATCCCACAATAACTTCAAGAATGCTTGGAGGGAAATGGCTACCTGCGGTCTCTTTGTCTGCCCACAAACTAATTTGCACCACCACTCATTTCATACTAGCCTGCCCAGTCCTCCTGGGTTGAACTAGCTGGTTGCTTGCCCGAAACGATTGTGCATTATAACACAAAAATGGGAGTGGATGTGTTGGATCAGATGGCACAGTTGTATTCAGTCAAAGGAGGCAGTCGCCGTTGGCCAGTTGCTGTGTTCTACAACATTTTAGATCTGGCTGCCATCAATTCCCATATTTTGTACATGCAGTGCATGGACAAAACAATCAGCCGGAGAAGGTTTATTCTTGAGCTGACAAAGGAGTTGCGTGAAAATCACATGATGGCAAAGGCAGCACTAGGCTTACGTACTCCAAGACGTACAGCCCTTACACCGCTATGCAGTCTACAAGCTCCCAACACAGCCTCAGCAACAGTGGCCAGTGAAGAGGAAACAGTGTCAGGTGTCCAGATGTCAAGGGAACAAAACTTGTGACATTTGTTACAAGTGCAAGCAATTTGTCTGTGGAAAATGCTGTCAAGTCGCACCCAAGCTCTGCCTTGAATGTTGATGGACACCACAGACTTTTTTTTTGAATTGTAAGCAGAGTAAGAAATGTTGGATTCACCTACCTTTGACTTGTATTAAAACAAAGTTCTTTCTAACCTGTTTTCTGTTTTCTTGTGGGTTATAAGATAGTATAGTTTGGACACATGGCACTAGCAAGCAAAAACTGTGACCTGAGCCATGCAGGACTACAACTAGCATAACACGGCTATAGTAAACGCAGCCCCAATAACTTTATGTTACGTTATTGTCACACGCCAAGTGACAAACCCTGGATGGGAACAGAGCAGTCTGAAGACAGAGTGGAGTTTGTCGGATTACGGACTGGATTTTTATTTATTTTTTTCCTGTCTCTCCCCCCAGAGAAAGAGACAGTGGCAGGTTAACATTTTTATTTAGCATTTTTTTTCCTTGTAACAAATGTCAAGTTTTCTCCCCCAGAGACAGAGCCACTGAGGCTGTGTTGGGAGCTTGTAGACTGCATAGCAGGGCTTAACATAGAACCATAGGCAGGCAGTGTGGTATAATGGTTAGGGAACTGGGCTTGTAACGTTAAGGTTGCAGGTTCAATCCCCAGGTGGGACACTGCCGTTGTACCCTTGAGCAAGGTACTTAACCTGAATTGCTTCAGTAAATATCCAGCTGTATGAATGGATTGTAAAGAAATGTAAAACTAAGTCGCTCTGGATAAGAGCGTCTGCTAAATGCCTGTAATGTAACCAACACAAACACAAACACAAAATCTTCACCCTACTCGCCGTGAAGCTTTCGGGTAAAAACAACGAACTAAAATAACAAGCTAAAATAATCAATTTACGGGACACCGCGCCTCTTCATCCGGAGTTCCCCTGGAACCTACCCAGGCACACATATATCCAGTGACCTTTCAAGTGCTTCCCACCCATGCATACTGAGACACTCGCCACTCCCCACAGTGAGAGTTCTGGCAACCAGCCCCGAGACACTCTCCACTCTGGCCGTTGCCCAGAAACACTCTCCACTGCCCGAGTGCGAGTTCTCTTTCAATCACACAAATAAAACAGAGGGAGAGAGGCAAACCCTCTTTCAAATATCAAACACTGAGGGAGAGAGGCAAACCTCTCTTTCAAGAAGGTCACTTTCCACAAACATCACACATCCAACATCAAACCTCAAACATTCCACAATACAACACGATACCGCGCGCTCGCACTCACAACAATGACAACAAACTGTCAGGAGTGTAGTAGGGCTGGGAACCAAATGATCACACTGAGGAGAGCAAAACAAGACACGCAAATAACTAACCAAACAAACCAAAATAATAAACGAACTGGAACAAACAAAGCTAGCTAAGCAGCAAATCCAAAACGTAATCCAAAACACGGATATAACTAAACAGAGCTAAACAAAAACAAGAATCTGTAATGACCTGGAAACTAAACAATTAACTTGAGAATGCCAGTTCATTCTAACAGCTGTCTGTAATGACCTGGATTAACTTGGTGCATTCTTGGCGTGTCTTTTGCTTTTCCTGATTGGTGATTTGGGGAAATTTCTGATTGCCGGTCGAATCGTTACACAAACTTCTCCATACACAAGCAAGACAAAGACTAACTGATCACTTTCTGCCTGGCTCAGGTGGGACTCATGAGGCAATCACCCATCTATAAATCACTCACTCACATTCTCACACAGACACCCAATCAGCCAATTGACTTCCATATCAATTGACTGATTGACACCAATTAAATAATAATGACATAAATTATGGCCTTTGGAGCAACCTTCCGGGAAACAGTTCACTCTCACACCCTGTGAGAGTGCCAAACCTGCCCCCGGAAAGTGTCACTGCTCCAAAGGCCTCCACAACATGTAAAACACAGGCAACCATGCCACTCCCACGTGGCCGAGACCGACGTCCTCCACAGTTATATATTCCAAGTATACCATGTACTTCTGTCCTACATAGACTACTATAGGCAACGGTGAGCGTTTGCTATTATCCATGTCTTTGGAGACATTCTTTATTTTTTTGACAAAATATAGGCCATTTACAAGACAAGTCAAGTATCAAAGATAAGAAATGTGAACAGAGGAAGAAATGTTGGATTCACCCACCTTTCACTTGTATGAAAACACAGTTCTTACCAGCCCATTTTCTTCAATTTTCGGACGCTGTTTTGTATTGAATCTCGCAAAGATTTATTTGAACATTTCTCTTCTGCTACTATTGGTTGAACTGTAATCAACAGGAATGTCCTATAACTGTACTGATGGTCGAGGGTCGGTTATTTTTACCCTTGTTTTATTTTATCCAGTTGCACAATGGATATGTAGTGTTATGAAAAAAACATACATCTGATCTGTGGTATAGGCTATTGCGTTTTGCGGAGAAACGCATTTTTAAACACACATATAGGCTATGTATGATTTCAGAATCTGATATATTTTGAACACAGATAAAGGTTCGTATTGGAACGAAACTCGTCATATGTTTTATCACAATTTAGACTGTTCCCAATGTGTTGGTTAGAATGGCCATAACAGTTAGCCAAAAAGTAAAAGTCTATAATCTCGCAGCACGTGCAGATAATGATAAATATAACATTTAACATTATAAGGTCACGTGGGTGTTGCATCTCTCTAAATGCCATTCTAATTATTATTATTATTATTATTATTATTATTATAAAGCCATTCTGTAAAATAGAGACTCTTGGCTATAGGCTATGTGAAGATCCTTGCGCCATCCGGTGTGGTGAAAGAGAACTGAATCATTGGTCGGAAGACAAGCGAGACGTAATAACACACAAATAACACACACGGAGGGGAATAAAAGTGTTTTTGCTTTTTTCCAAACGTGATTTTAATTTTTTTTAACACTGTTATGTAAAGAATAAATATCTAGGAAAAGTCAAGGAAGGTGGATGCTGTAACTTGTTTGTAACTAACGTAACAATTTTCTAAATGTGACTAGACGTCAGTACCGGTCAAATGACCGGTTTCAGTGCTCCTAGTGTTAAGTCTATCATCATAAATTTTACCTTTCATACCAGGTATCAGTTTAGTTGCCCTTCTTTGGACTTTTTCAAGAGCTTCTATATCTTTCTTGTAGTGCGGTGCCCAGAACTGCACACAGAATTCTAAGTGAAGTCTGACAAAGGCATTATAACATTCATATAACCTCCTTTGATTTATAATCAATACTTTTTGCTATGTATCCCAGCATCCTGTTGGCTTTTTTCACTGCTGTAGCACACTGCTTTGATGCAGATAGGCTTTGATCAACTACAATTCCTAAATCTTTTTCAAATTGAACACCTACTAACTTTTCTTCTCCCATAAAATACTCCCGTCTAATGTTTTTATTTCCCACATGCATAACTTTACATTTAGCAATATTGGATGCCATCTTACATGTATCTGCCCATTTTTGGATTTTGTTTAAATCATCTTGGATTACTTTAGTCGATTCCAAACTGTTTGCCAAACCCCCGAGTTTAGTATAATCTGCAAATGTAACTATTTTGCTACTAACGTCCATATCAAGATCATTTATATAAATAAGGAAGAGCAGAGGTCCCAGCACCGATCCCTGCGGGACACCACTGCCCACAGCACCAAGGTCAGATACAGGGACGTGCGGTCAGGGGAGGCAGAGAGTCATACTCCAATGAAAATAGCTGTTACGAAAAGTAAAAAAACATAATAATAAAACTTTATAAATATTACGATTTCTCCACTGATCTGTGTTATAAATGTAATTTCTGTATGATTCCAATCATTTGTTATAGTCAAAATCGCCAAATTTGTGGAGCTCAGCTGCAAATACAGGGAGATACGAGCGGTGCGGCAGCGACGAGCTCTGCCTCCCCTCTGATTGCGCAACCCCTTAGAAACTGGCTGAGCACGGGCAATAAGCGTGCCTGTTACCATCTCTCTGTATGTCATCAATGTAATGTTTGTAGACCCTTCATTACATGTCCTCGCCTTCCATAGTCCTTATTTCACGTATGTGTATAAGATATTTAGGCTCGCTGGGCTCGTCATAAAACTGCAATGAAAAAGCACCAGGTGAGGCAGCAATTACATCAGCCGCACTGAGGGGGGCGATCTTGAGCCCACGTAATTGGTGACGCTTGCTATCCCTCTACGTTAGCTAGAAAAATTACAACTGCTGCAAAAATGCACTGCGGCTACAACTCCCTTTAGTTTTATTACTCGTTTTGTTCATCCTGAATATCTCTACATCATATGGGCTGCAAAAATGGAAAACGTTATATCTAGCCTTAAAAATGTCTCAAAATTTGACTTTCAATCAAAACAGAGTGATAAACAATGGAAGACCAATGCCTGAGCTTAAGGACCTACTTCAAACTAACAGAAAGAAAATCACACGGTCGTTTAAAATAGAGTGGTACCAACGAAAAGACTGTCTGTGCTACGAAGAATCGCCTTTACTGCTTTCCCTGACTTTTGTTCTCCACTACCGACAACGTTTGGACTAAGGCGGGATTTTGTGACTTGAAAAATCTACCAAGGAGCCTCAACAAACATGAAAGATCGACAACTCACATTCAAAGCCAAATTGCTTTAAAAACTTTTGGAACTTCAAGGATAGATCTGGCTTTGAATGAACAGCGGAGATTAAATATCAGCATCCACAATGCTAAGGTAAAGGAAAACCGTGAGATTTTAAAAGACCTTATTAATGCAACCTGTTTCCTAGCCAAACAGGAATTAGCATTTCGTGGTAATGATGAGAGTGCAAGCTCTTCTAATCATGGCAACTATGTGGAGCTATTGCATGCTTTTGCTGACAAAGATGAAAAGTTTTCTAGACATTTGGAGACATCCACTGTGTTTTCTGGCTTATCAAACAGAATACAGAACGATTTAATCGAAGCAGTCGCCGATGTAATTAGAAATCATATCAGAGAGGAGATTAATGCAGCCCCATTTGTTGCAGTCGAAGTAGACGAGACAACGGATGTCACAAACAAAATCTCTGTAATTTTGCGTTATTTGGCTAAAACTGAGGTGACTTGTGAGGTGAGGGCGTTCTTGGGATTTGGTGATGTGAGTGATGACAGACGAGCACCGGCTATTGCTGATTATGTTTTGGTAGTGTTGGGGAGACTGGTAGCTCAGCTAAATAAAGCTGGCAAATAAAACGTGAACCAAATAGGCCTACGTAACTTTCCTGTATGCGTGTGTTGTAAAGAACGCTGATATGAAATATTAAACATACGGTGCCTAACCAATAGTCATTGCGCAACCTGCCAATGAATGGTGAATTTAAGAGACCTCTATCCGGTTCATGTGTGTAGACCTAAATCTGGCTCTGGTACTATCCAGTGCCTCCCCAACCATTGACCTCACCGCACGTCACTGGTCAGATATGGCCCCACATACTATTTGTCACGTCTCGTGTTCGTGTTCCCCGTAATTAAGTGTTTTAGTTTATTCCATGTTTTCCTGTTTGTCCGGTCCGTGTTTTCACTTTCACTTACTTGTTTTCCAGTCTTGTCATTGTATTATCATTTTCACCTGTTCCTCATGTGTCTGATTGCAGTTAGATGCATTCGTGTTAATTCCTGATTGTTTCTTGTTAAGTCTAAATGTATATAAGCTGTGCGTTTTCCCATGTTCGTTGCCAGATTGTCTTGTGCTTTGCTATGCCTACACAACTTTCCAGCGTTCTCTTTGTTTACCCGTGTGTTGTTTCCTCGTGTTCGTGCTTCCGTGTTCAGTCCTGTCTCAGTCTTGTTCCCGATCCACCTGTTCGTGCTCCTCGTGGTTCCTGCCCTGCTCCTCTCTGTGTTCCCCAGACTGATTCCCTGTTATCGACCTCCGCCTGCCCATTGACCACGTCTTGCCTGCCTCTGACACACCTGAAGCCTGGGACGAACTTTGCCTGTCCCCGACCACTCTTTGGATTCCTGTATTGCCCTGATTGCTCCCATATGAACTTTGCCTGTCTTTGCAATAAAGAACATTATTGCATTCTTGGGTCCGCGCCTGGTTTTCCTACTCCGTTCCTGACACTGTTACTCTTTGTATTCGGCCTTGCAGGGGAAGGACTGTATTTATTTAAGAATAACATAACATTCTGACGATGTTCTGTAAATCAACATTTTTGTCATTCTAGTCAACATTCCCCATGTCATTAAAATGCTTATGGAATTCCATAAGGAAAAACTCATTAGGAGTTCTGGGCCGGTATTCACAAAGCATTTTGTCTTACCACTAGGAGTACTCCTGAATCGCACTAAAACATTCTAGCTGAGAGTCCCCTCTTAAAACCTATTCACAAAGATGCAAAGACAAACTCATACTAAAGAAGTCAGAGAATTTTCAAGCTAAGAGTGGGGGCGGGGTTGACGTCGTTGCTATGGATGACGTTGTGTCTCATGAACGAGCTTACTCAGAATGCCCACAGCGATTGGCTGATATAGGGGATGGGTCTCTGCCCGCGATTTCAACCTAGAAAATAAATTATATGCTACTGTAAAGGGGTATGTAGGTCTACCTGTTCCCGTTATATTCTAATAAAGATTCTAAAATACAAATGTAGGCTATGTGTCACTGATTTAACATGAAACCAAGAATACTGACTAGTCAATTCGTTACATGTCTGCATCTCGTAAACAATCAGCGGGTATCTATATAAGCAGCCTTCCAATTATCCAGACTATCCATGGCTGACAATAAACGCAAACGCAAACCAAACTGGACGAAAGACCAACAACTACTGCTGGCTGAACAAGTGAATGAAAAAAAAAAAATAATCAAAGGGAAATTTGGATGTGGCTGTAGGGCAGTTCACAGAACTATGCCCTGAAGTAACCACAAAGTGTGTGAACTATGTTGATGTTGCCAGCAGGGAGCCAACAGGCGAGAACAATGGTATTGCCCCGGATGTCTCACAGCCCCCCCACTGATCCTGGTGTCTCAGCAAAACAGGACACGGTGTGGGCTGTTCTCAAGACTTGACCACATCACTGAGGTTAATGTGTTAAACTGTAACTTCATCATTTACATGTACAGTGTAATCATGTTTGGTGTTGTTGGAGAGCTGATGTCATGAGCAGTGGGTTGGTGTCATTGATGATGTGGTACGTGTTGTGTTGAGTTATGCAGACCTGGACCCAAATGCAGACTCGGAACGAGGGTAGGATTTGCGCTCCACACAGGAGGCGTTTAATTAGAATATAAACAAAAGGCGACTGGAAAACACAGTCAAAACGTAGGCAAAACAGAAATAAACAGGACAGCTATAAAACTGGTAAAAAGACTAACAAACAAACGAACAGACTAACAAACAAACGAACAAACCAAAGTATTAAGTATTAGGATAGAAAACGAACAGGCAAGACTGGTAAACTGGGGAAACAAACGAGAGCCATACGGGAGTTACAATGGACGGATCGGCACTGCAGTGAGTGCGTGCTCAACATAAATAGGCAGGGTGAAATAACTAAATTGGAACAGCGTGCAGAATGTGCAAGGGAATGGTTTGTGACAGGCTGAAAACATAACGAGGGAACACAAGACAAAATGCGGAAGCGGCGAAGCCGCGCCCGCAAAAAACACGTAACACAGGGTGAACGCAAAAACAAGACATGGCACGCAAGGAAAGAACTGGCAGGAAACACAAGGGAGGTGGACAGGACGGGACGGAGACGTAACAGTACCCCCTCAACGGGAGCCTCCTGGCGACCCACCAGGCCTATTCTTCTGAGGGTGGGTCCGGTGGAAGTCCCGAATGAGGGAAGGGTCGAGGATGAGCTGGCGGGACAACCAGCTCCTCTCCTCGGGGCCATAACCCTCCCAGTCCACCAAATACTGGTAGCCCGACCCCTGCGACGAATGTCCAGGATGCGCGGACAGTGTAGGCTGGGGCGTTGTCGATGATCCGGGGGGTGGAGGGGGAATGGTCGGAGGGCACAGAGGACTGGACGTGACGGGCTTGACCTTGGAAACATGGAAAACGGGTGAATCTTGAGGGCTGGAGGGAGTTTGAGTCTGATGGCAGAGGGGTTGATGATGGTTTCTATCAGGTAGGGACCGATGTAGCGTGGCTGGAGTTTCTTAGATGTGGATTGGAGGGGAATGTCCGTGGTGGAGAGCCAGACTTGCTGACCCGGAGTGTATTGGGGGCTGTGTGCGGTGGCGGTCCGCCAGGCGCTGAGTGCGAGCGGTGGAGCGGCGGAGAGCAGAGCGGGTGATCTCCCAAATCCGTTTGCAGCGCCGGATGTGGGCTTGCACCGACGGACGGAGATCTCTCCTCCTGGGCCGGGAACAGGGGGGCTGATACCCTAGGGAGCATTCAAAGGGGAGAGACCGGTGGCAGAACAGGTTAAGGCATTGTGCGAATACTCCACCCAGGGTAGCAGTTTGCTCCAGGAGGAGGGGTTCCGGTCCGTGATGCACCGTAGTGCAGTCCCCAGGTCTTGGTTGGCCCTCTCAGTCTGGCCATTCGTCTGGGGATGGTAGCCGGAGGACAGGCTGACGGAGGCCCCCAGGGCCTGGCAAAACGATTTCCAGACATGGGAGGAAAATTGAGGGCCACGGTCCGACACCACGTCGATGGGGATCCCATGGAGACGGACCACGTGCTGGACCAGGAGCTCTGCGGTCTCCGAGGCTGAGGGAAGCTTGGGAAGGGGAACAAAATGGACCGCCTTGGAGAAACGGGTCGACAATTGTTAGGATGGTATCGTTACCTTCCGAGGGGGGGAGTCCACAGACGAAGTCCACTCCAATGTGACTCCAAGGACGACCTGGGATAGGCAGGGGACGGAGGAGACCACTGGCGGGCTGGTGGGATGCCTTGCTCCTGGCGCAGATGGTGCAGGCCAGTACGAACGCCCGGGCGTCCGCGGCCATGGACGGCCACCAAAAGCTGCGTTTGAGCAGCGACAAGGTGCGCTGGAACCGGGGTGGCAGGCCAGACGGGAGGAGTGCGTCCACTGCAGGACCTGGGAACGGACGGAATCAGGGACAAACAGGTGAGAACTGGGGTTGGGTCTGGGGTCAGGTTGAGTGGCCTGGGCATCCCTGATCTGACTCTCAATCTCCCAGGTCACCGCAGCAACCACACAGGAGGGGGACAGGATGGTGTCAGGCTCGCCTGTCTGGCTTCGGAGGAGAATAGGCGGGAGAGGGCATCGGGCTTCAGGTTGCGGGATCCGGGTCTGTGTGTGATGGTAAATTGAATCGGCCAAAAACAGTGCCCACCGGCCTGGCGAGAATTTAGTCTCTTGGCAGACTGGATATAGGCCAGATTTTTGTGGTCCGTCCCCAGACGATGAAGGGTTGTTCAGTTCCTTCCAAAGATGTCGCCACTCCTCCAGGGCGAGCTTGACCGCCAGCAACTCCCGGTTCCCAACATCATAGTTGCGTTCGGCGGGGGACAGCCGACGGAGTAGAAGGCGCAGGGATGGAGTTTTTGGTCCTTACCCGAGCGTTGGGATAAGATGGCCCCTACCCCGGAGTCCGAGGCATCTACCTCCACAACGAATTGACGGGAGACGTCAGGATGGACCAGGACAGGAGCAGATGAAGCGGTTTTGAGGTTGGTGAAGGCGGCTTCTGCTTCAGGGTCCAGGAGAAAGGGATGGATGAGGAGGTGAGTCTGGTGAGGGGTTCGGCCACCCTACTGTAGTCCCGAATGAACCGTCGATAGAAGTTGGCGAATCCTAAGAACCGCTGCAACTCCTTTAGTGACGACGGCTGAGGCCACTCCACCACCGCCTGGATTTTAGCCGGGTCAGGTTTCACCTGCCCACACTCCACAATGTATCCCAGGAAGCTAACCGAAGAGACGTGGAACTCACACTTCTCCGCCTTGACGAACAATTGGTTCTCCCACAGCCTCTCCAAGACCTGCCGGACATGGGTCGTGTGTTCCTGCAGGTTGCGGGAGAAAATTAAAATGTCGTCAAGGTAGACGAATACGGAGCGGTTGAGGAAGTCCCGGAGAACATCGTTAACCAATGCCTGGAACACAGCAGGGGCATTGGTAAGCCCGAACGGCATCACCAGGTACTCGAAATGGCCCAGGGGGTGTTGAATGCCGTCTTCCACTCGTCCCCTCTCGGATCCGAACAAGGTGGTAGGCATTCCGGAGATCCAGTTTGGAAAATATGGTGGCCTCCTGTAGAGGTTCGAAAACAGAGTTGATGAGGGGCAGAGGGTATTTGTTCTTGATGGTGATGGAGTTGAGGCTGCGGTAGTCGATGCAGGGACGGAGTGATTTGTCCTTCTTGGCGACGAAGAAGAATCCTGCACCGACTGGGGATGAGGAGGGTCGGATGATGCCTGCAGCAAGCGAGTCGTGGATGTAGGTCTCCATAGCTGCTCTCCGGCCGCGAGAGATTGAAGGACGACTGGAAGGCAGGGGAGCCCCGGGAAGCAGGTCGATGCCGCAGTCATAGGGCCTATGAGGTGGCAATGAAGATGCTCGGCTCTTGCTGAACACCTCCGCTAGGTCGTGGTACACGGGGGGAACCGAGGACAGGTCCGGAGGAGTCAACCTGGCAGGAGGTGAAGCCCCCGCGGGTGCTCGAGCAGACTGGAGACAAGTGGCGTGGCAGTAGGGGCTCCAGCTCTGGACCTTGCTAGTGACCCAGTCCAGGTGAGGGTTATGGAGTCTGAGCCAGGGTTGACCGAGGACCAGAGGGGACTGGGGTGAAGAGAGTTGGATGGTCTCCCGGTGGTTGCCGGAAAGAATGAGCTGCAGGGGTACGGTAGAGTGCGTGACCTGGGCCAGGAGGTGCCCATCCAGTCCGTGGGCCTGGAGAGGGACAGCAAGGGAACGGGTGGCGATGCCAGTCTGTTGCACCAGCTGGGCATTAATAAAATTTCCATCCGCCCCGGAGTCCACCAGGGCGCACAACGGCAGGGGTTGACTGTTCCAGATGAGCGTGGCCCTCAACTGGAAACGAGGCTGGGCGGCTGCGGAAGACGCGGTGTGGCTCACCAGTAAGCCCAGCTGCACGGCCTCTTCAGCTACTAGCCCCGGGACGGATTGTTGCTTGGTGGTCCGGAAAGAGGGTTCAGGATGTGGAGGAGGAAAAGAGCTTGTCGAGGTGAGGCGACTGGTCCTCTCCTCCGACGCTCCCGCAAGCGGTTGTCGACTCTGATGGCGAGGGAAACCAGGGCGTCGAGGAGTCAGGTAGTCCCTCGTAGCCAGCTGATCCTTCACCATCTCCTCCTAACCCGGCTACGGAAGGCCCCTTGAAGCGACGCGTCGTTCCATCCGGGATTCCGCCGCCAGGGTCCTGAACTCCACCGCGTACTCCGCCACGCTGCGGTCCCCTGGCGGAGATGGAACAGGCGTTGAGGAATCTCTTCCACCCACCGGGTGATCGAAGACCTTCCTCATCTCTGCCACGAACACGGAGTACTGGGAACTGGCTGGGAGCTGGCTGTCCCAGATGGCAGTTGCCCAATCCAGCGCCCTCCCCCAAGGCAGCCCATGATAAAGGCGATCGCCGCCTGATCTGAGCCGTAGGAGGAGGGTTGTAGGCGAAACCGAGGTCGCACTGCATCAGGAACCCCTTGCAGTTCCCCAAATTGCCATAGTAGCGGTCCGGGTGGGGAATGCGGGGTTCCCTGGATTGCCCAACCGGCAGGCTGGCAGGTAGAGTTGGCGCAGGGGGGTTGGGAGAAGCAGTCTGCGCAGGAAGAGGGAAGCTGGCGCGGAGTTGGGACACTTGTTCCCCCAACTGGGAGATATGGCAGTTCAGATCCTCAGTGCCTCCCTCGTCCCCCTATGCGTTGCTCCTGCTGGTTCATGCGAGTCTCTTGGCAGGCAAGGTGATACTGGAGCTCGGTCGAGTCTGCTGGGTCCATACTGGCCGATCCGTTCTGTTGTGTTGAGTTATGCAGACCTGGACCCAAATGCAGACTCGGAACGAGGGTAGGATTTGTGCTCCACACAGGAGGCGTTTAATTAGAATATAAACAAAAGGCGACTGGAAAACACAGTCAAAACGTAGGCAAAACAGAAATAAACAGGACAGCTATAAAACTGGTAAAAAGACTAACAAACAAACGAACAGACTAACAAACAAACGAACAAACCAAAGTATTAAGTATTAGGATAGAAAACGAACAGGCAAGACTGGTAAACTGGGGAAACAAACGAGAGCCATACGGGAGTTACAATGGACGGATCGGCACTGAAGTGAGTGCGTGCTCAACATAAATAGGCAGGGTGAAATAACTAAATTGGAACAGCGTGCAGAATGTGCAAGGGAATGGTTTGTGACAGGCTGAAAACATAACGAGGGAACACAAGACAAAATGCGGAAGCGCGGCCGCGCCCGCAAAAACACGTAACACAGGGTGAACGCAAAAACAAGACATGGCACGCAAGGAAAGAACTGGCAGGAAACACAAGGGAGGTGGACAGGACGGGACGGAGACGTAACAGTACGGGTGGCACTTACTAAAGATCTCAGAACACTGTTCAAAAGTGAACAGTGCAAATGCAAATGATCTGCAGTCAGCGGCCATCTGTGAGACTGGCGGTGTGATGCGCGTACAGAAACAGCGCAGGAAGTGGTTCCGTTTTTCAGTGATTGTGTCCTTATCTGGTGTTTTATGGTTTCCTTTGATGTGTGGGTATATAGGGAGAAAAGTAGCATACATCGAGGAGATTCATACTACGACCTCCTGCGCAACTTTCGTGTATAGCCGTTTTTGCATTCTTACATTACGCAAATTCTGTTTGATGTTTTTTCTGCAAGTCCGGCTAATAAACATTTTCATACCAAAGCATCTCTCATTAATATAAACTGCAGTTACACGTTGTGGTTTTAAGATTAAAGTTAACACACACACATAGAACGTTGCACTCCGTTGTCACTCGCCTATACATTAGTGCCGTTGCAAGATACGCAACTGTAACCTTGCTAGGCTTTACACAGGCCAAAGGCACGTCTGCATCTCATATAGAGATAGCAACATGAATAGAGCCACACTACGCGAGCCGAGAGACGGTAGTCTCTCATTTGCCTATACGATTCAAGCAGTAACAATTAACAGAGAGAAAAGCTAACATACATTGGAGTCAGATAGAGTTGGAGTTAATTAACCTCCATTTAATCCCGTTCCGGTAACACTAAGGTAAGGCTACACACTATACTTCAACACTCGGACACGTCCGCCATTTGGTGTGTTTGGGTGGAATCTTACAGGATTCTACATGGCATAACCACCAAAACCAAAAAAGAAGCATGGGAAAGCATTCGCATGGAAATAAACGCGGCTTTCCCACTCCTCCCGAGAACCACTGATGAATGCAAGAAGCGGTGGTTCTCTCTGCAGTCTCATGCGAGGCAAGAGATTGCAGAATACAAGCGACAAACAGCTGCCACAGGTAATACGACATTAGGTCAATCATCCACAACTAGGGCCTACACTATAGACTACACTACAATGTTTTATTCTATCATTTAATGCATTCAGCCTATATACAAAAATGAACATATGTTGTCATCCATAAATTAATCTCGCTAAACATGTCACCAAAGATCATGTAATCTGTAATACATAATATTGAATGTATTCATTAGGAGGAGGCACAGCACCCAAGGAACTGTCGCCAACTGCCTCAGTGGTGTACAGTATCCTTGGGTACTCTGACACCAGCATAACGGGGCTGCATAGCTGTATTTTCCCTGTGGCCAAGTAGCGTAGAGTTGTCAACACCTTGATCTCTGTTGTTATCGGGTTGTTTCTGTTTGTTGGTGACGTGATTGCACCTCTGACTAACTCTACTACTATCATAATACCCTCGTTTAGCTCTCAAACCATTTGTGAAATACTCTTATCCCAAAAAGTTTGGAGTGACAGGCCCATTATTTGCTCCTAAATTGCAGAGTTAAGACCAATTTTTACCCTTAAAATGCTTTGTGAATACCGACCCTGATTCCTAATTTGGCTTTGTTAGCAAATTCAGGAGATATTTTGTCTGTTATGGTGTCCTTTAGGATGTTTTTGTAACCAATTTCAGAAAAGTAAAAAGCACAGCCTGATAATCATTAGCACGGAAGTAATGAAGCAAGCCATTGAATGGATAAGATAAAATAATTTGAATAAAATGTATTAACTAGGTTATTTAGTTGCACTATTTGGATAGCTAGCTAACATTAGTCCAGATGCTGCAATTATGTGAAAGAATATAGCACAGGTGAGGGAAAATACCATGTTTGAGGACATGTCTACAGTTATCAGAATCATCACTGCCAAGTTATTATTAAATGAACATCACTTTGGTCCAACTAAACTGAGATGCAATAGCATATGGGAGCTTTTAAGAATGGGATTGTTGGTGTGTGCGGGACAAACCCCAGCCTCCCTCCACTAAGATTCCTTTTCCTTTGTATTTCAGGATTCCACCCCCGGGATGAACCAAACAGCATGCAGACAGGCAAGTATAAGGTACACTGTTTATTTGTAAAAAATAATTAAAACAGACAGACAGTTTGCTCACACCCTGACCCCGACTCCCTTGATTTCCGCTACAGTACCAACCCTCCCCCTGTAGCAGGCAAAGCCCGTGAGCTATAGAAGCAGAGCAGGTAAACTTCACCACACTCACACTCCCAAGGTGGCAACCTGACATTGCACTCTCCGGTGTGCGAGGGGTATTCGCACACCGGTCCCCCCCACTACCTGTCACTAGGTACCCTGCCCAACCACTCCCGGAGCTCTTACTGCCCCCTAATTTCCCCCCTTCCCCCTTAAAAACCAGCAATTGTGACCCTCAATTATACCTACAGCCACGCCACACACACACACACAGACACACAGAAAAAACTGAAGTAAAGGGAAGAAATCAACACGGGGGAGGTATTGTCGGGCTGTGCCACTTGTGCCAGTCCTAGCTCCCCCCAAAATAAAGAAAAGTGTAGTTTTAAGGCTGGCCTTGACAGGATGTCTTCCTCCTCTTCAGCCACGGTCCGATCTGGTCCAGCGACAGCTGGGCACCCTTCCCTGTCTGGCCACACTCCCCACTGCAGTCCGGCTCCACACCTCACCATCGGCTGGACAACAGCTGTTAGAGGAAGAGAGACAGCAGCTCTGAGGATCAGCGATTTTGTTGTGTTAACACGCACATCCACACACTTGGCACTGCTGGGCACTTCCCTGTAGTGGTGGAAGCTGAGCTCCGGTGTTTGCCAGCTCTCCACCCTATGATTTCCACCTGCCTCCATTGTCACAGCTCGCCCGCTGTTGTTTCCTCCACGGTCCTGCATTGCTGCTCTTCCTCGTCATCTGCCCAGACTCAGGTATGCTATTGCCATTACACACCTGCCATAAGGCGGCATGTAGTATAATGGTTAGGGAACTGGACTTGTAACTCAGAGGTTGCTGGTTCAATTCGCAGGTGGGACACATCTGCTGTTGTACCCTTGAGCAAGGTACTTAACCTGAATTGCTTCAGTAAAATATCCAGCTGTATAAATGGATTGTATGTTAAGAAATGTAAACTGTGTAAGTCGCTCTGGATAAGAGCCTCTGCTAAATGCCTAAAATGTAAATGTAAATGTAAATGCCACAAGTTAAGCAAAAACTGAAACAAAAACTGAAACAAACGTTAAAAAAAATCAAGAAAACAAAAAGATACACGCACTCTCACTCACTGCTGCCCATAACACGTGCACCTCCATGTTAGCTTGACAAGAGAATCAACACGACACCCACTTTTTATAGTTTCCCCCTCCCTCAATCCATGCCCACACATACCCACCAGTCACATCCACACCTTCCATTTTCACTCCCAACTGCATGTGGGTTCAATAATTATTGCATTCCTCCCGTGGATCCCCAAATTCCCAATTATATAATTCACCCCGGTTTCACCTTCTGACAGATTCAGGCTTTAGTTATTTATCTTAATTAGTTGCTCAATGTTGAGATCATGTGTGAGTGTTGTGGTAAACCTTGCTTCCGCAGGTCATGGCCTTGAACCAAGAAAATTAAACAAATAGCAGTATGTCTACCACTACTGGTGATTGAGCACAATTGCTAAAGTTAATGTTATTATATGGTTGTCTATTGTAGATGTTTTTTGGATTCAAAAGCATATCCCTTTTCATCAATTATAAAGTTGCTTCAGTTGCTTCAGTTTGTGCAAATAGCTAATTCATGCATTCAGCCTCACGTTTATAGAGCTTAATGTTGCTATTCTGTTCATATATTTGGAACACTGTGGACCTTTCTTGCCTATGATGACCACACTTTTTTAAAGAATTGTAATGAATAAAATTGTATAGCAAGTACAATGCAAAAACAGCCTACTTTAACCATTAAATTGGAGCCCCAGAGCTAAATTGCTCTGTGGTATCTATAAATTAAAAAAAGTAAATTTGTTTCAGATTTTTTCCCGTTTTTATCCCAATTTAGTAGCCAATTACACCCTCTATTTATTTCAATTTTTACCCTCCCCACAGGGTTCCACCGCTCGTCTCTATGAGGCAAGCTAATTCTCCGTGGGCAGCGAACTCCGCCTCCTTCGAGACGGAATTCGCCCACCCACGTTCTGGAGACTCCTTAAGTGCTTCATAGCTCACTCGCGAGACGGCTCAGCCTCCCCCCTTCCCCTGAGGGCGGAAAGCCAAATGCCACCCCTGATCGTTGCTGATGACCAGAGCCAGTCTGGTAAAGACTAGGGTTTCGAACCGTGTCCCTGACAGGCAGCACACACCACATCGGACCAGCCAAAATGTGGTGCATTAGACTGCTACGCTATCCGCCGCCATATAAATACATTTTTAAACGTACATTTTAGTCCTTTTGGTCAATAATTTTTATCTCAACATAGTAAATTACATATTTGGCTAAAAACATTACCAAATGAAGTAGTGTGAAATTTAAATCACAAGTTGGCACCCTTCAATCTCACTGCATGTAAATGATTCCAGGTTGAGGTGAGGCTGCACATTTTTTAATGACTTTTTTCTTTTTTACTTTTTATTTTGACTGGGGCATTCCACAATTAAACTGACTGCATCTGAAACCAGTGCACTGTATCTGTAGCAATGCAATGGAGTTTAACTTAATATATTTTTAATTTGTAAAACAAGTCCTCTACCTCTTCACTCATAATTTTTTCCACTCATACTTGCCCTTACCTCTCTACAATGCATACATGAAAATGAATGTAATTGGATAAATTTGGTTCATTTTTATTGCCTTACCATGTGGGGTGGTACCAGGTGGGGGACGGCCTGGCTCTGACTATCTTTCAAGTAAACCTGCTTATACCAATTTAAAGGGGCCTGCTATTATCATGATGTAGAAATGCATAATAATATAATATGTATATATGTATAATAATAATAATAATAATATGTATACTTGTTTTATATGTATACTATCCTTTTCCTTCCCGGTGTGACAGGTATGGTATGCAGCTGCCAACAACAATGTCTATCGCTGTATTACTGCACTGATCTCTTGCGCAAACAATGATTGATCGTACCATGTATTAATGCACATCTTGTAAGTCGCTCTGGATAAGAGCATCTGCTAAATGCTTAAAATGTAAAATGTAACGATCAAAACACTGCACATTGTGAAGCAGCGTGTCTATTAATTGCACAGTAACAAGGTTTTATTATAAAAATTCTTGAGACCATATGCTATGCTGAAAAATATATTTTTTAGAATATAGAATTTTGTTGTATCGTCATGAGCTTAGATTGTGCATGCAGCCTGATTCCAGGTCAGAGTCAACCACCATAAAAGTATATAAGACTTCAATTGATAGGGAAGATCAATAGCTTTCAGGATAAAAAATCATTATGAATACAAAAAGCAAACAGAAGTAATTATTTGGGAAACTGAGTTGAGAGTTAAACTTTACATTTTACATTTTACATTTTAAGCATTTAGCAGACGCTCTTATCCAGAGCGACTTACAAGATGTGCATCAATACATGGTAGGAACAATCACAGTTAGCGCACGAGATCAGTGCAGGAATACAGCAATAGACATCATTGCAGGCATCTGCGTACCATACCTGTAACACCGGGAAGGAAAAGGTATTTTACATTTTAATATATATATATATTTTTTTAAATAAAGAGTATAGTGTTGAACAAGTTAGACAGTGGTGAAGACAATTTAGCTAGATGGACAGAGATCAGGGGTAGTGGAGTCTGAAGGGGTGGGTTTTGAGTCTCTTGCGGAAGATTGGAAGTGATTCCGCAGTCCTGACCAATTGCGGGAGGTCGTTCCACCAACGAGGGACCAGGACAGAGAAGAGGCGAGACCGCGAGGAGCGGCTGCCAGGCGCCCGGAGGGATGGGGCAGTCAGTCTGCCAGCGGAGGCGGAGCGGAGAGGTCTGGACGGGGTGTAGGGCGTAGGGCGTGTTAAGCTCTCAACTCTCAGAAGAGTTGTGCTGATTTGTATTCCGTTATAACAGACAAAAATGTCTTGCAGTAGTATTCATTCTCAATTTTTGTATTGATAAGACTGTTTTATTTCGAGACTGCCAGTATTTCATTTTCAAAAACATATTTTGTTTTTGTTTTATATGTTAAACAGCATCTAATATAAACACTGTATTTGTTTTCAAAATAGTATTTTGGGCTGTTTTATTAATGGAATCAATGATTTTGTAGATTTTGTAAATTTGGGGCTCATTAGAGCTACCGAAAAGTCAACAGATTCACATTTAAAAAACTTAAATAAAGCTCAACGACAAGCCTGGATGTTCTTTCCAAGTCTGAATCATCTACTAAAACGTAATAAAAATGTGTTTCATATTCAGAAAAAGCCTTTTACTATGTTTTAAATGTTGCAAGCACTGCCTTGATCCTGACAATACACAATCATATTCCTGTCGTACGAAAAAAAAGACTGAATTACCATGACCCAGTCCACATTAAACAGTCAGTTAATAAACACTTTGGCCTGGATTCAATCAACATTTGTCCTTAAGATTGACATATAAATGCAAGTGTTAATTTCTCAATTATTTTCTTTGATTTTAGTTTTGTTTTGAGTTTAGCACTCACCTTGCCAAACAGTGCAAATAAAGGACCTCACCAGCCATAATTAGGAGACCTTCCTCAATACTATGGTCTCCTCCAGTCCCCCTCTAAGGTCCGACAGGCTGAGTGGGACTGAGGACCATCTACCCTACTCTGACTCCATCTGGTCATCATCTCTTACTGGCTCCACTGGCTGCAAGATTTCCACCTGGGTGCAGAGTTGGTCTGCTGAGTTTCAAACCGAGATCCCAAAGCAACAAAAGACACAATTAGCTCGCCGATCAAACAAGTCACATGTGATTCACTGAGGGAACAAAGCAGTGTTTGCTTCGGACGTCATATTTCACATGACGCCTCCATCTCTCTTCACAAGCTCCGAAGCGGTAGTTCATTTAAAATGACTGCTGAGTTAAAAGCAAGCATTGGAGCTTCAGTATCAGACGTAACATCACAAACGGTAGGTTTGAATTATATTTTGCGCTTTTAAGGTTGCTGTTAAACTTGGTAATCTGTAGACACATTTGATGTTCAACCAGTGTTTTTATGTGTTTGGCAACAGTTGTTTGCTCCATGGGGGAAGCTCCCTATATTGGTCATGTGAAGCCTAGTCTTTAATTGGCCCAGGTAAATCCGAAAGCATTGATAGCTGTTAACATTGATATATAACATTGTTTCTGATGTTTAAAACGTTGTAATTGTGTGGTTTTAACAGTGGTTGTTTGCTCTGTGTGCAAAGTTCCATACTGTGTATGAAGACACCATTCTTAACTGGCCCAATTGAACCTAAATGTATGTGCAACTGCTACGTTGCTAACTTTAGCTTATAAATTAGTTAATATGTAAGCTTCATTTCTGATACTTAAATAGCATATCTCTGTGTTTAGCATGCTCCATGTGCGAAGCTCTTTCTAGTGTGCATGAAGACACCGTCCTTACTTGGCCCAGTGAATTCAAAACGTATGTATCGCCAATGTGCTATGATGTTTGCTGCCTATATAATTGACCTAGCTCAATTATATAGGGGATATCATTAGGGGAGATTAAGCTTTTGTGTATCCTGATGTATGACCTTCCACTATCGACTGCAGTGAAACACTTGTGCCTCTAATGGTGTGTAGTTTCCCTATTTATTCCTAACGCAATTATTCTTACTCCTGGGTGTAGTGCAATTTTGTGTTTGAGTCCGGTGAAGACATACCATAAGTGTGCTATAGCAACCAATCTCCCTCACCATCGTGATTCATGTTACAGCCTGAACATTTCTTTTATAGTCTGACGCCCTTGTTGAGGTTAGCCCATTCACTTGAATACTTCCTGTATGGGACTTGTTCCTTGAAATATCTACAAGGGTTCTCCCACCCCTGATAGTGGGAGTGGCGTAGTCAACTCAACTAACAGTGGGGCTCGCAAGCGCCTCCTGGGAGCCACACATATATGGTGCATTTTATTTATTTATTTTATTTATTTGTGGCTGCCATGCCTGTGGTGCAATCCTGCAAGATCATTGTAACTGTTGGCTCCACTCTAAATATTAGTGTAACAATTTGTCATATACATTTACAAAGGGAACAAATGATTTGTCATGATGGTTCTGGTTTGATAATTACACAAACAACCGTGTTTTTGTTTTCACCATTATCAGTGTTTCATCAAAGGAACACATTTGTTTCTGAGTTTCTAATAAAAAATTAAAATAAGGACCTCCCTAATTGATATAGTCCGGGTTTCCATGTTCTTCTTTTGCTAAATAAAATATTCCAAAATAAGTGTAAACTAATGAAAACATTTAGTACTGTACCATCTATTACCTGCTCACTATCTATTTCCTACATACTAAAAATGAAATAATCCATACTTAATGTAGTATCAATTTAGTATTTCTCAACTGTTTTCTTGCATTACAAACAGGACCTTATACAGTGGATATAAAAAGTATTCACCCCCTTTGCCATTTTTCACATTTTATTTTCTTACTTCATAGAATAAAAATGGATTGAACTGGAATTTCTTGCCACTGATCAACACAATACTCTATAACATCAAATAATAATAAAAAAAGCATTCTAAAGTTTTTTCTTAATTAATTACAAATAAAAACAGACAATAATTGATTACAAAAGTATTCACCTCCCTTGACTTAATACTTGGTAGAAGCACATTTAGCTGCAATTAGAGCTGTGAGTCTATTTGAGTAAGTCTCTACCAGCTTTGCACATCTGGACCTTGCTATTTTCCCCCATTATTCTTTACAAAATTGCTCCATCAGGCTGGATGGTGGATTGTGGTGAACAGCAATTTTCAAATATTTAAACAGATTCTCAATGGAATTGAGGTCTGGGCTTTGACTGGACCACCCCAGAAGATAGATTTTGTTTGTTTTTGAACCACTCCAGTGTGGCTTTTGCTATATGCTGCTGGAATATCCTGCTGGAATATAACACTTTTCCCAAGTCCCAGGTCTCTTGCAGACGGCTGCATGTTTTCCTTCAAGATTTGTCTATCTTGTGTCATCCATTTTGACCTTTAAGTTTTCCAGTCCCTGAAGCAGAAACGTATCCCCATAGCTTTAGGCTCCCACCACCATGTTTCATGGTAGGGATAGAGTTCTTGGGATGATGCACAGTGTTAAGCTTGTGCCAAATAAATCGCCTAACTTTGATTCCAAAAAGTTTAATCTTAGCCTTACTAGACCATATAATCTCCCTCCACTTGGTTTGAGAGCCTCCCACATGCCTTTTCTTCAACAATGGCCTTCTTTACCACCTGGCAATAAAACACAGATTAGTGAAGCGCTCAGGCTATTGTTGTCAGTTTCTCCCATCTATGCCATGGAAGACTAACTCTGTCAGAGTCGCCATAGGCCTCATTAACAAGTGTCCTTCTCACACAATTCACAGTTGTGCCATATTTCTTTATGATGGACTTAACAGTGCTCCAGGGATATTCAAATTCTTTTGAATCTTCTTATCTTTGGAATCTTTCCTCTGATTGGTGCTTTTGGAAAACCACTGACATGCAGGGGAAGTTCAACAGTGTGCAGGTTGCATACCAACCAGACCAGCTTTCCCCCCAGCTTCCAGATTCCGCATTACTCCAGCTTTCAATGGCCCACAAGGTCTTATCAAAACCCCTCTCTTTCAGCCAGGCAAACAGGACCTCCGCATGTGACTCCTCTTTAGTTGCTTTCTCTGGGGTAAAGTGGAACAGATAGTAGCTGCCAGCTCACTAGCAACACTAGTGTCCTTCCTTGAGGAAAAGATTGGTCACTGCCCTCAGCTTCCATCATCACATTGGTCAGTCAATCCGCCTATCAAAGAGGATGCAGGAGATCCCCCCTCCTCCCTGCACTTCTCCTCAAACTCTTCCCCCAGCTCTCTCATCAACTTCTCCTGTGCTCTCTTGACCTTGTTCTTATCAATCACTTTTTGTGTTGTCTTCTGTGATGATTCCTGCATCAATCAGATCTGCAGTTGCTATCGCTGCAGTTGGCCTCAGCCCTATGCCATAGCTTACACTAGCAAGGGCAATGTTTGGAATCTCATCATGGTTTTTCTGTACTTTTGCCGAAGCTGCAGGCTCAGGGTCAGTTTCAGGGAAGAGCTCAACTTCAAGGACAAACTAATCTTCAGCACCACTTCTCTCCAATTCCAGATCCTCATCACCATCTGCCAAAAATCTCTCAACATCCTTCCTGGTTGCCTTCTCTGCTGCTGCAGCATTTTCCTCCTTGCTCCTTCTCCTTTCCTCTGCCTTCTTTTCTATCCCCTGCCTTTCCATTGTCCTCACCTGTCTCTTGTGCTCTGGCAGATCAGGGGCCCCCCATTTGGTGGGGTCTGTTACTTCCAACCTTCTCTTTCTATCCCTTGATGTAGGCTTTTCTCTCTGCTGCAGGAACAGTTAATGTGGGCTTGGATCACACAGCCCCCCCCCCCCTCACAACTGGTAATCTGACACTTGCAAGTCAAAATATCAAATAACTTGTCTAACTGGACACTGAACCTCTCTTTGGCATAAAGTTTGCCCTTCCCAAGAGAAAACTTCACTGCCTGATTCCAGACCTCCCTGAGCTTGGACATGATGGTCACCTTTTCATTGATAACAGGTGGCTTGAAAAGAGGATTAGCTTTGCTCCACTGACAAATCAGACCAGGGTAGATGTCACCCACCAGCTGGTCCACTGGGTAGTTCCTCCTGTCATCTTCACTTTGCTCCCTCAAGTAGATGCCATATCTCAGGATATCCCTCACAGTTGGCAGTCCAGACACCAACAGCTCCCGCCCAGTGCCAACAAGATTACTCAAATGAAAACTTGATTTCACCCTTGTTCTGACTTGAGCCATGTTTTTAACTAGTTCACACTGAAATAAAAACAATAATACACAGGTAAGTATCCACTACAGACAGGTATTAAAGTATTACACAGGTAAGTATTACAGAAAATCATCAAAATATTCCCTTCACAGGTCCCAATTTTCCTTCACAGGTAACTCAGGCTAGCAATAGGCAAGTACACAAATCAATTAACAAATATAATATAAAACAAGATAATTTACATCGAATATTATTATCTATTTGTTCCTCAGGTTCCTAATCAAAACGTACTTACTGGCAATGCCACAAGAAGAGAACAGAAGATGGATGGATAAGGATTGCCAACCTCCCCAACATGTGGCTGTCAGCAACAAGATGGCTACAACTGCCGTCCCAACAGGAAGTTACCAAAATGTAAGCCCTAACTTCAAAATAAAAGCCCCCCAACTTAGTCTCTTTCTTCCAGAAGAATAGCTAAATAATCAAAAATGTAATAATAATCAACTGATCTTCATATTTGTCTTCTACACACCAAAATATGTTATTTGAACACCCCTCTCGATTGACAAAAAATACAGAGTATGGCCCGCCTTAATGCTGCGCCCTTCTCCTGGAAGATTGACGAGACTATGGCTTTGCCTGACGGGTTTACTGTTGTCATTCGTGCAGAGAGTTTGAGCAGATTCTTTTTTACTGTTTCGGTCGTTGAGATTATTGGGATTGTGTTTTGTATTGTTGATTGTGTTTTGGCATTTGTCATCGGAAAGGGTAAACAGATTTGCTCTTAAGGTTAACTTTTGTTGCTGTTAGGGGACATAGAGGGAATTAAAAATTTTTTCCCCATCTAGCTTCAGCAAGCTTGCTAAAGAGCTAACCGATTTGCAAATTCGGTATTACACCCAGCTGTTTTTTTTTTATTTTTTTGCCCTCTCAGGAGCAAATCCAAGAGCAGGGGAATATTTGATAGCTAACTACCTTTTGTTTGTTGGCTGCTGCTAGCTCACTCGCTACAGGCAACTGGACCGAAAATGTACTAGTTAGCTACAGTGGGGAAAATAAGTATTTCACCCCCTGCTGATTTTGTGAGTTTGCCCCCTTACAAAGAAAGGAACGGTCTATAATTTTCATGGTAGGTTCATCTTAACAGTGAGAGACAGAATATAAAAAATCCCAGAAAATCACATTATATGAATTTTAAACATTTATTTGTGTTTTATTGAGGAAAATTAGTATTTCACCCCCTACCAACCAGCAAGAATTCTGGCATCCACAGACCGGTTATGTGACCAGGAGGCACACAGATTAGTCCTCTTACTTAATTAGTACTCCTAATTAAGTACTCGTTACCTGTATAAAAGACACCTGTCCACAGAATCAATCAATGAATCAGATTCCAACCTCTCCACAATGGGCAAGACCAAAGAATTGTCTAAGGACATCAGGGACAAAATTGTAGACCTGCACAAGACTGGAATGGGCTACAAGACCATTGGCAAGCAGCTTGGTGAGAAGGAGTCAACTGTTGGTGCGATAATTAGAAAATGGAAGAAACACCAATTGACCATCAATCTCCCTCGGTCTGGGGCTCCACGCAAGGTCTCACCTCGTGGAGTGAACCTGATCATGAGAAAGGTGAGGGAACAACCCAGAACTACACGGCTGGAGCTTGTTGATGATCTCAAGGCAGCTGGGACCACAGTCACCAAGATGACCATTGGTAACACACTACGCCGTAATGGATTGAAATCCTGTAGTGCCCGCAAGGTCCCCCTGCTCAAGAAGGCACATGTACAGGCCCGTCTGAAGTTTGCCAATGAGCACCTGGATGATTTAGAGGAGGCTTGGGAGAAAGTGCTGTGGTCAGATGAGACTAAAATCGAGCTCTTTGGCATCAACTCGACTCGCCGTGTTTGGAGGAAGAAAAAAGCTGCCTTGGACCCCAAGAACACCATCCCCACCGTCAAGCATGGCGGTGGAAACATTATGCTTTGGGGCTGTTTCTCTGCTAAGGGGACAGGACGACTTCACCGGATCGAGGGGAGGATGAATGGGGCCATGTACCGGGAAATCTTGGGTGAGAACCTCCTTCCCTCAGCCAGGACACTGAAAATGGGTCGTGGATGGGTGTTCCAGCATGACAATGACCCAAAGCATACGGCTAAGGCAACAAAGGAGTGGCTCAAGAAGAAGCACATTAAGGTCATGGAGTGGCCTAGTCAGTCTCCGGACCTTAATCCTATGCGGATGGCTAGTGTGACGTCACGAATTACTTCCGAATCACTTCCGTGTCCGGCATTTTTGTAGTCTAATGCGGCCAATGTAAACAGCAATGGCTACAGCCCAGGAACCGGTCACCTTTTTACTGTGACATCCTACTTCGCTGACTTCTCAAAGTCTGTGAAAAAGGGTCTCAACTCGTATAACTCAAACCGAGTTATAAATGTTAGTTTAATGCCAGGTGGAACTTTAACTGGGAAAGTCCAGGCCTCAATGAAAAAGAAGAGCTATGAGGTTGAGGTGAGACAGGGTGTTAGCAATAAAGCTAGCTAGTTAGCTGCCTGCCGTACCGGATAACGTTAGCTAGTGTTTATTAGCTATGTTAGAAAAAGTGGTTAGTTGACAACGTAACAGACAATTTTACAAGTTTTTCTGATGTAAATACTACACACTGGAAATGTCTTACAAGCACCAGACAGGTTAGTGAAGTTAGGATTGGTAGCCTAGCGCTAGCTAGTTATGTAGCCTAATGTAAACACAGGACGTTGCTGGCTGTCTTAGCAGTGTTTAGGGTGAGGGTTAGCCAAGTTATTTTCATTCAGGTACAGGTTGAGGGACAGGAGGTGAAGGCAAGTACCTGCTCTTGCGCTATCGGGAGGGCCAAGTGCCACCACGTTGCAGCCCTGCTCATTTGGGCTGAAAAGAATCTAACCCGCACGGACGTGGGGTGTGTGTATGGAAGAGGGCCACGACACCCAAAACAGATGACATCACAGCGAAGAGGGTGTCTGTGATTGCACCTTCCACATCACAAGGTCAGTACATAAATACAGTAGGAGTTATCAATCATGTTTGCTGTTTTATCATTACTGAAAAGTCATGATCCTAAGTTTTCTTTTCATACTAAAATCTAAGCCCTGCCTGGCTTTGAGGTGTGTTATAAATGAATGCTGCTACTGACAGCAGTTGTGAGAAGGTATTCTCACTTGAAACCATCTCAGTTACTATCATCCATTTTATTAACCATTTTATGCTATAATTTCAGCTGGAGTTAAACGACCTGTCACCCAGGAGGACAGAGAATGGGCACTGAAATCCTTGGCACAGCTTGACCGTTTTACAGGTCTGGGTTGGATCTTGGCACCAGAAACACCTCAGGTTTGACTTCTGTCTTTTGTATTTTGATGTGTCATGTCCTGCTTTATCAGAAACATAACAAGTACACTACATTAAATCAGTTAAATATCAACTGCACCGTGGATGAGAGAGAAACGCAATTTCGATCCCTGTATGTCATGTATATACTGTGATTGACATTAAAGTTGACTTTGACTTTGACTTACAAATTAGCTAAGTTTGAGGTTATCCCACCACATTTTCCACTGATGATAAATTCAGTTTGACGCATCCAGATATAAACCATTGCAAATCAGACATCAAACTGTTCACACTTTAATTTAAATGTATTTTGTATATACTGTGTTGCCAAAAATATGTGGTCCATGTCTCACTGAACATCATTGACTTGCATGAAAATCAATATTTTTTGTCTAATTTCATGATATTTGTCAATGTTTTACTTCAATTTTAGACTGTCCCTATCAAGATGTTTGATGGGGTACTGACCAGCCCAGGTTATGGCAATGCAGAGGACAAAGCTCTGTATGTGCTTTCATCGCTTGCTGTCAGCCCACAACAGAAAGAAGCCATTGAGAGAGCCACAGTTGGGCAAACTAAGAACGCCTTATGGTAATGATACATACAAAGATGGTCTCTATTGATTTCAGGTGTACTTTAAGTGACTAGCTTTCTCTCCATTAGTCGTGGAAACATCCCTGTGTGCTACATGGACAAAATGCACCTGTGTTTCAAGTGGCATGAGATTAACTGTTATGGGTTTCTTTATAACAGGACGGCATATCGCAAGAAAAGAGTCACAGCCAGCAACTTTGGTTTGGTGTTGAAAGCAGTCAAGCGGAACTCTTATCCTCCTTCCTTATTCAAAACCCTGCTTGGCCAATACAACCTCAAACAAGGAGCTCATGTAAGTGGTGGGCACTAAGTGATTTTAATTGAAGCATACTTCCATACTATACATATAATTGTATGTTCCAATTCTTACTTAATAAATAATATTTAAAAAGACTAAATAAATATAGTATGGACGTATGTGATTCGGAATGCAGGGATAGTCTCCAAGATTACACCTATTAAAAGGTTTTTTCCTTCCCCGCCCCCAGGCTTGTGATTGGGGAATCCTCCATGAGCCAAAGGCAAAGCAGGAATACACAGAGCGCACTGGTGTGACCATCCAGGAGAGGGAGTGTTCCTGTCTGACAGCGGCCTGCTCGGTGGCTCTCCAGATGGGATGGTGTCCGATGACTGCATCATTGAAGTAAAATGTCCCTATGCAGCCAGAACCAAGACCAACCTGCAGGCGGCGGAGAGAAAGGATTTTTTTCTAGAACTGGATGAAGTCACTGGCTTACTGAAACTCAAGCAAACCCATAACCACTGGCATCAGATTCAGGGCAACCTGCACCTGACAGGAGCCAACAATTGTCATCTTGTGGTATGGACTCCTCTTGACCTTGTAATCCTGCTCATCCATAAAGACCCAGCATGGGCTAACAACATAAACATTCTAGAAACATTTTATAAGGATTGTTTCCTACCTCACATTCTGTCACAGATGTAAAATGATTAGTGTATTGACCCTGCATTCATGACCTGTTGTAGTGCAGGATTTCATTCTGAATGTTTAGATTTATGTTCCATTTTGGGGAGCTTGTTTTAGCGTTGAAGCCTGTGGCTTCTGTTTATTTCCTTCCTCCCTAAATGTTAAATGTATGAAGCTATTGTGACAGTACGAGCAAAAGCAAAACAGTCTGCCATTTCATAAACTTATGTCTTCTGAAGTCCTGCCTCGCATTTGTTTAGAAAAGGTTTGTTCACATCTGTGCATTTGTAACAGGTTTACTGCTGTTTTATATATAATGCTGTTTTAATATATTGAGAAAATATGCGGTATCAAGAGGAATCAAATGGAAATGTTTGTGTAGTCAGTCAACAATAAACTGACTGGGAGTTGGAGCAACAAACAGTGTGGAGACTCGTTTTTGTAGTTCAGCTTGTCTTGCACCTAGCCTGTCAAAGTGGATGTCCAAGTAGTTCCTCAATTATTCAACTGATGGTGAATTAAACAAAATGATTTTGATAATGTTGAGAAAAGACATAAATATGGACATGAGTAAAAAAATTACATTTATTTTTTAAGATTTCAGTTTGGGGCATGAATTGGTGTCATTTGAAAAATTGATTAGTATGGACAAATTTCATTAATACACATTTATACCTTTCCAGGAAAAAAAAAAGGAATACACTTGAATCACATTTGAGACAACATCAGTTTCTTCACACTTTAAAATGTTGTGGCAGACAGTGACAGACAATTCATGCTATTTCACGGAGAATGGGCTTCTGTAAATTTGTAAGGCAAACACATACTTTCAGTATCTTGTTGACATGCTTCTTACACTGGTATCGGATGTAGGTCAAAATATCAAACGTTTTCAGACGTTGAATAGAACGCTCCACATGAATCCTCGCACTGGCAACAAGTCTGTTGTGGTTAATTTCCTCCATTGTGAACTGTCCGTTGACAAGAAACGTTGGGATGTTCAGTGACACTCCCTCAGGCAAAATGTCACGAATCCCTTGTCTGCCATCACCATGTCACCTGGTTCTAGCTGTTGGAGTACTCCGCAGTCAGCTGTGTACTTCCACCGTATAGGTCACTGGCAAAGGTTATAATTCCATTGGGAGCCACACCGATCAGAGCCTTAAGTGTGGTGCGTCCTTTGTAATGACTGTACAGATGACTCTGGGTGTCCAGTCTTTCTGTGTTGGAAACGGCCACTTCAGTGCAGTCAAGCACAATCCGACAGTTGGGAAATGGCTGGAAGCAATCTGGCAGGGATGTTTGGTTCTTGATTCTGGAAGGAATGTTGTTTTCCATCATGCCGACATACAAAATGTCATACAGGGCACTGCTGATGGTGGTGAAGATGTTGGTGACTGTGGCACGGCAGCAATTAAACCTTGTAGCAAGGTCTAGGATGCCACAATTCAGTCGGAGCTTCATCAAAGTCAGGAGTAGCTGATCGATTAGGGGCATAATTTGGACATTCCAGTCAAAGTGATACTGGAGATCAAATTTGGAAAGAAGGGCTTCCAAAAAGAGGACAGTGGCAGTATCTGGCAAGCCAGTGTAATAGTTGACTCTGTCAGGGTGGGAGGAGATTTGACTAAATGAAAATGTTTGTTTTTGTTTCTCCAATTCTTTTTTCAGTTTGTCATTTTCTTTCCTGAGCATCTCATTCTCAATTTCAAGCACCACAACACTTGAAGTACTAGGGGTCTGTGTAGCAATGTCAAGGTGGTTTGGGCCTGGTTCAGCTCTTCCTTCATCCTCCACACTCGCAGGGAGCATTTGTTTTTTGCGTTTGGTGGGAATGGGATGGCTGATGTGGTCGAGGAATGCCTTTCTCTCATTCCAGGCAAACCGTGTTGGCCCAGCTGCTTTGCCATTGGGAAAATGCCACCCACAGACCCTTGAGTTATAGTTTGGGGTGAAGTCGTCAAGCCTGCAAAAAGAAAATAAATTGATCAATACTTAAAGAACTAAATGGCAATGAACATCTTAACATCTCAGTCTCCCTCCAACTTAAAAAAACAACTTCTATCATCAGATGTGTTGTTTAGCTATATATAGGCCTACTAGAGTGTTTCTTTTTGCGTCATTTTACCCTTCATAGTCTAATGATTTCCTATGCAGCACAGACACTTGCCATCCTTCTTCTTGTGTTAGCATAGGGAATATTACTGTTGTGTCATCCAAAAAGACTTTCATTTAGAGGTAATTCACACCACGACCATGTTACTATCACAAGATAGTGACTTAACGATAACGTTATCAGCTCTGGAAACGAGTGATAAATTCTGTTTGGCAAAGAAGGGGCTAACGTCAGCTATTTGGCTAACTGCAATGCATGTTCTGCTTTGCTGTCCAATGTCCACCAAAACACACACGCACACAGTCTCACACACACTTTATCATTTTTGCCTCAATGTTATATAGACAGGTAACGTTATGTAAACTAAGTTTAGCGCTAGCTAACGTTACCTAACTAGTACCTACCGTAGTAACGTTAGCCTAGCTAACACAATAAAACACAAATAAATGTTTAAAATTCATATAATGTGATTTTCTGGGATCTCACTGTTAAGATGAACCTACCATGAAAATTATAGACCGTTCCTTTCTTTGTAAGGGGGCAAACTCACAAAATCAGCAGGGGGTGAAATACTTATTTTCCCCACTGTATAAGAGCAGTTTTGTTGCCATTTATTAATTTCTGCACCTGACTGTTTCGGAACCACCTCGGTGCTGGTTGTATTGTTATCGACATGGTGTCTCTGTTTTGGCAGTAACTCGTTCAGTTGCAAGGAAAACAATAGACTAATATTTAGGGGTTAAAATGTGGCCATCGGTAATGCAGTGCGAGTATTGCAGAATGCATTTCTGGAAGGAGACTTCCAGGAGGCTTTTGTCTGTGACCGTTGTCAGCTTGTGAAGCATCTCGAGAGCAAGATTATTTTTGTGTGTTTTGTCTTTTACAGGTGACATTCTGGGATCATCAAGGATTTATACTATTTGTGGAATAAACATGCATTCTATGATGAATAAAGAATAGTTAAAGAAAGCCTAAAGTTTGCAGTTTACTTATTATTTGTTTTTCAAAATGTTTATCTCTCCAGTCCTCCCCAACAGGGGTGTTGATTAGCCCAAGGCTCGAACGAGGGCCATTAACCACCCCTGAAGTTCCATATATGATTGTGTATGCACTGGCATGGAGTGATTTATATATGTTATACTATGGCTATAATTAAAGTGCATGCACATTTTTAATAAACTATTAAAACTATCAAGTGATTAATCAAGTAACTAAAATGATAATGAATGTACGCATCTGCCACATGACGATATTTCTGGCTAACTGCCACTGACCATTGGATCCTACATACTCTTGGCTACTTGCATTTAGATCACTAGCAAATACATTAGGAACATAGATAGGAAGCTAGCTTGCAAGCTACACAAGTCCTCGCTTGTTGTGGGTTACTGGTGACGAACAGCAACAAGTATTGGTTTGATACCTGCAAAAGCTGTTTTTTTACAGAAATCTCTCACAGTGCAAGCAACCGTGTTCTGAGAGACAAGACACTATGCATCTCTGCTGTTGCCTATAATTGGGATGTAGCCGGTTGTGTGTTGCATGTCATCTGTGTGTGAAGCACAAAGTGATTACAGGAAGCCAGTTCTCCAAAGTATTAACTCATCTCATTGACTCATTTGCATCCAGTCTTCAATACAATGTAATGTTAGCTAACTACTAACTACTAGCTAACTACTAACTAGCTAGCTAACCAATCAAGGGTAACATTACAAATAAAATGTCTGTTTCATATCCCAGTTAGCACAGGCGTCAGTCAGCCAGAATTGAGCAAATCGGCATTACAGCAGGCTTCTAAAGTTTGATAGATGTTCGCTTGCTTACGCACTATGAATTCTGTCAACAGTGTTTCCGGCCACAAGTTAGTGAGTATCAACCCAAATGTCTACTTACAAAACCCCAGAATAAATGTAAATATTTATTGTAACTAACATTACATTCTCAACATTCTATTTCTTATGAAAAATAGAACTTATTTTAAAAAATAAAGTTAAGTTTTGAAATGTGTACATGTAGTGATTTAGAAGTGTGATGAGGTACTTTGCCGTGCATATACACTATTTGCCTCGCATATATAAAGCATGGCTGTCAGCCAATATATACTGTATATATTCTAAGCTATTATGTTTAAGAAACTCTGTAAGATGGATATGTCTAAATATAGCTCACGGTAACAGCAAGCAACTGCAGATGTATAGGTTAAGCACATCTTGCCCAAACTGTCACCATGACATGGCTGCAATGACAGGAGAATGATTAAATGTTTTACCATGACAATAAGCCACTTAATGGATTCAAGGCCCCAAAGCATACAGCTTTCCAAGATGCTGTCTTGGTTTGGGGGGGCTCTTCTATGACCAACTGATTTTTCTTTCCTCTTAGAAATGTGATGTCATCTGTTAGAAGCGTTGCCACAGTAACAGGTCTCCAGCTGTGCACTGCGGCAACTATTTGACAGCTGCAAGATAGGCTTGTGTGGGCATGTCCATATGTGGAACCAGAATCCACATTATACTTCCACCCACACACATATACAGTACCCTACAAAATCATTCGCAACCTTGATAAAGATGAGCAAAGAAGGCTGTTTACAATACAGGTAATGAGCTATATTGTCTGTTGAAAAAAATGGGGAAACTATATTCTATTACACTAATAGATTATTTTTTCCACAAATGGTGTGTCACAATCATTCCCATCCCTATTTTCAGTACTTTGTGCAGCCCCCACTCCCAAGTATAACATTACTGAGTTCATTATCTTCTATAGTGTTTTATGGGATTGGTGAAAATTGGGGGGGGTCTTTGGCCATTCCTCCATAGTCCATTCAGAATATTTCAAGATCCTTCAGATCCTTTGGTCTGCATTTGTGGACTGCCCTCTTCAATTCAAACCACAAATGTTCAAGTGTGGAGACTGTGATGGTGTTGCAAAACAATACGTTTGTGGTCAGTTCTTATTTTGAGGTATACTTGGGATCATTGTCTTGCAGCAGGAAGATCAATTTGCCAAGTTTTAGCTTCCTGGCCGAAGGAACCAGGTTTGGGCCAAAATGTCTTGGTATTTGCTTGGTATTAGACTTCAAGATCCCATTAACCTTAAGCATCATTCTCCCGATACTAAACCAATCACTGGTGTACATGGCAAAAAAGCGTAATGCATTTTAGCAAACTCCAGACACAATTTTTTGTTGATTTCACTCCATAGATGCTTATTTCTGGCAACCCTTCCAAAAATCATTTTGTGTCCCCAAGATGCAACCAAGTTTTTTAGATCTTAAACTGTGGCCCTTGGATTTTCTTTACCGCAAAAACCGTCTGCTGTAGTAAGTTCACAATCAGCGTTTTGTATTGTGCTCTCTGATGTGCTGGACACTTTATCCTAGTGAGCATGCCTTTACACATATTTTCCAGTAGACAGAGAAGATATTCAACAAACAAAACAAGGTTTTTACAATGTGCATTGTTTCACCTGTTGTCCTATCGGTGTTAATATTTTCGGAACAGTGAATTTAGAATAAAAATGGTCTATTCTCTGAATCCAGTAGCCTTAACAGTGAAATGCTCTTGTTTAAAGTTCAGCACTCTGAATACTGAACACAAGTGGTATTACGTGTTAAAACCCCCTCACTTATCCTACATGTAAAATATATTCATTTGATTTAATATAATAATTGCTACACAGGATAACAATTATCAATGAAATCTCCGAATTCGTTGATAGGCAGAACAAACTGGTGGATCAACCTTCATCAAAATATACTGTACAACTGCAAGGCAAGGCAAGTTTATTTGTATAGCACACTTCATACAACAATGGCAATTCAAAGTGCTTTACACAGAGCATATAAAATACAGAGCAAGGAGAATAGGTAAGAAAATACAAATAAGTGAATATATAATTAAAAAATTAAAAATATTAAAAATAAGATACAGTATAAAAAGTAATAAGAATAGATGAAAAAATAAAATATATAGAGTAAAAAATACTAATAAATCATTAAAAGAGTAAATCAAAGTGCCAGTGTTTAGTCATAAATATTGCAGAACATGAAGGTTTTTAGCCTAGTTTTGAATATATTTAGAGTTTGGGCTTGTTTGAGTTCTTCAGGAAGTGACTAAAAGCTGCTACACCGTGTTTTGTTTTCACTCTTGGAGTGTTTAATAGACTGGTCCCAGCTGATCTTAGGGGTCTAGCTGGAATGTAAGGTGAGAAGAGGTCTGATATGTATTTTGGTCCAAGACCATTTAGCGATTTGTAGACATTTAGGAGTATTTTGAATTCAATTCTCTGACAGACTGGTAACCAGTGTAGAGATCTGAGAATAGGTGTAATGTGTTCAAAAATGTAAGTTTTTGTTAACCCTCTGAGGTCCGTGCTAAGCTTTGAGATGGTTTGCAATTTTGGCATGGTCTGATATTTATCTAAATTTCATCAATTTAACACACACTTACTCCAAAGTGTTTGATATTTTTATTTGAAGGACAATCACAGCTACATTTGTATGCCATCAATAGTTTGGTCAGTATCATATGCAGCTTGTAAATAGATCTACAAACACACAAGTTAAAAATAGTAAATTTTTCTGCTGTCACAAAAGTTGTGAAAGCACACACTAAACTATAGTGACAAATTGTTTTGCCAATGTGTGTTTGTTCATCAAGGTCTTGGTTATGTAAGGGTGTGAAAACAGTTTAGCACATCTGAGATCTAAATAGCTAAAAACCTGTTTTTATCAGAACTGGTCACATTTATTTCAGGCTGTGGGAGGGCTAAATGCTAAATACCTGAATATTCATTATTCATTGTCCACACCTCTAAGATCTGTCAGATGGGCCATCTCCCTCTCAAAGGCCATCAGAGTAAGCAAGTCAGTGAGCCATGCAGAAGAATATATGCTTTTTTCATTTTGGAAGATTTATTGAAAACAGCACACAAACTACTATACAGTATATACAGGGGAATGCCACATATTACAAGTCATACAGCCTAACAATAATGCACATAATCCTCCTCCTCCTGAGACCCAAGGGAAAAAAGGGTCTTCCAATTCAACTTTTTTGTGATTTCATGCCTCTTTAGAGTTAAAACAACAACTCACAATTTAGATTTTAAATGGCTAAGCAATATTTGAGTGACCATTTCTCCTTTCACGACAAGCGCTTCTTGTGGCAGCAGCCATTTTGGCTCTTATTTTATTATCCACAAACGTAGGCAAAACAATGTCGGAGGCGACACACAAATAACTCACAAAACAAAACAAAATAATAAACTAACTGGAACAAACAAAGGTAGCTAAACAGCAAATCCAAAACGTAATCCCAAACACGGATTTAACTAAACAGAAGCACTCTTATAATAAACAAAAACAAGAATCGATTTTACAAGGACGTGAGATCATGAAACCGATCATGCTACATACGATTTTTTATAACATTTTAGGCTGTTTGAAAAGTATTCTTCCATAGATCTTGTGTGCGCCTATTGAAATTTGTTACTTTGCAACACGCGGAATATGTAGTCACAAGACGCAGAATTCATATATTGAATATATATACGAGTATTTGATAACATGGCAAATCAAATATAGTTACTTACTCTTCGTCAGTTGTTGTCCTCGTCGCTTTCCATCAATGCTCTCAAACACTGCAGCGCAGAAAATCTTTCCATCTTGAATAAAATTGTATGTCTGTATAAAATCTTGCTTCAAATTGTCGACAGTTTGTGTTGTTTACGCCGGCGTTTTCACACATGGCCCCACGCCCCTCCCCACACACCTCCCGAAACTAGCACCTAGTTACCATGTCAATAGAAGGGGACGTTACTAACAGGTAAAAAAGAGAGTAAAAGGCAAGGTTTACTTTTGGTCTAATTAACCTAATTTAAAAAATCCCATTTGATTTGCCAGTGCTCAAATCGGAAAGTCGCGATTCTAAGGTTTCTGTCAATGTTTTTGTCGCGTGTGTATGATAAAATATCGCGAAGTTAGAAATAGTAATATACTTTTATTGCTGCTGGGAGCTGCGCCGCTCCCGTCGACCTCAGGGGGTTAAGACTCTAGCAGCAGCGTTTTGGACGAGCTGCAATTTGCAAACAGCACCTTTAGAAAGGCCTGTCAGAAGACCATTACAATAATCAAGCCTACTCTAAATAAATGCATGGATGAGCTTTTCAAGGTCTTGTTTAGACATGAAACCTCTAATTCTTGCTATGTTTTTCAGGTGGTAGTAGGCTGATTTTGTTATTGAGTTTATGTGGCTGTTGAAGTTTAGATCAGAGTCTAGAATTACACCAAGATTTCTGACCTGGTTTTTAGTGTGAAGAGAGAGAGAATCAAGGTGGGCACTGACTTTCAATCTTTTGTCATGTGCACCGAAGACAATTATCTCAGTTTTATCTTTATTTAGCTGGAGAAAATTATGTCTCATCCAGCTGTTTATCTGTTCAATGCATTGGCAGAGATTGTCAATAGGACTATAGTCATTTGGTGAAAGGGCTATATAAATTTGAGTGTCATCCGCATAGTTGTGTTATGCAATTCGGTTGTTTTTTAAGATGTGTCCTAATGGAAGCATGTAGAGATTGAATAAAAGAGGGCCAAGGATTGATCCTTGGGGAACTCCACATGTCATTTTAATTTGATCGGATACAAAGTTGCCAATGGAGACATCATAGTTTCTGTCCTGTAGGTAGGATCTAAACCAGTTTAAGACAGTGCCTGAAGGTCCAACCCAATTTTCTAGTCTGTCTATTAAAATGTTGTGGTCTACAGTATCAAAGGCAGCACTAAGATCTAGCAACACTAAGACTGAAATTTTTCGGAATCTGTGTTTAAACGGATATCATTTCAGACCTTGATAAGGGCCGTTTCGTGCTATGTAAGGGGCGAAAGCCTGATTGAAAATTGTCAAAGAGGTCATTTAAGGTCAAATAGTTGTTAAGTTGCTGGTAGACAACTTTTTCAATTATTTTACCCATGAAGGGTAAGTTTGATATGGGTCTGTAATTATTGAGTAAAAGTGGGTCTAGGCTGCTCTTTTTCAATAAAGGCTTAATAACTGCAGTTTTCAGAGTCTCAGGGAAATTTCCTAATAAGAGGGAATTGTTTATTATTTGTATTAATTCACTCGCGTAGCAACTAAAAACGTTTAAAAAAAAACTTGTAAGTAGAACATCGAGGGCACAGATAGATGGTTTAAGATCTGACATGATTTCATCGAGTCTTGTAGTCGATAGTGTTAAATTGTGTCATAGTTGTTATATGATCCTTATCTGGGAACATGTGACAGGTGACATGTTTTTCGTGCCTCGCGTAGAGGAGCTAATAACTTGTCTAATGCCTTCTATTTTATTGCTAAAAAAGGATGCAAACTCATTGCATTTACTGGTAGAGAGGAGTTCCTGAGCAATGGATGCTGGTGGATTTTTAAAAAGGATGCGTACGTTATTGATGTTATTGTTTATGATCTTAGAGAAAAAGGATTGTCTGGTGCTTCTTATTTCTGTATTATAGATTTGAAGATTCTCTTTATAGATATCATAATGGACCTGGAGATTTGATTTTCTCCATCTGCGCTCTGCTTTATGACACTCCCTTTTTTGGGCCTTTACAGATGGAGCAGTTCTCCAGGGAGCTTTTTGCTTTCCAGAGATGGATTTGATCCTAATAGGCGCAATAGCATCAATAACCTTTGTGATTTTGGAGTTGAAATCATGTAGAAGGTCATTAACTGAGGTTGTGATGGGGGCCAAGGAAATGGCCTCCATAAACAGTGCATTAGTGTTTTCATTGATATGTCGTTTTGTAGTAATTTCAGATATATTTTGAATAATAGGAGAAATAGACACATCAAAGAATATGCAGGAATGGTCAGATAAGGCAATGTCAGTTACAATAACATTAAGAATGTTTAGACCTTTGGTGATGATAAGGTCCAAAATGTGACCTCGGTTATGAGTTGCTGAAGTCCAAAAACATCCAACAAGACAGAGAGTTATTTGACTCTGTTGTCCTCTGAGTTATCTATATGAATATTAACATCACCAGCAATGATTAACGTCAAATTCAGTAGTAATAATGGAAAGAAGCTCAGTGAGTGCATTGAAAAAGATAGCAGAGTACTGAGGTAGTCTATATAAAATTATTAAAAGGATTCGAGGGGAGCATTTAAAAATAGCTGAAAGATATCCAAATGATAAAAATTCTCCAAATGATATCTGCTCGCAATTAAAAACATCCCTGAAAAAGGTGGTAATTCCACCTCCTTTCTTATGTGTTCTAACAACATCTAAGCTTCTAAAATTAGGGGGGGCTGACTCAATAAGGATCGGTGCCTTGCTTTCTTTGTCTAGCCACGTTTCAGTCACAAATAAAAAATCCAGTTCATAGGAGCTAATCAAGTTGTTCATTAACTTGCATTTGTATCTCGGCTAGAACGGTCTCGTCGCGCGTCAGTAAGTGTAATTTTCCGGCGTTAGATTTTGTTGGTTTAGCCTCTGTGTTCGTACCCTGTTAGTAGTAGTTATGAGGCTCTGCACACACACCTTTTTATTTTCTTTTTTATTTACTTTTTGATATCCTGTTTGATATCCTGTATAATTTATTTTATTACCCTGCGATAAAAAAGTGGAGCGGAGGTGTTTTATGGCAGGGGGGTGCTTTGTGTGACGTACGCCTTATTGCAGATGGCCCCTGATGGCCCCACCATATGTTTTTTAAGCTTTGTGCATTTAAAAAAATGTGCGCCGTGGGTGGGGTGTGTGTGTGTGTGTGTGTGTGGGTGTGTGTGACGTGGACCAACCAGGTAATAAAGGTAGCTGTCTGTTAGGCTAGGGGGCAACCTATGTGTAATCCACACCAACAATGTCTCGGCATGTCCATCTACAGACTCTGACACCAACAAGACGTGGAAACTCCACGCTTAAAGGTTTGTCTCTGGCGCCAAGAAAGAGAAAAGATTACAGAACAAGTGTCTTGAAACAATATCTGAACCAGCCGGCAATTGTAGAATACGAACGCGCCTTAGCCGCACCACATTTTTATACCGGTTACAAGTTTCATAAAGACTGTCAATCTGTAAAACTATACGGCGGTGGTGACCCCTGTGGTCACCCATGTGGTACAGGGATCGCGGGTGTGTGTTGTGAAACTGCAACGTTCGCTAAAGACTCCTGGAGGGCCTTTCGTGACAAATACAAACCAGTCGCCGATGAGGACACAGTAGTAGTAAATGACCGCATGTTCCGCACTATTGATGGCTACAGTAGCGTCAAAAAGAGATTGTTATTGACAACAGAAGACGATGACTGTGTGAGTGGCGGTATGACAAGCATCCAGGCCCCCGCCCCTGAGGGCTTCTAGCTATAAAGTATATGCAATATTTTACAGATGTTACAAAGCCTAGGACCATGGACAACCCCGCTGATTCATCGCACGTAACAGGACCCAACGACCAGGAATACCTTCACCGGCAGACCCCGGCGAACCACATGGACAGCACGGTGACTACCGCAACTAATACGGGTGTTTCTGAACCGGCTACAAGCGAAGGGTCTGACTGTCCCCTTACACCCCTAGGCGTGAGACTTATAAAGGTTACCACATGTATGTTTCTGGAGGACATTGTCAACGAGCTGCTCAGAGAGACCTGTTACGGGTGTGAGATCGATCAAGCAATCCAGAGACACCACACGTGTCTGTACGAACAAGAGGAATTCTTTTTCGAAAACAATATAGAGGATATCACACAGAGGTTGTTAACACCGGGTCTTGCGACGATTTTTTAAAACCTTCTGCAAACCAACGGTTTAAGACCATCGATCCCCAGAATTCTTGGTTGTGTTGAGTCATTACTATTTGGTCTGGTGGATGAACCGTACATTTGCATGAAACTGCGTGAAATAAGGCACAAACTCTTCAGTAACTTTTGTAAAACATCCGTACATGCAGCTATGTGGTGTTGGCGGGCCGAAAAAAAAGAGGGTGTTACTGCCAACAGAAGATGCCGATGGTGCGAGCAGCAGTATGACACGCATGCAGGGCCCCGCCCTGAGGACTTCTAGCTATAAAGTGCATGCGTTGTTTTACAGATGTTACAACAGCCTAGGACCATGGACAACCCCACTGATTCATCGCACGTTACAGGTCCCAACGACCAGGAATACCTTCACTGGCAGCACCCGACGAATCACATGGACAATACGGCGACTACAGAAACTAATACGGGTGCTTCTGAACCGGCTACAAGCGAAGGGTCTGACTGTCTCCTTACACCCCTAGGTGTGAGACTTATAAAGGTTACCACATGTATGCTTCTGGAGAACATAGTCACCGCGAAGCTCCGAGAGACCTGTTACGGGTGTGAGATCGATCATCCAATCCAGAAGCACCACCCGTGTCTGTACGAACCAGAGGAATTCTTTTTCGAAAACAATATAAAGGACATCACACAGAGGCTGTTAACACCGGGCCTTGCGACGATTTTTTCAAACCTTCTGCAAACCATCGATTTAAGACCTTCAAAACCGAAACTTGGCTGTGTTGAGAATTCTACTTGGCTCTGTATGAAACTGCGTGAAATAAGGCACAACCTCATCAGTCACGTTTGTGAAGCATCCGTACACGAAGCTGTGAAGTGCTGGGGCGACGAAAAACAGGCCTGTTGACATGGGGAACATCCGTTTGGCAGCACCTATTGATAAACAATATGTGAAGACAGAGCTAGCTGCTTTATTGTGTGGTGTAATTACTAGCAATAGACCACCGGGGGCTGTTATTGAGGCAGCATGTTTAGATAGGCTGAAAAAAGTGTTGATGTCCGCTAGGGATGTGTGTGATGTCTGGGGGGATTTATTACAGATGTGTGCTTATGATATCAAGCCTTGTCATGTGACTGTAACAAGCTTGCTAAAATGTCTGGGCATGTGTCGGAAAAGTTTCAATGTAGGTATGATAATCAGCCTATGTGCATATATTACAGATTTATGCATACTGAAGATGGCTAAAAACGATATTGTAAATGTGTGTGTGGTTGTTGAGATTCTAGTAGATTTTCTGATTTGTAAGAATGATAATGCTTGCATACAATTTTTAAACATTATTGATACAATGTGAATCATGTGTGTCCTTTTTTAGTCGGAATAAAAAGTTTTGTCACAAGTAAAACTGCATCATTATTTGTCGGGTGCTTATAGCGGATGTTTTATGATGACAGAAGAAATGCAGGCCGTCTATTACGACCCCGCTAGTGCGGGGTTGTTTGGCGGTAAAAGTCGCCTAAAACGTGGCGTGTTCAAGAAAACAGGTATTCATTTATCTGACAAAAACGTGGCCGACTGGCTGCAAGGGGAGGAGACCTACACTTTACATGCGCCAGCCCGCATTAATTACCCTAGAAACAGGGTAATCGTCTACAGGATAGACCAACAGTTTCAGGCTGATCTAGTAGACATGTCCATGTACTCAAAGGTTAATGACAACTACAAGTATATGCTGACATGTATTGACATGTTCAGTAAATATGCGTGGGTACGTATGTTAAGAAGTAAATCAGGGGTCGAGGTATCAAAAGCTTTTGAAGATATATTACGGAGGGGGCGCGTCCCTCGAAAACTACATACGGATCGTGGTACAGAGTTTTACAATAAACATTTTCAGAAGGTTTTGACCAGACACAAAATACACAATTTTTCCACAGGCAGTGAGCTTAAGGCCTCAGTTATCGAGCGTTTTAACCGTACTTTAAAGGGCTTGATATGGAGGTATTTGACATCGGTCAACTCACACAGATATGTGGATGTCGTACAAGACATACTTACATCATACAACAACAGTTTTCATAGAAGTATACAAAGAACCCCGACAGAAGTGTGTATAGAAAACGAAAAATAGGTTTTTAAAACACTGTATGGTCTGAAGGATGTTGTCAAGCCATGCTTTAAATATGCTATAAATGATATTGTACGGATATCGAAGGCTAGAACACCATTCGCTAAAGCTTATGAAGAGACTTATACTAGGGAATATTTCACCATAGCGGCACGGATCCGCCGGACCCCGCCAGTCTATAGACTAAAAGATTATGACGGCGAATTTATTGAGGGATCTTTTTATGAAGAGGAATTACAAAAAATAAATATTGACGGCAGTAAACCCTTTAAGGTCGAAAAAATTCTGGCCAAGAAAGGTTTCATGGTCCTTGTTAAATGGCTCGGGTGGCCTGCTAAGTTCAACAGTTGGGTTCGTGAAGAGGAGGTTATAGACATCTAGAACCACTAAGAAGCCATGGCTAGTGAGGGCTTTTACATCACATTACCCTCCAACGCATCACGGGGGGTGTATCCTGATAACGCTATATCGAATTACCGGACAAAATTATCGAAACAGCTGATATTGAAAGGGGCATGGCAGGTCGGTCTAGTCGAATTTCAATATCCAAGAACATGGCATACTATAGCGCAATCAGACGCTGTTTTTACGGTCGTTGATAAGCAAACGGGGGCGGAAGCAAAATATATGATAACATCAGGGACTTACACATCCTTTACGGATATCATCTCGGCTATTAACAAGCATACGAACCCCCTGTCTATAATTCTTGGATACGCACCGGTAAAAAACAAAATATACATGGTGACAAAAAGGGATATAGCTCTAAAGTTCGTTGGAAGGCTAGCTATAATTTTAGGTGTTAACCATTATCTTGAACAGGGTGAGGCGAGGGGGGATAATGTTAAAAAAGACAAGGTTTACGCCCCGAACCCTGCGGATTTACACGCGGGGTTCTATAATCTTTTTGTATACACGGACATAATTGAACATCAGGTCGTAGGCGATCACTATGTGCCAATGTTGGGGTGTGTACATATAGCCGGGGAAGAGTTGCAAGTGGTCACTAGCCGGTATGATAAAACCCACTACGTACCGGTCTCCAGCGCTCATATTAATGACATAGTCATCGAGATAAAGAGTGACCAGAATCTGCACGTACCATTCACATACGGTAAAGTGGTCGCGAAACTTCATTTCAGGCCTGCAAGACATAGTGTGTGAAATCATAAATAGATCCATGATGATTCCGTTTAACTCTTATGCACGGGATCCAGAGCGCTATATAGCCTATTATCAAAACCAAGCTGGCGGTGGTCTGCCCGGCTACGCCGGCGGTGCTGCACAATACGGGGCCGGCTTGGGGGGCCTTTTTAGGGGCTTTTTCCATTTTGCAATGCCTCTATTAAAAAAAGGTTTTAACATAGCCAAGCCACATCTTAAGCACGCCGCTAAAAACATAGTAGGCGATGTCCTCACCAACGTCATGTCTACAGCCAGTCGTAGCAATGTTGATCAGGAAGGAAGCGGACTGTTAGTTATGACGCGTAAGACCCAGAAAAGACCCCCAGGAAACAGACTTAGTTCTGTAGGCAAGAAAAGACGTAACGTACGTAGGACCGCAACAGTACGTAAAAGAAGGACGAAGCGTAAGCACATCGTTAGTAGACCTGTTTCGCCCCGCAAAGGATTCATATTCTAAAATGGCATTATTACACGGATTGAGTGAAGAGTGTATAAAATCAGAATTAGATTTATTCACGGTACCGTTGACACAAACGGCTATAGAAAAGTGTACCTATGTGGAAATTCCGCCATTATCCGCCATAACTGCTAACGGACCTATAGAGTTCAATATACCAGCATCCGGGGAGCATTATCTGGATTTAAATAACACAACATTATATTTACGTATGAAGATTGTTGCGCCAGATGGCGGAAAATATACCAGCAGGGGCTCTTGTGGGGGTTATAAACTACCCTGCTGCAACCCTATTTTCTCAGGTAGATGTCTCTTTAGGGGACCGTCTGATCTCACAAAGCTCCAATACTTACCCCTACCGCGGCATAATCGAGTGTTTAATGAACTATGATAAACAAGTCCTGGAATCAAATTTCACAGCCGGTCTGTTTTACAAAGACACGGCGGGGCACACAGATGTCAGAATCCCTGATGGTGATAATATGGGGTTAAAGAAAAGTGTACTTACACTGCAGGGAGTTCTGTGGTAGAGCTGCTCTCACCCATTCATAGTGACATTTTTTTTCAAGAGAAGTTGATGTTAAACGGAGTTGATATTAAAATCCGGATGACCAGGAGCAAGGATGAATTTTGTCTAATCCGTGATGATATCGTAGACTACAAAATACAAATTGTCTCGGCAGCACTGTTTGTCAAAAAGGTTACGCTCTCTCCGGCTGTTAGGTTGGGCCATGCCGAGGCCCTACTCACAGCAACTGCAAAATACCCGATAGACCATGTGACCCTTAAAAATTTCTCCATACCGGTCGGTTCACGTGTGTCTAATCACGAGAATCTATTTCTCGGCACATTGCCAAAATCTATAGTGGTAGGCATGGTTGATAATGATGCATTTACAGGGGTTTTTAATAAGAACCCGTTCACGTTCAAGCATTATAACTTGGAGTATCTCGCACTACATCTTGACGGTGTACAATATCCGTCCAAGCCGTTGCAGCCAAACTTCCTCGATAAGTCGACAGTTCGCGAGTATTACCAAATGGTGATGGCATCTGGGCGTCATTTAAAAAATCAGGTGATGTCTATTGATAGAGACGAATTTATTAACGGTTACACCCTTTATGCGTTTAATCTGACCCGCGATGAGGAACTCGGACAACACCTATCTCTAATCGAATCAGGACATCTCCGGCTGGAACTTAGATTCAGAATCCCCCTACCAAGAACTATGAATCTCATTGTCTATGCGGTGTTTGATAGTCTGATTGAAATATCTAATCGTAGACAGGTTCTTGTGGACTATTATTAGGAATTACAGGCCCCTGATCAGTGATTCAGGATGATAAGAAAATAGGGGCAGGATGGATACTGTAGAGCTAACAGCCGTTATGGAGAAAATCGCCGCAAACACACATATTCTTGGGGTATTACCTAGCGACCAACTACCTCCGGATCCTGTACGATTACGGCCTGCATCTGTAATCATTAACACTCATCCATCTAATTCACCCGGCGAGCATTGGTTAGCCGTTTTCATAACCAATGACAACACGGCGTGTTTTTTCGACAGCTTCGGTCACAACCCTAACGATGATATGTTTCCTAAATCGATTTATCTGTTTTTAAGAAGAACATGTTCATTGTTGCAATATTCAGGTAGACAAGTTCAAGACTTTACATCGGTCACCTGCGGCGAACATTGTCTATTCTTTATTTACCATATGTCTAAAGGTATGAGTTATGAGTCTGTAATGGATAAATATTCAAATGACCTTTTTAAAAACGACTCCATGGTAGCACGTTTTGTGAGAAAATTACAACCATGTGTATGTAACTCTAATGTTTTTAACTGTATACAACATGTGCAGACGGGTGAAATGTATGCCTGATTATAATAAATATACATATCATTTATCAAACGTTGTACGGTTTCGCTCTGTAAAATAATGTATGCTAAGACAGGATAAACCATGTCTGTATACCCCCCTGATAAGTAAATAACACAAGCAGAAGACAAATTCTCATACAAAAATAATAATTCGTTTATTAACATTTTCAAACAATGATACACAACACATTTTCAAACATGTTTTGCAGGTAGATATGGCACTTTTTCATTTCACAACACATTTTTTAAAAGACTGAAATAAAATAAAACAAAATAAAACAAAAATTAATAACTGGACCATTTAGGAGCTAAACGTAATTTTTTAGAACGGGGTGACACAACAGCCGGGGATATGAAGTTGTCTGTGCTGTCTGTGGGGCTTGGCCTTCTCACAGGCGTTACGTCACCCGAAGCTGCAGGTCTATGGCTGCGTTTAAAAGCATGAATCTCCCCTTTAACACGTTTGTTTGGAACCGTAGATAGGGGTATGTTCAGCGTCGCAATAGCCCTCAGAAACGAGTGCCAACCATGTGGCCTTCTCCCGGAGGCAATATTGTGTGGTGCTGTGACATTTTTAATCAAGTCAAAGATATGGGTGTTCTGAACAACCACTCTGTTTAAAATAAACTCACCCGTATCGGACCACGAGGCTATATCTTTTGATTGACTCATTTTCTCTCAAATATATTGCGCATTTTTCTTGCTTCTAGCAGAGATGTTTTTCAAAATGTCTACAACCACACCGTCCGAATCAGCAAACACCCCCTGGTCAACGTCTGTCGGGCCGGTACTCTTAACAACGTCCAAAGGTAATGACAGGTTTAATGAGGTAGTCTCGATAGAACCCTGCTTAATCAAGGCCAGATATCTTTGCAGCAATGACGAATATTGAGCAGCCTTCTCATCGACGCCCAAATCGGTTCTATTCAGAACTGTTCTTATAGAGGCATCCAGGTCGTTCTCAACACTTTGTCTTAAAGGTATAGGGGTCCGGTTATCTCTTAATCTATCCACCTGACTTTGCGGTACTAAAAACATTTTCTCTGAGTATTCCATAACTATAAACTTAGCTTTGTTTCGACAGTAAGCTTGTTAGAAACGGTACTGCCACGGATAGTAGCGGTAGAAGAAACCCGCCTCTTTGCTTAATAACTCTCTTCTTTCTAGCCAAAGCTATCTTTTTATCGGCAATGTTCCAGATATAAGCCTTTTTCTTAGCCAACTTTTTATATTGAGGGTTTGTTAGCAGTATCACACCACGCAGTATATTAAAAGCAACTTCACACAACGACAGGATCAGTTCTTTTGAAGCCGTTTGCAGAATAAGTTTTCTTTGTGCAGGTTTTGCATTTAAAAGAATCTGCATAAGCGGCAGATTACGCATAACCCTCGCAGACATGTCGGTATCTCAGCGCTTATTTCTTTTTTTTCTGAACATACACAACTTGATACGGTGAAAGTAGATCTGTTCTGAGCCGCAATGAATCAGGCGTCTTTGCTTTATAATCAATCAGCAGATAACCGAATGGTTCGCCTGTAGCGTCTTTGAAAGATTCCATAAAATATCTTGTATTACCGGGGTACATTTGTCTAGCCAACACATTAATTTGGTTATTGTCCCGGGGGTTCTTAAACAATATCAGATAATTAGTATTCAGACTGATTGTACGGCTGGTCTTACCCTGAAAAAATTAATTTTGCACCAGATAGATTGCACTGAGATTACGATGATGAACGTATTGTGTAAACACTTTCTCAACCTGCTGGCTGTTACTGGCGTCTTTCATAACATCATCAATAATTAATAAACACGTTTTAGACACAGGTAATAGGTTATCGTCATCCAGTCTTTCGGGTATACCATCAACAAATGTGATATCTCTTATTTTTAACAACTCGTCATATAACGGTTGCCAACAGTCGTAGATATAAACTATCTTTTCAATTTTATCAGAAATCACCCGGTCCGCATTAGCTAGTAGGTTTTTTACAAAATAAGTTTTCCCCGAGTTAGATGGCCCACTTATCACGCAAGAGAAAGGGTGCTGCAGCCGGTGGTCAAACCCCATCGCCTCTTTAAGACCTGGCTTATTTCTTTCCATGTTCAGTATCCGTAAGGCAGAGTTGTGTAGTCTGGTAATAAAACACGCTTGTTATAAACTACTTTAAACTTTTTAACAAGGGGGGTGTTTTTTAATGTGAGACGATTTATGGTTTCTGATCGCACGATAACATGACGTGTGGAGTCCCTGTGTGTCACAAAATGGTCGACCAGGTCAATCAATGATTTCAAGTTGATCACTTTAGAGGCTTCGGCGTTTAAAGTGATCCCTTTAGCTTTCATACAACACGTTCCCTTGAATGTCCTATAACCATAAGTCTTGGGCCCTCCGGAACAGAATTCGATTATGTGGTCTTCATGATCGACCTCACTGGTGAGGTCCCCCAAATATGGGCCGAGTTCTGGCTCCTTATCACCCTCTGCGGTCACAAACACAACACTGTCTGTATCACTATACAACAACCGGGGCCCTAATGTGTTCATCAGACCATATAGCTCGAGGCGTGCATGCGCTGTTGTGAAGGCCCCTATGAATATGTTTATATCACGTGTAGTCCCTACAACGCCTTTGGGGTGTCGCCACTGAACCATGGCCACTGTGTCTGAGATAAAAGAGAAGTGTGTCACCTCTATATCGGCCGAAAAAATGTATCGAGCAAAATCACTAGTCTCTGACACCATCGATGTGTAGGGTAGATTTTCCCTCATTGAAAACCTACCCCACAAAGAATTGAAAATAAGTTTATTAATGGCCCTTCGCGCTGGATTAAAATAAATTTTTGATGGGTCAAGGGTAATGCCTTCATGTTCAAAATAGTCTGTGATATACCCTTGTTTGTCGTCCTCAGTTACAACATGTGAGGGATAACCGCTAGCCTCCTGTTTATGTTGTAAGAATGTTTTGACATACTCTGAAAACAGAGTGTCAGATCTGTCTGGAAAATGCCAGACCTCATCCACCTTAGTTACAATGTACCCGAATTCTAAAGCTTTTAACAATTCGAGACTCACCCATGTACCTGAGACGGCTCTCTCAGCGTCAGTGTGTGCACACATGCCTGACTGATTTTCCTGTTGTGCACATGCGCAGCATAAAGGAAACATCAACTTGCCGTGGCACCTGAATGGTAATACAGGGTGCAGCAACCCCCTAGGGGGCAGTACTGTTGCTTTGATAAGGCCATAATAATTTTCCAAGGGTTCGAAATTTTGCAATATAACCTGTGGATGTCGTGATTGACAGTAGGGGTATAAACTAGTAAAATCAAGATATTGAATTTTCTCACAGTCGCTGATCTTGTGGTAAAGCTTGTACGCATTTGTACAACCGCCAAAGAGAGCATCCCTAGGGTTTAAACGTTCGGGCTTAACATATGATGCCATAAAATCAATAACCTGCCGATTGTGGCGTTTTTCATGTTTCCACTGACACTCCCACATAACAACCACATCGAGCCCATAAACATTTTTGAGCCTGTCTACCTTGTCATCGAACCGTGCTCTTAGGACCTCGTACGGGGTTCCAGACAGTGGATGTGTGTCATGGGGGTTGAATGAACAATCGTGGCCGTGATGCATGCACCCATTAAACTCTAACGCCACCCGGGCATTGTCATCCTCATAATAACCGTCAAGGAAGAAATGACCTACCGTTTTCTCGCCTGTGTTTAATGCATGCTCTACAGCGACCCCACGTGTTGATTTAACAAACTCCAACCACTCAATCGACACGTTTGGAAAGGCCTTGTGTTGATTAATATAAGCACCGTCATATGTGTGGGCTATTGTGTCTTTTGGTATAAATCTTGATTTGTATACCGCCATACAACACGATGCTAGGGTGGTTTGTGTGAAAGGGTCTATACCTGTACATGTTATGAATTCTGCGTGGTATTTTAAACACGCCTCTTTCAGGAGTACCACATCATTTCTGCCATAATCAAATAGCTCTTGTTGGAAGTTGAACACCTCATTTTTAACACCGGAGTACCACACGTCAAATTCTTTCCTGGCCTTGTCTGTCATGTATTCGTATCCATAGTAATGTTTAGAAGGGTAGGCACCGACATAATCGTTGTTTGCTGTGGTATTGAAACGATGCGGGAAAAAGCCTTTAGCGACTGTTGATAGATTAAATGCTGCGGGTGTTTTAGCTAAAGCCATGGGGAGAAAACTGAAACTATCAATAAATCTCTGGTTGAATAGTCCATCAAACATAAAGATAATGCGACCACCTGACATAGTTATTTTATGAGATAGACCTATACTGGTTAGATACTCTGCTAGGATGTGATGGTCAAAACCGGATGCGTTGTGAGCTATCCATGTGAAGTTTTCATACTTTGTGTTTCTGAAATGTTTTACGAGGCTTTCAACACAATTCACACCTTCAGCATAAAACTCCTCGCCCCCATAGGTGATAGCATAAACGAAATTGGCCGTTGTTCTCAAATCTGGTTTCAAAGTCATAGAATATTAGTTTATCGCTATGCTCTTTCGGTTTTGTAGGCTGTATAAAACATGTGTGTTTTGCATCTGGGGTTAAGACCTCACAACAGTGTACACATCTGCCTGTGATACACTTGTGTTTCTTTGTGGTAGGTTGGTAGCATCTGTTACATCCCTTACAAAATTTTACGGCGTCACAGGGTGCTGGTACTACCCCACCTGCTTGGGTGTGTATAAGCATTTTGTGTTTAGTAAAGCAGTAATCCGATTGACAAAACCGCATGCAATCTGAGCAATACTTGGTCTTTTTGGGGTGTTTATGACAATGGGGATCATTACAGACGTTACAACAATATGCACACTGGTGGTGTCTAACATTGTTATAACCTTTATAACAAAACGTACAAAAATAGCTGGTACCTAGGAAGGCATTCATTTTGCTAATTAAGTAATAGTGCGAATCATGTAAGTATAGAAAGACTGTGTTTTTGTCTGGTTTGTGGTCATCTGTAAAAAACAGTTTCTTGAATATAGCCCAGAGGCCAAGGTACTATTTTGAAACTCCACTAGATAGCTTTATTCCCTACAGCTAATCTCATCGCCTTCTGCCAGTAGATAATAAATATGCTATTAAAAAAAAACTAGCAAGTGAGCAAGCTAGTAGACTACTAAGCTAGTAAGACACAGAAGTAATGGCAGATATCACAAGGCTGAGAGCTTGAACCTACTGAGAGATTCAGAAGAATAAGAAAGGGACTCTTTTGGAATTGCCATTAATCAGTTCTGTCGCTTTTTGATGGCATATGGGGAATTCAGCCCTTGGCATGAAAGCCTAACTTTGATGGCAGATGGTGAATATAGCCTGTAGATGGTAAGCCCTTCTGTTGCTGTGAGGTACAGCAAACAGGATGCTTGCTGGCTGCGAGGACCAGTAGTGAACTTGTTTGTCTTCTGTCAGACTGTGAATACAGTACAATACTCCAGATATATTAAATAACAACTTATAAAGCAAATAAACAAAGTGGTACACAGAGTGACACAAATGCAAGTAGATTAGCTATTACTAAAACTATTAAACCCACCTTTTACAGAATAACTCACCTATATACTTAAGAGCACAGAGGGCTGCGCGAAGAAGGGATGCACTGAATCCAGGATTCGGGTTCTGATTCGACCTACAATTCAATGAACCGAACCTGAATCCAAGGTTTTCCTGTTGTCCGAGTGACTATTGCTGTATTTTGACTGAATAATACTATAGCATTATCATAAGAAATGGAAGCCAAAAAACAATGGAAGCCAAAGAAATCCTACATTTGTCACTACCAATTTATGTCACTATGGCAGCCACATTTCACTTTGTTATACCGCTCAGTTGTCTTTCTACAACAGAGAAACAGACCTATCTATGGTCTACAAACTATCCTGTCTTTGAGAGAAAATGTAATGCTCAGAAATGTAAATACTATTTCCAGATGCTCTATCGCTACAGCATCTAGAAAGGGAAGTTACAGTTTGTAAGTTTTATAATGTAGAACAATGGCCTATTCAATTCATTGGTTTGAATCACCACCTCCAATTGGAGGCCCACCAACAAGCGTATGATTAGTCAGAAGTAGTAACTGAAACATTGATTTATGAGCAAAGCACCTCCTCAGATGTTAGGTGGACTTAATTCACATCAGATTGACCCCATTTATTGGCCGTGGGCTACAGGATAATCTGAGAGCTGCAGAACAGCAATATGTTATGTCACATTATCGCACAGTGCTGTATCAGGCCTGGTTTTGTGGAGGGGATTAGTAATGCAGAGGAGCACAGTGGGCAGCCCATGTCCAGCTATTTCTCCAACAAACTGTCACCTCTTGTGAGTATCCATGTTTAAAATCATGAGGGATGCTGCCCTAGTAAATGCTCATGAATAAAAGACGAGTTAAAATTATTCCAGCAGCTCTCCAATTGACTGAGATGAATTTACGATTAGCATTTTAGGTGAAAAGCATATGAATTGACAGAACCACAACTTTGTGATATATTTTCAGTCCAACTATAGCTGGATTGCAGCCAAACAGCCACTCCTAGGAATACCAAATTAGTTGTTCGTTCCAACGGGAGCAAGTTCACTTTGTTGGGGAAAAATGGCACTGGAAATGGCCATATTTGGAAATACGCCTAGCAGAATATGATTGTATGTCTTGACTATGTAGATCACGCTATCCGATACAAAGCCTGTGATATTGTTTAAATCTACTTCGTATTAATTTAAACTGTTCTGCCACTGTGGAGCGATTGACAGAGTGTAAGTACACAGTATCTGCCAGTACCACTTTCAAATCATATGTTCCTCCTTGTAAGACATACAAAATGTGTAGAACATAATGGTCTTTTGTAAATGTTTATTCATTAGTAACAACAGATATACTGTCAGATTTTTTAACCAGATGTTTTATTTCACTTGTGTGTATTTTTGCGTTTGGTAAATGGAATTTTTGGAATTGCCAAACCATTCAACGCATATTTTGGGGTTGTCCATTTTATCAAGGGGAATATTTGTGCTGAACAATGCCTCTGTCAAATTGTAAATGACGTCATGCCTCGTCTCCAGACTGTCACTTCTTTTTTGTTTGTTCACAGCGAATGTCCCCTTGCCCCTGTAAAATATGATCTTTCCTTTTTCGTGTTTCAATGACTTCAAATGTCAGTCTATTGTTGCTTTTTTAGTGTGTTGTAATGAAACATTGCAGGTTGTGCTAAATGAATTGCGGCTATTGGTGTGCAATGTGCCAGGCAGATATTGTTCTCTAGTACTCTTTCAATTACAGATTTCCTTATATTACACTTCAATCTGGTTGAAGCCTTCATGTTTAGTTTTATGGAAACTCCGCTCTCTGAACCAATGTCAATTTGTAGACTTGCGCCCTTACACAAACACACCAACAGATTAGCACTTAATTCTACAATTGCTCATGCTCATTTGAGTAATTACCACTAATTAATGAAAATAGAGTGCCTACAGTGACTTGAGGATCAGAAAGGAACTGCAGCTTCTTGAGAGAGGTGGTGACGCATGCCCTTAATGGTAGGATATTGCAGGTTAGCGATATTGTGATCGAAAAATTATCTATTATTTCATATTGAAAATTATCAACATTTTGTTATATTATTATTGTGACCTTAGCTACATACTACAATTTAATGTTTTCATGGAAATACATGTATTTAAAATTTTACCATGTAAAAAAAAGTTATGACTGTCAATATAAAATATACATAGCTAGGTAACGTTAAGTTGAGCGGGACAGTGGCTACTGAGTCAAGCGAGAATTACTAGTTCACCCACAGTACCTGCTGGGTTATTTTGTTTTATTTTTGTTTCATGCACCTCCAAACAGCTACCAGATTAGATTCACCTGCACCTTAAATCAAGTGCTAAAAACAAGTTGAGGGCTCGAGTCGTATCAAATGGGGGATTGTGTCTGGGATATATTTTGGGCAGATTTCTGCTGGATTGTATTATGTATTGTGCGACTGTATTTTGTATTTTGCTTGGAATATACTGATAATAATTGCTGTTTTGTAGCAACTATTTCAGTGAGGGGGTGGGGGTACTGCAAGCATGTTTAAATAATTCTGGTGTTGAAAGCATATTTTGGCTGTTGACTATTTTAATTGGTTTGTTTTCATGTTGGATATTGAAATAATTATGAATGAATTATAATAATATAACAATATTTTAATTGGTTTGCATACATTTTCAGTATATGTGGCCCCAGTGGGGATTGAACCCACAACCTAAGCGTTGCCAACGCCATGCTCTACCCACTGAGCCACAGAGAACCACTTTTTACAGCCCACTGACTTCCTCAAAAGGGAGCTGACACTTTGTGACTGGTACAGCTAAAAAGGGCTGAATTGCCAATTATACACTACCGGTCAAAAGTTTTAGAAGACCCCCATTTTAAGTTTTTACTGAAATTTAAGCAGTTCAAGTCAAACCTGAAAGTTTACAAAGGTAAGCGGTAAACTGCCAGAGGTTACAAAAAAAGTTTAGGTTACCAAAAACTGAAAAGTAATGTAAATAAGTACTGGCAGTGAGTACTTTCCTACATCATCAGATGTTGGATAGCGTATTACAAATTTGATAGCATGTAATTCTATTTTCTGTTTTCATCAACCGTTCTGCCATTGTTAGATGTGTCACGTCTCGTGTTCGTGTTTCGCCTAACTAAGCGTTTGTAGTTTGTTCCATGTTTTCCTAGTTGTCTGGTCCGTGTTTTTACTTTCGCTTACCTGTTCCAGTCTCATCAGTGTATTATCTGTTTCACCTGTTTCTCGTTATGTCTGATGTGGTTAGCTGTTTGTTTCCCATGTTCATTTCCTGATTGTCTCGTTATTGTATTATCGTTTCCACTTAATTCCTCATGTGTCTGATTGCAGTCAGCTGCATTCATGTTTATTCCTGATTGTTTCTTGTTAGGTCTAAATGTATTTAAGCTGTGTGTTTTCCCATGTTCGTCGCCAGATTGTCTTGTGCTTTGCATATGCTTACACTACTCTCCAGCTTTATCTCTGTTTCCCCGCGTTTCGTTTCATCGTGTTTGTGTTCATGCTTGTGCTCCAGTGTTCGTCTTTATCCCAGTCTTGTTCCCGCTCCTCCCTGTGTTCCCTGGACTGCTTTCTCGGTTTCGACCTTCGCCTGCCCACTGACTACGCCTTGCCTGCCCCTGATACCCCTGAAGCCCGGAACGAACTCTGCCTGTCCCCGACCATTCTTTGGATCCCTGCATTGCCCTGATTACTCCTGCCTGACCATTGCCTGTTTTCGAAATAAAAGACGTTTTTGCATTTCTGGGTCCGCGCCTGGTTTTCTGGTACCAGTCCTGACAAGATGGCTAAAGAATAATGACAGAGTCTGAATTTGTTTTAAAACTTTTATATACATTTTAAAAATCACCCCCCCTGGCGATTTACATTAAGGAACTTTATACATTTCACAAAGGTTTGAGCATTTTTGTCAATAAGTGATGCCGTCAAACATTCGGCAACCTTAACAACATCTACATTTTCATTTCTACACATTGTAATTGTACATAAATCTGTTACATATGTAAACACAACCGAAATGTTAATCCTACATCCCCAATTCTTTTGAAACAGGCATGTGAAAAGTTCCTGTAAATTGATATGTAACGGCAATGTATAATCTATAGTGGGGGGAAAGATAATTTTCACCGGATCCTAAAAGAAACAACGGGTTCGAGGTTCAATAATGGACAAGTTACAGAATGGTTAGCCGGTCAAGATGCCTACACTCTGCATCAAAATGTGTCTTTAAAATTTTAATAAAACGGGGTTTTTGTTAGCAACAGACTCACAATGGCAAGCCGATCTGGTCGATATGTCTGGTTTTTCCATACAAAATAACGGCAAGAAGTGTATGCTAACCCATATAGATGTACTGTCAAAGAATGCTTGGGTCTGTGTGTTAAAAGACAAATCTGGTCCTGAAGTTGTGAAGGCCTTTACGCACATATTAAAGTAGGGGAGAACACCAATGGAACTACAAACGGACAGGGGTAAAGAGTTTTTCAACAAGGGTTTCCAAAATCTTATGAAAAAGTATAACATTACACATTTTGCTACAGGAAATGATGCCAAAGCATCAGTAGTGGAGAGGTTTAACCGAATGCTGAAAACTAAAATGTGGTGATATTTTATGGTAGTCAACACCAGAAAATACATTGATGTAGTGCAAGATATGGTTAGTCCTTACAATCAAAATTATCACAGTAGTATTCAAATTAAACCTGTTGAGGTAAATAGTGAAAACGCCTTTAAAGTTTTTAAAACTTTATACGGACTGTTTCCACTCTGGGAGAAAGAAAAGAAAAAAAACGATTTAGGTTTAAGGTTGGCGAAACAGTCCGAGTGTCCCGGGCGAAAGGAGCTTTTGTGAAAGGCTATGAGCAAAATTTTACAGATGAGTATTTCAAACTTGTAGAATGTGTACCCCGGGAACCGCCTGTGTACAGGCTGGAAGACCATGACGGTGAAAAGATAGAAAGTACATTTTATGAGGAAGAACTGCAAAAGATTTTTGCGGGTAAAGATAAAGCCTTTAAAGTGGAAAAGATTTTGGCAGAAAAGAAGCAAAACAGGAAAAACAATTGTTTAGTGAAATGGGTCGGATGGCCGGATAAATTTAATACATGGATTCCTAGTGATCAAATTGTTAATATCCATGTGTAATAAAACAAATGTGTACAAGCTCATAATCTATACACGTGAAGACATGGAAGGGCGTGAGTTTTATATTACGCTTCCAAGCAATACATCGCTGGATATGTATCCTGAAAACAAAATCAGCAGTTTCAGGACAAAGTTTGCCAAGCCTATTGATTTGAGGGGTGACTGGGAAGTCGCTCTTGCAGAGATACAATATCCTCAGACCTGGGATTTAATAACCGCTAAGGAAAATAAGTTTGACATATTTGACAAGGTGAAACAACGGACGTTTTCTTGCAAATTGAGTTTAGGTTATTACAAAAATATTGACAAAATTATTCATGAAATTAACAGAGCTATTTCTTTATTTAGTGAAGGGTCGGGGGTTTCTCTAGCTTACGGTACGATAAAAAACAGAGTTTATGTTATAGGGCCAGCGGAATGTTTAATTAGGACCCATGGCACTCTAGCGCTATTGTTAGGTTTGCCACCTGGGGAATACTTCCCCGTTGAGCAGGGTTCATTTCCCCACCCTGTAGATATGCACCCTGGGTTCTATACAATGCTAATATGATGTAATCGAATATCAGAGGGTAGGAAATAGCTTTGTACCACTTTTGAGATGCGTACATGTATCAGGACAAAACAAAGATGTGATCACAATTACGTACAACAAGCCGCATTACGTACCAGTCAGCAAGGATCATATTGATGACATAGTCGTCGAGGTCAAATCAGATCAAAACAAAGATGTCCCCTTTCGCTATGGAAAACTTGTTGCAAAATTACATTTTAGACCTTCAAAGCAGTCTTTTTGCACTTAGCAATGGTTATGACGCCCCATTATGTGGACTCTCATAGATATATAAATTATTATACGTCTCAAGCCTGCAGTGCCGTTATGTATGGAGCAGGTCTCGGAGGGCTGTTTAGGGGACCTTTTACAATGGCTGTTCCTTTTTTAAAGAAAGACTTTAACATCGCAAAACCGCTGTCGAAATCAGCTGCAAAGAATATTATCAGTGATGTGGTAAGCAACATCATATCCAATCGCACGGCTTCTAATAATCAAGAGGGTTCTGGACTTATGGTTATGTTGCGGGGTAAAAGATGAAACCCCCCCGGGGGGCGCCAACAGGCGTACACTACTATTAAAAAACGCAAAAGCACAAAATCATCTCGGTCAGTGTCTAAAGGTCGACAAAGAGGAACGAGAAAACGCTCCAGCGCAAGCAAAAAAAAAAAAACCCGAACTATCTTCTAAAGAGCAATGTCTTTTTTACATAGCATGTCAGAGGAGTGTGTAAAGTCCGAATTGTATTTGTTTACAGTCCCTTTCACCCGAACTTGTATAGACAAGAGCCAATATGTGGAAATACCCCCCCTATCGGCCCTGTCAGACATGGGGCCTTTGGAATTTTTTATTACGGGAAACGGGGAAGACTATTTCGATTTGAACAATACCCTTCTGCTTCTTCGCTGCAAGATCACGAAAGCCGATGGGAGTGTAATCGTGGCCGGGGACCGTGTTGGCCTCATTAATTACCCTATAGCATCCATATTCTCTCAAGTAGAGACAGGCTTGTAAGTCTATCCGGCAATACGTACCCCTACAGGGCTATAATGGAATGTCTGCTAAATTATGGAAAGGATTCTGTTACGTGCGGTAAATGCAGACCTGGACCCAAAAGCGGACTCGACACGGAGATGGTAATTGCGCTCCGCTCAGGAGGCGTTTAATCACGGAACAAATAAAAGTGACGGAAACAAGCCGTCCAAAAACAAACAGGCAAAACAGGAAAGCCGTGCGGCTAAATAAACGAGAAACAGAGAATCCAAAAACAACCGGCAAAAAACAGGAAAGCCGTGCGGCTACTAAACAAGAAACAAAATAAACACAGGCAGATTCAGGAATATTCGCGAAGTCAGGAACAGGTAACCAAATGAAAGCAGTGCTAGTCATTTTCATAAAAAACTAGTACGCAAAGGCAATGGGCTAAACGAGTGCCGGGTTTAAATAGGCAAAAGCATTAACTAATAAGGGCAGCGTGCAGAATGTGTTAGGGGAAAACAATGTGACAGGCTAAACGAAACGAGGGAACAAGAAACAGATTGGGGCAGCGTGCAAAATGTGCAGGGAACAACAATAGTCACAGGCTAAACGAAACGAGGGAACAAGAAACAGATTGGGGCAGCGTGCAAAATGTGCAGGGAACAACAATTGTCACATTGCGGCGAAGCTTTTTACTTCTAAAACCATTTCCCGAGGGCGACCCCGCCACACAGACAACCCAGGGAGAACGCAAAAACCAGACATGACACGCAAGGAACAAAGTGGCAGAAAAACACAAGGAAAGTGAACAGGGCGGACAGCAATGTAACAGATTCTCTGACTACTCAATTCAGTGCTGGCTTGTTTTTTAAAGACACGTCAGGAGCCATGGATGAGACGGACCCCTCAGGAGACAATCAGGGGCTACACAATAGTGATGGGACGAGCGACACTGGTGCGTCAGCACTGTGCCGAGAGCTCAAGAGTGAAACCCCGTATTGGTGCGTGTATTGCTTTAAGAAAGAATCACGTGACCGATACAGGAACTGTATCATTTGGATGTGCCGTGCCAAAGTGTGTTTATAAGGAAACAAACTGTATCAACATGTCGTGGGTTTGTTGGATGGAGTTTTGCAGTTGCGTGATTATGGATCGTTCAAAGAAGTTTTCCCCAGTGTGGAATAATTTTGATCTTGTGACGCCAAACAAGGTAAATCTTTTTCTCCTTTGAGCATTGTTTACTGTTAGTTTTTCAATTATATACTATATGTTTTTTACGGTGGCGCATTGCATTCACTTTATCAAGTGAATGCAACGTGACCTGTGATACATATGATAGTCAGTGAAAGAGCCTTACAGTTGCTTTATTCATTTTATCTCGTGATTACGAGATCCTGATCTTGAAATCATGAGATAGGGTGTCTATTTTTTTTTAACAAGTGAATGCAATTCAAAACCTTAGTTTTTACTCTGTTCTGGTAAGAGGTTTGAATTGTTTTCAGATAAATTAACTTTTTATGTTATTGTAGGTGAAGTGTCGGCTCTGCTCCACAGAGCTATCTTACATCAATAAGAGCACTTCATCAATGCTGAGGCATTATAGAGCTCGGCATGGCAATGAAGAATTGGCAGATACTCGTGAGAGTACCCCAGGTATGTTGAAATTCTCTCTAAAAATTGTGATTCAAAAATAGTTTATCACACCCAAAATGCTTTGTGTGACTCTTTAATATTGTTTGTAAAAATTACAGTCCTTTAATAAGCTTTTAACAAAATATTTCCTTTTGGCTTGCAGTTCCTAACAAGCAAGCAGTGGATGAGGCAGTGGTCAACATGATCATCAAAGACTGTCAGCCACTCAGCTTGGTTGAAAATGAGGGATTCAGGGAGCTCCTGAAGCTTATTATACCCTCGTATGTTCTACCAAGCAGGAAGGTATGTTTAAGAAATGTTATTATTATATTTTTGTACTATATAACTATATTTTATTGGTGTAACAGTATTTGTATGGTTATTTTCAGACCATCAAGGACTTGGTGAGCCAGAGATATGAGGAGGAAAAGGAGAAAACAAAAAAGGACCTCCAGAGCGCCGTTGCTGTTAGTTTAACAGCTGATATGTGGACGTCTATGAATATGGAGGCATATCTAGCTGTTACTTGCCACTATGTGGACAAAGAAAGCCATGAACTCCATTCATCAGTCTTGGGAGTGCAGCATTTTCCTCAGAAACACACTGCAGAAAACATGGCCACGGTTAAAAGGAGCCTCATGGAGGAGTGGGGCATAGCGGGAAAGGTCAGGTGTCTTGTCACTGATGCAGCAGCAAACATGATTTCATGTGCTCGAATGCTGCAAATACGGCATACCATTTGTATAGCCCATTCCATGAATTTAATTGTGAGAAAATCATGTGATCAAATCCCAACACTAACAGAAATACGCAACAAAACACGACAAATTGTGACATACTTTCGATCAAGCGCGACTGCCAAAGAGAAGCTCACTCAAATACAGCAACAGCTGGGAACACCGGTCCATAAATTAATAAACGAGGTGCCGACACGATGGAACAGTACCTACCACATGTTTGAAAGAATGACTGAGCAGAAGGAGGCAGTCTGGGTGTCACTGGCCTCATTAAAAACTGACAACACTCCACTGACTCCTGAAGAATGTGAAATCATTGAAGAGATGCTCAGGGTGCTTGCTCCTTTGACCAAGCCACAAGAGAACTGTCTGAGGAAAAAGAGTCTCTGGGTCAAAGGTTATTCCATTGATGAGAATGATCCACATTGAGCTTCAACGTCAAGCCTCAACGGTGACAAAAACAGCTGCTCAACAGCTGGCTGAAAATCTAAGAAAGCGGCTAACTGACTCTATCTGCAACATGGAATCACTCAGTGTGATGACACTGGCAACACTGTTGGATCCCAGGTTCAAAACAATTGGATTTGTTAGTCCACTAAAGGCAACTGAAGCTGTCAAGAGACTGAAGTTGGAGTGTGCTGATGAAATGAGGAGCCAAGAGCCTGACCCAGCAGAAGAAGAGCCTAGCTCTTCACATGGATCAGAACCCAGTTCAGGTATGAAAACACATTTCTTTGTGTTTATTCGTATATTTCTGTGGCACTTTGTCATGTGATAATAAACTAATGATTAACTATTTTTAGGGCACAATCTCTGGAAAACTCTTGACATGGAGGTTGAGGAGAACAAGAAGACCTCTAATGCGACAGCCGATTCCATAATAGAAGTCCAACGCTACCTGGCAGAAAGCAACACACCCAGAACACAAGACCCATTACAATATTGGAAAAATAACCAGAAAACATATCCACACCTTTATCAACTCGCACTTAAATCTCTATGCTCACCATCTTCATCTGTACCCTGTGAAAGAGTCTTTTCTAAGGCAGGGGAACTGGTGTCTAAGAGGAGAAATCGCCTTGGAGCAAAGACACTACAAAAACTTTTGTTCCTCAATAAAAATGCATAAACAAATCACTTTTTAGTCTTTTATTTCATATGATTTAACAGTTAAGTTAACAAAATTGTGTACATAAGTTAAAAATTGTAACTCTGAATTGTAACTCAAATTTGCTATATTTTACATACCAACTCAGTTTAGCATTTACACAAACAAGGAATTTCTTTACCTGCAATGATTTTATAACTACTGCAGGGGTCACTATTGGGTGACCAACACAGTATCAATACAGTGCCGACACAGTTTGTGTAGTGTGTCAATACACTCCTTGAGGTATCATCATCCCATCACTACTACACAACCATTCCTTATATTCTGTAAACAGCAAAGCTTTTGAATTACTAGGACATATACATTCTGATATATTTTTTGAAGAGAAGCTAATGCTAAACGGTGTGGATTTGAAGATTAAAATCTTTCGCTCCAAAGACGAGTTTTGCCTTATGGCCGAGGGGGCTGAAGCATTTAAACAAAAAATTCTGAATGCAACACTTTCTGTTAAAAAAGTTTCTGTGTCTCCAGCTGTGAAAATCGGCCATGCCTAAGCCTTTCTAACAGCCAATGCAACATATCCTATAGAAAGAGTAAGCATGAAGACATTTAGCCGCGTTTGTAATCAAGAAAATCTGTTTCTGGGTATTCTGCCCAAGTATGTGGTTATAGGGTTGGTGAATAATGACAGTTTTTCAGGGCACCATGGCAGAAACCCCTTCAATTTCCAAAATTACCAGGCCGAGTTTATAGCTTTATATGTAGACGGCCGACAATTTCCATCAAAACCTTTCCAACCAGATTCTGAAAACGGTGTGGCTGTAAGGGAATTCTACAGTCTAGTCATGGTTTCAGGGCGACATCTAAAGGATCAGGCATTGGCCATTAACCCATTAAGACCTGGAGTGACGTTTAGGTCGCTTCGATTTTGCGATTAATGAAATGCGCTGTGATTCGCTGAAATAGACGTGGGGGAAATGAAGTGCACGTTGGTGTCGGCTTTTTTTTTTGAAATTTTTCCAGAAAACCCTCAGGTTTTAAGAGGTTGTGTAGAATAATTGCTTAGGTTTTAATAGGCGTTTTTAGCAGGCATTTTAGGTCTGAATGGGTTAACAGAACAGAATACATGAGTGGCTACACCCTGTACGCTTTCAATTTGACCCCCGACGAAGAATGTGGGCACCATCTTTCTCTGGTGAAATCCGGAAACATGCGTTTGGAGATGAGGTTCAAACAACCCCTGCCCAGAAATGGATTTACCGGCGTCGTTTATAATCAACACTCATCCTAAAGCCAAGCCCAGAGAACATTGGCTGGCCATCTACATTACAGAGGACTCCTCTGGGGATTTTTTTGATTCTTATGGCAACCCTTCAGATGTCATCTACTTCCTGAAATCCCTAAATGCTTTCTTGCTATTAAACTGCCATAGAGTTATTTACAATTCCCGTGAAGTGCAAGACATGGTCTCAATCACCTGTGGACAGCATTGCATATTCTATCTGGCCCAAAAGAGTCAAGATTATTCGTTTGCGGCTATAATGTCCATGTATAGTGATCATTTACAAATAAATTATGTTATGGTTTCGAGGCTTGTTCATAAAATACAACCTTTTATGCATAAAATAAACATGCTTACTTGTATACAGAATGTGTGCTCTGGCGATATGTTTAAGGACTGTCATGGCTGTTGAAAAAAACACAATTTAAGACAATGATTGAACATAATGGCAAGATAAACTTTACATCATCATTTGTGTCTTTTTTTCACGTTTATCTATTACTTAACTTTTAATATAAACAAAACCTCTGAGAAAACACCTCAAAAGTCTAACCACATAGTTCAATCTAGCGTAGGTGAAGAAAAGCAGGGTCAGGACGGGTAGGTTGGGGAGACTTTGGTGATGCTAAGGACATTGGTGTTTTCTTGTATACGTTTAACTTTTGAAGTACATGGTGATTAGATATAACAGATAAAGGCATGTTAAGGATAGCCATTGCTTCAAGATTTTTTAAAATTCTATCTTCGGACACCTTACGTGCTGATGTTAGGCTCTTTATTAAGTCAACCATATGTGATCCATTCACCGTTTCACCTTTGAAAACAAGCTCTCCTTTATCATCCCACGTTGCTATGTTACCAGAGTTGTGCATTTTGTCCAAGACGTATGTGGCATTTTTCTTACATCTAGGGGCGATACTTTGAATAACATCCGAAACAATCCGGTCTCTATCTTCTGTCGCAGGGTCTGTGTCAGTACCTTGGGAAGGTTCAGAGGGGTTTCCCCCTTTATCAGGATTAACGGGCAAAGACATTTTACATTTACATTTTAGGCATTTAGCAGACGCTCTTATCCAGAGCGACTTACAGTTTACATTTCTTTACAATCCATTTATACAACTGGATATTAACTGAAGCAATTCAGGTTAAGTACCTTGCTCAAGGGTACAACGGCAGTGTCCCACCTGGGGATTGAACCTGCAACGTTAACGTTACAAGCCCAGCTCCCTAACCATTATACCACACTGCCTGCCTTGTCTAAAAAGACAATGTTAGATTATTTGTTTCTTTAGACCCCATCTTAACTAGAGATAAAAACCTTTGCAGTATTGCAGAGTATTGTTTGGCTTTTTCGTGTTGATCCATATTTGGTTGCCAAGTTGCCAAGTTCAGATCATTCTCAACATTTTGCCTGATTGATTCGGGGGGTGAAGGGAGGTTTTTCAACTTTTCCATCTGATGTTGAGGTACCAGATACATTTTCTGAGCAAACTCCATAGTTTAAGATTTACGTATTCCGTGAGGCTATTAGACTGGTTATAAAGGGTATGGCAACACTCAAGAGAGGCAATAAACCCTGGACTGGTTAATAGGCAGGCAGTGTGGCATAATGGTTAGGGAGCTGGGCTTGTAACGTTAAGGTTGCCGGTTCAATCCCCAGGTGGGACACTGCCGTTGTACCCTTGAGCAAGGTACTTAACCTGAATTGCTTCAGTTAATATCCAGCTGTATAAATGGATTGTAAAGAAATGTTAAAAAAACAAAACAACAACTGTAAGTCGCTCTGGATAAGAGCGTCTGCTAAATGCCTGTAATGTAATGTAATGTAATGTAATAGCTTTCTTTTTTCTTTTAAGCTATGTTTTTTTATTAGCAAAAAGCTTAATCAATGCCTTTCGTCTTTTCAACTTATTGAATTGCCCCGACGTTAAAGGGATGTTACCTCGCAGAATATTGAGTGCTATTTCACAAAGAGTGCAAATGAGTTTGTAGGACGCTGATTTTAAAATAACTTTTCTTTGTAGTGGCGATCCTTCAAATAATGCTGTCAGTGAAGGCAGATTTCTCTTTAAGCGAGCAGACATGTTGAAATTGCTATTTTTATTTACAGTATTTATTTAAGACTTTTTCTTGAGCACGTAGACTGTCGGCAACTCCCACAAGAACAAACCTGCTCTGACCCTGTAGTCCTCAGGAGTTTGAGGTTTTAAATCCACCAGGAGATATCCGTAGGGCTTTTGCGTTGAATTCTCAAAACATTCTATGAAAAATTTAGAATTTCTTGGAAACATTTGCCAGGCCAAAACACTGATTTGTTGTTTATCCCTGGGGTTTTTAAACAGCACCATATCGTTTGCATTAAGATTGATTGTTCTACTTGTTTTTCCTTGAAAAAAAAGATTTTGCACCAAGTATATAACACTCAGGTTTCTGTGATGGGTATATTTTGTGAAGGCTTTCTCCACTTCTTTATTTCCGCTAGCCGCCTCCATTAGATCGTCAATAACCAACACGTTTGTCTTGTGCAAAGGAAGCAAATTATCGTCACACAAAGAATCAGGAATTCCTTCAACAAATGTAATGTTTTTTATTTTTTCCAAAAGTTCATCATACAGAGGCTGCCAGCATGTATAACACCAGACAATGTTATCAAGTATTTTGGAAAAAACATGATTTGAATTTTCCAACAGAAGCTTTATGAAATATGATTTACCAGAATTGCTAGGTCCAGATATTATGCATGAGAAGGGGTGTTGAAAGCGGGCATCAAACCCCTCCGTAACAGTGTTTCCTAGGGTTTCCTAGCCATAAGGCAGTGTACTGAAATCTGGCCGGAGCACCCCTTTGTTGTACACAACCCTGAACCGTTTTGTTAATGTTGTGTTTTTTAAAATGAATCCCCGTTTATCCCGGACAATCTTTTGCTCACTGGTTATCACCTCCCTGGTATCATCCTGGTTGCATAAAATGGTCAACCAGACTCGTGAGTGACTGTAGGTTTACTCATAGGTCTATTTACTGACATCGTCAGAGGCCCAGGAGGGGTAACCACTGGCCTCCTGCCAGGTCTTTATGTAATCGGTAAGGAGAGAATCTATCTTTTCTGCAAAATGCCACACTTCATACATTGTGGCAACTCTGTACCCTTTCTCAACAACCTTTTTAAGTTCAACACCAGACACCTGAAAGAGCCCTCTCATTGTCAGAATGCATGCATTTGTTGTCCTGATTTAGGGACTTGCAACAAGTTCTGCAAAGCAGGAACATTAGCTTACCCACTGCTCTATAGGGTAGCACCGGTAGGAACAAATTTCGAGGAGGATACACTTTTGCCTTGATGAACCCAAAATAATGATCATGGGGTTTGAAATTGCGAAATATGATCTGTGGATGCCCAATCGGGTACTCTTTAACCTTATTCACGTAGGGCTAAAGTGAGGTGAAATCATAATAATCAATTTTCTCCCCCGGCTGCACAGTGTAATGCAAGTTGAGAGCATTAGTTCTACCCCCAAAAAGAGCTTCACGCGGCTCCAAGTGCTCCGGAAACTCTAAGGTTTTCAGAAAAGTCTTTTTGAGCCCCTCCCACTCTCAAATTGTAGGTCATATAAAATCATCATTCCACTATTAATTAGCTGATTCACATCCAGGGCATGTGCAAGAGGAGGTGATTGAGAGGTGTGGTCAATGAAAAAATGTTCTCTGTAGGACTGCAGATGTGAATGACAAATAGTTACCACTACAGCTATTATTATTATCCCAACTGACTTGGGAGCCCAGTAAACAGATTGTACCGTGACGCTCCACAGCATAAGCTGGCAAACCAAGCATGATCTGACTAGGAGTACAAACGACTTCATGTAGACAATGTTGTTCATTTTGTGTCTATTGCTGTATTCCTGCACTGATCTCATGCGCTAACTATGATTGTTCCTACCATGTATTAATGCACATCTTGTAAGTCGCTCTGGATAAGAGCGTCTGCTAAATGCTTAAAATGTAATGCATTTGATCTCCCCTCTGATATTCTTCAAACTAAATGCATTAGCAGTTAGATGCACTGGCCTTATTTGCCCTTGTTCTTTCATAACTTTAGTGAGCAGACATTTTGTTGAGCTGAACACAGCCTTGCCCTTTATCTTGTTACAACAGTCAGTGAAGCAAGCAAACAGTTTGAGATATTGTTTCAAAGTTTGGTGTGGCTTGAAAATTCCTCTGCAGAGAACTCGTGATTGTAGGTACAGTAATGTACTCCAGAAATTAATATCAAAATGTGTATCTGAATGTCATATTTTGGTGGAAAAAATGCCATGGTATGGAGCAGTTACATTACTGTATGCAAATGTATAAATGTGTCAATTGTTTAAAAATAACATTAAACTCTAGTAGTAGTCTGTTATAACCAGTGACTTCTAATGCTCTCTCCACAGTGTGGAAGAAAAGAATATTCTGCTTCTGTAATGTTGAAATACTGTTGAAATATCCACAGGAAAATTATTGAATGCAACAACACATGTTATGTGTCACTCTGTCGATAGTCGCAGTTCCTGCTTTTCTGGAGACAAATGACCTTCTCGCCAAAAGATCAAAGAGACATTTGTCCATACGTGGCGTATTCTCACAGTGGGGGGGGGGCGTGGTTTCCCTTTATACTTGGCAAAGTACTTGGCAGTAGTTTTTCATTCTGATTTACTTTAAATACTGCCTAGATTTAAGTACCACCTCAAATTACGCAAGGCACCGCCTAGTGTACCTCCTTTTTTGTTGGTTTACTATAAATATGATGTTTAAACCTGAAGGTGGGAGATCGGTTCATGTGAGATACAGTTCTCCATACAGCTGTGCATAAATAAAGCTTTATTCTGTTCAAGAATAGTTCACTCCGATCCTAGTGAGTTTTTTTTCCTACGAAAATTGTAAAGCCAATTGACATTGGTTCAAACTTGATGATGACAATAATACCAAAAACACAATCAAAAACTAAAAATTAATTCCTTTGTTTTTTTATTGTGTTTTTGGAATGAAACTAATTCCCCCCCTCCTGGAGTCAGAACCTTAACGTGGTGGAGGGGTTTGTGCGCTCCAATGAACCTGGGGGCTATGCTGTCTGGCACATTTGCACCTGGTAGGGTCACCCATGGCAGATTGACCTCAGGCGAGGGGTCAATTTTTATATAATGATAAAAAATACCATATTATGGCCTCCCGTGGTTTCAACGTCTGATGCTGGCCATGGCAACTGGGGTTCCATTCCCCGTCGCGACAGAGTCGGCTCTGGCCGGGAGTGCAATTAGCTGTCCGTCCCAGGGAGGGGGGAGGGAAGTCGATACAGTTCGCTACGCACAGGAGTGGTTCTGGGGTGCCGGAATTACAGTCGACAGCACAACGAGTGCTATCTTGGAGGAGGCAGCACTTCGCCATTGTCACTGCGGTCACAGGGCTACGGCAGCGAACTATGAGGGAGGGGATTGAACAAAGCAGAGGGACTAATTAGCTACCAAATTGGGGGAAAATCAAAAAAGAAAATGAATAGAAAATTAAATAAAAAACATTATGACAATGAGACTGGCAAAAAAAACCTCACGGAAGGGGAGACTAGGGCCCACTTCTGGAGCTAGGCACACCTGGTGGTGAGCTGTATCAGATGATGGGGTAGACTGCCGGACAGACCTGGTAAGCCCAAATGTATGGTGAGGGTTTGCTGGGAACAACTGGTAGAGGAACCTGTCCAGAGCTATTTCAGCTCCCACCTCCATAGGAGTTTCTCTCACATTCCAGAGGAGGCTGAGGACATGGAGTCCGAATGGACCCTGTTTAAAGCCTTCATCATGGAAGCGGCTGCTAGGAGCTGTGGCTAGAAGGTGGTTGGTGCCTGTTATGGTGGCAACCTAAGGAGGGAAGCTGTCATGCTGGAAAAGGAGTCCTTCTGGGCTTGGTTGTCATGGAGGACTCCCGATTCAGTGGACAGAAGGACTGCAGCTGCAGTGGTTGCAGAAGTGAAAGCTTGAGTGTGGGAGGAGTTTGGAGAGAATATGGAGAAGGACTTTCAGCTGGCCTCAAAGAGGAAAACCATCCAACAGCTCAGGAGGGGAAAGCAGGACACCACCCAGGCTGTTATCAGCAAAGGTGGGGAAGTGCTGACCAGAGATATCATCGGGAGGTGGAAGGAACTCTTTGAGGAACTTTTTAACCCGACAGATTCATCCTTGGTGGAGGGGGCAGGGCCGGAGTGTTCTGGGGGGTCAGAGCCCATCGCCTTGGTAGACACTGAGGTAGTTCAGAAGCTGCACAGTGGCAAAGCACCAGGAGTGGACGAGATCCACCCAGAAATGCTGAAGGCCCTGGATGTTGAGAGGCCGTCATGGCTGACACACCTTTTCAATGTTGTGTGGGTGTCGAGAATGGTACCAGTGGATTGGCAGACAGGGGTCTCTTTAAAAACGGGGACCAGAGGGATATAAAAAATATGACCTGTTTAGCGCAACTGCAGTACAGTTGTAAAAGGTGGGCAAAATGGTTTAAGAATTATAAATTAGCTGTGGGTGTGGTGAGGGTTGGTTTTCATTATGGCCAATCAGATCAGCCTCTTTTTCCCTTTAATATCAGTGCGTTAATGCCAAAGTGAATTGGATTTTTTTAAATATTTCTGATGAAGAGCAGCAACATTATGAGAGGCTCCATATGCAGTGATTCTCTCAATAGGAAACTGATATACTTTACTGTGAAGTGTAGAGTGCCGCAAGTGCATTTATAGTGCCTCAAACAAACCTCCTTCAGCAAATGATGTCAAGACAGCCTGTATTGCCACATGATTCAGAATCCAATTACATACTACAATTTATTATTGTGAAAGTTGAAAAAAAATACATTTAATTCATTCTAATTAATTTGCATGTTTTAAAACAACTTCAACCCCAACAAACCAAACTAAAGCTTCCCAGATTTATCCAGTATATCTCAATAAAGTTTGTTTAATGGCCATAATTCATTCTAATTTAAAATTTTTGCATGATTTTAAAACATGGTTTCAACCATTTAAATCATAACAATAAAAACCAAATTTCTAGAAGTACTTCTAGGATTTTCCTGGGTATGCAGAATTTATCCAGTATATCTCAATAAAGTTTGTTTAATGCACATAAATAAAACACCATAGTTCTGTGTCGCCATGTGACAATCGCCAGATGGGAACAGAGCAGCAGGATACAGTAAGTGGATTTTTCTGATCTTTATTCAATCTCTCTCCCAGACACGGGAGAGAGAGTTAGGGCAGGAGGGCAGAACAAATTAAATAAACGAAATCTTCTCCATACTTGACACAAAGCTTTCTGGTGAAAACAATAAACAAAAACAACAAACTAAATAAAAGTCTGCTTCCTCCGAGATGGAAACCCTTTCGGGAAGCACTAAACAGTATCACACACACACAGACATTTTACGACAAGCAGACACCGTGCCTTTTCAGTCCACTGAATTAACAGGCACACAAAGACGTTCACAACTTTTCAGGCGCTTCCACCTCACACACGCTCTGTGGCTTTTCAGTCGCTTTTTCTCTAAACAGGCACACAGACATGTTTGCCACTTTTCACATCGACAAGACGTTCACTTACTTCACACTTACTTCACACTTAGCCATACACCTGCACTTAAATAAGCCAAATTGGCTCTGGTGGAACTCATGAGGCAATACGTGGCTCCACCATTCACACATAAACACACCGACTCACAAACACAATCTGTCAAGTGAATTATTCACTTGACATCCACACCAATTAACATTCATAGATATATTAAGACACCTGGGACTAGCATTCCTGGCCAATAATTTGCGAACAGGAGTCCTGTTGCAAAACCTTGCCCCCACCATTGCCGAGACTGACGCCTTCCACATTCTGTTATTCGACTTATATTATATTGCATTCCCAATGCACCATGGAATAAGACTGCTGGCATTCATTTTAGACAGTATTGGGCAGATAAGAGGCATTTAGTCCCTTGGTTTTGTCTCATGACTGTTAGGTGGGGGTCCGATGTGGGGATAACACATTACTGACTTGGTAGCATACAATCAACATCCTAAATATCCAGTGCTCCTGTAGTGTATTCACATTCAGTTATTTCGGTTGTGTTCATGCATGATTTATCAACTCGTGTTAAATCATTCATGTTTATTCCCTACTGCTTATATGAGACTACACTGGTATGCAGCATCATACTTGATCAGTGAATAGACATTCGGGAGCCTTAAGGATAAGCCTCATTACAGATGCTTTTGGCCTGTGGAAGATTCCTAACGATGAAGCCATGCTAATCAGCCGCACCCCGATCAAACAATGCTGCAGAGTCAGCGAGCCTAAAACCATTTCCAAACTAGTCAAATGTTTGACATAAAGACCCCTTCTCCCCCCACCAAGGCTATAAAATAATCATCCCCCAGATGTTCTGGTGATGATAGATATGGCATTTTATTGGTGGCAGTAAGACAGGCCATTACTCCCCAGCGAGAAAGACCCAAGCAGATGTCGTATGTGATTGGTTTTAATGTATCTGGTGTGGTCCAGGGCACCAAGGAATAAAGTCAAGCTTTTTTTGTCAGGATTTTGAAATACTAATTTGATGGAATGTCAAGAATGATAATTCAGAGGTGCTCTTGTTCAGTGTTCAGATGTTCCAGCGCTTCCATTTTAATTACTCTGTTTTGAGTTATATCATCTCAGCCTTTATATATTCATTTATTCACAAAGTAGCACCAAAATTTAAATGAACCACACAATACAAACAGATAATAGATCACAATACGAAGGTAATAGAGAGTTGGATCTGGAAGATTTTATGGCTTTATTATTGCCATTAGTCAACAGCAATGTACATGCTGAATTTTGATCAAATTTTTGATCTTTTTTTTTTGCCTTTTCAAGTACATTACAAACCCAGGGGGCTTTTGGACTAAATGCCTCTTACACGCATTAATGTGTCACTCTTGTTAATTAAATGAGTTTCAGAACCACCATGGAGACATGTTGTCTGAGCTCCAGAAACTACACCACCACCATCATCTGGTCCACCCTCCCCACTTGCCAATGTGCAGATTATGTGCCTGTAGGCAGATGTGCAAGGAAACAGCTTGATCCAAAGACAAACACCATCTCAGGGGCATGTCTGCTTCTCACTTGCAAACATGAGTCACGGCTCTTTTTTCATTTTTTTTCTGACCAAGTGAAAGAGAAAAAGAGCATTCATGGAATGAGGAAGGAATCCTTTCACATTGACCCTTAATCCTGAAGCAGAAGAGGGGGATTTAAATATTCTACACTCTGCAACATAAACTTAATGAGTGCATAAATATTTAATATGTGGTTACGCCCTTGACCTGCAGTACATTATATTTCCTGGTGAAAATATATAGTCTGAAAGCAGTGCAGTGTTAGAAGTAGAAATGGCCCTACTCACAATGTGAATGAGAGGCTTTGAGCCAGTTGGTCTGGCATGCAAATATGAAAGTCTTCTTTTTTTTTTTCCGTCCGTTCACAGCTATGACTGTCACCTCAAATCCAAGGTCTGTTCTACGCTGGACATTTCAAACTATCATAGGGATTCATCCTGGAAAATGTAAATACAAGGATGGCATTTTCTGCATCATTCTTCACATTTTTCCCATATTCCCTGTGCTGAAGTGTGTTGTTTTATCAAATGGATAGGTCTGGTCCATTGTTCCTATTGGTCAGATTGGGTTCCAGCCATGACTATAATCCCTGATATACCATCGGCAAATAGAATTTCCATACATCATTTGAATAAAATTGCTCATTAGACCAAAAGACAATGTAACTGATCCATTCCACATTACTAAGAGCACGTTAGCGAAGATGGAAATCTCTTTTGACCTATTCGGGTCAATGACTTTTGATGAGTGGGCCAAAAATGAATTACCAGTGATACCTGAAAAGTCCAGTCATCATGCAGAAGTCAAACTGTCTCATATAGACAGTTTAGAGAAGAACAGAAATGAGATCAACACAAAGTCAACTAGCTGGCCCATTCATTGTTTTAGTGACTACTTAACGGAGAAAAAATTATCCATTGATTGAAAAAATATTACGAAAGGTGAACTAAACACCATCCTTCATGGGTTTTACAGAACTGTCAAAAACAGCAATTGTGAGGCATGCAGCATAAGCAGCTATGGCTGGAATTAACAGGCATTTAAATGATCCACCACTGAGTCGGTGTTGGTCTGATGCGGGACTCAGAGTTCACCACATTCAATTCATTTCTTGTGAGGACATCTGGATTAGATTACTGGGAGATCATGAGAAGGGCCTTAATATAGGAGTATGCTATAGACCTCCAGCTTCAGACAGTAACATAACTAGTATGCTCTTTGGGAACATAAAACCTGTGCTGAAGGAGAGATGATAATAATGGGTGACCTCTCTAGTAATTGGGAGATAGTGACAGGTCAGGGCAAATGTGAAGAGGAGTTTTTAGATATGGTCAATGACTGCTATTTGGTACAGTCTGTTACTCAGCCTACGAGAGGGAAATCAATACTGGATCTGGTTTTGTGTAACAATCTTGATAGAATTTGCAGCACAGAGTTAGGAGAACCACTAGGGGCAAATGACCACAGGGCAGTTATTTTTATATTTTTTGGCAAGTTAAGACAGCCTCCTCTAACTCCAGATTGGGTAAAACTTCTAGATTGCAGAACTGTGAATGAAAAATGAACTACATTTAAAAGGGTTATTGTAGATGTACAGTGTAAATTCATCCCAAAAGTAAGGAAAAATAGGATGAAAAAACTGTCTCCGCAGTGGATGACTAAATCTTTACGGGAGATTTTGAGGCAAAAGAAGCAACTGTACATAATATATAAAAAGGATAACTTGGAGAGAAACAAGTTTATTGTAATATGCGGGCTAAGACTAAAAATGAAATAAGATCAGCTAAAAGGTGGTTTGAAATTAAAATTTCCCAAGAAGCAAAAAGGAATCCTAAGAAGTTTTTTCAATATTGTAGTAGAAAAAGGAAAGTTAATGATGAGGTTAAGTGCATTAAGAGTAAGGAAGGAACTTTGGTTTATAATAATAAAGATAATTCTAACACACTAAACAGTTACTTTGTTGAGAGATTTACTAGAGAAGAGGTTATAAATATGCCTAAATGTATAGCCAAGGTACAGAATGTTTTGGAGGACTTTGAGATAAGGGAAGTAGAAGTACTACAAAAGCTAGAAAAACTTAAGACAAATAAGGCAGCAGGCCCTGATGGCATATATCCCAGAGTACTCAAAGAACTTGGGGAAATTATATATAAACCACTGACAGATATTTTTATGCAATCCATAATCACTGGAGAAATACCAGATGACTGGAAGCAGGGTAGTATAATTCCAATATATAAGAAGGGGGACCGTACTAGCCCAGGGAACTATAGGCCTGTCAGTTTAACTTGCATCGCATTGTAAAATGCTGGAATGTATTATTAGGGATACGTTGGAATCATTCTTGAAAAATAATAGTATTTTAAGGGAGAGCCAACATGGTTTTCTCAAAGGGAGATCATGCCTAACAAACCTCCTGGACTTTTTTTGAAGAGGCTACAAAGTGTGTTGACTTGAACCAGGCTTATGATATTATATATTTGGACTTTCAGAAAGCATTTGACAAGGTACCACATGAGAGGCTCATTGCTAAAATGAATTCAGTAGGAATTGCAGGAGTAGTTTCTGAGTGGGTTCATAATTGGCTGCAAGGGCGAATACAAAGAGGAACAGTGACCTCGGTGCTGTGGGCAGTGGTGTCCCACAGAGATCGTGTTGGGACCTCTGCTCTTCCTTATTTACATAAATGATCTTGATATGGACATTAGTAGCAAAATAGTTTTGCAGATGATACTAAACTCAGGGGTTTGGCAAACAGTTTGGAATCGACTAAAGTAATCCAAGATGATTTAAACAAAATCCAAGAATGAGCAGATACGTGGCAGATGGCTAAATTTTAAACTTATGCATGTGGGAAATAAAAATGGAGACTTAGGGGGGATGTGATTGAGGTCTTTAAATTCCTAAAAGGGATTAACAAAGTGAATTACCAAAGATTTTTTAAGATAAGTGGGGTCAGCAGAACAAGAGGCCACAGGTGGAAATGAGTTAAAGGCAAATTCCGCACAGATATTAGGAAGTTTTTCTTTACACAGAGAGTTGCCAATGCCTGGAACAGCTTGCCAGGTCGGGTAGTAGAGGCAGAAACACTTGGGCTATTCAAGTCCAGGCTAGATGCAGTACTAGATACTCTTTAGATTAGGACATGACGAGCCTAGATGGGCTGAATGGCCCGTTCTCGTCATTATGTATTCTTATGTTCTTATGTGGTTGTGGGCATGCTTAAAAGGCGGGATGGCAAGGACAAAACCACATACCATCTGAAAAGGACATCCAGATTATCCAACGCTCAGAGGCATTAAACCCCAATACACCAAGAGGACTCATTCAGTGTGGATCAATGTCCAGCTGCATTTTGGTCGCAGGGCAAAGGAGGGCAACAGGCAGCTAAAGGCAGACTTATTTGCTGTCAGGCAAGACAAAAGTAAGTATGCAACTATGACATTCAATGAGGCAACAAAAAACACAATAATCCACAGGAGAGGGACAGAAAATCAGGCAGGGATTCATGTTCAAGGAGCCTGGAAATCCTATGTGCCGTGTTGCTTCATTAGAGAAGTACCTAAACCCACAACCCCCCCTGCCTTTTATCTTTATCCTAAATGGACAAACTTGAGGCCCACCACTGCAAGGTTCACAGTCTACCAAATGTAGATGGCTACCAAACTGTCTTGCAACAATGTTGCCCAGGATTTGCAAGTCAGTGGGTAAGTAGAGGGGCTCAAAGTTACCATGTCGCTCAAATACAAGTTACAGTATCCAATACATTTCTGGTTCTCATGAATATATGGAAATTCAATCTCTCTGTAACATTAGTTACGTCAAGAGTCTACACAAATCACAGCGTCCAGAGCACCACAATCCAGAGGCTGTCCAATGCTGGGATGCAAGCAAGGGAGATAATGATGGTCAGTGACCGCTGATCGAACAGCTCTCTCCAGAGCTATTATCAGCCGTTGCTGGAGAGTAGGAAACAATGTGGCAACATTCTCACAGAAAATGAGCACAAAACTTCACCTGCGAAATGGATGAAGACTACCTCCATCTGGGTTGACAGCTACTTCAGTAACTGCACCTTGACTGGCAGTGTTCCTCAATGTGTACAATAAGTGAAAATGAAATTTAGATTGTGTTTTATGTAGCTAGCTAGTTAATGCACATTTATATTTTTAAACCTCTGCAATGCCTCCTCCCTAACTTTAATTGCATCTAAAATCTCTGGGTTAAGCCATGGACTTGATCTCTGTTTTATCCTAATTTGCTTGTATGGAGCCATGGAATTCACTACCTGAAGGAATAACTGGTTAAACATATCCCAGGCTCCGTCAACACAATCCAGCCTAAGCACTGCAGACCAGTCTACTCTGCTAAG